>CM062576.1:14582854-15782854 GCA_031468815.1 Morus bassanus | reverse complement strand
GATCTTAGGATTCTTTCAAAGCAGATAAATCTCTCCCCTCCAGAGGGAGAACAGAGTTACTGAAAAAGAGCCTATGGCATTCATTTAAAGAAAAGAAGGAAAAAAAAAAAAAAAAGTTCACCTTCTCAGATACATTTTAGATATATTGCACGTTAGCACAATTACGGTGGTGAGCATTGCTTTGAATTTGCTGTTGTTTCTGTTGCGTTGTGCTTGAAGGTTGATCCTGCAGTTGCTGAAATTGGGGGTAAAGTTCCCATTGATTTCATCAAGCCAAGGGTCTGGCCCATGGGGCAGCCCTTCCAGCAAGAAGGAAATGGCTCCTGAATGTGGAGTATAGTCAGCTTCCCATAGCTTTGGGAGTAATAGGAAGCAGTACCAAGCCTGTTTTAAAGAGAGGTAAACCGAGACATGGACAGATTAAATTCCTTGCTGTAACAGTGCTAGAAATAGAAAAAGGGAGACATAAGATTTCTGTGTCTGTGGCTGTCTGTCATGTAGTTGCTGTTACCATAGGTTTTTCACACCAGTGATAACTTTTTTAATAAATGAAGCATGTTCAAAGAAGAGATGATCTGTCTGAAACATAAATATTAAAAATATTTGCTGTAACTCATTTTCTTTTAAATAACTTAAAGCTAATGAATAATATAGTAGCTTAAGAGACCAGACAATCTTTAGCAAAGACAAACCCTAATTTTGGCAGAGGGGAATCAGATTTTTGATCAAACACAGCTGTCTACAACTAATGTAATACAGACATTCAAAATTTGGCATGTCACATTCCTAATCTTAGTTATTTTCTAAGTACCTTAAACTCATTTTTACAGATAACTTTTCCAAGATCAAAATGGAAGTAACTGAATTATAACTGTAACATGATTGGTTTCTGAGCACAGACTGCTCACTCTGATTAAAGTTGTCTTACAAAATATGTAGAGAGCACCAAAAGAGTGTGAATGTTTTAAAGCTATTATGAAGAGGCTTGACAACAGAGAAGGAAGGCAAAAAAGGGGTGTTCATGTTGTGCTTATTACTAGTTCTATTTCTGTCCATTACAAAATCCAAATACCATGTGGACTTCTGAAAAGCTTGTTAGAATCCTTTCAGTGTAGAACATTCTGCAGGAGAGGCAGCTTGCTTTAGGGTTTTATACTTCGAGGATGTTAGACTTTTCATTTGTTTTTTATACTGTAGCTGGTAGCCAAACCATTCGTATTTTTCTATTTAAGTTTTTAAACAACTAGTTGCTTTTGAAGGATGCAGTAATAATAAAAAATTTCTTCGGGTTATAGCCTTCATTAATAATTAAAGCAGGTTTCCATTTAAAGGAAAAATGGTATTTGGTTGAGTACAGGCAGTAAAATCATGGGTATATAAAATTTTACAGTAGCTTTGTCCAATTTTCATTGCATTTAATGGGACTTATGTGATACCGTTCAGATCTGTATGGGTAGCAGGCACAGTTTATGTAATGCCACATGGAAGGAGTAAAAACATGAAAAACTAAGAGCAAAGCAGTTAAGGCAGAGCCTACTAATATAGTTTTGCCATAGAATTTTGTTCACGGGTTTTTTTAATCGTGAGGAGGCAGTAAGTTTTTATTAAAGTATTACTGTTACAGAAAGAACTTCCATTTGATCAGATTTTATGAAACCTACATTTTGGATATAACAATCCAATTGGTACATATTTTTAGTATTTTGCACTTTTACAGAATTATCTGAAAGTAAGTTCTATCTTCTTCCTTTCCACTGCAGTGAACTCTTATCAGTAATTAGAACAGCCAGGTCACACATTAGCTTGTCATGGATGATGAGCAAGTGTGAGTCCAACCGAATGAATTTCATCACCATGTGAACAAAACTTTCTGTGTACAGAGGTAGTTCAGGTGTGTGCACTGTACTCCAGGAATTAGGACCATGGACATACACCGTACAAAATATTCTCCATGGCTCTGTACAGGGCCAGCATTTGCGTCCACTTGGGCTTACTGGTTGCACTCATGTCAGACCTCTGCTGACTACTGGTGGAGTTATTTTCCTTGCTGTTGCTTGAAGGTGTCCTGATTATCAGAAGGACTGTCAGCTGAAACGTATGCAGTGCCAGCCTAAGGACAGTACTCAGATTCTCATCTTGCATTCATCCTAAGTCTGGAGCACTGGGAATCTTGGGGTAGAGATACGGTGTAGCTCTGTGGGAGTCAACCCATCATAGTCAATGCTGAGCCGGGCTAATAAGCTTCCTTTTGGAGATGCTACCATAGCTTCACACAGCATTTCCCAGTACCCACATTATCCTGCTTTACTACTTCAATTAAATATCTCTGCTCCCCATTGTCTGGATAGTGGAAAGTTTATGATGTTGCAGCAATAGGTCATTGCCTTACCACAAAACAGTATTCACCTGGGTAGATTGATTGTACATGATAAGGAAACTTCATGATAGAACTGGAAGTTTTACAGAGCTTCCAGACTCTCTTGGCTTATATTGAAATTGGAGCTCTCAAAATCCCCTTCTCCCCTTTTAGTTACTTTAAACAATCAGGCTGAATTTTGCCAACAGGTACAGGATACAACTTAGGAAGTATTTCCCTCTCTACTGCCTCTGAAATATGCTTTGGGTGAAGTCTGTTTCAGACGAAGGGAAGCTTTCATATTAAAGACAGTGTTTCGTCTTGCTCCTGAATTAGGCTGGTGCAACTGCTTGGTTTATATGCTGTGCATACCTATATAATACTGGATGTGTTTACTGTTTCCTTCTGTCTCTGTTCCTGACCGTAGTCTTTCACGAGGTAGGCTATGTGGGGGGAAAAGTAGAGAGCAAGAAGAACTGAATACAAAAAGGAAGAGGAACTACATTATATAAGAGGTCGACTTGAACTCCCTGACCCACAAAGTTGGAGAAGTTTCAGAATTAGGCAAAATGGATTTGTTCAGCCCTAATTACTGTTGTTATAGTACCTAATATTAATGTTCCTACAGCACTTGGATACTGTTGTGTGCTACATACCATAGATAAGTTGTTATTATTACTACCTTCTAGGTCCATCTTGGCAGTGGAATTTGGGTAGATGAGGAGAAATGGCACCAGCTGCAAGTAACACAAGGAGATTCAAAGTATACAAAAAATCTAGCGGTTATGATTTGGGGAACAGATGTTCTCAAGAACAGAAGTGTCACAGGAGTTGCAACCAAAAAAAAGAAAGATGCCGTTCCCAAGCCACCTCTCTCACCTCACAAATTAAGCATTGTCAGAGGTAGGTTATTTGAAAACTTTTGCTTCCTGCTTTGGAGTTTAACTATTAATCATTGAGTTGAAAGATGCTTCTTTTCAGCTCATAAAATTAATGATTAAAAACTGTAATTTAGATTGCTATTGCATTGTGAAGTGCGTACATATCCAGGAAAAGTAAAACACATTGCAATAGCTGTGCACAGTGCAGGCCTTCACAGCTGAAGAGTTGTACTTTAGTAAGGTTCAAGAAGATCATCACTTTGATCCACTTGCAGGACAGGACTCAGAGCCTGGAGAACAACACGTTGTTCTGGTATTCATTCATAACATAATGATTTTTTTAAAATGCATATATTCCTTTTAACAAGCCTGAGAGTAGCTTTACCACATTCTTTCATCCAGAATGTAACCAACTCTGGCATGAGGCACAGAAACCATTTTAGCTGTGACTATAAAAATATGCATACCTTCAAAGGCGAGAAAGAATAGTTATACCCTTTCAAGTGGAGAAAATGGAAATAGTAAAATTTAATTGTTGCACTTGATTTGGAATTTGAACAGGAAGTGTAAATCGCTGACCTATCTGGCAGGAAAAATTGCAATGACACTTTCAGTAACTGCAAGCCTGAGTCCATGTATGTAGTACTTAGAGAGAAGGTCTCCTTTATTTAAAATTAATAGTGACTTTCAGTCCCTTTGTATCATCATGCTTGTGTTTTGCATGCATCTCTGTCTCTCTTGGTATTTCAGCCTTCTTTTTAAGTCAGAACTGAGTTGGTTCCTCATGGAATACATACCGAAATTGGATTTTTAGGTTTTTGTGTCCATACTAAATTGCAGTAGGGCTGAAAGAAATCCCCCTATTTGATTGAGCTTCATTATTCTGCATTTCCTGTTCTTAGTTGCTATGTGCTCTTAACTATGAACTCTTTAAGAGCTGTTGTAATCTGCCTTGCAGGTATAATGTTTTGGAAGTAGGAAATATGATTCCTCTTTGAGTGTGTGCGTGTGTCTGCATTGTGTGGGAAAAAGTTGGAAACTGATCTTTGTACTGTCATCTTTCCTAGTTTGTAAGAAATGAGTAAAAGACTTGGGGTTTTTTTACTAATCTGCTTTAAGAAATTATGTGGAAGTGCAAGCTGTTCCATACTGATTTTCTAGTTCTGGCTGGGACTTTTTGGTACAATCCTAACACATGTAGCAAAGCAATGATGTACTGGCCACGTAAGGAGTCCACTCTGTGGCTGTGGCTACCCTTGTCGGCTCCTAATGAGAAAGAGACTTGGTTACGCAGATTCGCACCTAGAAACACACAGTAAAAAGGGGTTATTGTTCACTGGCCCATTGCAAAGAGCTTTCTAATTTCCCTGCTGGAGGTTATTGCTCCTCAGCACTGCTGGCAAGGTTGCTTATGTGAGAATTTCCTCTATTTCAGTCAGGGCCAGTCTGTGTTGCTTGAGCCATTTAAATGATAGCTTTCTTCTAACTCCCCTTGTTTTGACTACAGTGAGTTTGGGAGTGTGCTCCAACAGGTACATGGTGAAAGGCAGATGGGGCCCTTTCCTTTCTTCTCTTCCATACCTTTACACTGTGCAGCAGTTCAGCTCTTCCCAGTTTCCTCGTTTTACTGTGTTTTCTGTCATACTTTCGCTTCCAGCCTCAACCCTTATTTGAATTCTACTGTTCCACACCCTGGTTTTCCATGTTCCTCTTTCCAGTGTTTATTTCACCTTGTCTTTGACCCCCTTTTTGTTAGACTCAAGACTGAACAGTCTCCTCTTGAACCAGTTAAACTGCATCGCCAATGTTTTAGGTGGCAGCAGACAGACTTCCTGTATCAGCAGTACTGGGTAGCACGTAACCATGATTTTCCACGTTGTTGTGTCCTTTGCATTTGCGTCAATATTAGCAGGCCTTCCCCATCATGCCAGCAGTGTTTTCTGGAAAGCTGGAAGTGATCAAATAAGAAGTTTTTATTACATTATGGAGAAGAAAACAAAACAAAAAAAAATTAGTAGCAAATGGACAAATGGTGAAATGCAAGGAAGTTAGAGCTTACATGGCCAATGCCTTGGAATAGGCATCACGGAAAGAAGTAAAGCTACTTGTTAGTCTTTGAGGTCTGCTTGAATCTTTGGTCCAGTCAGAAATACGAAGGGGTGTCTATATGCTCCTCTAAAGCCAAAAGACAAAGAAGAAGCAGAATCCCCAAATCACTCATTGGAGTCCCTAAGCCAGCATCTTTGTGTAACTACTAAACTACTGTGTCTGCAGCCCATCATAGAGATGGAAGGGGAAGAACTGTGATGATCATGGATCTGTCCGGGTCACACTGACTTTAAGAATCACAGCTGATGCATGAGTTCTGTCAAGTGATTCTTTGTTTGACATTGTGGCTAAGCTAATAACATAGCCTGTCTTTTACTGGAAGTTCACCTTACTAGGTGTACCTGCCGCAACCTGGGAGTATTCCTGAGATTGTTGTAGTACAAGTTCATGTCCTACAATCACACTGGGTTTCTTCAGGTTCTCAGTGACGTGTCTCTTCTTAGGTGCTGTATTTCAAATCATAGTTTACTGATGTTCAGCATTTCAGCTATCAGGCTGCATGCTGATTTGATTTTATTTATTTTATATTTAGTACATCTTACAACATAACATTCACATTGTTTTAGATGTTCTCATCATTCTGTGGACACAGACTAACTTTTTAAATAGATTTTTGAATGACAGCATTATCTCTTAATGTGTCTGATATCTTTAGCTTCTTAAAAATCCCTACTGTGTAGTATGTAATAAAGAAATTATAAAAAGTGTGATGCACGAGCACTGTTATAAACCTTGTTAATGCAAAATAACCTTTTATAAAACTTCTGAGAGGTTTCAAAATGAACTACAAAGCATGCATAGTACTTAATTTTCATAACTTTTTAATATGACGCATTAGAAATGTTATAAACCACGTTAATTAAATGATAATCTCTATGGCTTTCTGTATATGAAGCAATAAATGGCTACTGGAATAGATTACTAGGCAAAGCAGAACAGAGACTGTTTAATCTATCTGGGAAGCCTACACAACAAAATACACTGTTCTGGTTATGGAGACAAAAACCAAAACCTGCATGTCTCAAAGGAGTTGGGTGTGTTGCACCACCTCTGGTTTTAGTAACCTCTGCAGGATTCTGGCACTGAACTACTGACTCTGTGGAGCAGAATTGTCTCGACTTTCATTGCCCTCATTGCTTCTGCAGTTATTACTATTCCTTGCTTTTTGTATTCCAGTTAAGTTCACAAAGGGCATTGTGCAAATGTGCAAGAAGATGATTCTCACCCTGAATAATCTACTAATAAAAGCAAAATATGCCCAGGGACAGGGCATATTTTCTAGTTCTAGTGAGACTGTTCAGCTGGGAGAAGATTCTAAATCTGCTGTGGAGATATGGACAAGTGGAAGAGTTAGGCAGGCAAGACTGACACTTTAAAAGGTTGGATTTAGCCTTGTTTCTATATAGAAAGCCTATTAATTAATTAAGTCACAGCATAACTGGAAGTTAAGGTCATGCCAAAGATTCAAGCCTGGTGAAAAATCTTGTCTTTAACAAGATAGCCAGTGAATCAATGAAAGCTTCTGTGTCTTGCAACAAATATACACAGTACTTACTCAGTGCCGTTTCTTGAGTAGTTAGCCCAACACAGGGCTATATTCTTTTCTAAAAATATCCTAATGGCTCTTTCCTTTTTTTTTTTTTCTCCCCAGAATGTTTGTATGATAGAATAGCACAAGAAACTGTGGATGAAACTGAAATTGCACAGAGACTCTCCAAAGTCAACAAGTACATCTGTGAAAAAATCATGGATATCAATAAATCATGTAAAAATGAAGAAAGGAGGGAAAGTGCAAAATACAATTTGCAATAAACTTTGGATTTTTAATAAAGTCTTAGTGTTTTACTTAAGTGTTGTTTTTTGATTTGTGTGGCATTTTTGCTGATGGGAGAAGCTGACTTGAAGCATTACTCTCCTATAACTGATTCATTTTTTGAGCGGTTCTGTCAAAAGCCTTTCTATGGTGTAACCTGCTTTTAAATAATGTAAGATATATTGTAAGTCCACTCACAATGAAACAGTGAATTTTCAAAGGTTTTTCCAATGAGTTTCAGTATGTTACCTGCAGTTCTGTATATAGGTTGTAATTCTGCGAACACCAACCCATTTTGCCTACATTTTGTTTTGCTGGAGTTAGTGGATCTAGGTGCAGTAAACATCTGCTTAGAAAGAAAAACTGTACAAAATCCACTTTGCTTTGGAAAAGGGTTTTATTGTATTTTACAAAGTGTTTTTCTGAACTGAAATTTTAATCGTTGTTTTTATAAATCTTTGTTTTGATCTCTAACAATATATTTGGTCAAAAACACGCAAAGAACGCTTCTTTTTCACTTATTATCTTGCAGTTAGATCACCATTGCTGTCATAGTTTAAGAAACATAAACAAACAAAAACCAACCAAACCAAAAAAAAACCCACATCAAAGGACCCAAAGCTCTAAGTTGTAAAATCATGATAATTTATTAACAAAAAAAGAAAATCTAAAAACAGGTCTTTTTCAGGCACGAAGACATTTTTCAGATTTCTGGTTATGGTACAAAGCTCTTCAGTATGTCCATGTTACTGTTCTTGAAACTCTCTATTTTTAGTGTATTTGTATTTTCAAATGATTTCAAGATTAACACTCTATGGTAAGATTATGTATAATAGAAAATTTCATACCATTTCCTCTGAGTCCATAATTTAACGGTGGACACCTTCAGCACAAATCTACATTAAAAATACAAATAATTTTCTACACTGAAGTTAGAGTTGCGATGCAAAGTTATAAGGAATAATTTGTTGTCTGAATTATACCTTATTATCTGTAAGTGAAAGAAAATATCCTGAAGTCTTGTTTCATGAAGGATTTTGAGAATAAGGTTTCTAGGGATAACTTACAGCCTGTACTGATCAATTTTGAGGATTTGTATTAGTGATGTTGGTAAACCTTCCATTTGTTTTACACACGCAGATGTGATTATCTGCCTTTCAGGCTGTCTGTTCCTGAGTATGAGCATTTGTTCCTCTTCTACCACACAAATTCTGCTTCCTGTAGTTTTGAAAGACTTACCATTTCTTATCATCTTCCTGTAGCACTGGTATATCTTAATGTTAAACCGATTTCAATGTCCTGTATGCATAGATAATTTGAAAGGAGCAATGCAAGGGTTCTTTAAAGGGCTGGGGTGGATGGAGGAAAGAGGGGAAGGGAGAGGAGGAGGCATGCTAGAACTGCAGTGCCTCTTTCAGAAGAGATGGAGAAAAACACCACGTTGCCTCTTCTGTATACCACATATGCTTAAATGAGGTCTTAATTCGGGGCATAAGTATTTGTTCTATGCTTTCTAAAGTGCAATTTCATGATTGGCTTGTGCCAATCTAAGTACGCCATGCTGCCAAAAGAGTATGTCCCACTTTAGGTGCTCGTGTCCCTGCATTCCCCTCCCTTCCCTTAAACTGGCACTTGTGATTGCGCAGATGTGTCTGCTATCACTGATTTCCAAGGTTCATTTTGTAAGGGCTGGTGCCAATAGGATGGAGCCAGGGAACATTCATAGTGAGGGACAGGAAGAGGAGGAGTGTCTTTTCACAATGTCTTATGCGTATTCTGAAATTGCATTTCACCGCCTAGCTTGTCTCCTGTTAATCTCAAAGTGTTCTTAGGTAGTGTTTAATGAAGTGCATAAATGTTTATGCTTCCTAATTTGGGATGCTAAATAGCAAATTAGTGTTTATAATGTCAGTGCATGTATCCTTTTATTAATTAAAGAACAAAATAGAGATAACATTGAAGAAACACTGAAACAGCAAGTTCCCACTTTTCAAGCAGGCTTGTGAATATACAATTATTTTTAAAGTGATATTAGGACAATCCACTAGTTTGGGAGAAAATGTCCATAATTTCCTTAGTCTTTTGTGGCTTTAGTACTAATGTGTTTTCATTGTAACAGATTCTTTAATGAGAAGATAATGCTGCACTTCTTAGAAGATAAGCCTATTTGAGACATCATTTTATGAAACCTGGGAAAAGGAGATTAGAATTTAATTATAGTTAGGACTTCATCCTGGCCCCAAAAATCAGAGATTCTAAGTCTTTCTGCAAAACCAGCATCATCTTTTTAAGGCTTCACCTTGACAGACTTGTCCCATCAGATGTTAATGCTGTGTCTTGCTGAAGAATTTCAGTTTTCTTTTTTGGGAAGGTATCTTGGAAGTCCTCATGCATTTCTTCCTGGGGTTTCTCTCAGCCCAGGTCCAGCACACAGTTTTTAGCAGAGTTCAACAGGAGTATTTGGGTGGCACAAAAAGGTTCACTTCCCTTTGTAAGCGTAATGTTGTGGGGCGCTAATACTGTGTCCTTTGGGCTGGGCAACTGGCATTTCATGTGAGCATCACCTGAAGCTTTGTTGACCTACGGAAAAGGAATAGGACATATTAAAGGTAATATACCTCTTTATTGTATTATAACTTGAACTAAATCTTTGGATTTCTGGAAATAAGTTTTTGCTAATAATGAGCCAGTTTTATGCGCTGTAGTTGCAAGGCAGTGTGTGGAGGGCTCTGTAATTGGTAACAGGTGTGTATGAATAACACCTTTGCACTTGCATTTGGTCATTACTCTTGTCTTTTCCCTCCCCATAAACCCATACGAAGACCTTACAAGTCCTTCTGAGTGTGTTTGTTTCAAGTAGGGGAATAGGCTACAGTTGTCGTGTGTTCCAGCATTACCCAAGGAAAAATACAAACTTTTATGGGGTGCATTGAAATATTGATTGATAAATTAACTGTGAATTTCATTTTACTATGTTATACTGCATTTATGGCCAATGCTGTTCTTGTTGGTACATTAATTCTTCCATAATTGTGCCTGCCTGTACATAGTTTTGCTTTGTTCATAATGCATCTGCCATGAATCTACCGTAGGAAACTTTATGCAAAAGTAGCGCCTACTGACTTTTTCCTACTTCAGCTTAACTTCATACCTGCACATCATGGGAAACAGGAGAGAATTATGACATAAAATGAAGTAGGTTTTATTATACCCTGTAATACCCCTCGTTCATCATTCTAAGGTTTGTGCTGTGCTGTTATTTCATACTGTAAACCGGGATTTGTAAGTATCAAAAAACCACAGACTTAAGAGGAACTGACTTTTTGTCCTGAGAGATCAGTGCATACTGTTTACTAATTTTTTTTTTTTTTTTAGCAAAGAAGGAAGAAGGTATTACATGAATAATCTGATCCTTTGTTGCCACACATTGCTGCTGTAATTTGTGATATTCATGACCTGATCCATATTAAAGTGCCTCTGGCACACTTGCAAGGAAGCAAGATTAGAGTTAACAAAAAGGGCTTTATTTTCTATTAATGATTTTATAAGGGAAATGAGCTTCCTATTATAAATTTAAATGAAATTTCTATTACATTAAAGGAAAGAATCCTACCAGAGATATTAATACCTCAGTCAAGATGTCTAGCCACTCAGTTAAAAAAAGAAAGCTGTGCACACCAGAAGGCTGTGCTGCCATTCAGTGAGACCTGGACAGGCTGGAGAGCTGGGCCAAGGGAAACGAAATGAAATTCACCAAAAGCAAGTGTAAGGTCCTCCACCTGGGGAGGAACAACCCCAGGCACCAGTACAGGTCGGGGGCTGACCTGCTGGAAAGTGGCTCCACTGAGAAGGACCTGGGAGTGCTGGTGGACAGCAAGGTGACCATGAGCCAGCACTGTGCCCTTGTGGCCAAGGACAATGGTATCCTGGGTTGCATTAAAAGGAGTGTGGCCAGCAGGTCGAGGGAGGCTGTACCTCCCCTCTACTCTGCCCTAGTGAAGCCACATCTGGAGTACTGTGTCCAGTTCTGGGCTCCCCAGTTTAAGAATGGGAACTGCTGGAGAGAGTCCAGGAGAGAGCTATGAAGACGATCAGGGGACTGGAGCAACTCTCTTATGAGGAAAGGCTGAGAGACCTGGATTTGTTTAGCCTGGAGAAGACTGAGGGGGGGAATCTTATCAATGCTTACAATTGTCTAAAGGGCGGGTGTCAGGAGGATAGGGCCAGACTCTTTCAGCCCAACGACAGGACAAGGGGCAATGGGCACAAGTTTGAACCGGGGAAGTTCCACCTGAATATGTGGAAAAACTTCTTTACTTTAAGGGTGACAGAGCACTGGAACAGGCTGCCCAGAGAGGTGGTGGAGTCTCCTCTGGAAATATTCAAAACCTGCCTGGATACCATCCTGTGTACCCTGCTCTAGGTGTACCTGCTCAAGCAGGGGGGTTGGTCGAGATGATCTCCAGAGGTCCTTTCCAACCCCTACCATTCTGTGATTCTGTGATTTCTTAGGAAAAAAAAATTTGTTAGGTTCTGCTGTTACAGGACGGGTTTGGATTTAGTGATGCTTTATAGAGATGGGAGGTTATGGGAGTTTTTTAATACAGTCAGACTAAAATACTTATTTAGTCATGTCAAAGTTGACCTATAAGTAGAAGGAATTTAAAGTTGCATTTGGTTAACTATTGAGCATGACTGTCAAAAGGAGGTACAGTCTCCCTGTGGGAGGTCACTTCTTTGCACTGTACCTTTGATGCTTTATCTGATAGATTACTACATTGCTGCATTGTTTTATGCATAGGTTATTGTCCTCTTGGAAGTTTTAAGTAGCAATAAATTTAACTTTTTATTTAGTGAAATTGTAAAGATAATTCAGCTTCACTCTTCCAAAATTTGCAGACCTTTAAAATTATTTTTTAAAGCTAAGTGCAGGTCATTGTTAAAATAATACTATCTTGATGCAAAACCTCAAAGGAGTAAGAATGTTCTGAATTGGGAACATTCTGTATTAGCTGTAGCCTCACAGTGTGTTACTCTTGAGAAATCCAGACTTTCACTGTTTCTGAAAATGGAAAGTAAGGTTGTGTCACATGGAGCTATACTAAGGATTATGTCAATATTCTGTCTTTTGGTGTGAGAATGGCCGCTCTTCAGAAAGGTACAAAGATGAAACTTGTGTTTCTTTGGAATGAGGTGATAGTTTTCTCACTGTTCTTGAAAATATTTGTCATTATGTGCGTGCCTTTAGTCTTGGATTGATGAAGTCATAACATCAATTGCTTAGACTTTATTGGTGTCATTTTTTTCATCGTAACTGTGGAACTGTGAAGTGATTCATACAACACTGAGGCAATAAAAATATTATGAAGTGCAATCATTGCATGTTTCATGCTCAGTAGCTAATTTTTAATTTCACCATCTCGGATGCTTTTTCGTCCCCTCAGGCTTCCTAAACAGGAAAGGAGAATCATTTGGACTTGGAAAACAGGAACAGTGATTCAAAAAGGAATTCATTTACTTGGATGTTCATTTGCTTTACTTTTGCAATTATTTCTGCTGTTTATGTTTGAACTATAACTTTGATTCTACTCATCAGATAACCCCTTGTTCAGTCCTGCAGTGAAATCACAGTCCTGTGGTAGTGACATCATTTGTTTATCATAAAGATGGAAATACCTCACCTGTGACATCAGATGAAGTTCAGTTATGTCTGGATCAGAACAGAGGTGCAAGTGAGTCTGGGAGGAGAGGAAGAAGCTGAGCCTAAAGGATTTTTTTTCTGTGCTGCCTTCTGACTAGAAAACTTCCTATGAAGGAAGTTATTTCCTCCATACTTATAGCAACATTATGTTCCTTGTTTATTGATAGTAAAACCTTAACAGAACTAAACTCTTTATTAGTATATATTTTTAATGAATTGGGCTCCCTACTTTCATATTAAATTTTAGTCTTTAGTGATTTGAAATTAAAGAGTTGCAGAAAATTTACTGAACACCCAAGGGAGGGGGAGGCTGGGGGTGCTGTAGTTTTTATTGTAGTATAACAATTGCCAGAAGTCCTGTGAAATATAAGAAATTATGCTTGTTGGTGCATGTGTATCCTTTATAGTTAGCATGAGCTTTCATGCTTTTGGAGTGGAGAAAGGTGTCGGTTTCTTGGGATTGGCTGATTATCAGAAGAATTGGCTGTGAACATCCTTTGGTGTTCACCCTAATGAATGTGAAGGATGTATTGGGACAGCAGTAGAGGAAATATTTCTGATAGTACCGTATCACAGTGGTACCAGCCCCTTCCACCTGAGACTCAGATGAATGAAAAAGCTTACACGGGAGGGTTTCATATTCTTTCTTTCATGTCAAATATATCTTTAAAGTATTCAAAAATATTTACAGGAATCTTACTGAATTGCAGTTTAGTTTTTTAAAAAAATAATGTATTTTCATGTGTTTTCCATTTTTCTTATGTTAGCAGAATGGAAGTTTAAAGGGAGACATCTTTCTCGATCTTTAAGTTGGGATATCAGCCCACTGATAGTTGAAAATAGTCCATTTTGATGCACCATATTCCACCCTTTCTGTACAGAGTCCTTTGCAGGATTTATGGAGGTGCCTAGTAAAGAATAATTCTTAGAATAAGGAGGATTGGAGGTGGACAGGGCAAAGCACCTGTCTCCAAGTTAATGTTCTGTGTTTCCATTTCTTGAAGAGTCTTAGATTATGAAAAGCTCCTGAAAGTAGGATTTTACTTTTTTTTTCCTGCATTGTATATTAAAATGCTTTGATACTTGCTGGTTTCTTTGCATTTGCAAGGACACTTTAATACCTCCAGGACCAATGTACACTGTAAGTTCTGCATTTTACTGTACATCCTTACAGGAATAAGCAAATGAGGAGGTAGAATTTGGGTCTAAGCAGGGGTAAAGGTGATCTTGTAGCATCTTCTCTGCTTTGGAGCACAGTGCAAGGAACCACCTTGTTAGGATAGGGTAGGACAACCTAGAGGGTGCCTTTTCTTTATGTATAGTCCCCTAAAGGCAACTCATCCAACAAAGATTGTTTATTGCCACATTGGTAAATATGTGCAGCTTCCACTCTGTGGCTTTCCTGAACATAAAAAGTAACTGAGACCCACTCAGCAGCAGCCAAATGCAGAGGAGGATCCATTGTCTGATGGTACAGGATGCCTAGGAACAGGTTGTGGAGGGGTCACATAGGCTTTTTTACCTTCCCACAGAGAATTAATATGTGCAATTTAGATGAAGTCAGTAGCCAAACAGCAAAAATCTCAAGCAGTTTGACTGGCATTTAAGGCTTCAATCAGTGAGGAGTTTTATTAATTAAAAAAGTCCAATCACTTTTACGTGCCAAGAATTTAACCTTTAACAAGTAGAATAATCAGCGTTTTTTTCTGCAGCCAGGGACCTCTATCTAGTGCAGTTACACAGCTGTATGTTTACAGATGTAATGTACTGTTATTCTGTATAAATCTGTCTATGCCATGTAAATCCACAAATTAATAATTTTGCTGATGTTAGCCAGCCCTGTCTGTTTCCCTGGTCTTCACTTCTATTCCTTGTGCAAGTGGGAGGCAGTCTTCTGTGCTTGCCTTAAAGGTACGGAGACAGAAGCATTTCACAATTCCTGCCTTGCAAGTTGTCAGCAGAGTTCTGAAGTGAAATACCTGCTTGTAATTCTTGGAGATAAGTGACACAGAGCTAGAGCATTTCCTTAGGAGATCTGGTAGTATTGCTGTCACCGTAGGGCAGGCTTTGCAGTTGAGGGACTTCATATAGCAGCATTTTCTCTTTTTTTTCTTGCCATGCAAAGCATAGATTGTAGCAAAGAAAATTTTACTCATATATGAAAGTCTCAAAGAGGTAAGATGGAATAAGCAGATCTTTCAGCATTATCTCTTACAAACGTTCATTTCTCAAAACAGAGGATCCCCTGCTTTTTCAGAGGTGCAGTGGCCTGGAAGTTTCCCACCTAATTGTGGTGCCAAAGTCTGGATTGTCATTTCCATCAGATAAGCAATGGAAAACATGAGGCGCTTTGACAGATTATACTGAGTTATGATTTTAAACTGCCTTCTAGGACTCCCTTTTCCATTTACTGTATGAAAAACAGCCACCTGTTGATCTCAGAAAGAAGGAGCTGTTTCAGAATTCTGTGATCTAAGTACAGTTCTTGAGAAGGATGTTCTTAGCTGCCGAGTTACGTGCCTAAAGGTGGGTGGAAAGACTGCAGGCTGTGGTGTGTCTGCTGGTGGGTCATTTGATAAGATGGTGTGGTCCCCTGCAGAACACATCAGAAAGCTTTGCTCAATTGCTCCTTTGAAGAGAAACTTTGGCTGGACCACAGCATGCTGCTTAGAAAAACAAGCAGTCTTGAAAAAGCATCATCAAAGTGTTAAATCCATCTTTTCCTTTAGTAGTTCATTCCGGTGGGTAACAACTACCCTTGCTGCTCAACTTGTGCCTTATTCCTCTGTGACTTTTTCTGGCTTAACTTTTAATTCCTGGTTCTTGATTTTTCTTTCTTAATATTCTCTTGCCTCAGTATTTCTCCATTTTGTGAACATCTCAATAGACTGGGTGTCTTCAGTCTTCCACTACTATACATTTTCTAGGTTGCAACTTGTTTTTGTAATATTTTTCCTTTCTGTCTACCCAAATTCATTTTAGGTTTATGGAAATACTTTCCATGGAGTATTCTTGATTTTCTGCTAAATACCGTATTAGTTAATGTGCGATACAATCTCATGTTTTAGGACACATGTCAGTTTGTGTTAGAACGTCATATACAATAGTTGTAATTTCATTTTGTGGGACAAACTTAATTTGCCTCTGTAAAAAACCCTGATATTTAATTGATTCTTGACCAATTGATGTCCCAGTGTAATTCCCTTTTTACCGTATTATTAAATATAGCTCTGACATGAAAATACCATTCTTAAAATTAGTATTTACCTCTAACATGCTTTCCTCTTTGACTTGGTACTACACGTGTGCCAACAATGAGACAGAGCATGTTCTTCCTGTTTGCCAAACTACTTATTCACGTATTCATAGCTCAGCCAGGCAGGTGGGTGATGGTGTCAAACCAGGCTGCAAAGAGCAACAGGTGAGCAGAGTTTCACAGAAAGGATGACACTGAAATAATAAAACTTAGAAGGGAAGCCACAGTCATTTTACTACTGTTAAATTTTGTACCATCTTCAAGATAGTTACGGAGTTTTCTTGGTTGATGATACCTGTCCATTGCCAAAGACTGGTGAAGAGCTGCTATTGTTATGCTGTTATATATGCTCACAATGAAGGGAGGGTATCCTTAGAGAGAGACAGCATCTTTTGTGGAATTATTTCATTCTGGAGCCTCCAACCAAACCCTGTGAAGGAATCAGACCTGACATGAGAAGAGCTTGCTATACATCAACACTTGCTGTGTCTACTTTGATAAATGAAAGATTGCTTTGGATAGGACTTACACATATTTTGTTTGACTATGCCTGCTAAATAATTAATATTCTCAGTTAACCTCAGAGACAAGATGAAGAAGTGCCAACTACCTCCACTGAGATGGTTTAATGAAAATTGTTCTTTGCCAGAATTTTGAAGGTCAAAACTGACTTAAATATGTAAACAGAAATTATACCAAGGTAAAGCAAAAAAAAACTTGTAATTAATCTTTTTTTAAGAAGTCCCTTCCTTCTTTTGAGAATTTCAAATAGTGTCAGACACGGTTCTTCTAAATTTCCTTCATCATCTCTCTGAAGATTCCCTGTTAATTAACTTAGTCATTTATAAATGTTATGAAATCATGTTATTGGCTTACTTCTATTTGTAAAGGCATCAGGAAACTTGTGTACTGAACCTTTTGAAAAGTAATTAATGTTTTACTCTTAAATGCCTATTGATATTTTTGTATTTCCTATTGATTTGAAATTAATATCTCTGCCAATTTAAAGCTCACATGCAGGTTCATCCAGGTTTCATTTACAAAGAATGGACAGGACAGCATTGTTGAGCTGATCCAGTTAAAATTATGACCCTCATTTGATGAGCTCAAGAAAAAAAGTACTTGTCATGTTCTACCCAATCTGGGCTTCCTCCCTCTCTGAGGGGTGACCAAAGGTGGCCCTTTCCCATGTGATTTGGGAGGGGCTGTGTAGGTTTTAACTAATTAGAAGCTTAATGATGGGAGGGGTAAGATCAGAGCAGCTCAAGTGCATGTTGTAAAACCAAGGGCAGAAACCAGTTGATTCTCTTATGATCCCACCCCAGTGCTGCAGTATTGTTAAACACTCTGGGCAAGGCCTTGGTGATATTTTACAGGGTTATGGGTGGCGCAGAAGTTGCTCCCATGGTTTCCCTGCTTACCTGACTGACCCGATCGCCTGTTCTGGAGGTCAGGTCGAACCTGTACCTGAGATATTTCAACTTTGTGGTGCAAGAGGTTGCCAGTTTTTCGTCCTCTGTGGGTAGGGGATTTGCTGTCTCATCATAATCTGACCTGTGGTGGGATCCACAAAGTACTGCTTGATCCACTACCTATGGCAGCTCAGCTGCTAGTCAAGAGGAGGACCACTGTGCCCTGTCAGCCTCCTGTGCTCCACAGGTGATGGTGTGAGCTTGTTACAACTGACACATTTGGGTATATTTCTGTATAAGGTTTGATTTGGATCTTCAGTACTTCCATGGTGTATTAGCTGACACTGCCCTGTCAGCTTGTAGTGTTCAAGGGTCACCTTATGTGTTTAATATAAAGTTCATGGTGGTCAAGTTACTGTTACTTGTGTGGCATTATCAGTGAGGGAGTCTGCAACCGGGGGATAGCCTGCAACAGTCAGGCTACAGAGTTTGGTATGTGCAATTATGGGTGGGTTTCTCCTGAGCTGGTCCTTTGTGAGAAGTTCCTCTAGCCCACTCCTCAGTGAACCTGCATGGCACTTTCTTCTCCTTGAACAAGGAATATACAGGTGTTTCTGCAAAAGTTGGGGATCTTTTGTTGCTGGCTAGCAATTAAACTCTTTTCTGGTCTGGGAAATAAACTTTAGTGGAGCTTTTTTAGCAGTAGGATACCTTGTTGGCCAGTATTGCCTCTCTACACTGCATATGAGAATTACTATTTGTACTGTCAGGTACCCCAAATGTAATTACTGGAAAAATCAGATACAGTATGATTAAAGGATTTAATATTTGTTATTCAAGCATTTTCTTTTTATTAAATACTTCAGCAAAATTTCAGTAACCAGTGACCTCTTTTGAGAAGTGACTCATTGCATTTTAAAGGCTTTATAACCAAGTCATCCCTTCTTCTCAGAGACATGAAAGATGAATAGATGGTTCTTGCCTGTGATTTCCAGTCTCAGGGGAAGTCCCTTTTCACTGCCTGTGGTGATGTTCAGCTGCATCACTGCTTTTAATTGCCTCCAGGCTCCTGCAGGACTTTGTGTGTCCCCTCTGGCATGACCTACATCCATGCAGAACCATGAATCCCTTGGCACTGGTTAGTAGAGTCTGAGCTCAGGACAGAAAGTCCTGCTGTTGCTAATCCCTAGCTGTCTCCCAGTGCTGTAAGCTATGTGCCAATCTCTTTCTTGTGTCCTTAAATTCATCTGGAGTTATTTTGCCTGGAGAAGCATACAAACGAATTTTCTGTATTAAAGACGATGGTAGAAACTGTGAGTGCCGTCTTAAGCATTATGGATACTGGGTGTGTTATTACACTGAAAACCAGAGAAGGATGTATTAAATAGAGCACAAGTACCTTGTCAAATCAGAAATTCATACATCATAATATATATGAATTTTTTCCATTGAAAGAGGGAAATTAACAGAAAAGTAATGATTCCAGTTGTAGCCTGAATTGCATCACTGCAGGTCAAATCAAAGACAAGTGTATCAATGTGTCAGAAAATTCAGTTTAATTCGGAAGGCTTAGGTTAATGGGGGAATAAAATTATGATATTTAGGATGAATTAAACTAAACGCTACAGTCTGTTATGGAAAGGAAACATTTATAAAATCTTAGATCAGCTTATTCATTTTGGGAAGTATAGCACTCTTCTCCAAGAATGTCTCTTCTACTGTTCCGTTGTACTGAAGGTGTATGGACCTGTTGTTGGACTTTGTCACACAAGATTGAAGTTACTGGACCTATACTGTCAAAGGCCCAATGTTACGCAGGTGCATCAGTTCCTATTTTGCTCTTTCTACATGTAATGGTAGATAACCCTAGAACATTGATCTTCAGGACTAGATTTCTTTTTCCCCCCTAGCTTCCAGTCTGAGTTTACCCATGAGCAGTGCATGTCTATTTATTTTTGAGTAAACGTTGCTGCCAAGTTTTAGCAGGTTTTTTCTCTTTGAAGAGTTTATGAGAGATCATATCCACTCTACCTTTGCTGGACCAAACTGTCTTTTAAATTTTGCTTGGGAGATACGCACACAGATTCATCAGCTCTTATCCTAGTCAGCTGCTTCTGTACTTGTCTGATCTTTCTTGATCAGTGATGCTTTGTTCTGAATTTTATCTGGGGTAGTGACAGTGTGTTATACAGTGACATTATCTTTCTAGAAATGCCTTTCTCTAGAAATATCTTCTGCACTTTTCATGGCTTTGTCATGCTGAGGGCTCATAATTCAGCAGTAATCAATGGCTCTGCTGAGGTTGTTATCTTTCCTTTGAGTTCCTAACATACACCAGACTTCCTATCAGTCTGTAGGAACTTGTATTTAGGCTGTCAAACTTAATCTCACCTCCATTATTCCACTTCTGAAAGTCATCTTGAGGGATCTTTTCTTCCCATCTGATATTTCTCCACTGCTGCATCATGCTGATGTTACCTTCCAGTATGGTACCATTAGTAGGTGTCTCTAGGGTCTATGCTTAACCAGTGGTTATATGAAAACTATCTTTGCTTTTATGTAGATTTGTACCTATTCTAAAACTGTTTGTAAACATTTAATGAAGTCTCAGATTGTCCCAGTGGGGCAGGTAGTTTTCCTAACAGAAAAATTACTCATAATGCCCAGAAATAGGGAGCTGCTGACTTGTTCAGCATCACACCTTAAGTCAGAAATGAGCACTGATAACATAATCCCAAGTCCTCTGCTCTAAAAGTCAAATAACACTGTATGTTTTTTATCAGGAGACTATCCAAAGGCTTTTTGAAAATGTGGTATATGTCAGTGCAGACGAGGCTGGGATCTGGAAAGCCATCTGGAAGATAAATTTGATGGGGACTGAGTTTTCAAAGCACTTGGGTAGCTTCAAAAAGTGAAGCCTGGGTATTTTAGCCACTGATATTTTGACGGATATGCTTTCCTGGGGTACCATATGTCTACTTTTCCTGGCTACTGTTACAATACCAGGCTGAGCTTCACTGTTGTTTTTATTTATGTATTTATTAAAGATTAATAGCTCAGGTGAGCTGATAGTACATAATGCCACACTCATCTGTATTTCCTGTTTCAGTAGCACTTATCCTGAGGACTTTTGGCAAGATTCATTTGAAACTTTTTCCAACTCTTGAACTGCATGTGTAATATCTCTGAAAAAAACCTCAAATATCTATGTTTCTCCCTGATGCCCCCAATTCTGTTTGTCATTGTTGTGTTTATTGTGCAGATTAATCTTGAAGCATGGAGTGATTGTGAGCTTAAGTAATAAAACGGAGTGAAATCCCCTAAGTAACCAAGTTACAGGGAGTGCATTCATGAAAAAACAAATACTAAGCTTCGCATTCGGCTGTGTAACATGGCACCTCCCTTGTAGTTTGGATTAGCATAATTTCTGCTGCTGCCTCAGCACTGCCTTGACTTGCTTCGTTTCTCCAGAGTCCAAAACACACGTTTCCAGAGAAGTTGTCTCTTTGGGATTTGCGCACAGCCTTACCTGTCCATCCTCTGAAGCAACCCTTCTGCCTCTAAGCCAGGGATAAAGCACTCCAACTGTAAGCTTCTTAACTCAAACAAACAAAACTTTTTTAAAAATTGTGCAAAATACCTTTTTTGTTTGTTTTGGGTACAGGGTAAGATTACCCCAGTGGTGTACAAAGGTTGAGAATAGCGTTTATCCCTAGATAGGATAATCTTTTCATGACAGAGGTTCAAATTTGCAATTAAATTGCTGCAGCTTAGCAAATTGTAGCTTTGTGTAACTGTTTCTGTATGAGAGCATTTGGTCTACAGCAAATGCAAGCTTAAACCTCTTCTCTGCAAGCCAATAAAAGTCAAACTACTTCAGGGTTTTGCTGTGGAAGTGCACATGTGGAGGGTTACTGTGGCTCCTGACGCATGGTAAGAACAGGAGTCTGAATGCTGCTGTGGGTGAGGTGGATGCCAAGGGTCAGAGTGAATTGTGTAATCAGGATCCCACTGGAAAAAGGAGATTTTTTTTTTTTTTTCCCATTTTCCACCATTTCACTTGAAAACAGAATGATCCCCAAATAGTTTTGTTTGTGGGAGTTTCCTGTTACACAGAATCACAAACCTGTGCTAGACCGGTCCTAGGGCAACACAAATTAAATAAAAGTGTGTATTTTCTGTTTAACTATCAGGATCAAATTCTAAAGTCATAATCTACTCCTAAAGCCCCAAGTCTGATGCTCTTGTTGCATTCCCTAATCTCTGCATGTTCTATGCAATTCAGCCACAGCCCTGACTGGCTCTCGATGTGGGATGTGGTGCAGAGCGGCACTGTATGCCTATTAAAGTCAATGGGAACCTTTCCAATGGGTTACAAACCAAGCCTACAGAGAAGGAATCTGCCTTCTTAAGGGATGCATGGTAGCAACCGTATTGCTCAAACTCAGAGCAGATACAAAGAATCTGAGGTGGCCTTGAGAGGAAGTTTCTTCTGCGAGATTTCCTAGTATGGTATGTTTACATTGCTGTGCATTGTAAAGAGGATTTCTTATGAGCAGCTTTTAACCTTCTCCAGTGTGGAGTGCAAACACTGTTCTGACATCAATCATGCTAACAACACATTTGTACACAGAATAACAGCCACCTTTTAAATATGGGAATCACAAATACATGTTGACAGAAAAATATATTTAAGTAGTTTCAAGTCTGTGCTGTAATAAGTAAACCAACCATTGTATTCCAGAGAGCTGCATGCTTTAAATGCCTTACAGAAAAAACAAACCCTAAAGTGAATCACAGTAATAGAAAAGGAAGTGTTTACATCTCTCAAAACATTTTGTACAATAATAATTCCTTCTTTTTAAATTTAATTTCAGCAAATTTGAATCCAAATGAGATGAAGTTTGAAACATAAGCTTTCATGGTAAGGTACAATTCAGCATGTAATCTTTTGCAGGTGGCTGTTATTCATTTATTATTTGTATTTCCATATTGCTTAGCAACCCCAGTCCTGGACCAGGAACTTGCTGCTGTAAGTGCTCTGCTAACATCGATGGAATGGATGGTCACTGCCTCAGAGAACGCACTATTTTGTATTGAAGCCAAAAGTAAACTGATGATTTCTCATTCTGTCCTCTCTGAATGAGAAAAAATTAAGGCCAACTGATATTTAGTTATGTGATTATCAGTGTATCTCTTGAATTATTGAATCACCACAAATATTTGGGGGCCTGTCAAGCATGCAGGCTCAGATGTGTGTACTTCTTCCAGATTTTGTGTCCTAATGGCTAAAACGGGGAATGCGGCCTCTGAGATTGGGGTGCAGGCCACATTGCTCCTCTCTGAATAACCATTTGCTGACAAAGTTGCTCATGCAAGCAAAAAACTGCTCATGCTTTGCATGCCCTTGCAATTAAAGAGGAAGAGCCTACCCTGCATTGCCAAGTACTTACTAATACCTTCTCTGCATGTGGCACAGCACCTGTATCCTTCAGACAACCGATGCATGCTATGCTACATACATTTACTTGAGAAGTTATGTAAGTCAACGTTTATGAATCTGTATCTAATTCCTAATTTAATCACTTAAGTAGAAATCTCCTGATATTTCAAGGGAAGTAGGCTTTGTAGAAAGTGATAACACCTTCATTTGAGAGCTGGAAAGTTGGAAAAAGTAGACAAACTTTTGGTCTCAAAGTTCTTTCATCAGTAAATTCCAAGCTAAATGCCACTCAGACACAACCACACTTGAGCATTTGCGAGTAGAGACTGCTGCTGTGGGGCAAAGAGGAGCGACTGAACATTGGCAGCTTCTGTTTGTCAATCATGACCAAGCTCTAAAATGGTGAGATTCACACCTCTTCTTCAAACCCTCCTTCTCGGCCTTGCAGCAGCCCTGCCTGTGTCAGGCAGCTTGGTCCCATTGCCATACTGCAGCTGTGGGCAGGATGCAGTGCAATACCACTTTAGAAAGGAAATGTGATTGTCTTACACTAGAAGAGGGTTTGGATGCTAAACTGGTAAGAACTAAAACTTGAACACTGTTAAAATGCACTGAGGGATCCTCCAGAGCATTGCTGTTTTCAGCACTGCACCAGGATGTGTTTGGCTCAGGAGTGGTGAGAATAATTTGCTGGTCCATGATACTGCCCAAATGCCACACAGGACCAGGCCATGGCCAAGTGCCTCTGAACAGCTGTCTCAGGGCATCAGTGTTTTGCATATGGTGGCTTGTTTTAATAGCAGGCTCTTGTGCACGGAGGTTGTATGGGGGAACCATGTAAAATGCCTTTGTAACAAGAGGTTAAAAACAGCTTATGTTAATTCTGGATTCCAGCCAAAGTTACCCAGCTGTTTGGCTGAGACTGGGAGCTAACAGAACAAAAAAGGACACACACAATTAAAATGTCACTCTCTCGGGGGGGGGTGGGGGGAGGTGGCCATCAATAAAACAAAAGTGAGGCAGGCTTGACTGCAGCAAATGGCTTGGGAGAGGGTGGCCCCTGTGTGAACACTGTGAGCATGTGTTCAGGTTCCCCCTGAGTGCCCTGGGAGATGAGATGAACCTTCCCACAATGTAACAGTGGGTACTGGGATGCTGGTGGTAACGAAGGACACCATAAGCCTTAGTTGCTGGAGCTGTGTGGCTGCAGTGTCACTAAATGAACTTAACATTAGTGACTAAGTATGACAAATACTCGATGTAGAATTTACCTTTGTTGGGGGGGGAGGAGGTATGATGATTTTAAAAAATGTTCAATATATTATTGTTCCCAAAGCCACAAGCTTCTATATTTCATTTTACCAGCTGTGAGTACTTATTTATGAGTCTGTAACTGCCATTTTGTAGACAACCGTTCTTAATTTCTAAAGAGCGTCCTATTCACAGGTCAATTATTGCTCTGTAAATGCCAAATATTTGGACCCTGAATGCAATGGCCCATGCTTCTAGTTTGAGTTTTCTCCAACTTTACTATCTCTTCCTCCTTTCTGCCCATGAAAGTCATGTTGGCCTGCATGGGAGTAAATTTTGTTGCATACTTCCCCTTCCAGTGGTTTAACAAGTTGAGCAAACTTACTCCTCTCTACTCAAATACAAAGAAATTAATCTGAATGCTTTGAACTTTCTCAGCAGAAATGTGGAAGCCAGTGAAATAGCCAGTTTGGATCAGTTGAGTCTCCTCTGTCAATAAACGGTTCTGCCAAGAGCTTTCTGATGCCTGGCTGTATTGGTAGTTGTTTTCACAGCAGCCGTGACACGTACAAGTGCTCTGTTAAAAAAGTGACATCTTTTCAACCTTGAAGTCATTGCCAGTGGACATGTTGCATGCTGGTTAAAAAATCCAAATGCCTCTATTGTTCTGTATTTTCTGAGTTTGTCTGTGTTCTACCTGGTATGACACTAGATAGCATGACGTTTGGCTGGAATACAAATGAAATGCTGTCATATGCAAGCCAGTCCAAAAGGTCTAAGGGAGAAAAGTTTAGTATCAGTTTAGGGGAAAAAACAACAAACGTCATTTCAATTGCTGTCTTTATAGGCCTACAAATCATCAATGATAGTGATGTAAAACAGCAGACATCAATCTTTTCCCTACTAAAAAAGAAGTGTAGGTTGTCAAAAGTAATTTGCCTTTTAAAGGATCTTGAGGTGTGAAAACACGAGTCCTTTACATAGGAGTAGAGCCGAACAAAAGGTAGGAAATATTTTTCATGGATGCCTGATGAACTCTGATCCTTTGTGGCCTCATCACATGTTTTCAATGAGAAACACAGGGTGATTTCAAGCTTCAAGTCCAGCTTGGCTGTGAACTGAGGCAAAAAAAATGTTGTATGCATCTTTCCAAAAGAGAGAAGGGGGGGGAAAAATCTTACTATGACCTTCCAGTAAAATAATCTAAAACTAATGCTTATTCTGTCCTTCTGTGATCACAGCTCACAAAATCCTTTCAGAGAAGAAGAACTTGCCTTCCTTTCATCAGGGACTTGGAAATGGAGATGTTGTGTGGCAAAGGTTTCTTAAACTCATTGCCTTGGTTGCTTTCAGACTAACGATTCTTAATCCTCCTTCCTCCTGATGTAGTTTCCTGTCTGTTGGAAAAAAATCTGATCTATTATATACACAGCCTGTGTTGGTACTTTCCTCTTTCAGAATGTTTCATTCATCTTAAAAATGCTTGTCTTCACTTGCTGCCTGGAGTACTGTCCCATCAGCCTTTTGCCTTTTGACTCTAAACGTATTGCATGAGCTGTCTTCATTTGGAGGTCCTACCTGATTGCATCCTATATCATCTTTGATGTGAATTCTGTCCTTCCTGTGTCACTGAAATTTCTTCTGTACTTGGTCTCTTCTGGTTTTCTTCTCTTCTCCCTTTGTTTCTTTGGCTTATTTCCTGAAGGATCTGTCACCTTCCCTTGCTGGAATATTATTAGGGGACTTCAGAGGTGTCTCTAATTTTCTTCACTTGATACCTTTAGGTAAATTAGACTGCTGTCTTTATGGTTCTGACTTCTGCTTGTCTCCTTCAGACCTGTCACTTTCTGTCCAAAGTAAATTATAAGTTGTACATAGTAACTGCATAGGTAGCTGGCTGTCAAACTTGAGGTTAATTAAAAGTAAGCCATGAATGAGAGAACTAAGGGTTTTATGGGACAGAACTAGTGAATGTGAATGGGATGTTGGCATACTGCAGGGAGGTCTTAAGAGATACAGGACAGGGATATGGGCTGTTGACTTGGAACGGAGTAGTGAGAAAAGGAGAAAAGCTGGAGACATTGGGTGAGGAGAAGCTATCAGGAGGACATTGTACTGAGTGGATAAACCTGGACCATTGTACAGGGCTTGCAAAAAGAACTGTGTTGGGAGGCAGGTAGAGGGTATAAGACCTGAATTGCTGAAAAAGAGGCTTTGTTAGTGGTGCTGTACATGGAGCAACTTCTTATAGCTGTGAGATTAATGAATGAAGAAAGGAGTGCCTGCAGACATGAGACATAATTTTACAAAGGCAGCTCAGGGCTGGTGAGGGAAGAAAGGCAGGCAGATTTGTGGCTATTAATCCTTTGGTTGAGGTCTGCAGATGCTGGGGCTAGTTAATGGACAATGATGGAAACTCTGTGGATAACACTGCTTTGTGGAGGTGGGGGCAAGAAAAGTGTAACAAGGAGAGTCAGTCTAGAAAAGGCCCAAAGGAATGGCAGGAAAACCCACTGACTATCCACGTGCAGCAGAGCAAGTATCTGCACACAGGAGAAGAGCATTTACAGGATCAGAAAATTAAAGTGGAGCCTCTCTCCTTGTCAACAACGCAGCCTCTTCTGCCATTGTCCCCAAGCCTGGCCTCTCTCACCCAGCACAGACACGACCAGCTCCTTCATGTATTTTCCAGTGGCTCTTCTCACCTCGAACAGAGACTCTGCCACTGTTTTCAAGAGGGTGTTAATGCATGCTACTCACTGAGCTCGAAAAAGGGAAAAGTGTTTTCTCAGTACTGATGCCTTAGGAGGAGAGGGTCTAAACCTTAAAATGTTAGTAAGATTGTAAATGAAATAGCCTTACTGCTACTTTGTTTGCAGTAGGTTAAAAAAATAAAAAAAGAGTTCAAGCAGGCTCTTACTAATATATTTCTAATTATTAGGAATGGTCATACAGTTTTAAAAGTAGAAAGAATCATTGTCTTGCTTCATAACCTTGTCCTCTGATTTCGACAGCCCACCTGCTTCTCTGTTTGAGCTACAGCATCTCTTTTTGGATATAGCCCTCTCGCTCCTGCCTGCCCAGGCTTGGGCAGCATCATGGTGATCTCAGCCTGACCTACAGATGCTGCGGTTTTCCACTTCTTATGTGCTTGTGCTTTGCTCTAAGTTGCAAGTAATATGTACAGCTACATGAAGACCACTGCATTTAGAAAACTAGAGACTTAAAACACATGTTCTTTTAAAGCTGGGGGTGAAGAGGTAATAATACATTACATTTCTATGCTACCTGAAATGCTAAGTTAAAGCAAATCTCTGGGTTTGGTTTTTTTAAGTATTATTATTTTTTATTATTAGAAATTAAAGTACTAGCCCCAGATTTAGAATTTTTTTCCACCCCAGCAAGCATCCATTCGGCCCAAAGCTTTCCGCTATTACTTTTTAAGATTAATTAAATCCCCTGGCACCTTCAATTACCACAATTTGTGGAGATTTCTGTTTCTTTCCAGGTCTGGAATCACAAGAGACAGCCATTTCTGCATTTGTATGTACAAGAGCATATGACTGGAGTCAGAAGCAGATCAGTTGAATGTCATCTGACAATGGGCGTGTGGGATTTTCTAGCACAGAAATCAGTGAACTGTTCAAAGTTGCTGCACTAGCCCCTGTGCTTCTTTCTTAAATTAGAGTTTACAAATTCCAAAAGAAACTCGCAGAAGTTGGGAAATGCCTCCGAGAGAGGCGAGGTGCTGCCAGGCTGCCCAGCTTTGCCTCTCTGCAGGTCAGCAGCTCTCAGCTTTGGCCAAATCCAGAACCAGGGAGGGAGCAGAGGAAGAAGGGAGCTGCAGCTTATGCTGCTCCATGGCTCCCAGCTTTGCCCTGCTGCTGCTCATGTCTCAGGGTATTATTTTTTTTCACCTGTTGCAGATTTGTCTGGCGTGGGGCCTAGGGTCTCCTATGTTATCAGCTGTGGGACTGGAGATGAGTCTGTCATCAACACTGTGCTGGCTCTTGTGGCATTTTTCCCAGGTGTAGAGCTAAGATAATACTTCTGTCTTGCATGGTACTGTAGGAATGGCTGTCCCCTTGCATACTGCTTGGAAAATATAAGGCTCAGTAAAAATACTAAACTGTGGGGTTTTTAATGCTCTCTCTCTCTCAGTAGTCTAAGGTGTATTTCTCATATAACCAGATTTTTTTTAATATGCCTTTATCTCAGCATTGTCCCTTTAGACAAGGCCTTTTAAATTCGGCGATAACTGGGATGGTGGTCCATGTGACAAATACTCGGTGGATGGAGGCACCATAGCTACAATGGGCTCGTTCTGGTTTGCTCAAACTATGAACAGCGTGCAGGGAAAAACTTTTTTGCCTTTCATTCTCTGTATAGCCTTTTGATATTAGTAGCTGACAGATTTCCAGTTCTTAGCATTTGTTATCTGCTTTGTATATGCCATTTGTTATCTCCTTTGTATATGACAACAGCGTAAGGCTTTTGTTGTACATATTTTTAATAAAAAAGCCAAAATGTTTGAAAGCTAAAATGGATATTACTTTTCTCATGGAGCACACAGGCTTCTTTTGATAGCCTAAACCTTCGATAAAGTGTGTTGTTAGCTAGGCACTGTATTTAGAAGGCATTTAAATGTTTGGGGGTGGGCCTGTTTTCTTTACAACAGACTAGCATTTTGCTCTCAGAGACGTAGTGACAAACAGTTATAATTATAGATAGTGCTGAGAAGTGACATTCAGCCTTTGATTCAGAGCTGAACACTTTCAAAACCACATTGCTTGGATTTGGTGTCTGGCTTCACACTGCCAGAGGGATTGGGGGGCAAATCAGCAATAGGAGGTGTAAATGCTTGGCTGTGCGGTGGCTAGCTGTGATAGCTACTCATCAAGTGTAGCTACAGCCAGAAGAGAGCCCTCTCCTTTATCCAGGATCCTGGTGTGCTAGGCGCTGAGAAAATACCTAATGAAAGAGCTGCTGTTGCTGCAAAGGTTTTGCAATCTGCTTGTGAGATATGACACAGCAGGCAGAAGAAGGAAGCTCCTCCACCAGGAAGCTATGAGACGGGGTTGTTGCGTGATGAAAGCCATTAACAGTGGTTTCAGCACTCTGGCAACCAAACCGCTGGCAATGTTTTTGGAGGTCTCCTGAGAGTTTCAAAAGGCTTTGAAAGTGAAGGCACGACCCTAACATTTGATGCTGTAGGGAAGGGCAAACCAAACCAGCGTACTATTGTACGCTGAACTCTCACGAACTCTTCTTTCTCACTCTGATGTTTGTCTTAGAGGCCCTGGGCTAGAATATCTCTGTGGCATTTCACCTCTTGGCCCAGAGCCCATCGTGGTGCCAGCGCAGCAGTGCATAACCTTGCATAACCGTGCCTTGTTACGAATGACTGGAGAAGGTGCCATTACATATCTGCTTCTGCCAGGGGGCACTCCACAAAAAAACCCACAACAACACCCTATATCTAAAAAATAAACAGGCGCTGCGTGAATTCTCAGAGCCTTCAGTATGCTGATATTACAGAAAGATCCAGTGCTGCACATGACCGACTTACATTCTGAAAAATATTTTCAGTTTGGCTTTTTTCACATAGGGGTCTGCACTTTCCTGTGTTGTCCATTTTTAAAGTCCATGCTGATAAGAAAAGAAAAGAAAGGAAAAGAAAAGAAAAGAAAAGAAAAGAAAAGAAAAGAAAAGAAAAGAAAAGAAAAGAAAAGAAAAGAAAAGAAAAAGGAAAGACACAAGAAAAGGACACAAAATAAAGGACTTGTCTATAGCTGTGACATATGTCCTCCCATAAACCCCTGTGTCATTACGATTTTCAGATTGGCCGGTTCTTGCATGTCTTTGTTATCTTGCCTTTCTATGGGAAATATCCCCGTTCTCACACTCCCTGTCCTTAGCAGTCAAGGTGAATCTAATGTGCATCCATCTTAGTGCACCCGTGTCTCTTTGTTTCATTGCCAATGATGTGCACGGATCATGCATGAAAGTGCCTTTATATAACAGAAGGAAAATAATGAACAGGAAGGAAATAATGAACTTAAAAGAAGTGCTGAAGCTGCTCGTAGTGAAAGTTTTTCCAGCAGCGTAGTGTAGATTGAACCACAGTGACAGGAACAAACTGTCAGTAGGAGACCTAGAAAGAGTTCTACCTTTGTAAATAAACTGCAGAAACTCCTCTCTGCAATGTGCTTATGCACTCTGTGAGAGATAGGCATCTGTTCACGTAACCCTTGGCACTAATCAGAAAATCTGAATTTGCCTATCAGCACTGTTCTCACTGTGCTCACCCTCCTGCTCATGTTTGGCTCCTCTTTTCACCTCTGCTGCCTGGTTTGGGATGATTTGAAGGGAGAAGTGGGGTGAAGCTTGGTGCAGTGCAAGACGCTTGCTGAGTAGATGAAGCGTTTCATCTGGGTTTGCTGCTGGAGCCCTATTTTCAGGGCAATGTGGGATCCCCTTCCTGGACCTCATCCTCATGAGAACCTGACCCGCCCTGTGCAGCAGCAGAGGGGGCTGCCTGCAACTCAGAGAGATCCGGCTGAGCTGATGGCAGACCAGTCCGTACAGTTTGATTTAGTGTAATAGCTACAGATAGCTTCCACTTTGTGAAAGTTTCTCTACCTCACAGCAGTGCTCCCGAACAAAATGATGTACCACTGAAACACCCCCCCCACACACACATGCACTTTTTTCTAAAGATGGCTATTTTTTTACATTTTTTAAACTTCGAGTAGTGTGGTGTTATCAAGATTTAACATACACATCACATACACTGAATGACTTAGAGCACAGGATGTAATCTAAGTGCTGCACTGCAAGTTATGAATTTGCTAATTAGCACCTATCCTTGGCATTGACTTCTGGTTAGTGAGGAAATCCCATAACCTTTCTGCCTGGAATTGCTCTTTAAAACAGGAATACTTATCTTTATGGACCTGATGGGTATGCTATGCCGATTCACTAGTTAATATTTTCAAACCACTTTGAAGATGAAAAATGCTGAGTATTATTGGCCTTTTATCTAAAAAGACATTTTATAACATGAAGCTAGGGAAAGACCTGCATAAATTAATGCATGTGTTGATTATGGTCTATCTTCCCTTTCCATCTGAGTGTATTAAGTAGCAAGAGAACTGTGAGAATTTGTATCTTTCCTTTTCATCTGAATTTATTAAACAGTAAAAGGACTCTCTGAATTAGTAATCTAATTTGAACATCAAACCAAAGGCAAAATTCTGCCTAATCCATCTTGTGGATCTCTCATCAGCAGTAGAGATTTCTTGCATGTCTCAGGTTGAAGGATGATATTTCAGGCTCAGGTTTTGATACTTTCTGGATTGACGGGACTTCAATAAAGAATTATTTTTCCAGTTCAGCCTGGAAGGTCAGTAACTCTCTACTTTGTAGTCAAAGAAATAAGGAGCATCAATCAAAACTAAGTTGCTAACACGAATCAGTAATGTTAAACCAGGTAGTTTTCACTGATTTCAGGAGGGAGCTCTGCTTTATAAACTCCTCTGATATTCTCATTTAACAGAGTAACATTAGTTCAATCATTTGAACTTTTTGCTTCAGTAAATGTGCATGATAATGACAACTTTTTGCACTTCGTGAGATTTAATTCAAACTTGCAGGGTCTTTTCAATTCCTAAGTGCAAGATAACATCCCAGTGTGATTTGTTAACTTTTTGCTTCCTGAATGTGAATTTCTGGAGAAACAGGTATCACTAATTTTGATAGAGGGGATATAACACAAAAACTAGTAAAGGATTCTGTCTTGGCTTCATGATTTGAGACATGTTGCAGCTGGAAAACTATCTTTTTTCACCCTCCAGTTTCAAATCCCAAGGCAGGGGGAGTTACAGGTGTTTAGTGGAAATCTTTGAGGAATTTCAAAACTCAGCGAGTGACTCTATCAAGATGTGATGAATGGAAACAGACTCTTGATGGGTTGGCAGAGGAAAGGCCAACTTTGGGAACTTTGGAGAAAGGTCTGGACGTTAGGATCTCTCCAGCTGATTTTAGCTTGATGCTGATTTCAGCAGCAGATATATATTTGATTTTATGTAGCCAGCAAATGAAATGAGAAAAATAAAAGCATTTTAGTTATTTGGTTTGCTGCTTTTGTTTTGAAGTGTTGCAGTTTTTTTTACAATTTGAAACAAAAACTAATCTTTGAAATGGTAAAACATTCATTTATCAATGAACTTTTATCCAGATGTCATTGCCACTGCTTTCCCCAGTGCCAGGAGGAGTGGCTGCAGAAACGATCTCCATGATGGTCACTTAGATTAAGGGTCTTCAACAAGCAGCCAGAACATAATTCCAGACTCCTCATCCTCAGTTCCCTGCATATGAGACCCTGAGGTGACAATACAGCCCCTAATATCTTGTTAGCAGTGTGCTATTTCTCTGACAGTGAGATCTGGAAGAGGTTTTTGTATACATTTGCTGTGTTGTGAAGTTCCTCTTTCTGTTTTAAATGAATTTCCTCTTTGCACTATGGTGAAATGTACCGGATGGATGTACCTCTGTACCGTGGAATAAAAATCAAACTGTGCCATTTTCACAAAAATTAAAGTCTTTGGTAGCCACTGGAGTAGCTCTAAAGCTCATCTACCAGTCAGTTTGGTGTTCAAGTAATTAAAGAGGTCAGGCACAAAAATATCGTGTACCTGGAGCTTTGCCAGCCGCTTTCTCCCATCTCTTATCATGCTTGTCCATTTGGGATTCTTCCACAAGCTTTGTTATATTCATCGTGTAGATTAATGGTCTGCAACTATTAACAACAAACTTTGATGCTACAGGGTGGGAATTGCTTGAATAAATGATTTCACAAGTAAATGGCATCACAGCTCTGAACCAAGAGAGCTCCAAACTTGTTTTAATTTACAGAGGTCAAAAAGTAAATGGGATTGTTGCTTAGGGAGGTAACTTGAGGAGAACATGCAGCATTCACTCACAACAAAGGGATGGAGGGTGAAAAATTCTATTGACTTCTGGAGTTTGATATTAATTGCCTTTATTCCTACCATTACCTGTACAGCGGACAACCCTTGAAAGCAGAGGAAAGATGCTGGTAGATAAAGCTACAGTTTTTTGCCTTTTGGTATCAGTTCAGAGCAGTTTGGTATAAAACCTCCACGAGGGTTAAGCAGTTAAGAGTTTGCTTGGAAAACAGGGGACAAGCAGCGGTTTAGGAACCGCTTAGAGAAGTGAGTCTGGGGCACTCGTTTCTGCTTGGGTTTCCTGAGCATCCTTTCTCCAGATGCCCCCACAGCTGCTTCCAAGGAAGTAATTTTTTTTGTTTGCTTGTAGTCTGGATTATTTGTGCAGAGCAGTGGAGTGCCATTTCCAGACATTTTTAATTGCAGAAGACTGTCACTTCCAGTGCATAGGCAGTATGGTTTACTGAGTATTTCCTGAGAGATATAACAGCATATTAGGAGATCAGATAAGTATCTGTAAAACATCTGTCCTAGCACAATTCACTCTGGGTTTATTCACAGTCATCCTTGGTTGCCTACGGTAATGGGGCTATTTCTGCCTGTTTGTCAACCCCTTCCATCCTGCCCCAGCCACCCCTTGGTTGTGGGACAGGGTGGGCAGCCAGCCTGCACTGTGGCTCCTCAGCCAGCCCATGTCAGATGGGGGCAGGACGTCAGGGACTAGGGAATAACATGGAGAAAGCCCAGGGGTATTCTGGGGAAGGGGTCACAGAGCACAGGGGTATTGGCATTACTGGAAGGACACAGGGGAGGTACAGCAAGCAGAGACCAGGCTTTGTTCGAGCTCGGCTGCTGGTGAAATCATTCACCCCCAGCCTTATTTTCTGCTCAGAGCTGTTAGGAATAATGGGAAAGGCTATCGCTGACTTTCCTCCCAACCCGGACAGCTTCCCACCATTTCGTTTCATCCAATTTCAGTGCATGAGTCAGTGATCAGAAACTACTTCAGTATAATTCCTGACAGTATTGCATAAAGCTCCTCTTCCTCCATGATTTGTGTTCACTGATAAAGAGACTTTGGCTCTGCCTTCTGATGTGCAGCCTCCCCTTTTTATCCTTATTAAGTGCACGGTGATAGCTCTACTTTCTACAGTGAGAATAAGCCAACACCTAATCGAGAGTGTTAATAATCATCACCCTCACCATTCAGTGGATCCTAGGGGCAGGTGCAGATTTCAAGCACAAAGCCTCAGCTCTTCACTGTCAAATGGGAGGCTGTGCCTGTTGCTGTAATGCAGCCTGTCACTTACTGCCATGCTTTCTGGTGACCACACTTGTCCCTTACCCATGGCACAAGAAGAGCTCCTTAGACATATGCACTGCCCTGGTGGCAGCTTTCTGTCTTCTGAATGAGTTGTGAAATATCATGCGCACGCTTCCTATTGATAATTAAAAGCGACACAGATGGCTATGCCTGCAATGTTTTCCTTAAGTCACAGCACGTAACAGAAAATGAAGCGATAGTTTTAGGTGGTGGCACATGTAGCTTCAGGTGTTTGTTTAATATTCAGCGGTCATGCTTGGTGAGAATTGGGACGTGCTTTCAAATGTTACTCCATGGCTGTGCATCACTGCACATTTTTTCTTGTTTTTTCCTTTTCAGGGCCTGACAGACGGTGATGTTTGTATTAAAAGTAATTTCTTTATTAAGCCAGTACCCATGTTGTCAGTGATTTTTAACAGGGGCTTCATTTGCTGAAATGAGACAGTTGTGTAGCTGAAGTATCTGAAATGGATGGAGGGCTTTAGAAAGACAACTAAGAGAAATTCAGGGTACTGAAGAGGAGCTAATGATAGTCACATCCTGGGGCTGGGAGATCCAGCTTCTGTGTCTCCATTGTTGTGAGTGAGACTTCAGGGACATAATGAAGCCTTCCTTTCCAAAGGTCTCTGATTCTTTATTTCTAAACAGGGATAGGGATCCAGCCTTTCCCAACAGGAATTCTGGACAGACGAAAAATAGGCTATTTTTCTATACTGTTTTTCACTCAGGTATTTCACTGTACTGAAATGTACATGGATGCATCGTATGAAATAAGTACTATAGGCAGCTTAATGCACTGAATCAAGGCCAGACCACAGACTAACTTCAGTCTAAGATTTGGACCAGCTTCTGCCTTGTAGGCTTCCTGAGGAAGGACCGTGACCAAATCTTGGGAGCTTTGGTGTGCTGTGTCCCTCAGCAAACAGGGATACCTGGCAGGGGACTGATGGGCAGGAGGTGGAGAATCAGAAATGGTAAAGAGGATCACCATCTGTTACAGTGCGATCCAATGCCTGTGGAGAAAATGACAGCCTGTAACGAGCCTGGATGCAGTCCTCAGAGTCACTTCTGCTGCTGGTTGGTTCCCTTCATTCCCATCTTCACATCTGATAGTTGTTCGGCTAGTTCCTGGAGGAAATTAAAACGCCCTGCAGGTCATTTCCCTATGGGCAGCCACCGGTGTGCTTAACTATTGAAGACAGTCTTCTGCAATAGCATGATCTAACGGCATAGACTGCTGCTCTAGGTTGGTTCTGGGTTTCTGTACAAGGCAGATGGGTATTAGGAGGCTTTACAGCCTACTTGGATCATCAAACCCATTTTATGGACTAAAAACATAATATCTAGTTAGTTAGCTTTAAGTTTTCCACACAGCACTGTGTTGTAACATGTTCTTCTTGGGAATAAAAATGTCAGTCAAAGGAAAACAAATTTTAATTCTGCCACTGAAAGCCACACTTTTTTTTTTTTTAAGTTCCTGTGGGAAGGCCGATAAACCTTCAAAAAATGAAAACACACTCTCACTTAAATTATTCTGCTTTTGGGGTCACATTTTAATCAAAACCATACCTGCCTTCAGGAAAAAAAAAGAAGAAGTAAAACTGATTGAATTTAATAACTAAAAGAACATAAACTGTCTGCTTTGAAATGTATAATCTCACATGACATTTATTTCATAATGTGATCAAATCATATATGTTGTTATGGGGACAGTCTTTATTAAAAATGCCATTTATTTTAACAAGTGCAATAAAAAGAAACCCATACTTTTTTATTGTGGCAGAGAAAAAAACCTGCTATTAAGCTGCTTTCAGCTAAATGAAAACATCTTTCAAGATTTCTTCTAAAATATTTAAATAAAGTGCTATGGAATTTATTCATTTGCTGCCTTCCAGCATGAATAGAAACCCATTAAATTATCTTAAATACAATAAATGATATAGAATAATTTGTTTTGGTTAGGAATATCCTTTGCTGATGAAGAATAAGATCATTTAAATATAACATTTTAATATAGCCCTGTAATTATGTCATTGAAAACCCAGTTTGAAGCATAGCAAAGTATAAAGTGGGTTCTCCAGCTGCAGCCAGAGCTTTCAAAAGACACTGAAGGGGAACTGCTAGTCCATGTCTCCATTAAAAAGGGAATGACTGGGAGACCACAGAGCACATATGGTTTCAGTGAGGCGAAATTCTAGGCCTGACAGCATGCAGTGGAGTCGGGGAAGGGGAGGGATGGCTTCCTTCCCACATGGGACCCGGTGGGGAGGAGGAAAAATATGGTTCCTTGTTCTTCCACTGGAGTTTGCAGAGCAGATGCCTCATTGACAGGAGCACGTTGTACTGTAAGAGCCAGATGTGTCCAAAGGATGGTGGTGTTGCTTTTCTTGTGCTTGCCTCCACACTTCCCTAGAGCAGAGCATTCTCACAATGGCTCCAACATGGTGGCCTTGTGCCACAGTTTGCCCTGCAGTGTTTGAATCACCTGATTTCCCACTCCTGGTGGATAAGGACTGGTAAAGAAATGTACTGAATGAGTCCTTTTAAGCCAAACAAGGCATGGGCCCAAAGACACATCATCATATCTGGAACATGTGTGATCTAGAAGACTAGGCAGGATGGGACTTGGTTAGCCCTCAGCTGGGAGAGGTCCTGGGAGTACCACTGCTGGGGTGCCTCCCCCTCGTCATATCCAGCTGGTAGCCCTTAATCTCTGCTCTGCAGACTTGCTCTTCTCTCCTCTTACCCCAGCCTGAATGATACCAGAACCAGCAGCAAAGTGTGCAACATTGCTTTATTACAGCTGCCAAATTTGTGGATACAAGTCAGGTAAAGATGGCCTTCTATTATTTAAAATTCCAGAAGCCAGACTAAAAGGGAATAAATATAACTTGGTTCACTTTGGAAAATTGTTCCATGAAAACATTTGAGGTATTCCCATTCCCTACCTTGCTGGACTTTATAAGGAAGTAGGTCTGCACTATAATGGAGTTAGACTTTATCCTCCACCTAACAAGTAAGACTTAGAGGTGCAACAATTCAATAATTAGCCGAGTACCACGAGAAGCATTGAGAAGCTAAAATGTGTGCAGCACCTTAATGGGATGAAGGGCCTTTGTTACAAGCTGGATGAGGTAGTCTAATGGTTCCTTCTGGTTTTAAATTCTGTGGAAAAATCTCCACCTCTATTAAGCATTATTTCTGCAGCCTTCTGGCACTTTTTCCTTAAGAAGCACAGGCAAACACCTGGAAAAAAGGCAGTTTGTCAGTTTAGTTTCAAAGAAAACTCACTTTATGGTCTATGGAAAATGGAGGATAGTCTGTGAATGTGCTTTATCTGTGATGTTTTCTTGAAGAATTTTTTGAAATTTCTAGCCCTGTAACTTGTAGCTATACAGCTTGTATCTATAGCTGTTAAAGAAAGGAACAGTTGTGCAATTCAGTCAAAGCTTGTTTAGGTTTTGTATGGAAAGCCACAAACAATTTTGCTGTTGGGGAGGTCATGATGCTGCAGTAAATAAAATGAAGATGTACTGCTGGGCATAAAAAGAAAAGGTGGGAAATGTACCTCATTTCCTTAAGTCTCATACTCCCTCTACTGATTCTTAGTGTGTAGAGGAAGGCAGAGTGGGGCTGCACCCAATTTTTGTCTGGTCCCTTAGATCTACTGTCCTGGCAGTGGATGGGAGCAGCCTGCATGTCTCTGTGCGCAGGGGGAGTGGTGGGGCAGGGAGTTGCGGGCTGTGCAATGCTTTTCCCTGAGCTGCTGCATGTAGCAAGACCAACAGCAGCAGAGGCACCAACTCCACGTCTCTGCAGATACATCATGTACTCAGCTTACAGGGAGATGCTGTTTGGGCTTGTGGGCACTAGCCCACACTGGCACTGGGGAGGCTCACAAAACCTTCTAACCCTTCCTGTTGATCTCTTCTAGGTCATGTTATTTGACCATTCATATAACCTAAAGCACCCACAGACAGCAGGCTTTTTCCCTCCCCCTGATGCTTCCCTGGAAGCATATGCTTATGGTTTTGGGTTTGTTTGTTTGCTTCTTTGTGTGGGATTTTTTTTTTTGGTGGGGTTGGGGTTTTTTGTTCTTTTTGGTGGGGTTACATCATCTACTGTAGTGTTTATGCTGTCCCAAAAGTAATAGACCTCAGCTTGGCTTTTCACTGACTTCCCTGGGATGTCTCTAGCGATGTCCCGTGAGGTTTGCTCTGACAGTCCTTGCAGTCTCCTGGAGTACAGAGGGGCATGGACTGCATTGATTCATGGCAAGGAAATTCAGTGTAAAAGGCATTAGGGACTTCAGGATGAAATGCCACAACCAAGCTTCTTTCTGAAGTATCTAAGAAAATGCTGAACTGTAGTTTGGGCCTGAAAGTCAATGAATAGTTAATGCAGTTTCGTGACAGCAAATGATGTTAAGGTCAACAGTGTTCCACCAGACTAAAATGGGCCTCTTATATGAAAATCCAGAGGCTTAAGAATCAATGTTAGCTGAATACCTAGCTAGCATTCTGATCATGACCTTGCAGATCTGTTATAGGTGGAGAACTATGTCTAGGTATGATAACCAAATTTGTGTTTACATCCACACAAAAAGCTCATCCTGTTTGTCAAGAGGAAACAAAGATTCTTGGTCATCAAAGGGGATGTATTTGCTATATTTTATCTATACAAGTCTGTTTCAAGAAATAAAAAGCACAGTAGAAATAATCTTTGAAAGTATAAAGGTGCCAGTGAGGCAGAGTAATGCTCTTGAGTGGAAGTGTTTTAGAGTGAATCATGGTTGTGCAACTAGTTTACCTAAGCTCATTTTAAATCAGAAGAGTGACAGGCCCAGAACACTAAATGATGGAGGATTGCTCCGTGATGCTGTTTGAGGCATTGGGTTGGACTGTGCACAATCATTTCCTTCTAAATTGGTTGTAGTCCCCTTTCAAATTGTCAGAGTAGTTTTATTCTGCTTCGTTGCACTTGAGAAGCAGGTGGACGGCAAGCTGCTCAGCCTCGTTTGATCCACATGCTGTTGTTCAATGGATAGAGCAAATCAAACTGGAAAGGCTTTGTGGTATGGCTATAGCACTGCCTGTTCAGTGGCTAGATTAACAACAGGAAGCTGCCTGCAAGTCAGACAGGAGGAGATCTCTAATTTTCTCTTTCTTGGGGCATATTAAAGAAGACAATGATAAATTAGCTTCTTGGTGCCAAGAATGGCAAGTGACACTTGAATGCAAAATGTATAAACTCAGGTCATCATTTCATGAAGCATTCATTTATTGGTTTTGGAGCACAGAGTGGTCTAGTTCCTGAAGTACAGGAGATTTCATTTGATCTAGCTCCCAGATCACTTTGGGAGTTTATATAGGCCTCTTATCCCACCTCTCTCTGAGGTTCCCCCATCTGAAAAAGGGGGAAAAAGAATAACTTGGCAGGGTTGTGGGGCACAATTCATCGAAGTCTGCAAAATCTTTTTAATTTATTGCATGCAGTATGAGGGAAAGGCACAGCTTTTTTCAATATGTTCCTGTACTTTCTTCCTGCATTATCCAATAAAACATAAAATGCCAATGTGCTCTACACTTTTGCTTCCTATAAAGATTCCTTTGCAACTATGAGTACTGGCTTATTTGACAATTCACCTGAGGTTTAGGCCATAGGTTGTGAAACAAAATGAGAATGGAAAGAGAACATTCTTGTCAAATGGATTTGTGTTCTCTCATAATGAGAAACCAGCATCCTGCATCATGAATTTGCGGAGAAAGTCCTCAGAGCTGTTCCCTACCTTGATCCTAGCAAAAGCTTAGCCTGATTCAAGAAAAGGGCACCCAGGCAGTAATTTGAAGAGCACCTCTGCAAGTCTGCTTTCATCTCTGAGTCTTACAGGGTGCCTCAAAGTAATGACATGAGCTGTACGAAACATCCAGGCACATCAAGAGTGGTCATGCAGATGGGTGGCAATATCTCTGAGGCTTCTTGAATGATCTTGTCTCAGTGGACAGTAAACTCTTCCTGTCTTTGCAGGAACCACACAGAAACCATGGCTCCTGAAGCAGTCAGATGCTAGGAAAGATGTGCACATCAGTGATGGTCTTATTTATCTCCTTTTCCTCTGTAACAGCTTGGTACAAAATGTTTCTTAAGCATCTCTGTGCTTTATGAGACTCGCAGACTGGGGTTTACTTGTGTGCAAATACATGATACTCTATTTTCTGTCCTTTTTTTTACATACTCTGGTATTTCTGTTGTGAATCTCTGCCTGATATAGATTTTTCCCACACATGGTTTGCCTGAACAAGGCATACTCAGTTAAGAAAGGCACAGGCAGTGCAAGTTGCCTTCTGGGTGTATATACTCCCCAGCTCCAGTACAAACTGTGTAATCATCTTCTAATTTTGAATGTACTTTCCTTAATGGTGCCATGTGCTTGGAGATGGATGTGTGTGCTGCAGGGCTCGGATGCAACGTCTGGAGGAGCAGGCAGGTCAGCTCCATCAGCAGGAGCTGACACAATGATAGAGGAGGAAGAAATGACATAGCAGTGTGGAGAGAGAGAAAGCAGAGGCCAGGGGACTTTCTTAGCACCTGCTCTGCTGTGTGATGATGCTGAAAAAGACCAGGTGTTTGGAGATGAGAGGAAAGCATTTGTGTGTGTGTCAGGGGAAGATCTTGTGGTTTCAGAGAAGGCTGTGAATTGCTCCTTGCTCTCCAGCTCACAGCCCAATGCTGGTGGCTCAGAAGCTGCCCTGAGACTGGAGGATGGAAAGAGCGGTGGAGGGAGGGTGGACAGAGCACAGCCCAAGCATTCCTCCACAGGGCAGGGAGTCTCCCTGCTTTTCTTCAAGCAGCCACGCTCTGGGGAAGCAGCTCTGTGGGGGGACCAACAGCAGATCCATCCCTGGCTGAAGAGGAGACTGCTAGGAGCACAGGCCAGGCAAGGGAAAAGAGTGTGGCAAAAGGGAGGAGAAGGAGGGCCTCCACAGGCAGGGCTTAATGTCTTACTGAGGTGGTTCTTGAGCACGTACTGGGTATATGTGGAAGCAGAGCCCTGCCATGCTGCTGCTCCTTGACTCTGCTCTCTCTCTTAATTCCACCTCCACTGACCATATGTGGATGTCCAGTTACTGATGCTGTGACTGAAAGGCAGCATGGAGAGACCCATAAACCCTGTGCCAGAGAGAGACAGAGCTGGGCTGAGCGGCCAGCCTCAGGGCACATACTTTGTCCCTGTGTCCAAAGCCCCAGGTACTACTGTGCACACACACATGCCAAGCCTTTGGGAGACTGTCATTGCTTCCCTGTTGAAGCAGGGCGGACAGCCCCAGCTTGGAAATGGACGCCAAAACGTGCTGGTTTGAAAAAGGAGGTTCCAAATCTAGTTAATTTGGGTCATGTCAGTGCCAGGTTATAAAGCCTTCCACTGCACTGCAGTGCTGGGATTTTCTCATGCTGTTTCCTGGTGGCGGCCTTCCCCAATGAGGCTTTCTTTCGCTAACACTTTATACAAATATAAAATGCAGGGAAGAAACAAAATTACACATAATTCTTGACACAGAATAGAATAAAGCTGGATTTTCATTTAAAATCCCTCTACCCACAGATACTGTGAATTGCAATGGCACAAAATTGTTAAATTGCTTTACATTTGGGAAACCTCAGTTCATAAAAAATTGCTAACAATTTATTTTTGTACTACATGGTTGACATCACTCTCTCTCTCTCTCTCCCCCCTCTCTCACTCTCTCTGCTGGTTATATGCTGGTTTTTTCACTGCATGTCTGCTGAGATTCCAAGAAAAACCCAAGTGTGTCATACAACATTGCTTTCTGATTTGCAAGTTAAATAGTTTACATAGGCAAAAATGTGGAGCAATTGGAATATTCCCTACCCAAACACTTAGGGACTCAAACTGCACATTTTAGCCTGGCAGGCCTCCACTGATATTTTTAGCTCGAGAAAAAGCATTTTGAAGTAACAAGGAAAGGCAGATCAGATTGAGAAAAAAAATGAAGTTAAACCACTATTGGGCATTTTTGTGAATGCTGTACTTTTGGTGTTAGTATATATCTTGCCCTGTATATACAGGAGTGCAGCACACATAGACTTTGAAAGTTTAGGGCCTTCTGAAATGAATGTTCCCGAGATGGGGTTAGGCTTCTTGCTGATTGATTTAGTCTTTTGGAAACAGGCAAACCATCAGGAGCTTTCTGCTCAGAAAGATTAGCATTCATAGCCTGCTGTTTTTTAATTAAAAAAGCCATTTAAATACAAGGGTTGGGGTTTCTGCCAGCAACCATTAAAAATACCTGTTTTGTAATTATCCCCCAACCCCTTTTTCTATTTAATTATTTTTTTTTCTTTTTGTTTCTCTCAAATTCTTGTCAGATTCTCCCTGTTTCACCTACCTGCTCTTGTGGCATTGTACCTCCTGCTAGGGTTAGCAACTGGCTGTAAATCTCATGCCAACTCTGCTGCAAGCAGCTGGCAGGAGGTGTGGGAAGGATGTATTCAGCATCCATTTTCCAGTGACTGAGTTTATCCTCTGTCTCCTGTTTGGAGGATTAGGGGCACAAGATGAGCTTTGCTATGACTACATAGCTGTGTCGAGGACGCAGGATGTCAGGGGCATCATCCCACCAGGAATTCCCCCAATGTAAATGTGTCACCATTTATCCACACAGGAAGGGTACATGCCGTGGGTGGGACATACCCTGGGTAGAAACTTAAATAAGTATTAGCTAATTAATATGCCAGGTGGTCAATATGGATTAGCTGTGCTGTGTGGATCTCTGCTTGTCTCTTACGGAGATTGGCTTGTAGACAGTTGTACAGACAACCTTACTGGGGCTGATCCTCAATTCATGTAGGCCTTGATTGAGTTTTTCTTTTTCACCCAGTTCTAAAATCATCTTAGGCCTCCATGCATTATGCCTGTGGTATATTTGTAGCTGTAGATACATTGTTAGACAAGAGTGTTTGGGCATATGTATGCTCATTAAAAAAGAGGTGACCAAAGGCATTAACCTGAGTGGTGGCTGCTTTCTGACTTCCTTCTGAGGAATTTACATCTCATGATGTTTGTGGTTTTAATTCTGCTTGGACTTTGGCCTTGAACTAGTGCAGAAACCCTGACCCCGCAATATGAGCGTCTTCATCCAGCAGCCTCATTTGCACAGAGCTTCCAGGACTTTTGCTGCTCTGCAGCAGTGTGCGGGGTCATAGAAGTCAAAGTGTGAAGAGACAATTCCTGTTTTGGTATCTGAGAGGTGACTGACAAGATCCCAGTTCATCTTCATTCACAGTAAGAGTCTCGCTTGCAAAGTTTCAGCTTCTCCTGATCCTGTTTTGCCCCTTCTGCTTCCTCAGCCCATTGCTGTCTTCAGCTCCATTGCCTTCCCCTGTTTCTGCAGCTCTCAATTCATCTTCTTTTTCTGCTCCTTTTTTTTTCCCACTAAAGAATCCTGTGGCTGAAATCTCAGTTTGATGATGATCTTTGCCTTTCCTGGCATGTTTCCAAATGCAGCTTCTGGATTAAAATGGGGAACATGAATCTAGTGTTTGAGAATTGAGCAAAGGCAGCAGTTCTCTGCAGCGCGAAGGCGAATTATGGAGGCTGTGGGTGGAAGCTGATACGTAGGGCTCTGTCTGTCTTTCCATCTGCATAGTTGGTAATTTGAATCAGTGTGTTACAGAGGCCATGGGCAACTGGTGCAAGAACCCAGCCCAGCCTCCTGCTCACCTCAGAGCTGATGCTTGAGTTAGAGGTGCCAAAATGTCCTTGACTACACCCGGCTTGGCTCTGAAAATATCCTGCTGTTGCTGGAGCATCAGCACGCCTCCTTAGAGGGTGTTTTATTACTGATAACTCAGTGCAGCATGCTTCAAGCCTGTCAAACCATGAAAGCAAGATTATTAGTGACTGGCTTGCATTGGTGCTGCAAAAGGGGTAGAGAAATTTCAGGTTTCATCACCACCGATAAAAACAAAAGGTTACCCTTTTTGCTGCTGCCTCACTCTCCTGGCTACTACAAGCTCCCTGTGCTGCCTTTTCCCTCTGCCACTTTTGCAGTCCTCTGATTTAGTGTTACTGGTTTGAAAAGTCCATGTGATGATAGTACTTTTGACAAAATATTCTGCCGTTAGGAACAATTTCTTGGGGCAGATTGTTGGTATTAGGTTAAAGGCCTAACTTCCTCCGGCAAATATTTAACACAGGCATGATCTCAATTTCATCTGGCTGAAAACATTCCACTGTAGTCCTCAAATAGCATGAAACTTTTACCCCAATAAATTCAGAAACTTGTATTCTACACAAATTGCTGGCTGAATGATGGACCAGATGCCAGTCCCTCATTTGCTTTTAAATGCATACATCTTCTAGACTTCCCTTTAATTTTCTGATGCTAGTTCTCAGTTGTGTTCTTCAAATGAAAATGATCCACGTGCTATTTTACAAATATGCAAATACCATTCTCATTTAACTTACTGACTGCACAAAAGCTTAGTAAAAAGTATTGGAGAAATATTAAGGCTCGTAAATGTCTCTATTCAAATTAGTGCTTAAAATTAGCTTTAATTTGTGGTGAAAATGCAATAAGACTAGAGCAGAATACTTTTGAAATCCCACTTGGAGTGATTATATAAGTTATGAGATCTACTGTCCAGTGCAAAGCCCGTGAGGATATTTTAATCCCAGGAGGTTTCTTTTTAAACCAGCATTTCTCCTGCCCAGGTACAGTAGTGGTATCAAACGTCAGATTGCACTTCCAGCATAAACGCCAATAAAATAGCGTGTTAAAAAAAACCCAAACATTGATTTTCTTGTTTATATTTTCATTTTCTCTTCACAGACACTAGCTGGACAAGTACAATCTCTTAGCTTTAATGTTGTAGTCCACAAATGCCTGAGGACACTCTGTGCTGGCTGGTGGCATCCAGACAGCTTAGTTACAACATAGGAGGGACTCCAGCAGTGTCCTGGGCTCTGCTTCCCTTTACAGAGAGTGGCCATTCATGCACTAACCCAAAATACTACATGCCGGTGGTGGAACTGCAAAATGCAATATAGACACATACAATGCTTGCTTCTTCCGTAGCTGGTGAGCAGATTTTCTAAGCAACTGGATTCCTCTACCAGATCAGGCTTTCTTGCTCCGAGGAGGCACGTAGCAAAAGTTTGCTCCTATCCCAGTAAAGGTTTGTCTTGTTCTTGCAGTTAGTTGCAACGAGGAGTAAGATCTGCTTCCTCCTGATGAATGCTATGACTAACCTAACTGTGAAGTGGGGATTTTGACTCATGATTCAGAGTTTACAGGAGGAGCTGTGCCTGCCAGATCATACCCTTTTAAAGCAGCTGGAATGGGTCTTAAGGTTCTTTATTCTTAGCACTGTTTTGCTTTCAGGAAACAGCCATGAAAACCAATAGCAAAATATACATCTGATCTCATCTCCTTTCAGAGCTGATTCTCAGATAGGATGAAGGCTTTTTGCTGCTTTTCGTTACTAGATAAGCTCACATGCTGAGAGCTCTAGGTGGATCTGAAGGATCAAACCCTGTTTATAATTCATCTGTGCTCAAGGTGAGGCTATGTGATAGAATTTCCATTTTTATGTTTGCTGAAAAAAAAAAAAAGAAAAAAAGAAGAAATGGAAATACACCAAAGAGCTTTGTTCAAAGAGCCCCACCTTAGGAAATGGCAGAATGAAGTTGGTTTTGGTCTTTTTTCTGAACTCTTGCAGGACAATGCTAATAACCTTCTTTTAATGTAGATTTTGAGTGTGCAATACATGCAGAGAGGGGAGTGTGCTGTGCTTTACACATCTGTAAAACACAGATCTTATAGAGTGCAAAAGTCAGACTTGTGTGGGCTGAGAACAGCTGAAATCCTCTTCTTTGTGTCAATTATTTTTTGAGTCAGGGTTTTTGCATTTTGCATGACAAAAATAATAAAGCACTTCTGTAAACATCTGAAACAAAGTTGTTCCTTATATGAAAGGTTGGACCAAGAGAAGAAGCAGTTCTTAAGGTGTTGCCAACGTTTCCTCTCTTAGTCTGGGGTGCCCTCGACATGAACACGTCGTGGGATTGCCATGTAGGTCCGGAGAATGCCCAGGTGGCCCATGAGGAGTGAGATATGGTGAAGCATCGTGTTTTATTATACAGAACAGAAGATACTCGGGGAAAAAAAAATGCACTGGTGTCAGATCTTAGCACCTTGGGGAAGATCCTGTCACCATCCAAGTGATTTTCCTGTACAACAAAAGTCTGGGGAAAGTTGCCAACGCCTGTTATATTGAACAATGTAATATATGCACTCTTTTTTCTCACTGCAAACATTTGTGTGTAATGCAAGATGCCGATCTGTCTGAAAGCTTTTGATAGGTTCTATGCTTCCTCATGGGAGAGCAGGGGAAAGAGTGAAACAAAGTAGTATTTAAGTGATATAGTTATATAATGTCTTTGTTTAAAAACATAAAAATCTAACTGCCTTAACACTCTACCACATAATTCCACAGGACATGTGAAACACAGCACACTACAGCACTTAGTCTGCGAAGGATTCCCTTGTCACTGTCAAAATTGTTTTAGAAGTCTAAATTAATGCATAGCACTGCATTTATTAAAATGTGAAATAATCATAAATTTTTCATTCTTTGTACACTTAAGCTAATTTTCACATAAATGAAGCACTTGGCAGTTGAAATTCCACATATGGTTGACAGCGATGTTTGATGTCAGAACAATGCCCTGAGCTCCATGCAAATTAAACATATTTTAATTATTCTGGATATCCATTCTTCCTTTACAGTGTGTCTAAGCAGAATATTAAAAGGAATTTTAAGTGTAATGTATTGTCAGCAACTGACTCCAACAGCCGGGGTGAATCCTCTTGCCTCTTCTGCTGCTGAAAGGGAGGTGACCCAAAGTGAAAACTATAAAGGGCACAAGAGAAAGCAGAAGTTTTCTTAAGCTTTGGAAGCCAGTCTGGCTTAATGGGAACATACTGAAACTCCCCCTCCAGCAGTGACCTTTGTGGCTGTTGGACTGAGCGGCAGAGGTTCTCAAGGGGAGGGATCCAAGCCAGATGTTCACATGCTGAATTTGGAATAGGAACTGAGGCTCTTGCTGTTACTTCCCAGGCACAAAGTTTCAGTACTCTGTGACAAAAACACTGGGTTTCCATGACAGTGATGATGCTCTGATTTTGATTGGGCAATTCCATGGGAAGCAGTAACAGCAACTGCTAGCGTCCTCCTGGCGTGCTGGGCAAGGATCTGGAACTATCAATTTTTCTCACTGTTTTGCAGCAATTTTTAAGAGATTGGGAGCTGGGTATCCCTGAATTTCAGTTTCTCTTTTGACACTGCCTTGTTGTGTGATCGGCATGTTTATGGCAAACAGGTTTCTACAACTGACTAAAGGCAGGTAACTAGACCCCAAATGCATGGGTGTGTTTAGGTGTCTTTAGTTTCCCTCAAGAAAAGGAAAGGAATTCAAGCATCTTAGAAATTCCCCTTTCCATGTCTCTTTAAGAATGATTAAATATTAATTGGAAAAAATCTAGCCTGGTATATCTAGAGCATGGTTTGAAGGGTCCAGCCCTTCTCTCCCTCTGAAACAAATGGGTGTTAATCTGAGGTCCAAGTTAAATTACTGATTTCTAAGTAACAAAGGTGCCTTTGGGGGAAAAAAAAAAATCAACAAAATCTCTTAGGCTCCAGTTTAGGCAAATGAAAAGTTTTTCTTAACTTTGGCTAACTGCTAACACACTAACAAAAGCAGAGAGAATTTCTGGAACTGGGATCATGCATATCCCTAATAAAATGGAAATAATATTATATCTATCTTATAAGGGCATTATGCAGATGATTTGGGTCAACCCTGTGTAGTGATCTGAAGTCCTAAGACAGTATGAGTAATATTTAATCCTTTATCACATCTGTTGCTGTACAATTGCTTATGAACATTGAGTATTGTTTATGAACTTTGCTTAGACTTCATTTGTAATTTTTAAAAGCATTTATGATTATTTTTAGGCATTAGTACATTGATTTTAAGAAGTTGAAAGCAAATAAACATGTAGCAAGTGAGGACTTATGGTCTTTGATTATTGATTCTTCCAAAAGAATAAATTTAATTTCAAAGAGAAAAAAAAAGTCACCTTGAATGGAAATTAAAAGAGGTGTTCCAAAATGCTAAGGAAGTTTTGCTGAATTTCTGCAGAAACTACTGATTCTGCCCTCTACATTTTTAATAGTGGATGACAAAAAATTAAATGGCCTTCCAGTTTTCTTTGGATTACTTTTTCTTGTGTGTAAATGAAAGCTTGATTCTTTTGCTAACTATGACCTTTGTAAAACTTTATCGGTAGGTTCAGATGCTTTTTTTTTCTGAAAGTGGAAGGATGCTATTGTCATGATCAGAGGCATTTCACTTTCTTGAAACAGAGACAACTGGTGTTGCCTTGAACCTTGCTTGTTGTTTCTGGGGTTTTTTTGCATCATCTGCCATCTGGGTAAATGTAAATCTCTGACCCCCTCTAGCTGCTGGCTAGAAGAGCTCCTTGTCTCCTTTCCTTCATTCTCTCTGCTGCAGACATGACAGGTGATGTTCTGAGGAGGTCAGGGCCTGGTGGGATCTGCATCTCTAAGCTGTCTCCTGTCCTGTTGGACTGGCTCTGTCCCCACCCGAGCCACTGAACATCTCCAGTTCTGCCCTCTGTATCTATTCATCGTGGTCCCAGTGGCAAAGTAGGAGTCCTGCTGTTTCAGGGTGCCCTAGAAAAGCTCAAAAAGAAATTGTTAATGCATTTGCCTAGGAATGTTAATCTCTGTCAATTTTAATCTACTAGTTCTTGTTACGTTTTGCTGTTCATTTCTGAAGCTTTAAGCTGCTATTTAAAGAGATGACTGCAGGAAGACTAAGGAAGATTTTCGGCCCCAAGGAAGATGTTAGATGAGATTGAAGGCATGAAACCAGTGAACCTTAATGGCTCAAGAGTCAAAAAGTAGCTAATAAGCTTCTAGAGTATATGGAGGAGAGGATTCTTGCAGTTTTTCAATCAGTATCTTATTTTCTGTGGAAAGGTTTTTGGTTTTTGAAATGTGGATGTAAGCACTCCAGTAAGTTCTGGCTCCCTAAACCTTGCTCCTGTAGGTTTCATGTGGAGGAGCAGCTATTAAAAATGTACAGAGGCACCATTAAAGATGAGAAGTAAAAATTCTGACACTGTAAAAGTATTTTTTTCTCCTCTTAACTTTTTCCTGTTTCAGCTTGAGGAAGGAAAGCTTCAGTGCACTTATTAACTTCCCAGTTAATGAGATCTTGAAACAGGGATGTTTTGCTTTGCTTTCCTCTGGCTCATCACACTGCCTTCTCTTTGGAGAGTGGCCACAGAGTGAAGATGAGGAAAGAAGAGTGCAAGACTCATTTATGTGCTCGATGGTTGCTGTGAGCAGATAGATACTAAGTTGGCTTTTTTTCAACTCAGCCCTTCCCCTGTGTGTGTTTCAGGCTTGCTTTTTGGCACCTTCAGACATAGCAAATAGTGGTGGGTAGTGTGCTGTTCACAGGCAAAATATGCTTGCAAACTTTTGCCAGGCACCTCAAAATGCAGATATAAAACCCTTGGAGATTGCCTCTATTCCCTTTCTCATTTTAAGAACCTCTGTCATCCTCTCTATTCATGCTGCTACAATAAACATATAGCTAGGAAATAATATGGAGCATCAGATCAGGTTCCAGCAAGAAGTCTGCAGTTAAATAACGTTGACAAATGTCACATATAGGTGATGAGACTGGACTAGAAGACCTGGGAAATAGGCCTCACTTGTGGGAGGAAGGTGAGAGTTAAAAAGATATTCAGACAGAGGAAGCAATCTTGCTTAAAGTGGCAGAAGATGGAAATATTTCAGAATACCTGAGCATTGGACAGGGCTGCAAAAATATGGAGTGGCCCTATCTCTGCCCAGTAGGATAGTCTGTATATTCCCATTTACAAAGTGAACTGTTCCTCCAGTAGCCATCAATGCCTTAGAATTAAATGCATATTAGGTTAGTTTGTGTGTGTGTGTGCACACGCATGTGTATTATTCTTTTTCAAGCTGCAGAGTGTGAATCCAATTTTAGAGACAAGTTGATCCAAGTTAGTGTGACAACAACAAGGACAGCTTCATAAAAGAGATGGCAGAAAGATGACCAAAAGAATTGTGCGTTTGTCTGAGTCTCAGGAGAAATTAAAGCTGTGGGCTGAGTTTGGATTCACTGTGAACACTGGGTCCACACAAACGCAGAACTGTGAAAGGAGAGGCAGATGCTTAGCAAGCTGGTCTTTTAGTGGATAAAAGAGCAAAGTGAAGCCAAATAGAACATCTGCACAGGGCGGCAGGACCCAAAGAAGGTAGAAACTCCTCCATCCCTATCCTCTGAAAAAAGCCAAACTAAGCCTGGCACTTCCTCATGTCAGGAGACAGAGTTCACTTCAAATGTACTCACAGGGCTGATGGGCATATGCCCTGCCAACAGCCTGTGAATGGCCAGGGCAGCATGGCCACAAGATGTTTCTCCCTTTTCCCTACGCTCCTACCCCACGCATATCACTTCAATCCAAAACAGATGTTTAAGCAAATAAACAACCTTTTTGTTGTGCTTAAAGGTTAATAAAGTTAATGCTGGGAAACAATGAAGCCTGAGAAAAAAGGTTATGTATTGACTTGCTACTTTGTAAGTATTTAACAGGCTGCTTTGTAGAGACAATATGGGGACAGGCTGGTGGCTATTACTTAATAGATTGCATCAGTCTAATGAATTGGTGGTCACAGCAGAGATTGTTGAGTGTGTGGCATCTACAAATGGATGAGATTGCATCCCTGGATTTTCCTCATTTCAGTTGCATTCCTCCTCTTTCTGCTGTTGCTGCACATTACTATGGAACTAATTATTCCATTAAAGTTCAAGAACAGTGTCCTGAAATTAAAGACAGGTCTGTAAATGTGGCAGGATAACACATACTTTCCCTTGGCTCCTCAATTACAGTAAGAACTACTCAAGTGATTTGGAGAAGGCTGGGGAATAGATTTCAAATGTTGAGGGGAGATTCCTCCTTTGTTGCTTTTGTTGCTTCTAGGAGGGGTGAGAAGGAATAACAGAGAGGTCAGTATGTGTAGGAATAGCAAATGTGAGTTTTCGTATCATATTCTCAGCAGCTGAAATACAATCTCCTGTATTGACTGGTTGAAAAGCCATGTGAAGGTGCTGAGAAATGCAACTACCTATTGGCTAGGCTAGCAGGACGGCTGTACTCACAAAATGAAAAAGGACCTTGTGTCTCAATGGCATTTGTATATGGTGCTATTTTGGGAAGTATGGAACAGCCAGATAATATGGTTGGTATGAGACTCTTTGAACTTGCTATAGTTCTTAAAAATTCCCTTTTGCACATTTGCACAAGTAGGGAGGGAACTTTGCTTACTTAGGAGCAAAAACCTAATAAAATAAAAGGGAAGTTCCGGGGCGCATCAGACACCAATCGGACAGTTTAGTAACTTTTTAAAAATTTATTGTCCACTTCATTTTTATACAAAACTAAACCAAACATTTTTGTTGCCTTAATAGGGGAACAGACAAGGTCCTGAATGTTGCATTCTTGGGAGGAGGCAGTGGCAGCAACAGGGACTGCTGCAGTCATAGTCAACACTCAAAAAGTAGGCAAAAGACATCCTGTCTCGTGGTTTTGTCAACCTCCCACTGTTTGGCTGTTTTATTAAAATGGATGAAATTCCTCCCTTGGTGGTCTTCTGACTGCTGCTCAATAGGATTAAATTAGAACTGGGATTCTTTAAGAAAAGGCCTGGAGCCAATTGCAATATTGAGGCTATTCCAGAAAAGAGAAAGTCAGCATGTATTCAATAAGCCTCAAATACTGACCAGTGCCTTTCACTGCCCAGTGCACTACTGCTTGCTAAGGTGGAAGGGTCTTGCATTTTCACCATGCAACTGAAACAGCTGGTGTACCAGGGGGCCGGTGAGGTGCTGCAGGTTGTGGAGCCCATCTCACCAAACACAGGGCGAGGGACTTGGTGCTGGGAAGTGTTTTTGACTGGAGTTTCTTAAAATAAGAGTTGGGATTAGATTAACCACAGCCCAGTTAAACGTACTGGTAGCTTTTTCTTCTTTATTTAAGTCAATTGTGGTGCTGCCATTTGTACAGGTTATTTTAGGAAGTTTAGGAAGTTATGAAGCAACTAGATTTTTATTTCAATCAGAAAAGGAAATTAAATTATTCATCCAGTCAGAGTGACTGAAGGAAGGAGAGTGGTTGATGAACTTGCCATGTTCTGCTTTAGTTGCAGAACCAATGTTCAGATACAGGCCTTAGCCACTTTTTGGGTAAATCATGGAAGATAAATGTGCATACGATTAATTTAATGTTTACTAAGATCTATAAGGGCAAATTTATTCCAAGCCCCAAATGTTAAATCTAAATGTTTTTAAAAATGCTTTTTTTTCTTGTCTAGGTTTTTAATTAATCTTTTTTCTCATAGTCTTCTGTCATCTCCACAATATTTAACTATTTTGTGTGAATGACTCTTCCTGTTCACTCTAACATATACACACAATGCTTGCAGATATGGGGGCTGAAGGACTGATCCAGGTAAAGCAACTGAACTGTCTAAAAATTCCTGTTAGTGCTTTGTGAAACTTTCAAAGGCCTTAAAATGGCTGAGTCAATTAGTAGGAATTAGATGACTTGGAAAATCATCCTCGGTCCCTGTATACATCCTTAGGTCTGTGAAAAACGTTAAACGTTTTAAGAACTGAAACAAAAGGTCTGTGGAAGTCTAAAGCAAATACCCACTAACTTCTGCAGCCTGGATGAAACTTCAAATAAATGGAGAAGGAGCCAGAGAGCATGTGTGTGTGTGGAAAGGACATGCTGTAGGCTGCGTACATCCATTATCTGGATCAATGAATATTGAACCAGAATATTGTTCAAAACCAGAACTTGAAACCAGAATATGAATATGAAAATCTTCATTTTCAGTGTAAAACATTAGGATGAGCTGGCTGAGAGAGGGGATTATATGGGCTGAGAGCTCTCCAAAACCTTGTAGGTTAGGTGGCAGCCATGTTTTCAGAAGGTGAAGCGTTTCCTTTGCAAGGTATTGGTCTCTCCCTTTACCCTAGGGGAGATATCTAGGGATCTTCTTGTTGGGATTATAGAATACACTTCATATCTTCATCTGTATATGTATCCAAAGCTTGCTGGTAAATAGGTAAGGTTCAGCACTTAGATTATGTACCTGGACTGGGTATAAAAGCCGCCTTTTTTGAGATGTTTCCCCACTGTATTAACACTGAGATTCCTTGGCACAGCTATGTTTTTTTACCATCACTAAAGTTGATGTAGGACAATTTACAGTGCCTTTCAGGATGGCAATTAAAGAAGCCAACAACCACACAGTCAATTAGTGGGGAAAAACAATCAATATAACATACAATGAGCCCTAAGACAATTAAGACAGTGGAGATAAAACAATGACCAGTGACAAGTGCTAAATCTCTTGCCAGGAGAGTAGGTGACTGGAATAAACTTGGTCCCTAGGGATATCTAGGTTCTTTCCTCAGCCTTGCTACTGACTCAGCCCATCGCCTTTGCCATACCTATTAAATCCTAAATTATTTGTGCCATAGCATTAGTCTCCTTCAAGAACTGAAATAGCAATGTGAATTTGGGCCTTCACATTTCTTGCGAGCTCCATTTTGATTTTGTAGGTGCTGACTGGTCAGCCGTAACCTCCTGGTGCAAGTGGTTATTCTCACCAGCCCTCAAGGAGTCCTTTTTGGATGTGAACTTCAAAAAAAACAGCACTGGTTTTCCAGGGTATGAAGCGTTTTTAACTGTCTGCTGTGGTCCAAATAATTTGCTTTAGTTTAATGTGAATTGTACTGTGACACAGTTAAGGAAGGCCATTGCTCCAGACTTCGTTGGACTTGCAAAGAGCAAGGGAAATGCCTCTGCACTGGCACTGGGCCACTGCGGCCGTGGGCCCTGGAGAGATGAGTGCTGCATGTTGAATCTGGCAATGCTCGTAAGTATTTGCTGAAACAGAAATCATACAACAAGTTATGCAAGTATACCCAAGATTAAAAGATTTAATGTGCTCTGTATCTGCCAAAGGCATCTAAGACCCAGTGGGGGTAGTGATGCACCGAGGGCCGATCTTTTAACAGTAGTATCCATGTCTGCTTGACTGATCTGCTATAGCCTTGAAGAGCAATATATAGGTTTAATGTGCAACAGCACCAGAACTGTGTTTCCTTTCTCGTTGGTGCATTAGTAGTGTCGTTCATAAATGTTACCCTGTCATACTGTAGGAGTGAAAAGTGCAGAAGTTCATGAATAAGTTATAACCTGTACCCTATTAATAGTCCCACTGATGATATGTTATGGCAATCCTCTACCTTGTCCCCGACCCTCCGGCTTAACTCTTACTCTGCCTGTCAGGAACTGCACTGTGAAACATCTCCCCCAGCACTGCTGCAAAAGCTGATTGCCCTTCTAGTTGATCTTGGTGAGCTGCAGTCTGGACATGCATGATGACTGCTTTGTTGTTCTTTAATGGAAAGTATCTCTAGATGTAGTCAGAGTAACTGGTTTTAATTCAGAGTCAGTGAAGATGGGATTTTCCAGGGCAGAACCACCATTTTTCATTCCTACTACTGCTGGAAGACAGATGGTGTTGTTTCCTTACTCTCAGCCAGGATGGCAATGGTGTTTTCTAAGGCTAATATTTAAAGCCATTATGATAATCAGGGAGGTGTCAGAGGGTGTTGGTGGAGCATGGATGAGATAACCTCACTCTAGAGACAGGAGGATATGTCACTTACACAGAACCATTAAGCTTCTGATTTCAAAATACTTGCTATTAAGAGCAAGGTAGGTTAGAAAAATGCTACCTGGCCTTACAGAAGTGCTTCCCCCAAGATTATAGGGGGGCTTTCATTATGTGATGGTTAATGCCAGAGTGGCATGTACAAGCTATTCCTTGCTGCTGACTTGACCATCTGAGCTGACAAAGTCTTTCTACCTTTCTTCAGACTATAACAAATACCTCTCCACTCCTGCTCAAGGGAAATAATTCCTCGTTCCCTCTGCAGGCATATGTTTTACTCCTCCATCCCTGTTCCAACCGCATCACTTATTTCCTTCATTCCATCCACAAGAAGAAATCCTTCAGATGAGTCAAAAATAAGGCTTCATAAATGATTGCAAACTAGGTCTTCATGTTTATCCACATCAGGAAAATTGCATAAAAATGGAGTGTAAATTTGTTGGCCGCTACTTACTCCATTCTCACTCACCTTGGCCCAAATGTATTGCCTTGCTAGCAGGATTACACTTCAGCTGGCCACAACCATGATGTAATTCACCAAAATAATCAAATAGTAGAGATACAGGTTTTGAGCTTGAACAACTTTGTGAAACTTCTAGAGAAAATATTTTTGAAGGCCACTCTTAGAGGTGGGAACTGAAGTTTTCCATACACCATGTGCCCAAGAACAGCCCAGAAATCTTCAGCAGTTCTAAAATAATCCTTAATGTAATTACTGAAAAGAGCACCTGCATTGCCATGTGCCTCTGCCATGCTGGAGCCTCATCAGAGCAACGGTTAGATTTGCAAACAGGTGACCTTTGGGGAAGCTGTAGTGAACTGACATGAAATAAGAAATTGTTCATGGAACAGTTTATGGAAGTATGATGATCCCAAACTACCAAAACCCTCTAAAATTCAGGTTAAAATAACTTTCAATAACTATATGTAAAGTCAGACTTCCCAATTGCATGTGTTGTGAGTGTGGACAAAATTGAACTTTGTTTCTTTCTTATTACTATGAAAAAAGATTAATTCTAATTTTATGGGAGAACAAGAGATTGTTTATTACTGATAAAGGTTGCATTAAGACTCTATATAGCTTTAGGGAAGGGAAAGTGGGGAATTTATCCAGTATTTAAAAATATATGCCCCACAGATTTTCTAGCACCATGGAGAAAGTCTTTATAAGCTAGCCCAGATAGATGGAAGGCTGTGATAGGTCTTCAGCTGAAGGCATTGCTGAGATATTACAGTGATAGTCATGTTAGAAAAGATGATAGATTAGATGCAGCCCCACTGGAGGGGGCATGTGTGCACAGACTACTGAATGCTCTGTGCACACAGAGATACAGCTTTGGAGCCATCACTTAGCAGCTCTGAAATGTCTGTACAATTTTTTATGCTGTAATTTTGTATTGTTCATAAATATTCATAGGTACTGCTGCTGTTCTTGATCTTATTTTAGTGAAGCAGCACAGTCTGTTGGTTAGAAAAGGAAACTTGGAGCCAGTCAGAGCTCCAAACTTCTGCCCAAATGCCACTGGATTCCTGGGTGGCTGTAAACTAGGCACTTAACCTTGTCATGCTCCGATTTTCCTATCTGTAGATTAGCTATTGCATTAATAAGTGTCTTCCTTGCAGGGGAGTGGAGGGATTAATTAATGTTTGCAGAATGACTCAAGCCCCTCTGTTGAAAGGTGCCCCAGAAGTGCAAACGGATTATTGTTATTAAGATGCTTTTCCATACTGAGCCATATAGAAGTGAAATGCTCTACCTTTATTAACTATCCTGGGGCTGGATCAATAAGGGTGGTGAAACACCTCTGCATTTGGGAAGTGGTTTTCCCATTCCCTGCATTTTGGACAGGTTCCACATTGTTAAACCCAGCAAAGGTGGAGATCAGAGCATCAACTGGTTAAAGTAAAGGGGGGAAGGGCAGGAAGAGTGGAAGTCCCATGCTTTTGAGGAAAATCGGCATTGAAGTCCTGGGGACATTATGTTAATGGCATTACTCAATTTCTGGAAGCAATGCTGATTAAATATTCATTGACTTTGATTATACTGAAATTAGGACTAAAGCGTGAACTCAAATTGAGTGGAATAATGGCAGTGTAAATAATGCATACTTTCTAAATTGAAAACACCAGCTTGTGCTCTGCTCCCCCTCTCCCCGCCCCCTCGGTTTGTCATTGTGCCATTTGTTTAGGAGATGATTATACTGATGTGTGCATATCTAGCTATCATTTTTACCAGCTGGGAAAAAATGTGAAATTAAAGGTTTTCTACATTGTTTGCTTTTCCTTAGTATTGGAAAACAGAAGTAAATACAGTGCAACAAAGACTAAGCTAGTTTCATGAGAAGTGGTTAGAGGCTGCTACTCAGCATTAGTCCCCTATAACTTTCCTAGAGGATGAGAAATGTTGATGGCAATTGGGCCTTCAGAGGAAGAGACCAGGAAGCAATTGATGTGGGAAATTGCAGGACACAAGCTAGAGGGGGGTTAGTCTAGGTGCAAAGGTGACAGCTGGGGACTTGGTTCGGTTCTCTGGTCCACTGGAGGGTCCACATGTAAGCTAGGGGACAACATCTGTCCTGTCCTGGACATGTGCCAGAGGCTGAATCATGACTGTTCATGGAGATCAGGCTTTGAGGGGGTCTTGAGGGGGTGACATGGGCAGTGAGAAGAAAAGCCTTTTACATGCAGATAGCACCTAACTCCAGCACTTTCCTCCAGATGAAGCTGGGTTGTGCAGAGCCTGCTAGTTTCTGTTGCAGTATGATCATTACATTGGATAATAGTCAACCACCTCTCTGCAACCAGCTGTGCACCCAGGGTCTCCCTCAGGAACCTCCTTCCCTCCAGTCCTCTCTCTGCAGAGGAGTAAAGAGCAGAGGCTGGGCCCAATCCTCCAATTCCACCGGCCCTGATAAACCCTCCACTCCCACCCTGTGTCCCATTGGTTTCAGAGGGGCTCATCTGACTCTGGGGCTGCATATGCGCAGGTGTGCTGTACTGCCCTGTTGCAGTTCTTTGCTTATATTTCTGTTTCTAAAAATGCATCTTTTTAGCTTTTAGGAAGATGACGTGACAATAGCATCTTTTTTAAAAACTTTCTTTAAAATCAGAAGTATATTATTTTTAATACAATACATAATGTAGAAATTGCATAGAGGCTCTTGATGACAGGGTTGCCAATCAGGCGGCTCATGCGCGGGGAGCAGGGAGCTGCGTGGGTTCGGTGGGCCCAGGACTATACACTTGAGAAACCAAACTGGTGGTTTTTCAAAGTTCACATGCTGATTGCAAAGAAAAAGCCCATTAAAGAGCAAATCGTTTAAGGCACAGCCTTCCTTCAAGCCCCAGGGAACTCGCTTTCTGTGACAGTGTGATGGAAGGGTTTCTTATTCATACTCGGCTTTTCCCTACACAGCAGGCCTCATTGCTACCTGAGATTTACTCTATTGTGAAGCTCTCACCAGAAAATAGTGGGGGCAGGAATACTCACTAGATCTGCCTTTTCTCCTCACAGGCAGAGCAGTGCCTGGTCCTGCCCCATCCTGCCCCAGGAGTACATTTTGGAGCAGATGGAATGGGGATGAATTGCATGAGGAAGATGCTGTTGCAATGCTCACAATGCTGCAGCATGATTGCAAACACCACAGGCACTTGGACCCATCCAAGAGTATTTCTGCTTTCCCTTTTACCTTGGTGTGTGTCGTCTTGCCCACCACCCAAGGCTATGAAGCTACCGAGACAGTTACTTGCAGTTCATAGATAAACAACTGCCACTTTCTTGCTCCTTTCCTGGAGCGGCTCATTTCCCTCTGGGTCTTGGAGAAGATGAGATTCATCCTTGGTCCATGTTTCTGCAGCCTTTGGTGTGGATCAAGGCTCTTTCTGCAGCTGTGGTATCACTCCACAGCTAAATCATGACCTTTTCTAGTTGTGTGACGCATGCATGTTTCTGTTCCTAAATCTCTTCCTCTTCTAGGGGTGTGTTTGTGCTGACATGGGCTATCGCCCATGCAGTTCCCCTCTGGGTGCTGAAATGGTGGCTCATCTGTATTCCAGTGCTAGGGATTAGGAGGGGTCTCTTGTGTCACTTTGTCCTCCAGCTGCTTGGAGGGTATTGCATGGGGACAGGCAGGGATCCTTCCCTCCACTGCTGCGGTGGGATCCGTGATCCAGCAGGCTGTCTGATCCTAGTGGGGGAGGAGGTATGCCCTCCATTTATTATGGTCAGTTTATGCCTGGAGTTTTTTACTTAATTCATCTGTGATGCCATGAAAGCAGAGGTGAGAAGAAACTGCATGCCCTGCTAAGTCTCATAGACTCCTGCCTTTTTTCCCCCCTAACCTGTGAGGTTATGGTGGGATTTTTAGAGTCACTCAAATTAGATTTTTTTTTTTCTAGACCCTTTTTCTAAGGACTTGCTTTTTTGTCCTCTCCTCTGACCTCTTTCTCATGTTTTCATCACTGCAGATGAGGTGGGTAGTGATGGTTCTGCTTTTGGTTTTTTCTTTTAATGACCAGAAACTCCCAGTCAGAGGAGGAAGCTTTGGGGCATTTTGCACTAGAGATTCTTCTGTTCTGTGAAATACCTTTTATTAAAACTGTTATTCACAAATCAAAGCAAAGTTGTCACCTGATTAAAACTTGATAAGATTTATTTCTTTCCAGGCTGAATGAACTTAATGACATAAGCATAAAGATTTGTCTTTTTCCTCCTTAGGAATTTCCTCTTTTAATTTTACCACTGCAGCAAAGGAGTATAACAGCACCATTTCCTATAAACATCTGGGCCTGTAGAAAGTTAGGAAAGTGATTTTTGGTATGCAGAATGATAAACAAATGCAGAGGAATTTGCACAGATGTAAAACAGAGATTTTTGTTTCAGACTGAATGGTTGTACAGTGGCTATGGTTTTCAGATTTCTATAAGCTGGCAGAATTTTATCTGTAGCTTTAAGAATGTCTTAGTCTCATTTGAATTTTTTTTAATGAAATATTGGAAATTAGATCATCCCACCCGAATAGCTGGCCAGGCTCAATGTTGCCATTTAGCAATAAATATCTGACTTGTCTGTTAAAGTATATTGGGGCAAATCTCCAAGAATTACTTGATCTTTGGAAAAGCTGATAAATTTTAGACAGATGTTGTTGGGTTTTTTCTAATAAAAAGGGGGGAAATACGTGTTTCCCCCAGAGTACAGTCTACTTGAAGAACTCATGGCTGTGCATTGAAAAGGGGTGGGTTTTGACAAATGTCTGTCTGAAGGCTTGGCTATTCCTAAGTTTTCTCCTGATTCCAGTTAGCATTGCATGGAGAGTAGGTGAACAGTCATTGCAAAACTGCCTGCATTATATGATGTTTGCCAGCTGTCATCTACTCCTGTGTGGCATTTTGTTAGGCTTAGCTAAACACAGCTTTCCTTGATTGACACATTGACATTAGAGTTCCCTTTCCCTACTGTAGCTTACTACCAAACTACGAAGTTATAAAATTACCTGTAATGGCCTGGATCAAGTCTGCGGTCTGAGCCAATGTAGCAGTAGCCTTGATGCAAAGTGCTGGGTCACAGGATATGGAAACACTTGGATGATTGTTTTAAAAAAGTTTAGAGTCTGTTTCTTCCCTTTTCTTTTTAAAAATCTCTTTGCAGCCTGGCATGGCACACACGTACTTAATAATCTAGGCTTGTCTCTGTGTAAATAATTAATCAGAAAGGGAAAATAATATAAATCCTAGCTATCATATTGCTATTAAAATTGCAGAAGCATTACTGCATCCAATAAGTATTGTTTCTGTAATTAGATAACCTTTCTGGGCTGTATCAGCACTTAGAATAGGGAACATATGACCATCTGCTTGGAGGCACCCATGGCAGGAAGGAGAAAGCTTTGTTTCCTTTGGAGACATGGATTTCCTTGCAGAGGGAAGGTATTAGCCTAGCACAGGAGTGGAGATTATTTATGCCTCTCTTATCCAGTCCTTGGCTCAAGCAAAGTCATTTCTCTGAGAGCTGTCTAATGTGCGGCGGTAGAGGTCTGCCTTAGCTAATCCAAGGTCAGGATCACCAGGACCCAAGTCAGACCCAGCTGTGCATCTCCATGCTTCACTCTGGCTGGTTAACATCCTGGCTTCACCCCTCCTCTGCTGTGCTCTGCACCACTGCTTGTGCTGGCAGGTGGGCAGAGACCCAGAGCTGGGCAGGCATCTGCACCCCCAGTGTGTGTTTCTTTGCTGCACAGGTAAAAAGCTGTTTTCAGCTCAAAGGAGGTGTCCTCTGGAATTGTTCTTGACCTGGAGTAATAATTCCACAGACCAATGAGGTGAAACAATGGGGATGGATAGTTGAGCTGAATAACGGGGGACCTGCCAAGGGTTTTCCCCAGATTTCAAATTTTTTCCCTTGATTGCAGAGCTTTCAGTCTGCAGGGCAATGAGTAGGTGAGGGATTATATTGCAATTGCTAAATTCTTTCCTGTGACTTAAACCCACTGTTTAAGTCTAAGTTTAATCGCTTTCTGTTGGGCAAGGATGGGCAAATATTTGCTATTTCCCTAGCTGTGTCGCCTGCATCACTTCTTTTGGACTACAGCATGCCTATTAGCAGCATCCTAACATTGAAAGGACTTAAACTCATAACATGATTTATTTTTTTGCATAAATGATGCATCCTTTTTGCTGGAATGCTGATAAAATCCGATCAAGACACTGCTGAATTTCTGTAAGAATGGCATTCTCAGTAACACCAAAAATTCAGGATTTTGCTTGCAATTTGAAGTCTTAATACTCATGACAGACAACCAGGCTTTTGTATCTGGGTACTATACCATAAAATAATTATGCAGAGAATTCATCCTATTGAAGAAGATGTGTGAGAGTTTTTTACAATGTGTTTGCTAGGCAACTTGGGCTCTTGGGGCAGAGACATACATGGGCTGTACCTGGCTTTCTCCTCTGGAGATACCTGGATTTAATTCTGTCTTACTCTGGGTTACATATGGAAAGGAATCTGGCTCTGTCACCACTCTCATTACGGCATATCTTTTCCATATGGCAAAGCTAACATATGGTTAGTGCAAAGTAGGGTATTTCTATTGCCCAGGTCCAGGACTGGATTAGAACGGATGGTGTTGTCCAGGACAGAGACATATAGACAGATGTTTTAGGAGCATCTTATTTAGCATTCATCAGATTTATACAGTGTAAGAGTAATTTCTACTAACTCATAGTCTCAATAGTGCAAAGCCTCTACTCAAATTAATTTAAACTAGATTTTTCAGGGGGGTCTAAACAGATTAGGTATCAATCTCATCACATTTTAATGGGAACCAGACACTTTTCTTTATTAGGTTCTTTTGAAAATCTAGCACTTAAAGATCAATCAGTGGAATAATTGAAATTGGACCATATCTTTGTTGCAAACAATTAGTTGAGGTTTCGGGCTTTTTTCAAGTTTCTAAATCACTCTTCAATGATTTGAAAAAAGCCTCTGTGTGTGCTGGCATAGTGGGTGAGTTTCACAGCCTCTGTTCTCATTCAGACATAACTGCTAGAGAGAATTAAAACCCCAAATAAACTAAACCCCAGGAAGGAAGGTTGTTTCCCTTTTGATTTCCTTGGGGACAATGACTGCAAAATTCTGGTTCTGATAGGAATTCTCAAATCAGCCAAACCAACCCATCACTGATGGAGGATGGTCCATGTCTCCTCTCTCCCTTCGCTACCATGTGAAAGTCTGGGGCCTGTAGTTCTGCAGGGCTGCTGGGCAGCTGTCTTTTCATAGAATCATAGAATCATAGAATCATTAAGGTTGGAAAAGACCTCTAGGATCATCAAGTACAACTGTCAACCCTACACCACCATGTTTCCTAAACCATGCCCCGAAGTGCCATGACTACACGTTTTTTTTTAACTCCTCCAGGGATGGTGACTCCACCACCTCTCTGGGCAGCCTGTTCCAGTGCCCGACCACTCTTTCAGTGAAGAATTTTTCCTAATATCCAATCTAAACCTCCCCTGGCACAACTTGAGGCCATTTCCTCTTGTCCTATTGCTTTTAACTTGGGAGAAGAGACCAATACCCACCTTGCTACAACCTCCTTTCAGATAGCTGTAGAGAGCAATAAGGTCTCCCCTAAGCCTCCTTTTGTCCAGGCTAAACAACGCCAGTTCCCTCAGCCGCTCCTCATAAGACCTGCTCTCCATACCCTTCACCAGCTTCGTTGCCTTCTCTGGACACGCTCCAGCACCTCAATGTCCTTCTTGTCCTGAGGGGCCCAAAACTGAACACAGGATTTGAGGTGCGGCCTCACCAGTGCTGAGCACAGGGGCACGATCACTGCCCTGCTCCTGCTGGCCACACTATTCCTGATACAAGCCAGGATGCTGTTGGCCTTCTTGGCCAGCTGGGCACACTGCTGGCTCATGTTCAGCTGGCTGTCAGCCAGCACCACCAGGTCCTTTTCCACCGGGCACCTTTCCAGCCACTCTTCCCCAAGCCTGTGGCACTGCATGGGGTTGTTGTGACCAAAGTGCAAGACCCGGCACTTGGCCTTGTTAAACCTCATACAGTTGACCTCGGCCCAATGATCCAGACTGTCCAAATCCCTCCGTAAAACCTTCCTACTCTTGAGCAGATCGACGCTCCCCTCCGAATTTGTTGTCATCTGCAAACTTACTGAGGGTCCGCTCGATCCCCTCATCCAGGTCATTGATAAAGATATTAAAAGAGACTGGCCCAAACACTGGGCCCTGGGGAACACTGCTTGTGACTGGCTGCCAACTGGATTTAGCTCTGTTCACCACAACTCTCTGGGCTCGGCCATCCAGCCAGTTTTTTACCCAGTGAAGAGTATGCCTGTCTAAGCCATGAGCTGCCAGCTTCTCTAGGAGAGTGCTGTGGGAGACTGTGTCAAAGGCCTTGCTAAAGTCCAGGTAGACAACATCCACAGCCTTTCCCTCATCCAGTAGGCGGGTCACCCGGTCATAGAAGGAGATCAGGTTGGTCAGGCAAGACCTGCCTTTCATGAACCCATGCTGGCTGGGCTTGATTCCCTGGTTATCCTGCACTTTTGTCCATGTCCAGCTCTTTTCAAGGCTTCTAAGCTGGCCATGTCTTGCTTTTTTTTTTTCACCTGCTGACCTATCCTTTGCAAACATCCCCATGTACATGCATTTTTGCTGTTACAAATGAAGACTGAAGAAAAGTATTTCCTCTCCTGTAGGCAAATAAGCAAAGGGGGGAAAAAAAAATCTGCCTGTAGTAACAATTCCAGAGTGGCTTTATTTTTCGTTGAAGCATCTCATGGATGAAGCAGGTCAATCATCCAGAAGCTAGTTAAAGTTGTTATACAGGATGAGGAGTCCAAATAAAAAATAAATTATCCTCCAGCTGCTTCTGAGTTCTCCAGCATGTCCTATCACAAGGATGCTCCTTGTACAAATGTTTCTATGGGCAACACGTGCTCTTCTGATAGCTACTCATTAGCTTTCTGCATTGCAAGATCAGTGTTTCTGCCAGTCAGGTTAATGCTGAGTTATGGAGAACCTCCTTTCCTACAGGGGCAGTGCAGTCGGTCGCCTGTCCCATTGGTGTGCATATTTTTCACTTGTAAAACACTTACTCTGTCACATTAGGCACAGCTACAAGTGCATTGTAAAGGAATATGTGCTGGATATGAACTATTGAAATAATTTAGACATTTGCTCACGTTAGCTGATGAACTGATTTTCAACATGGAAATACATACATACGTGGTTTTTGATTTGCTGTTAGTAAATGTTTCCTCTATTTTGATGTTTAAAATAAAATTAATACTAATATCAGTTGGAGGTGATAACGATTGAATTACTCCTGTTACAAGAAGAAATGAACTATGGTGTGTAGTCTGTTGAAGTTAAAATAGAGTAGCAGGTGTTAATTTTATATTGATACCAATTTTTAATTGTAATGAGCCTTTCCAAATTGCTGTTTTCAATGACTCTTGATTCCAAACCTGAAAATTTTTGTTTAGTTATCTCTTGTTCTTGTTTCTATTGATTTTTGCCTTCTGAGGTTGTTGTTCTGTACTTTTCCTTATTTTTCCCACTCCTAATCTGAGAGTGAATGTTTTTTAGCTGATTATAAGAAGCTAATTATAAAATACACATTTTAAATTTTTTTTTTTTTTAATGTGTAGTTGTAGTTAATGTATCACAGGAGTAAAGGGGGCTCTAAGCAAAAAAAAAATAATGCAGGAAATAAAGTGTTAGTTTGCCACACCTGTGACTCCTTAGCAGCATGTGTTGCTGATTTTCATTTTGTTCTGCCAATTTACTCAATGACTTAAATATGTAGCTGAAGGCTGCATTCTTTGAGTGGGGTAGAAGCCTTAAAGAGGGGTTAACTGGTGTTTGAGGGATATTTGCAGTTGAAATACAGTGTTATCTGCATGGTTGTTCTAACTGTTAAGTTGTATACTTTGTTAAGAGGAAAATTTGACTATTTGTTGGCTTGGAGCTGCTAGTGTGAGACCTCACCCAGTAAGTAGAGACATCTCTATAACCTCTCTGCCAGCAAGGAGCTCTGATCCCAGTGGTTTGCACCCTGGGTTTTCTGCAAAATATTCTGTTTGTAGAAACAGTGTTTTAACTGTGCTTGTCTCTGCAGGTATGTGTGAGTGTGGTTTGTTAAAAGTGACTTGTGGAATGGTGGTGTAGGACTCTTGCTAAGTAATTTTCACATCTAATTTTAAAGTAATCTCTTTCCATAGTAATAAGGGTCATCCTCTAGCATGTGTAGAGGAAGGTGGCCTTGGCTACAAACATCCTGATTTTTCTCTGTGAAGGTGCTCTGTTGCCTTATGTAGCTAAAGGCAACCAGAAGAGGTTTTAAAGAGGGTAGCTGTGGCCTAAAGTTTCTTGTGTTGGAGTTGAGAGGAGCAGCTAAGCCTACTGGGAATTGCTTTGGGAATTCTTACTGTATTGGGGAGTGCTATGGGAGTGGAGGCACTAAGAAATACCCAGTGCCAAGTAACACTGGGCAAGCCTCCCCTGAAGTTCTGGGAGATTCCTTTATATGTATGTATATTTATGTATCTATATGCCTGATCTGCTTATGCAAGTTTATGTGTTGGAGATAGCATGGTCCATAGCTGGTAGTTTGAGTCTGGGATGAGCAGTTGCCTCTGGAGATGGAGCAAGGATGAGGAACTTCATATAGACTGGCCTGGCTCTGGGTATTTCCCTAGGGATTTACCTGTCGGGTCTCCATCTGCTCTTACTCTTACTTTCTGAAGTGAGTTGGGAGACATCTCAGGGTGTACAGCCCCTGACCGGTGTTAATGCTGCAGGGTATTTTGGCAGGTAAAACTCAACTCACTTGTGTTTGAAAGTAGGAGCATGTAGAGGTGTGCCCATGATCAGTGGGTTCATGTGTAGTACTGATTACTTTTTGCCTGTTAACTGTAGTGTGTGGCCGTGTGGGATGGGATCAGACATGTCTACATTGCCTGTAGAGGAGTTCACATGTATAACTTGGTGGACTGCAGGGCAGTGAAACCAGACTGAGCAGCATAGCATGTGGTAGAGGGATGGGTGCCTGGTGCCACTGCTAGACAGTGGGTTTGGCCAGAAGCCTCTTCACTCCCATGCAGCAGTATGGACTCAACCAGAGTATAATGTGTGTTAGTGCATAGCAGTTTAGATCGGATCAATGTATAGGTGTATATATACTCTGTTCAGTGTATGTATATTAGTGCACATACTCATTTAAGTAGAACAGTGTGTCATACAGATATGTGCAGGGACTCCAGCATTGCACAGAACTGCTACCTCAGTGCTGATGTGTGAACGTGAGCTGGGGTCTTGCTGGTGAGCAAATCTGCATTTTCCTAACTCAAATTCCCTGATAAGTCTATTAGCCTTGAACCTCTTTCTCCTTCACCCCTCCCCTTTTCCATTGTACAATGCAGGCAGTCCATCATGGCACTGAGAATTCTTTTTGTGTTTTAAATCTAAGTTTGAAAATGTCAAAGTTCAGATTTGGGAGAGAGAAGTCTGGGTGCTAAAAGCAGAATGTTCTTTTTAATTAGAGTTATGCCCTCGAGCAGTGAGAAACCATTATGTTTTTATTCTTCCTCTGTACTTGTTCCAAAACCTTTTACATGATCAGACTAAAAGGTAAGTGCAAATGAGTAAGCAGCTAAAGGAGTAAAGCAGATTCATAAAAAAAAACAGGGAGAGTTGCAAGTCTTGCCATTTTATATTTATGAAATAACTGACATTTTAGACTATGCTGCTGTTTCTAGAGACAAGATATTTGAAAAGACCATTTCCCTACCAGAATATTGTGCTTTGGGTTGTGCGTGTGAACCTAAGCACTGTTTGTATGACATATTTTTTAGCCTTTTCAGTAACTTGATATGATAGTTGACATGATGCTTCAGCCAGGGAGGCTGAAGAAGATGCAGCTCTCCATTACCAAGGCCTGATACAGCTGTGTGTGCATCAGTGGATGTGATGCCCCTGTGGGTGTCCAGGGCTTCTCCCCCTTGCAGCACCACCAGAGAGAAATAATTTACTCCTTGTCTTCATTTATTGCTGAGTGGGCTTAAAACATTAATGATCATAATGATTTTGGGAATGAAAGACATTAGATTACTAGTATAAGTTACTGGAATACAAAAAAAATGAGGCATTTGGGAGGGGGAGGAATGTGTATTTTAAAAAACAAAAACCCCAAACCCTCCAACCTCTAATGCAGTTTTTTCTAAAATATTAGCAGAGTCTCTGATTTTTTTTTTTGGGTGGATGCTGTGGCACCCACAGTAGTGACAGAGTCCTTCTGGTGAAGGGGTGATAAATGTAGTTGCATTTACAGATTGTGCCATGGGTCTGTAGGCCTTTTGGCACTGGAGGTACAAGTGACTCACCTGGAGATGCCAGGACTATGTTGTGCTTGAAGCTTCCCAGTTGTAGCTGAGGGCGACAAACACAATGCATCACTTGCATGAGCCTGTGTACCAAAGTCCAGTTCCTATCACACAGCTGTGTAGTTCCTTCCCAAATTGTCTGCTCTCTAAGCACTGTGAGCCTGGCTCTGGGGAAGTACCAGTCTGAGAAAACTAATTGAGCTTTCCCCTCTACTCATAAAATTTGACTATTCACACAGCCTCTGCGTAAGCTCTTTGCCCCAAGAGGTGCCCATATGCATACACAAGATAGAGCCCCCTAACATACACGCTTGCAGATACATTCCTGCATAAATTATGTTTATGTATTACATGAAAGACACATCAGCCAATGTGCGAAATTCTGGCAGGAAACTTTGAGATAACAGGAAGGGGAGGGAGGGGGGAGAAAATCTCACCTTTTCTGGCTTATGTTTTTCCTGATAAATATTCTTGCTCTGAGTGTTACAGAGGATGTTATTTGATGCAAGATACAAAAATAGGAAGGTGTTATCATGGAGAGGAAGGCACTCTGTTTACCCTGTTCCATCTTTGCCAGAAGGTTGTTCTCTGTCTGGGAGAGTTGGGGGGTAAAAGGAAGCCTTATTTTCAAAGGTATCTGGGACTTTATTTTCTTTTTTAAGTAATATGTTTTAACATGGGCCAGTGCATGGCTCCATGTTGGGCTGCCTTGTGGGGCTCATAACCCTCAGGCTGGGAGTGGTGCTAGCTGTTAAATTATTCTGCAAATCTTGAAATAGAGGAGGAGGTGAAAGCTGCAGCTGTGCACTTATCTTTTAGTGCATTGGGTGGTGAGAATTCAAATCCAGGGCTAGATGCCCTTGAATACGATTCAAATGCATGGCAGAGTCAGTTGACCTGAAAGCCAAGCATTGCCCATGCGGGCAGCCTGTACGCTGTGATGCCTGAGCGCAGGAGGAGCTGCATGGCTGCCCATGGTGTGTTGGAGACCTGACTGGGACAGATGCTTCTGGGCAATAGCCACATGCAGTGTAATGCAAACTGGGGGACTTCTTGCTGGAGTACCTATTTGCAGAGGTAATCTGACTGGAGACTGCCAGCGTATTATTCCCAAAACTGGCATTGCTTTACAGCTAGATACTCTCACCATTAAGGAGACCTGCAGGTAGTCCCTGGTGAATGGAGGCTGCATTCACACTGACCTTCAGACTTTCTCTGTGCCCATGGGAGCATGGTGTCTATGCACAGCTGGGGTGGACCCAGTCCTGGCAGTGCTGCTGTCTGCCTTGCCTTGGGCTTCACTGCTGCTACAGCAAACAGCTGGGAGGAGGTTTCTGGGTTATGGTAGCTGCTTTTTCAGCACCCACTAAACTAAATCATCTCATTAGAGGGATGCCCAGAAAAGATGTATCATAGCTGTAATTACGCTTCGGACCTATGGTTTGAACAACAGATGCATCTTGTATCCAGAAGCCTGCATGTGTCTGAGACCAGATTTCCTCTTATGGGTGAGAACTCGGGAGGATGAAAAGGACTATGAGGAGGGTGATTTAATGGAGCACTGATAAAGTCTGACTAAAGAAAACAGGCTTCTGTGGTTTTTTCTCTTGCTTTTGCTGGTTCATTAAAAACTGTTTTATTTACTTTTAAGGTTTTGTATTTATTCCCACCATGAGAGATGGAGTGAGGGAGGGCAGAGAAATCAAAAAGAAACATTCTGATAGCAGTTACTGTCAGTCTAGATGCCAGCTTTCTTCAGGGAAAATCTAAACTGGCATACTAGCTTGTTGAGTCTTGAATAATAAATAATGAGGTGCAAGGTGGACAGATGGGTGATGGATGAGTTTTAAGACTTAAAGGGAGGAGAATTTCCTTTTCTTCTACTGATTTTTTTTTCAGCCTGATTCAAACAAAAGAGAACTAGAATATCAGCTGGAAAAATCCACATCCTCCCATTTAAATGGAGTTTTGTTTCAACTAGGTTGAAGAAAACAAAGTTTGCTTTATTTACAGTAATTGTGTCTCCAGGCGCAGCAGTGCCAGGGATCTCTGAGCTGTCCCAGCAGGCTGGGTTCGTATTATTCTCACAGGCATTAAAACATAAAGCAGAGGGTGTTAACACAAGTTGTTCTCCTTTAGTGACACTATCTTCATTTTCTTTGTCTGTTCTCTTTAATAATGAACCATTTGAGTCTGCAAATATGTTTTGGGCTGTGTATGGCAGTGCAATAATAAGTAGAAATGTGCATCTGTTTATTTTGACAGGGACCATCTCTTTCAAAGGTGTTTATTGTTGGTTCTTGTTTACCAGTGTTTTGGCAGTTGCCTCTGTTCTCTGCTGTAGATGTTAGGATTTTATGGCCTAGATTTTTGGATTCCCCGTTTTTAAAGTGATTGAAGATTACTCCTGGCAAATCAACCTGTGAAGGGCTGGGTATTTTCTGTGACATTGAAATGACTAAAAAGGCATCATGTTGTACCTATGTGTGGCTGAGTGCATGTCCCTGCATCCCTCCACCAGCTGAGCTTCTCAGCTGCTTCCTGCCAGGATGTGGGGCAGCTGTGGTCTGCCAGGACCAGTTGAGCTGAGAGGGGCATGCAGCAGGATGAAGCTCCTCTGCCCCATTCATCTGGGAGATGCTAAAACTGTCTCCTGGCTCTTTTCTACTGGGCAGAAATGCTGGAGTGTTCACTGTTTCCCTGGGGGATTACAGGAGTCAAAGATGGGTTAAATGAATGAAATTTGATGGCCTAAATAGGAGCTTGAGCTGCATGATCAAAGTCCCCTTCCTCAGGCAATAACTTCAGTTCTCACCAGTAGATGCAGCTGGCTGCCACCTTAAAACTCCCCAGATACTCAGCCCTCGTCTTTAGTCTGAGCTGCAGCCCAGGGCTTGGCTGCTTTCATCTGTGCTCTCACTCTGCACACTTGTGAGCTGGTCCTGCTGCATTTGCACCAGAAAGCATGAGTCACCTGGGAAATGAGGATGTGTCTCCAGAAGAACTTTCTCTTAAGGTATTTGTGTAGCCCCCCTACCACCAAGCTTGGGGTGCTTACTGAAGCACACCTAATTGTAACAGGGGTGCTAGATCAAATTCTTTATTGACACAAGTTGAACTGGTGGTGAGAGACTCCAACTTGTCCTCTCCCCATGCTACTGACCCTGCCAATTCCATCGCTGGGGTTGTCAGAATAGAGAAACACCTGGACTCTGTGTGACTCTTCTAAAATGCTGTGTCTCATGTGAACTGCATAAGAGAACTTTTAATCTTCAATTAAAAGCCAACTATAGAAGAAGCTGTCTCAGCTGCTCTGCCTTGATAAGAAGGGAAAGCTTTATAACTTGCTGTCAAGTCATAACTCCTTTGCACACGCACAGGTCTACTCTGCCAAAAGCAGGCAGAAATGCAGAAAAACCTTCCATTAGTTTCATCTCTTTATTGACAACTATCTTGTCTGACAGTGGGCCTTTTGAAGATAGATGTTTCCCACCTGTAGAACTCACCTAGGACTGGCAGCATCCCATTGCTGTTGCCTGAGGTCTTTCCTGTGCTCCCTTGCAGAGTCTTGCAGTCTGAGATTCCCTCTTTGCTCCTGCCTATTGAAATATGAAAAATAAAATAAACAGACATTAAGAGCACAGGTCTGGCTGTTAATCCCAAACACATTGGTGTTTAGGCATCAAAAGCTTAATCATCCACTATTTCTCCACCATTGGGAGAACATGATGTTTAAGTTGATGGCAACAGAAGAATTCCTACAAGTGTTATTCCACTTGTAAACATTTAGGATGAAGGGAAGTAACTGCCTTAGGTTAAAATAAAAAACTTGCCTTGGACTCCTGGGTTACTGATCAGGAATTTCTATTTGAGCAGTGTTTCTAATCAGCTGAAATAGCAAGTGCTGTGCCAGAGGATTATTCTAGGAAATGAGTATTACATTTGATTATAACATTGATTTCGCACTTATTAAATCCTAGCCAAAGAAAGTGTCAAAGAATATTATTTCTATCCAAAAGTGTTTTGTTACAGGCAGTATTTGTGCTTGCTAAGCCGTCTCTTAAGCTGGTGGTTATCCTTTAAGAACAGCGTTCATTGACTGAAGTGAGGGCACTGGTATGCTTTACTGGAAAGAGGGGAACACAGACATTTAAAATAGCTTCTCTTTGCTTTCTGTGGGTGCCTGTGCACAGGTACATATACACACCTGCCTTTAATGGGACTAATGCTCCAAGTACCAGACTGCCTAGTGGCATGGGACTAATTTATTTCAGAGGTTTGGGGCTTTGGAAAACTTTCATAATTTTTTTTACTGGGAGAGTTTGTTTAGTAAATGGAAGGGAGTAAGGAACTTACTCCAAGATCTGAGCATGTCTGCCTTCAAGCACAGGAGTCTCTTGATGTGTTCAAGCCTGATGGCCTGAGCCAGGCTCAGGGGGTGAGGGTGAAGCTGTGCTCCCAGAGGAATACGGTATCTGGTAGAAAGAGAATATTGCATAATACAAGTTTAAATAAGCAGCTAGGCACTGGTTTTTTGATATTTGTAGAAATGGAGGATGGTTATTGTTGAGGTTATTTATTTAACAGTCAGAGGAGACTGTTGTGAGTCTGCTTTCCAACACCCCAGTGAATGTCACTTGGTGGCTCCTAATTCCCTACACCACCAAATGAATCATAACTTTAGCTTGGACTAAGGTGTTTCTGCTGGGAAGATACCCAACCTTGCATACAAAGTAAACCTGGGAATTGGTTCTGATTCTGTGAAGGGCAGCATTGCCGTGAACATGTGCTGCATAGTGGGTGGATGGGTATGAATGTTGGCAAATACATTAGAAGGCTCAGTGGGCCTTCTATATATATATATATAAAAATATATATATTTATTCTGAAACCCCACCAAATGACTATGATAATACTACTGATGACCAGTGTCATGTGGAGTTCAGTCTACTAGAGATGCCTGCTGAAGCCTATGATCAGTGTAACACATACCACCTGAACCTCAGTAGCAGCCCAGGTGTGTGCTTTTTGCCCATGGCAAGTGGAAGGTGATGTAATTTTATATCTATTGATGATGTAAAGGAGGATTATGACATGTTGACTGTCTTAGACATAATGCATATCCATGGGGGTTTTTCTAGCCCACTGCCTATGACCTGGCTAGTTCACAGCAACCTGTAAAATCCTGGACACTAAGAGGTTACTTAGCTGCTTCCTATCCACCATCTAAAGACTATGTGCTGAAAGAACAGGACACCAGAAACCTGGAAGGTGGTGGTCTCCTTCTGAGACAGATAATCTATAAACATTAATCTATTATGCCAATTAAATGCTTAGGGAAGGTGAAGCACTATGTTAAGTGCCAGGTATTGTGGGAAACCTGGGTCATTGTAATGCCAAAGGTGCCATCTGATGGATGGGAGATTAAACCGAGGTCTCCACTACAACTGCTCATTAATGATTCTGTAGCATTTTTCATGACAGAAGTATTCCCTGGGAATTGAAGGTGAACTCCTGATCGAGATCTGAGCTTATTTCTTTTTTCAGCTTCTGGTCAGTAAAAATTGGATGCAATGCTGAAAACAAGTATGAGCTATGAAAAACACTAACCTGAAGGTAACAGATGGTAAAAGAATAATGATGGATCCAGTCAACAATAATTTCCTGTCCTATAATTTCTTCTGGCTGTGGCACTATGCTGCAAGCTGAAAGGCTGAGCTAATTTCCGGACTGTACCAGAGTCTTTCTGTATGATGTGAGACCAGATCATATAGGTCCATGCTCCTCATTTTGGATGCCTGGCTTGATTCCTCTGAGATGATTTTGAGCTGATTGTTCTTCCAGTGCTTGCACTGACTGTGCCCGGGGCTGGACCTGGTCCTCAGGCTTCACAGAGGGCTTGTTGTTCAGCTTGCCAGCAGCCAGCTCAGCAGTGCTGAGCAATGCCCAAGCGCTTTGGAGGTCAGATCCTGTGCAATTTGGCTAGTGCCACACAGAAGATAGCCTGAGCCTAATCCCCTTCTTAGGTGTAGGCTAGTCCTTAGCCAGAGAAGGAGACTTCCAGTCAAACCAGTGCCTAGCCCCTGAAAGTGGAGGCATCTACAGTTAATGCTATTTGTAGGCTGGAAAGGGAATGAAATTCCACCTCCTTTACAGCAGCATAGTATGGCCAAGTTTGTTAACATTTATTAGGTAATGATGAACTGTACTATTGAAATGCCTGTAAATAAGCAAACCATCTACAGATGGCCACTTAACAGGCTCTCCTACCAGGTTGTAATACCTGATACCACATCCCCCCCCAGATGTTGATTTCCTTGAGCAGCTGTGTCATGCAGGTCTGCTTTCTGCCAAGGAAACCTTCCCTACCTTCTCCAGCTGAATTTCAGGTTCTTGAAGTCTATGTGCTTCTTCCCCTCCACCCCAACCCTGTTCCCAAGGTATTATCATTTCCACAGTTTGTTGTTTGGAAAAGCAGGCTGTGGTGCCTGTCATCCTTTGTGTGTGCTTTGTCTTTGTGCCAGCTCACATCCTGAGGAACTGTAAAGTGGCACTCGCGCTCTCTGTCTCACAGCAGGCATGTTTTGCATTTACTGACACATGGGGAGTGACTGACTAATACTAACATGAAAACAGTTCTGACAGAACAAGGGCTTGATGCAGGGGGAAAAAAAATCCAGGAAAACAGAGCGTGTTCAGCATATGCTATTGCTTTCACCAGTTCAATAAATATTTATTGTATTTCTTATAATTGAGTTTCTCCAGTGTAAACCTAAGTGGAAGAGAGTGTAAGGAGAAGTTTAGGCAGATGGCCTTTTTTAAAAAAAGCAAACAAACAAAAATAAAACAAGATCCCCCACCCAAGCACACCAACAGAGAACTCACAATATAAATGAGAAAATATTCCAAAAGAGATTTCTCCCAGCAGTGCAGATAAGGGAAGAAAAAAACCAACAATAGAAAAAGTGGAGTAAATGCAGCCCGCCACAGTCACCTCTCTGCATTGATTTGGGACTTGGGGTGTGCTTGTGTGGGGCAACCTTCACCCAACAAATCTTGATATTAGATGAAACCTTTCATCAGAGCTTTTAGACACTTAAAAAAAAAAAAAATGTGGTTGAAAGGAAGCAATAACTGAGGCTGTAATAATAGACGGTCTGAATCCATTAAAGATGAGATGATAGAAAAGATACCTGATCTGGTGGGAATAAATCTAAAAATCCGTAGGTCTCATGATGACTGGTTATTCTGCTGGATAGCTTTTTCCCTGGTCACCTCTCCTTCATTTCTGCAGTGACTGTTGGACCTGATTTTCTCTTTTTGGTCTACCCACTCTGCTTGCCTTGGTTGAGCTGTTAATGCCCCACTCCTTGGATTTAGCGAGAGTCTTCAGGCTGTTTGGAATTTGTCATTTTTAATGCTGCTTCTTGGCAGAGGCATCCATGTTCTCTGACATTTCTCTTTAATTTAGAGCCACTTTGGAGCATCTGTAAATGGTCATGAGATAGGAATTTTAATTGTTTTCATTATATTTCTGTCTTTACCACCCCCCTCTCTCCAGTGGACCTTTTTACATTGCATCAGAGAGAATTTTCTTCCCCTCAATACATTTTTCAGATACTGACATCTGGAGACATTCATCAAAGAATAACTTCTAGAAACCAAAAATCCATTAATGAAGCTGGAACTATTTGCATAGTAGAAATTATACTTAATAACCTTTAAGGGGAAAAATCATGTGATTGATGTAGAATACAATTATAGTTAATGGTCACAGTGCAGGGGTGTTAAAGCCTGTTGTTTTTCAGATCCAGTCTTCAACCTCTGGCATGCTGGGGCCAATACTCCTTTGCGGGGCATGGGAAATGGAGGAGGAGGTTGTTCCCAATGACCCCACTGAAGGGCATCATCTGGGGTGTACATGATACCCGAAAGCTGTCCTAGTGAGTGGGGAGAGGCACCTAACATGCAGCATAGAGGAGGGCTAGTTTGTAGCAGCTAAGCTTTTCACCAAGGCTTGTAGAAATGCAATAGCATTTTTTAGGTTCTGCTGGGAAAAAGCCATCTGTAGGGACTGCTGCATTAGGAAAGGGGAGAAAAATGAGGTTTGTTTCAGACCTGAGTAACTAACCACCAGGCTGCTTTCGCCTGCCTCTATGTGAAGGGCACAGGGAGTCTCTAGGAAGAAAATGTTGCCTGTAGTGGCCATGGATATGATAGCCTTTTTTTGGAAAGTTCAGGTATCTCATGTATCTCACAAAGATGGGTTAATGGAGCAAGCAGACATACAGCCCAGAAGGTCACTGAAAAGAGGAAACCTGCAAAGTTGTCACAGATGCTGATCATGTGCCCTGCAGGGGAGCTGTCTAGAGCAAGTCAGGGTTAACTCCATTAAAAGAAACTATTTTGCACCAGCATGGAGGAGATAGCTGGGAATTGGACCTGTGTGTCTGTCTTCTGCCCCTGTGATTCAGAAGAGAGCTCAGCTCGCTCTCCTGCAGCTGCACTGCTGCCCTGGTCCCAATGGGAGCCCACTGAATAGGGTCAGATAGTCCAGTTCAGCTCTCAGCTGGGGAAGGGTAGAACCCAGCACATAGCCAAGTGACAAAGGGATCACTTGGTAAGTCTCTAACTCGATTACATTTGTGTGCCTGTGTAATCAAGTGAGCAGGTTGCAGTCTGGATTCATAGCAGATTTTGATCTCTTGTGCTGAAGCAGGTGATATTTCCATGATTTGGAGCTTCTTATACCCAGTGCATAGCGTTAGTGTTAGTTCTGCGGTGCCAGTATCCAAGAAGAGTTAGTGCTGAGATTTTTAACAAAGTCCTTTAAAGTACTATCTCAGGACAAGTAATTATGTTACTACAGAGCTGCCCCTTTCTCATCTCTGTGCTTTCTGCCCTTGGACACTGCCCATTGCATTTTCATTCTCCAACACTTGGGTCCTGGCATTTGGCCAAGCAAACAAAAAAATCCCCTTATTCTAATTCAATATAAAGGTAAAGGCATAGTAGCATCTCCTGTTTTCAAGGTGAAGGGCTGAGCTCTGGGGAAACAGATGGATATTTTAGAGTCTGTGTGTACTACAAGCAAAACAGAATGAGGAGAAAAACAAACCTGTGTAGAAGAACCTAAACTCTTTAGGGGACTCCTTGTTTGGTAGAGTTGGCTGCTCAATCCTCTCCATTTTTGGCAGAGAAATATCAATCCAAAATTCCCCTTCTTTTAAATCTGCAAAGCAGCAAGTGAGCCATGAGGATTTCTATGCTGTCTGAGCGGGACTGAGGTGCAAAGTCTTCTCTCCCACATAGGACCAAGAAGGGAGCAGAAGACACCTGTGTTTCACCACCTGCCCATGCTGGGCCTGCGGCTGCTCAGCATAAGGCACGGTGCTGCAAAGGAGGGGTCCGGGGGCCCGGCATGTTTCTCCCCATGGTTGCAGCATTGCACCAAAAGTGCTGTGTAGGAGGATGCTGAAGTTCTGTATTCCTCTAAGGATTTTCGGATTACAGAGTTTGTTTTTCTGTTTTTAAAGGGATCAAAGTTTCTAAGCTGATTTTCATTCAGATGTCTAACTGATAGTGGTGACAGCAGAGGAAATCAAAGGAGGGAATTATTGTCTGTGCATCTCAGTCATTCTTGTGGCTGCCTTTATCTGTAAGAACATTTCTGTTCCTTAAAGCCACACTTAACACAAACATAAAACCTTTTTGGCAGGTGGGCTCTGTGTGGTACTTGGATTTTTGGATTTCTCTGTGACAGATGGAGTCTTTGTCCCTTTCAGATCTGGGGCTTTGCACTTGCATTCTGTTTTCAACTGCCTTTTTATTTATTACTCATCGAAGGGAAACAACATAAAGGAAACAGGAAAAAAAGAATATTTAGTATTTTTCAAGCAAAAGAGGACTCAAATTAAGACCTTCCACCGATACTTCATGAGCTTGGGGTCATCTTAATAAGTTTTTGCAAGCTGATTTCCTCTAACCAGAGCATGACTCACTGTCATATATAGGCTTGCAATTTAGAGTTGCCGGCTTCTGTGTACTAAAGAATTTGCCCTGAGAAATTATCATTGGTAATGATAGAGGACAATGGCTTTGCATGCTTGTAGATGGTGACCACCATGTTTAAAACTCAAGCAATACCAGTCTTTATCTACCCATAGTATAATCTGAATATTGTAAAATATCCTGGTACAGACTAGTCCAAGCATATAAGTTTTTCAAAGAGAAAGGGCTCCTTGCTGCATGGCCTGTTTGCCACTGCATGCTCTTTTTGTCATGCCTGTAACTAGACTGTAAACACTCTGTGTGCTGGACCTGCCAACCTTAGATGAATGTGAGGCCTGGAGGGGCCACTTGACACCCAGACTCTTCATAACTCTGCAAATTCAGACTTGAAGTTCAGGGCATGGCCTGGCCTTCTGTGGGAGGCAGCTGCAAAGAAGGAGGCAATGCCTGTAGCTCTCATTGAATCAAAAGGAGCAAAAAAGGCAGGTCACAGCTCTCCCTCCTGCTTTCCCTCCCTCTCTGCCACAGACCTGATTTCATATTCCAGGCATCCCTACACCTGATGCACCCACTGTGTGAGTGGGAGTTCAGTGAGTAAGTTACAGAGCAGCCTTGTCCAGGAGGCAGAGCGAGCCCAGCGTACCCACCTTGGACAAGAAAACAACCTGTCCTTCCCCAGGTACCTTGCCATGTTGTTTTCGTTAGCCACCCACTCAAAACATAAATAAAACTTATTCAGTTCAGCCAGGAGTGTGAATCTCTCTGAGAAAGCAAATGAGCTCACCTGCTGAAAGCTATGAGATGGAAGATAAGAAACAAGATGCTTAAATCAGGATCCTATTCAAAACTAAGTCTGTGCATGATTATTCTTTGTCTTACCATCCTCGAGGATGTTTAGAGGACGTTAATGACTTGTCTTTCAGTCAGAGATCCCAGAGCAAATCGTAGATTGTACACACAGTACGATAAATCTATTCTGTAGTCAAAGGCATGCCTGGACCAGTCTGAGGCATGTTTCATTTGTATTACAGTGCCATTAGGTGGCATAAAAAATAATAATTTGTCAAGCTTCCACTTTGCACTGCACTTGAGCTAATCGATAAGCCTGGTGCAGGCTACTGCCCTTTACCCTGTGCAGCTGGGGATGGGTAGCTTATGCAGAGCTCTAGGTACACCCAAACCCAGGCTTAGACCTATGCTAGGTGTGTGCATGCAAGTTGAATCTGTATTTCTGATGCTGGGGTACAGCTATCTGTGGGGCAATTGTTCCAACTGATGCTGAAATGCAGCCATCTCTGGGGTGAAATGTACAGGTTAGCTTTTCAACCAAAGTGCTTAGGATTAGTGGCAAATAAGTTTGCATTTGGTAGAGATTAGCAAGGAAAATTAGAATTGCTTAGATATCAGTTACTCTCTGAAGTTAGATTCTTCCTCTTGCAGAAACCATCCTGGAAATAACCAATTAAGGCTTCAGTCTGGAGTCTTACTAAAATCCTATTCTTTCTTCTCTCCCCTTTCACCTCCAATGTGATCAGCAGAGTGAGTTGTAAAGTGATGCTGGTTAAGTGACTCTGTGGTTTGGGGAGGAGCTCTTTCTCTCTGAGAACCAGCAGCACCATTTTTCATGGAGTCCAAGTCTTGAGTTTTGTTGAGAGTCTCCAGTTGTAGTACTGATCCAGCCAGATGGCTTAGCCTATGAGGTCTGGTGGGATCACAGGCAGAGACAGTAAGAGGAACAAGTGGATTGAGTATTATGGTTTTCACAAAACAAATATCACAACCACAGATAATTGAATAGATCTTCTCTGTGCTTATTCCAGTTTTGTGAGCTCAAAAGACACACTTTAAAGTGCTTCATTTTTCCCCCAATTAACTTTAATTCATCTTGTCTTGAGCTCTTGAGAATGGAAACCCTGCCAGTTGGTTGTCTTAAGTCCCTTCTAAAAAAGGCAAAAATGTGAGGTTCACACTGATTGCACCAAATTCTTTAAAATAAGAGCATTTGAGTGAACTATTAAATTTTCACCTCTATGAAAATAAGGCTCTGTGTGCAAAGTGGAGAGCCTGGAAAAAAGTGATTATTACTTTCTGTGCAACATAATGGCCTTGAAGTACCATAGAAAAAAAAACCTATCACTTTAACAAACTCATTCATTTGGTAGGGTCTAATGAGTAATATTAAATGCTCCTACCAGAAAATCAACATAAGCCACTGTCATCCCACTTCTGCATTAAGACTAGGGTGTATTAGATATGACTGCAGTTCTAGTTTGCCACAAAGGTGTAAAATGTGCTTTGGAATGACGAGAGTGGAAGGAAATAGCAATTTCTGTGGGTCTGAATATGGCCTAAGTGATGCAATTTTGCATAGAGACTCCATTTTGTACTAATGAATAATTTGCATACTACACCTTCCTTTTCTTACTCCCCCCACTTTTCACTACACAGAGATGCCAATTTGGTCAGACCTCTGGTTGCTGCAGCAGGCTTCTCTTTGCAAGTAAGGGTGAGACATAAAATAAAGGCAGGAATAATTCTGAGGAAAAATAAGAAACAAGGCACTGCAGGTGCAGAGTGTCTCAGGAAAGGGGTTAAAGATGACAAAACCTGTTGGACTTGGATTCTTCCAACACATGAACATTTAAGTACAGTCAACTAAGCAGTTTGGGAGTACAAGTGCAGTAAAAATGAGAGACTGAGCATAAGTGAGGTGGAAGCTGGAGAACCATTGAGCAAGTCACAGAAGTCCCCCTTGTCTTTGACTTAAATCTTTGCCAGTAAACTCGTGAGCAAAAAGTTATTCTTAATGTTTTGTTACTCTATTTAATCTGGCAATAAAGTCTCCCATATAACAAGAACACTTATTATTACTGCCTGACCACCTAAAATTGCTGTGCAACAAGAGAACACCTAATAGCCAATATGTTATCCCCATGGAAGGAAATGATCCATTAGCAAAATGCTGTAAACTGGCAGGCAGGAGGGCAGCTAAGCATTTTGACCCTATTAGTCCGGAGATAGGAAACCAAGTAATCCTAAATGTGATTGCCTCAGAGATAAGTTTAATTACTGAAAATGCTAGAACTGCAGAAAGCCTGCAAAAATCCATCTTTCTTTGGGAGCAAAAGGAAGAAATGAGGTAATCTAGCAGTTAGAAATGGGACAGAGCGCCCCGTAATTAGTCCATTTTATCCTTAGGTAATACTAACATGTAAAATATACCAACTCTCTCCAAGAGGTTATGGGATGCCCTGTTGAATAAAGTATTTCTATCGCACCTTTCTCTCTTTTTAGTGCTTTTCTCTAGCATCTGGATGATGCCCTCAGTTCTGAAGCTGCATGTGCATGGAGGTATGTTGTCTCATCCTTCCGGTTAGAAGGGTCCAGAGAAAGTGTCGTGACAAAGAGCCATGTGTACAGAGAAGTTAATTTCATGACCATAAGAACTCCATAGTGCTATTAATTGTGGCTATCGCAAGAAATCATGGATGTTATGTTGCATGAGGTGGTAAACCTCTTGGAAACCAAAGGATAGTTCTATAGGAAGTTTTTAATATCAAACATAATAACTATGAATTCAATCAAGCATCCAAGTGGGGAAGTGAAATGTTGCTGATATGGGTTCTTTGTGCCATGCATGTTTGAAGGGCTGCTCTGTGCCATTCCTTCAATAGTAAATATTTCTGGGAATGAAGGTCTAAGAAGGCAACTCATGCTGCAGCTGAGATCTGGAGGCAATAGTATCAAGTGACAGGCAGTTATGTTGTCCAAGTCCTGTGTCCTCAGATCAGTTTCAGTGCTTCAGGGACAGTGAAGTGTAGTCAGCCATATGACTATACAGATCATAAATAGCTATGCCTATGTCTAGCTGTAGACTTATGGAATATTTTTTTCCACAGCAGTCTCTAATTCTCTTCTGTTTGTCTATGAAAGCAGAAGTAGTAGTTTTCCAGGTTATCATTAATTTAGGTCCTTGCTGATGGTAGTTGATCAGTAGCTGTTGGCTAATTTAAATAAAAGTGCTATTTATATTGCTTGAAGTTCTTCCACCAATGGTTAAGGGAAATTCCAAGACGGTCAAAAGCTTAGCTAAGTATAAGTCTAAACAGCAATACATCTTACATACTTTCGCATGACTGCCTGCCTTTAGCCTGTGGCTGTTTAAGTGTCTGGAATAGTTGAAGCTGTCTCAGTGAAGTGTCAATAATCTCCACCATGTCTCTGAAGTCAAAGGACTAACCTGAAGAGAAGTCTTATGCCAAGAACATGGCTGTGGATAGGGGTTGGTTGGCATCCAGTGGAGCTGAAGGTAAAGGTCATGATTCCTGCCTTTTTTTCTGGGCTTTCTCAGGAATAGAATTAAGAACTAAAATTCAGAGGTCAGCTGTATCAAATAATGTCCAGTTCAATGACAGTTGTATTGTGGTGTGCTTTGGGAAATAATTCTTTTCTGGAAGGGTTTGGCACATTCAGTATGGGTTCCATGTGTTCGGTCACTAGTATGAAGAGAGATGGTCATTAGCTTTCTGAAACTACCTGTTGTGTGAAATGGTGAGAGCCCCGAGTGAAGATTTTTGTATCTATTGCATATGCTAGAGCATCAACCCAGGGAAGCAACTCAGCAGATGTTCCACACGTGTCCTCAGAGCCTTGTTAGTTTAATGCTTAGAACTGTTCCAGATAACCTGTGTGAGACAAAGCAACAACTGTATCCACAGGTGGGGGGCCTGGGCAACCCAAGCCAGCAAAAGGCAATCTTCCCTCCCTGGGGGAATCAGGTGGGGGAGAAAACACTGTGATCCTGGAAGCCTCATCTGCAGTGTCAGGGGCTGGAATTAAAACCTGCTCCTCTACTTAGCTGAAAGCAAATGAGGACTTTAAAATTGTTATTTCAAACATTGTCAGATGGGCAGGCAAAGTTAAAATTCAAGGTATGGTTGTGCATGTTATCTGACTCAGATGGTTTACAAAACAGTCTCTATGACTGAGGAGAAATTGTTGTGCTCTTTAACATCTCAATAGCAGAGTATATCGATCATGGGAAAAAAACCCTACCCTAACTGCTAATTGAAACAGCAGTTGATTAGCAGAGGGTGCAGCACCTGCTGTCATGGCAGGAAAACTAGTTGTAAAGGAATCTTTTGGAAAGGACTGGCATTGCTGATGAGCTTAAGGAAGAGCTCTGCCCTTATGCTGCTGCAGGAGATGGATTGAGACTAAAAGCGGAGGCAGGTGAGCCTCACTGATGGTGGAAAGGCAGCAGCCTTCACTGGGTGGCTTGTTTTCTTGTCCAGGTTTCAGTGAGCCATCGCACAGGGCTACTTCAAAAAGCTTCCAGCAAATCTGAGGCTTCAAAAGACCAGATGTGAGAATTTCATTTTAATGCACTGACACTAAGCCCAGGGTCATTGGTAATATCTTGAAGGAGTAACAACCAATTGTGTAAATATGTGTCCTCCAGCCGTCTGCTTCTGTTAGTGCTGGGTATTTTATGACAAATTAATCATGCATTCTGACAGTAGCTAGAGTGGCACTTTTTGCTAAACTTATCCCTTTAATTAAATGTAGATGCTCCATCTTCAGACTGACAGTCTCGGGATACCTGTTTAATTTTTTAATTGGTGCCAATGGTTTGCCTGTTCATCGTGCTTTTCCTTTTTGCATCTTCTCATCTCCACATATGTTCGCAAAATGTACCAAGCAGAGCTACAGATATTGAACAGGGCAGGTTGGGCTGACAGCTAAGGTCACTTCAGCGAGAACTGGAGTGTTCGTGTGCTTGAACCGAGAAGGCTGCTGCATCTGTTAAATGCAGATTGACAGAAGTGTCCAAGGGACAACCTTTCCATTCTATAGGAAGCATTTAATAACTGCTTTGCATTCAGTGGAAATGCTCACAAGTTTCTGCACTCGGATCTCCCTGAATCATGATGTGTCTGATCACAATTTTCTTTCTCTTCCATGTAGCCTGCTTGAAATGTGTTTGAGAGAGATTTTTGTGGGGGATTTGGAGCATTAAAATGGCCCTTTTGATCCTTTTAGAATCCCAAAACAATGAGTGGGTGAGCTGCTCTTTTCTTATGAGAATCTAGATGTATCTGCTCTTGCTGTGCATAATTTCAAAAAGCTGGTTTGGAAATATTGTCTTGTTTAGTGATTATGTTCTGAATGGAGTTTTTTATGCTTCATTCATTCAAATGGAAGATTTGGCTTTTTCTTTTCTTTTATTTGGATTCATAGTGCTTTTCTGAAATCAAGAGAGATATTTTTATTAATATTTTTAAGTAATACACTTTGCGTTTCCAGCGCCTTTCCAGCTAAGGATCTTTGAAGACCTCACAAATTGTAATTAAGCTACACATCATTCAAGGTCTGGTTTTCTGCAGGGCTGCCTTGCTCACCACATGAGATGGCTGCTGGAAGCATCCCTTTGTGGAAGAGACTGAAGGGTCTTCACGGCCTTCCAGCTCTCTGAAGACACAGTTCTTAGTAAACATCTTTTCTGGGTGCTTCAGTAAGTTTTCTGCTCATTTTGCACCTGTTTCTACAGAGCAATTTGCAAGGTAACAGCTGTCAGATGGCTTCTTCTGGAAATGAGACCTGCAATAATATCCCACTTATTCAATTGACTAGGGTCAGTGTATACCAGGGCTGTATGGTTAATTCACATCGCTGTACCTTGCACCCTGTTCATGCAGCTGATATCTTAGGCTGCAGCAGGAAATCCTCCCTGGAATAAAGTAACTTGATGTCGCTGATGTTTTGTATGATGTAAGAGTTGTTCAGAATCCTTCCTGATTACCTCATTTGTGGCAGCCTGTCAGCTGCAATCCCAAACTATATTGCACCATATCTGGTTCACCTTCCCTTGTGTAAGGGTGCCCTGCATTGCCTCATAGGCACCTTAATGTGATGCCACTTTTCTGTCCTGATGCTGGCACTAAGATTGAGGTGTGTCTCTCCTTTTTAATTGTGACAAGTAGTTGTGAACTGCAGGAATATCTGTATTTTAGTCTTTCATGTGGACTTCACTATCTTGTTGAAACATTTCACGTTTGACTTACCTGAACTGGACTCAGGGTACTGCAGGGTTTCACCAAAGTCCAAAGTCTGGGCCTGATATTGTGCACAAAAGGTGCATTTCAGGCACATACAGCCCATATCCTAACTCAGGTTGGAGAGATGGGCAGTCTTTCAGCGACTGTCAGAGGGGAGGTCTGAGGAGGGCTGTTGAAGAGGAGATGGATCAGGCTGCAGTGAGGGAGGGGCTTCCAGGCACTTTATTGTTAGACTGAAGTTGAAAAGTGGGGGTAAGGACCTGCTTGGGAGTTATTATCAACTTTGGAAAAGATTCTGCTGCTTAAATACAGTAAGTCTGACAATGGGCAAAGGGTCTCTCCCTCGCTGCTCCTCTCTCCTCCCCATCTTTTAAGTGCCACCCTCAGGAGCAAAGGGTTGCTACCAGCACAGTGGCATGGTGCCTGGAGACATGGCTTTCCCAGCTGTGCTTAGGCTCTGCATGCTTCCTGGGGGAGCAGACTTTGTGTTCAATGCCCTACCATGTTCAAAACCTCATTTATTTACAGCTATTTTTTTTCTTTTTTATGTTGTCATTTAAGATTGTTTTAAAACAGTCACGTACTCAAGGATGTTTGGACTTTTTGTTTCAATGTCCTCCCTTCCAGGAAAAGGCTTGACAAGAAAGAGAAACTTGGCTTCTTTCACAGAAACACACATTAACAAATATCAGAGTGGGACACTAATCCTCTCTTTGGTTCCTTTCTGTATTGGTTTGGGGTTTTTGTGTGGTTCTTTTTTTTTTTTTTCCTCCCAACATGGAGCACAGAGTTAACTCAGTGGGGGCTAGAGAGGAGACAGAAAAGGCGATTGGTCCTTCCTACTTGACCAAGCAAGGCTGAGAGCACTGTGCTGAGTGAGAATATCTGAATGTGAAGAGTTAGGAACAGGAATGAAGTTCTGAAGCTGAAATATAACCAAAACTTATTTGGTGTGAAGAAAGGTAGAGGAATTGGGCCCTTGATTAAAGCACTAAAAATAGCTAAATAGATTTTCAAAGAAGATGTAATTACTTCTTTTATCTGCCCAGCTCTTATCATTTGAGAAAGTTACTGGATGTTTCTTAGTGTGTTTTCAGACCTGTGACTTGATTGCATATTGCACAGTCTTTTATGCAGCTCCTGAACATTGCAGCAATCTCTGCTTAAACAAATGTAACAATGGTAGTCAGGTACCTATTGCATTTGCTATTTTTGTCCTGTCAACTCATCCTTTCAAAAGACACAATTTGAAATCAGTTTCTTCCATATTTATTCTCCATCAGTGAACTCCCAGATCAGATTTACTCGCGTTTAAAGTCAAAACAAGGTTTCTGTACCTGCCAGTGCTGAATGCTCAGCTTGGCATCTAAAACTCAAGCTGTGTTCTTCCTGCCGTGCGTGTTACCATGTCAGCAGTCACGGCTCTGGAACCAGCCCTCTGCTGGCAATTTTGCTGGAGATGCAAGAGGTGGAAAAAAATTTACTTGCTGGTCTACACAAATTTTGTTTGTATCAGAAAACTAAACACGCATTAAGTCGAACTTCTTTCTCTTTGGCAATGGGCTAACTGATGTTTTCAGAGCTGCTCCAAGATTGCGCAGGTGTTATAGAGAGGAGAGCGGGACTGTAAGCTTGGAACAGGCTCTGAAGGCAGCAATGAGTGGTACCACAGTGCCTTTTAACTGATGTTACCCTTCTGCTTAAAAGCAAACAAAGAAATACCTCCTTCAGTTTAGAGTCTTTATTGTTTCCTGATGCAGCCCATTAAAGAGAAAAATGGGTTTACAGTAGCCTACAGTACTGTCCAATGTGCTGTGGTTGATATATAAATGACAGCTTGACAATTTCCTGTGTGTTTTCTCAGCAAGGCTCTTCTTAATTGTTAGAAGTTTTTTCTCTTCTTCTTCCATTAGTGTGATGTCGTCATACTGCGGCTCATGGGATTTTACACTAAATAATTCATGTTGGGAAGTAGAAGTGGTACTTGTCATGATTTTGATTAGGAATTCCACTGATCCCTGTCCAGAAGAGCCCTTACTAAAATGCAGCTAGGGAATTAATAAGTAAAAAGTGCACAAAAGCTTTTTGTCAAAGTTAGCACAATAAGAATTCCTACAGTTTCTTAGTCTTCTCTGTCTGTCTCTCAGCTCTCTTGGCCTGAACAGAGACACAAATTAATATTCTATTAGGAAAGAAAATTTTGCTTTCTCGCCTCGTTGGTTCTGGCTTGAATGGCCTGCTGTATGCATGGGAAGTTGTTAGAGATACTGGGAGAAATAAACTGTGCTCTGGATATTCAGGAATGTTCTGGGGTCTCTGTTTATTACAGTATCTTTTTTTCTCTCCAAGCTTCAGTATTTTGGATCTGGTTGGAAGACCTTTGGCAGAGGCAGAATGACAGTGAAAAAGTCAATTCTATTTTCTGAAAATATAAAAAAAAGTTAAGTCCAAATGCCAGTGTAGTTTCCATGTGTTCTTACAGTTGGGCTAGCTGGGTAATGTACTTTTTTTCCCCCCTAAGGTTAAATCAAACTATGCCTATTTATGTCAAAGGAAAAATGTTCCCCCCGATTCCTTCCTCTGGGGCTAGACTTGAAGTATGCAATCTATGGGAGGCCAGCTGCCAGTGCAAAGAATGTGAGCAGAAATGTCTTTCCCTTAATGAATAAGATTGTGCCATTAACGTTGTTGATTGGTTTCATGACAAAATATTGTACTGCAAAACAGAGAGCTGCCTTGTCTTCCATCCGGGAGCTGCTTATCAGCTTTGACGTTACAAGCTACTTCATTGTACGTTTTCAGAGGATTTGTGAAACTTCTCAAAGCAAGTGGCAAAAGGTGATTTTTTTTGTTTCTTCAAGTCTGTGCATGCCAAAGTCTTGACAAGGTGAAGCCCTGTGTAGTGTATTTGTTGGCATATTTCCTTGCCCTTCTGAAAGTCTGTTTTGATTTTGTTGGTTTTCTGCTTTGTACCTTCAAGCAACAATTCAACTTTAACAATGCATGTGAAAAACTCCACAAAGAGTTACTTTTATGTGATGGCTGGCTCAGAAACAACTCTTTTCTGTGACTTACATCCCTACTTTCAGCTGCCAACTGAGACATATAGTGTTTGCTCCACTGGATAGCGGTTATACAAATTGTACTTGTGTGGGCAGCACCTGTCAAGTCCTCAACCTACGTACTCAACTTGGAGTCTTTAAGACTTTGTTCCCATGATTTGTGTTTATTCTTCCCCTCTGTAGTGTGTCGTCATAACTTCTGGAGCCACTGATTGCTATCAGCTAACCAAATCTGACAGAAAAATGGTAGTCTCAAACATGAGTTTCTAAAATCTTTGTGGAAGATAGTTGATGAGGCACTTCTATGACAGTCTCCTCTGCCCATATTGAAAATTGTAGCATGGGCTTAGCTGTTATTAGATGAGAAAAAGCTCACATGGGAGAGCTCTCGGGAAAGCCTGTCTGCAGGAGGGATTTTGGATGAAAGTTATACCATCTTGGTTGCCTGCTTTGGCCAGTGATAAGAAATGAGGCTTCTGGGAAGGAGGCTTCATCCTATGCTTGCAGAGGTCTCTGTGTGACCTGCAAGGTGCTGGGTTGAGCAGGATGCATGCTTTGCTCTGTGCAGATTTAAATTCAGCTGCTGAAGTCTTCCCATGTTGGTGGTGGGCTCTCTCAGAGCTTTCATGGGGCTTTAACTTCACTCTTCTCTCTTCAGGTACCTCAGTCAAATTTTCTTGTACAGGTCTTGTTAGGAGCAGCAGACAAAGGCTGACAGACATGGAGGGTTGATTCAGGTGCCGCTCGGAAGCGTAAGTCCTAATTCAAGCCATACTAAGCACTCACATCTGCGTAATTGGACTGGGAGCTGTGGGGTCAACAGACTCTTTAGCATGTGAGTTTCCCAGCCTCTAAAGTTGATGCCTGTTCCTAAGGGCATGTGGCTTGGAGCAAGGACTGATGAGCCGAAGGAGTTCAGCAGTGCAGTGGGAAGGGCAAGGTGAGGGCAGGAGGCCTTCGCAAACCCCTGAAGCTTCTGTTCAGGGTTGGTTCTCGACAGTTTGCCTGTCTTTATTTTAAATTTTAAAACATTGGAAGACATTGGTTAGGGAAATGGTAATGTTTTGCCATTAGAAATGTAATTGAACTCTTCTGTAATCCTCAGCTGTTATGTCTCAGTAGGAGGTATGGATGAAGGTGTAGTCTGATGCCAGGGTAGGAGGTGTTTGTCATGTCTTGTCAAGGAGTTTGGGAATCGCTGTCCTACATCATCCCTCCTGATTACAAAAGCTATTACTCTCTTCCTCTCAAAATAAGCCTTGTTCCCCTTCCCGTCAGCCCAACCTTTGTCTTCTCTATGCTGAACTGTACCCAGATCAGTATCATCCAAAACCTTTAATTTTACAGGTGCTATGAAATCTGTAGCCTCTGCACTGTTTGGATGTAATAAGAGAGAACTCATGTGATGGCTCACCTGCTTGTGGCTGATATCACAGCACAGATTTCCTTGCTATCTGTCTTGGCATGCCCCCTTACGTTATTGGATGCTCTGAGATTAAATCTGGTTTCCCTTCATAAAGTGACTCTGAAACATGGACACAAACCAAAGCCCAAACAGATGCAGAGAGTTGATTGCACTAGGTATATTTTTCACTTCTTTGAGTGGATGAATTTGTAGCTTTCCTAATGACATTTGGCTGGTGTCTGAGTGGGGCCAAGGTGGCAGATTGCCCAAAGTGTTGTGACTGATCTAGGATGAGCTGGGAGCCTCCACATCCTGGGGGGGAAGAGGGACTTGGCAGGCACCATGTCCCACCTTCTAATGACCTTGGCTTCAGGAATTCTTCATTTCTTTAGCAGAGAAGCCCAGTCAGGCCCAGCATGTCATAAAACAAATCTGCTGCAGATGAAAATGGCATGCTTGTTTCTTAGCAGATCCCATTTAAATGGCAGCGTGAGCCTAGATATCATCTGCTGTGTGCACTCTTTGTTCTGAGCTTGTACAGACGGGTAATTTGCATGGCCATCATTTCCAGAAGTGTCGTCTGCCTCAGACCAGATGTTCATTCTTCCTCTGTCGAAACTCTGCTCTGCTCTTTTCTTCTTGTTCCTCACTCTTGAAAGAAATCTCCTATAGACGTTATCATCAAGACTGAAACTATGCAGTCTCCCTTCAAGTGACATGCATCCAGCAGATAATATCAGTGCAGTTAATTGTGCTGAACCCTCCCCATGACAACTGCTGCCATTCTTGCTGCCAGTCCCTCCCAATGTCCTTTGTTCAGGCCTTTGCATACCTAGGCATAAGATGGAGGTAAGCCGCACCCTATCATAACCTACTGTCCCCCAACTAGAGGAGCATTTAATGAAGGCTCAATGTGAAGGTTGGTGTCCTGCAGGAAATAGCCTTTCCCACTGCCAAATCAGCATGGAGGCTTGCAAAGTTCAGCTGCTGACTGTCTAGAGGGGCTGAAATAAAGCTGATGGTTGCGGTGTTATGTGATCAAAGCTGGACAGTGGTATGACCATGTGATTGTAGGTTTTGAGGACAAGATTAGGATAAGGACTGTTTTATATTGTGACATATAAAAGTTCCTGGCTATATAATATCTTGTGACTTTTTTTGGCTACCCTGGTACCATGAAAGCATCTCCAGTTCATGCTTTGTTGCTTGGATTACTTTTCCTGCATTTAGTTCTGCCTCTGGAGTTCCTAACTCTTCTTGCAATATGTGAAACCAACAATCATCCACTGGGAGAAGAATCTGAGATCCTGAATTGCAAAAACAAGTACAACGTGTTGCACTGCAAAAGGAAATTTTTTTTTTGTCCTTTCTGTTCCCCTCTCCTACCTCCCCACTATACCCACCAAGTGTTTCTATAATGTAAAGATAACTTTGGATAGAAATATACTTTCTAAATTTCCTTTCTCTGAATGAGCCACATAATCCCTACAGTAGGATTACTTTAGTTTATGCTGATGTCTTTGAAGATTTATTGTTCTTTAAACATTCCTTGGATGCTGATTTTGAATTTGGTCCCTTTTTACAGATAGCAAGAATCCTGTCCATTGCTTTTGTGCCTCCCTTTCTCTAATGTGGGTCAAACGATGCAACTAATTATAGGGAAATGAAACATTGCCCAGTGTTTATTAGGCCTTGACAGTGTGGTCTCTGCCTCATGAAACAGGAAATCACAGTCCCTGCTTCAGTGCTCTCATGAGCTGAGCAGGGCAGTGGATATTACATCCAAGCAAGCAATGTCTGGGATGAATCAGATCCCCAAAGCTTGGTCTTAAAGTGGCACACAGCTTTTTGCTACAATATGTTGGTGAATTTGTTTGAAAGGTCTCATTGAAGTTATGTCTCTTCAGAGATGTGAATGGAAGAAGTGTGGTCAGGCATGTAAGAAATAGCAGACTTTTATGCATGGGTGGAAGGTGAGACTTTCACAAGAGTGAGCGAAAGATAGAAGCTGGTTGGTAGTCTTAAAAGGAGCACAGGGAGTAAAGGGAGAGGACGAGATGTTGAGGACATGTGAGTGGGGAGTAAAAAGCTTGGATTTAGAGCAGTAGGTGAAATGAAGCTGGTGATGGGATTCAAAAATGGGATTAGCACAGCCCAGTGCAGGAAAAGAACAGAACAGCAGAGGAAGTGCATTGGGCAGATAGAAAGCAAATGAGAGGCAGAAAGCCCCAAGGTTGGATCATGGATGGACAGTGAATAAAAATTAGATTGGACCTAGATCTCTGAAAACAAAACTCAAGGTTAGACTGAGCGAATTAGAAGTGAGCAAAAACAGATGGCAGGGTGGTTTGAGTCTCTGTGAAGCTAAACAGGAGAGTTCAGTGCTTAGCAACTTTAATATTCCCAAGAAAGCATTAAATAAGTATCTTTCAAACTGGTTTTTTCCTCTTTATTTTTGGTGCATAAAGCATTCTGTGTTTACAGAGATGGACTCGGACCTGACCTGGGAGGGTGGAGCTGCAACAGGATGGTCAGCACAGTTTCATGTGCTGGGCAGAGTTTGCTGTTCCAGTAGTGCTAACAGCATGGGTTGGATGTTGGAGTCCCCCTTAGCTCCCCTTTCCTCAGTATGCAGGTACCTGCCCTTAATGCTGAGTAAATGAAACAGGAGTAGAGGTAAATGGAGAGCCAGTGCAAGACTGCAACCTGTTTTGCAGGAACTTGGGTTTAACTCCTGTATGGGGCTGGCAGCTGGAGCTGCACTCAACAGAGTGATGCCTGCTGAGATTATAGTTTCTTCTTTTCTATTTGCATCTTCTTGGGGGTTGATTTACATAATGTAATGCAGTAATGGGATGCTGACATGTGGCATGGTTGAGTTAAACTCTGGAAGGGCTTATTTGCATTAATGCCCATCAGTTGGTGCTGGCAACTAGCTTTTTTATTTAAAAAGGGAATCTCCCAGGTCTCCTGGCTACACCTGCCAGCTAATCAGCAGGAGATGGGACATCAGATTCCCTGTCTTGTCTTGCAATGTCTCTGGATTAAGACTCAGAGATGGTAATACTCAGGAGAGGCAGACAGTGCAACTCAGCTGGAATGTTTCCCTGATATGCTTGTTGATGTGTTTTTCAAATGGCTTCAGTGTCAATGAAATGAGTTGCTGCACATGCCAAATTCACATTGAATTCGCCCTGCTCCTTGCTTCCTAGCACAAATTTCCACCTACCGTCCAATGCCTTGTGCTATATCGAATGATGCCCTCCAGCACACAGTTCCTCATAGTGCTCACACGCTTCCTCTTGCTGAGATGGTTTAATGGGTTTTCTGCAACCCTTGTGGCTGATGAAGACAGCGCTGAAGTTCCCTTTCCTTTTTGTCCAGCGGATGGCCTGGTTCTGCTAGCCCCTCAAGGTAGAGCCTTTAGGGGTGGTTGTGTATGTTGGTATGCACTGAGCCAATAATGATGAGCAGCATATTCAACTATACCTATAAAATGTGCAAGCAGTGCTGCCTGCCAAGACTAGAAAGGAATTTTTCAAACTAGCGTGTAGAACTTTGGTTTGCACAGTTAATAGTGCCACGTGAACTATGAATTAATGTGGAAAAAGCCTTGGGAAAGTTCACAATCATGTACATTTTTATGAAGTCAATAACCAAGTTATGTTGGATCTACCTGAATACATTTTGTATTCCTTTAATCCTCCTTTAAGCTTTACTTCTCTCCCGCTAGTGTGATTTTTTTTTGTTTGTTTTTTTCTCTAATCCCTCATTCACCAGCACTGCAACCACACCTCTGTGTATTTTTTTGCACACTGTAAGCTAAATAATAGGGACAAGTTTTATAGCTGTTGAGATTAAATGAGCCCTTCTGGAGTATTTCAAGAGGGACCAGGCCTCTTGAGCAGACTGGAAAGGGCCCAGGCTTGCATATGGGCAGCAGGATCTGTGAGTTGATGAGACTGCTCCTGCTGCGAGGGGTGAGCAATCCCTCAATGTATCAGCTGCCTGCAAATGGCTATAAAACAATCCACCACAGATTGGGGAAAGGTTACAAACATATGGAATCATTCATTTGGCTATCTTTGAGCTAGAAGAGAAAATAAAGCTGTGCAATTTACCCAAAATATGTGTAGGATACAATGTCATTTTTGGAGGCCTGTTATAGAGTCTGGTGCTAAGAAAGGATGTGTGTGCTAGGGGCCCTCTCAGTACAGGCAGGAGGCACTCTCAGATGAAGCTCCAGCTAGTTTCTGCACCACCAAGGCAACTGTGATGTGGTAAATAATCTGCTTCTTGGAAATAATTTTTTTTTTTTGCTCTGCACAGGAAGGACAGCAAAAAAAGAAGAGAAGATGCAGTAGGTGGTTATGGGAGAGCAGTCACACTTTGAAATCATTTGCTAGCCAAGTACTCTGCCTTGAGTCCTGGCTGCCTCAGGTTGGGATTCTCCATGGTAAATCTGCTGGGCTTTTTTCCTATAAAGTGGGACTGTAGCAGTCTGTGCATCTCTGAAGATGGCACTCCTTTCTCTTGGTCTGAATTACCAAGATTCAAGATCATGGGTGAGGGCTTTCTCTTTTGCATGAGCAGAACTGTGAGTTCATGGTGCAATTCTGCTTAATGCAAATACATGTTACCCTGGTCTACTGAACAGAGCAGAACCAAATATTGGTCACTGCCAGTTTTTGAGCTGCCTTTCCAGACACAGTCTGACCTGAGGAGCTCTTTGTCAGTCCCCTGCCTGTGCCTCCTGCCTGCTTGGTTCCTGCCAAGCCTGCAATTGTTTGCAGGTCTGGGCACTGCCTCAGCCCACTAGACTTGCTGTTTCATCAGAAGTTGAGCATGTTGCCTTCATATTTTTTGGTGGGTTTTTTTTGTTTTGTTTTTTAGTCTATGATTATATGAAGGGATGATACTTGACCATTCAGACAGCCTACATTACAGTGGTGACCATTATCCTGATTATCTTTGTCTAGCTACACTTGTATGGTACTCTAGGGTTGCAGAACATATAGAATTGCAGTTGGTGGGGATGTGTGTCCACTAAGACATAAAAATGAGACTAGATTTTAAGCCTATGCTTTTGTCTTATGGTAGGTGTATCAGCCTTGATGCCCTCTTCCATGTGGCTCTGCCTGGCTGCTGTGGGTTGCAGTGCTTTTTATATATGGTCCTTGGTATTTAGTTGGTGATGGGTGCTGACTGACACCTGCCAGTTTGGCATCAGATCTGGCAGGTGAAACATGCTTTGAGAAGCTCACATGAAGGGGCAGAGAAGAAAGGGGGAAAGCAGACATCATTAAGGGCCTGTTTGATCCTGACTTTTCTTACATGATTGTCTGGGGTGGAGGAGGGAACTGATCCAAGCAGTCCTTTCCAGTCCTTGGACAGTGCTTGCTAATTTACAATTGCTTTTTACAATTGCCATTCTAAAATGGATATTTACATAAACAGCCATGAGCTGGACCAAAACAATCATGAAAGAAGCCGAACTGTATTGGAAGCTGTTTCTAGTAGCACTGCCTGCAAACAAAACAAGATGTGCAGTACAAAACCTATTAACTCTATTTGCTATATTTATGCTTTGTGTATTCAAGAACAGCATGTTGCTATGGGCCATCGTGTAATCCAAATTGCCTTGTAGGGACTCAGAGCTTTAAACCATTCCAGAAGTTTCACAGCACTTTCTTCCCTCCAGAGGCCACCTGGCACCACTGCAGATTTCCACATGTGATTTTCATCTAAGGTCTTCCCCAGCTATATATAAATCATGGTAGCAAAATTATCTGAGGATGCTAGTAACTTTGAAAAAAGCCCTTTGGGGCTGGGATGTGAAGAGGCCTTTCCTCATGGGGCTCAATCTGTTTCATTGGGACTAAATTCTTCCCTTGGATCCACTATGTATTTCTTAAATAAATGGTTTAAAACCATTTTTGGGATGTTGTATAAATGCTTTTTCATGTCTGAGTTGCACTGAGTCAGTCCTACCTCAAAGGCTGATGCTGTATTTCAGGTATTGCACGCAAAGTACCTATTGATGTTTTGTCTGTGATGGTGGCACATGAGTGCCTGACAAAGTCTCTATGTGGTTACTTGTGAGGAGGGGAAAAAGGTGGCTTGCCTGGCTGAAGATCCAAAACAGGGTACTTGTTTCACAACAGGCCTTTAGGGCCACCCACCACACCCTGTGTATGTATCTGACATTAACAGGCACTAACATTGCAGCTAAAAACTAGAAAATTGCAAAGGTAGTACTTGTGTAGCACTTCCTCAGTCCTGCCAGAATGTCTCCATTTAAAAAAGACAAAAAAAAAAATATCCATGTTCACTGATGAAAGAGGCTAAGCATGGTTGTTCTTGCTTGTGAGAAGACCACCTAGCTTAGAGAAAGGTGATCTAGGTTCCTCTTCCTGTCCTTGCACAGGAGATGGGTGTAAAGTAACTCTGTGCTCTCCCCTGGAAGAAAATCCAACTTAGCCAGAGTGGGCAGCATTTGGGACCTGCCTCTCTCTGCAGGGTTTCCTGGGGTGCTGCTGTCTGCTCCTTGCATGGTCTGATTCACCTCCTCAGGCTCCACGAGGAGCCTCAGTGCCATGCTTGGAGCTGGGACTTCCCTCTGGAGGTGTTAGGGGATAACAGTTATCAGTCTAACAGCATTGGGGATCCCTTTGTACAGATCAGAGGGCTCTGAAATTATTTAGATAGTTGCAGACTAAAATGGAAGTCTGTGAAGAATGTGGGAGTAGAAGCTGTATCCTCTAAGGGGATTCCAGTGCCATCATAAAATACAACATTAATTAGCAACTTACATCCACTGAAGTCCATAGGAGATTCTGCCTTTGCGAAGTTTTGGAAGATGCTCTAGAGGAAAAGATTTCCTCTCCCCAGCGCCCCCACCACCCCCCCCCCCCCCCCCCGACACCTGGAGTAAACGAAAGTCAGTTGTGGTAAAATGACTTCTACTTGGTGCAATGAAACATGTGAAGTATGTTATGCCCAGGGGAAAGTGCTAAAACTGCCAGTGTAAAGACCCTGCCATCGGTGTAGACATTCAGGAGCCCAAGGATAACAGAATTCCTCAGTGGCTGTTACTTCCACAGTCATCCTCTAGACATCCAGGCAAGATGTCCCTGGTTTCCCTACCATGCACCATCTGCCACGACTGGAGTCAAGCAGGAAATAAACAGTTAAGTGGAAGCAGATATCGATTATATTTGTGCAAAACATACCACAGGAGAAACTTTTTCAGTGCTATGAGAAAGGTGATGATAAAACCATCCAGCAGTGAGGCAGTGGGCAGGGTGTGGCTGCTGTTCAGGTACTTTTGGCTTAGCAGGCAAAGTAATGGAAATGTGGTGTTTCTCTCCTTTTTTTTTGTGTGTTTGTGTTCTTTTTTTTTCTTTTATTTTGTTTGTGTTTTTGTTTTTTGTTTTTTTTGTTTAAGCTGAAAGGTGGGGTCAGCATTTCCTCCTGCCCTGGACTGCCATTGCTAACTGTGCTGTTACTACTGCAGCTAACAGAATAGGTGCATGTACAGTTAGTCATAAGGTAAAACAGGAAAGCACTGTTATTTTGTTAGCACAGGCTCAGACGTTGTGGACCTGGGGCTAATGGACATTCAGCAGAATTTGGTGTAACTGCAGAGTTTTTGGTCCAAACCTTATAATTCATTACTATAGGGCTCTGGAGAAATCTTTCAGTAAGCAGCTATTGCTAATACGCAGTACCTAAGACTGGTTGCTGATCAAAGGTTTTATATATTTTTAAATTTTCTTTCTTTAAGTACTAAAACTAGTTTTATTTGTGTTGTCTGATATCAGTGGTGGGTAGAAGTGATTAATTTATTCTAAGTGGGCTTTAAATATGTACAAAAATGCAGCAGGTGGATGATGTAGTGCTGCTACATCTTTCCTTTAATGTAGGAAAGTAGAATGTAATTGCATCAAGTAGTGGTTTTGAAATATCAGATGTCCATTAGTGCATAAGTAGCAAGTTAATGATGTGTTGCCAAATATGTGATGACCTCTTTTTCTCTGCCAAACTTCTAGATTCTGTTACTTATTGCATTAGCTTCTTGGGAAATGTACACTGGTGGCAGTACACTCAGCAGTGTCTTCTCATAAGGCTTGTCTGGCTTAGGCCTATTTACATGAAATACTGGAATTCCTGGAAGTGGACTGAAGGTTTCTGTATTGCTGAGCATGCATGAAAATATTATCCTTAATTTTTGCTGAGTACATCTGGGCCCAGAAAATCTGGGCTACCTTAAAACAGAGAGTATAACAAAACCAAAAATCATCATTAAAAAGGGGAATTCTGAGTGATCCATAGACAAAAGTGAGTCAAATTCTTACAAAGTTTACTCCAATGGGATATGAAGACCTGAGACCAGGATCCTAGCACCCAGTCCTTTTACATGCTTTTCTGTGGTACATACATAGTATATGATTGTCTGAAGGAATAATTAATTACAGATTTACCTTGATCTTTTATTCATATAAGACCAACTAGCTTAGGAGAGCCAGGTTATTCACTAGTAAGTCTCTTGCAATAATTTGAATCCAAATGTGGACATTTTAATTGAAAATGGTTGCTGATTAGAAAGGAATGTTCTTTTGTTCATTTCTGACATAGTATATCATGTTAGGTCAAGTTCCTTTTGGCTCATAGTAATGAGATGACTGCACTGATGATTAAAAAATAATAATTAAAAAAATTGCTCTCTTTAGCTGCAAAATCTCTATCTGTTTGGACAGCGAGTGTTGTCTAGGGTAAGCAATTGCATGTTCCATCAGAACCAATTTTGGTATTTGATTATGGTCTGAGAAATAGCTTTGTGCACACTGTAATATTATTCCAAGAATGATACTAGCTTTTGAAATGCATCATGCTAAATGGAAGATTCATTGCTTATTTCAGTGGGTAAAGTAAAATCCTTTTAAAGATTTCCTTATAATTTGGCAGATACAGTTTAGAGACTTGCCTGTTTTTTAGGGATAGTCAGGTGGACTTTTGAAGGCAAGAATTTTTCATTGTCCCAAACCAAGCTTGGATTACCTTTACCTGTAAGTGTCTGGTATATCTTTTTATTCCCGAGTTCCTTTTCTTTGCCATGTTCAAGTGTTCTGCTTGTAACACCTTCCTTCGTGATCACCAACTCTCATCATCATGCCTTCTCCCATGCTAGCTTTCACATAGATCTGCTTCCATCTCTAGAAAGATTAAGTGATTTATCTCTCTTTTCCCATTCTTTTTGGATATAGTTAGTTTCCCCCAAGAAAAATGATGCTTGTCTCCTAATAAAGATGAGTTGTGTTATTTACTGCTCTGGACAGTCTTGTGGTGTTACCTTTAAAAAGTTGCATTTGCTAGTGCTGCTTTAAGGTTTACAGCTAGACAAGATCTCTCTTGCTTTGTTCGTCTCAGTCTGAAAGGTCCTGGTTTTTGGAATGCTGCATAGGCTACTGCTCATGTTAGGAAATAAATATATACTGGACCAAATTCTTGGGTTGTGTACCTTTACATACTGTATACTTTTTTGGACCATGTTTTTATTTATTTTATTATTTGCAACATCAAACCTAAAAAGTTAAATTGTAGAGTGATTCAGAGTTCTTCAGAATTTGCTGAGGAAGACAGGCTTTTAGCCAATTTCACCACCTCTGAAACTTACTCTCTTTGTGCTTAGCACACAGAACAGAAATCTTTGCCAATTATTTTCCTCCATTTGAGCTTTGGGGTGGGGGGGAAATTCCTGAAAAAATTAATAGTTATAGAACAAAATGGTGCAGCTTTTCCCCCAGAGGAACACAGAGGTACTTAAAAGTGTAAATGGGAATTAGAAAGTGATATTTTGTTTGCAATGACAGAAATAAATGTTTGATAAACACAGGGGGCAGGAGAGGAGACCTTGTCCCGTTTAAGAAAATCTTACTAGATTCCCATCCACTGGAGAATTTATTCAAGAAAATTGTGGTTGGTTTGTGTGGAAAAAGGCTGCTGTAAAGTTGTCAAGGTTAGCATGACCTGTTGAGACTTGCAGATGGAAGTGCAAGTTGTGCAGCTTAGCCTTGCCTGGGGAACAGCTGTACCATGCACAATTACCCTGAGATGCTGGAGAAGAGAATGTGTGTTGGTACCAGCTCACCTGGGTTTCCACCTGCCACATACACTATTGAGGCAGCTTGCAGACAAAACAGGACTCCTTGACTATCTGTGCTGTCTTCGTAACACAGTCTTTTATGTGGGCTTGTAGTTGCTGCTCTGCTTTGGAAAATGAATGTGTTGATATTCTGCTCACCAGGTACAGCTGTTAAATAAGGTCCTACCAAACAGGATCATTGAATCCTATGTACTCAGCTATGTAAATGGTGGTAGTCTCCAAATGCCACGATGGTGTGTTTGCTGAAAACAAGACAATATGACTTCAAAAACAACTTTCTGCAGTGTGAAATCTTTCTGAGTTAGATGACTTGATTTATGACCTAAAATTGCATGGAAATGAGACATCTTGACTTAACTAAATTCGACTTTGAAGTTAGCCCTTCTGGAGTAGTGGGTTTGACTAGAGACAGCCAGAGGTTTTTTCCTATCTGAATTCTTCTATGGTTCCTCTACCAGTTCCAGCAGAAGTTATAGCATTTCCTCCAATAATGTTAGTCTGAGTGATTTCTATTCTGCTGTGAAGAAACATCTTTGCTGTAAGAGTGGATTTCCATATATTTTCCTTTTGTTTTGTTATTTATTTGAGGTGGTGGAGGGGGCAGACAATGTCAGGAACTGATGAATTTAAAGAAAGCTAAAAGAATAATCATTAAAACTAGGAAGAAACTGGTGTCATCATCTGACAACTTAAGAGCTTAGAAATCTTTCCCATTTTGAGCTAGATGAATCTGTGAAATGACAAGTGATCAGGGTTTTTTGGATTGAGCTAGAAGGAAGACTGGCTGTACCCTTGTTTGAGAACAAGTCAATTAAAACATGCCTTTGTTTATTTTTAACCCTATCTCCCCTTCCCCACTTTAACTGTAAACCAGTCAAAAACATAAGGTCATCTAGAAAATGCAGATATGCTAGGCATGAACAGTTAGGAAACTTGGGAAGATGACCTTAATTTTGAAATTCAAATTGTGTTAAAATTAATCCTTTCTAGCAAAACACTTGTTTGAATTAATTGGTGTGGTGTTTGATTTTATTTTCCCGAATGATACCATTTATTTTAAGCTTCCTATTTGTTTAAAGGCCTTATCTTTGATCAATGGCTGGGTTATTCCATAAGTAAGCAGGTTTTTTCTGAGGTGAAATATATGTCTAGAAAGTGTAGTGAAGAAAATCAAGGAATCATACCTTTACCTGCTCTTTAAAATACTATTTTTAATCTTGACATTCTAAATAACTGTTTAAATCATCTACAAGAAGAAATATATCAATACCATGATCTTATATTAAAAAAACCCACCAGATGTGACTGGCAGAGTATGTGTATTTATAGCTTCTATATTGCTGCTGTAATCTACATTCATTTCTCTGTGACTCCACAGAGTTGTGCAAGCAAGACTGCATCTCTTAAAAGCATTTGAATGATTACTTGTTCATGTCAGTGTGTATAGTGCAGCAAAGGAAAATTCTTTTTCTTTCCTCCACTAATATACTCTGTAAATAAATACTGTTAAAAATTATCACCTACTTGTTTGATCTACATTATGCATATTAATTCTGTAGAAAATCTGTGATCTCTCATGGCCTTGAATGAACTGCCTCTTTTTTTATTTTTCCTAGCTGTCTTTTTAGAAATGGAAAATGCACTTTAAGTTTTCTGTAGCAAAAGATGCTGTCAAGTATTGTAAGCAGTTCAATTAGAATATGCTTATTTTAGAAGGCTGCTTAAATGAGACTTAACAGTAGGAAAAATTGGTGTTAACTCTGCTTTTTAGAAGTGGTGCACCTGGGTTCTGATACATTATGCTTATGTGAAGAGGACAGGACTGGGTCTTTTTAAAGCGCTCATTTACCTGTCGGCAAGTGATTAAGTGGTACTTGAATAGGTTCTGCAATATGTGGAAAACTCTGATCTCTGGCTTCTTAAACTAGAAACTGCAAAGTAATAATGGAGGAAAAAATACATGGGATGTAGTTAATATTTTGGTTTTGCACTTTTCCCAGTCTTTTTATTTTAGACTGAAAACAGACTGCATCTTTAGTGAACTGGGATGATCATCTACCTAGAGATATGCCCATTAAAGGTTTCTACTGCAATATCTTTTTAGCAACTCTTTTTAAGTTTTCCTTAGAATGAAAATGTGCTGACAGTCACAGAGAAAAAAAATCCATTCCCCACTATATTTTCCCAGAGGATTATTTTTATTACCCATGTACGTGAATTACAGTAGGATGCAGTAGCTAGATCAGGCATTAATACAACCCTTCAGTGTAACATTTCAGTCCTGAGATTAATCTAAATCTACCCAGGCATCTGAAAGCAAATGAGAGGAAGTAGGAAATGAAGGCAGAAAAAAAAGGGGAAGAGGAGATCTATCTTGGGAGAGTGATTTATATAGTTTTCCAGGATTATACCGTGATCTGTGAGCACTGAAATACAGACTCTAGATGCTGGAGAAATACAAACCAAAACATTACCTCAAGTGCCAAAAAGCCTTTTCTGCCAGCAAAGCGGGCTCTGTGTTCCGCTAAAGCATGCCAGTGACCTGTTTGTTCTTCATCTGCTCTTCTATAGCACATAGATGATGTGCTTGACAGGAAGCCTAAGCACTGTCATTTTTATTGGGGCTGGAAGATTTGGGGAACTCTTGTCGAAGTCCTCATATCTGTAGAGACAAGGCTGCCTAAATGGGGAAGGGTGAGATGTCAGGGTCTCTAAAAAGTTGACTTTTCTGCTTGTCTTATTAATTGATAGAGCCTGTATCTTTAATTGTCTCTCAGCTTTCCTCTTCTCCTTCCTCCACATGCTTTTGAAAACACCTGGGAAAAGTTGTTTTGGCTTTTTTTTATGTTTTGGTGTTTTAGAGGGCTATTATAGTCCAGGGACAGGGAACCCTGAGGCAGACTCCTACTGCTCTGAGCTCGTTCTTTCCCCTGCTTACGCTGGTGTGTCAAGATGGTAGGGAATATTGGCACTGCCTTTCCCCACACAAATGTGTAGTGCTTACTGCAACAGAGTCCCACTCTAACTGGGGGCTTCCAGACACAAATTAATAAAGAATAAAGATGATTGTTACAATTTTTTGGAACAGTCACAGCTGATCAAATATATACCTACAATGCTTTAACATGTAATTAAAAAAAAGTCAATTTTTAAAGGCAAAATTAGCCACGTAGCACCTGCCCTTTTATTTTCTTAAGTAGCACATCTCTTTGCTGACGCTTGACTGCAGTGACTCATCATATGAGGCTAAATCAGCCATGTAACGTAATGCAGCATGACTGATTTAGCCAGCTCTGATGCAGCATGATGAGAGTAACTTGGACTAGGAAATTTCAGCTCCTTCCCCCTCCTCTCCAAGTCTAAGAACAAAGGGAAAGTTAAACATCTTTCCAGCAGTTAAGTATTTTGCTTAGGGGAGAAGCTGTTTGTTTGTTTTGTTTTCTGTCAGCTAAGAAGCTTGTGTTGAAGAAATAAGCATTACGATCTTGAACTAGAACTATTGAGGGATCTGTAGGCAGAGCTTGCTGAAAACATCTGAGTATAACAAGTGTTTAGTGCCTTCATCACCTCAGACATTTAACCAAATGTGCACTGAGGATTTTTGAGAGTAATTCCTTAAAATATTACCTTGCACTGTATAATATCCATAGCATATACGCTCACACACAGGCAGCAACTGAAAAAGTAGATGCATTTAAGACACCTGACTAAATTACATCTGCTCATCCAGTCACCCTGCATCAGCTGAGCCATGCTAGTGGTGTCTGGGGCAGAAGCAGTAACATCATTCTGCCCAAACACCTTTTGCTGAGATTTAAGCTACGATAATTTACTTCAAGTTTAGCATGCTGAACCACAGGAATAGTCTCAGCTGATACATGGCAGCTTCTCAGGCCTCAGCAATTTGATCGTGTGTATGAACTTTTATTTTGGAATGCTCCATGTATTTCTGCTGACATGAGTGAAGCTGGCTTTGCACACCTGCCACTGAAATTCAGACCAGACTATGTTGCAGAAAGTCAACCAAATGGTGGCATTCTGAGAATTGGAGGAGGAGTAGGTTCAGAGGCAAAGGGTGAGTGAGGGTCTCCTGACTGTGTTGTGTGTTCCTATTTATAGGAAAATCAAGTGGATGCAATTATTACTGAACAAGAGTGGCTATATTTTGCAAAGGGGAAATGTACCCAAATAATCCTATTCAAGGTCAGAGAATATTAATGGGTTGTTTATGAAATAAACAGGATCATTTTCAACCTGATCCTGAAATGGAAGAGCAGAAAGTAGAGAGGTATGAAGGAGCTTTTCTAAACATTTGTGTTTCTCCAGATGTTTGGCTGAACCATGTCAAAGAACTAAGTATGAGTGGCTTTTACTGTTCTTTCCAAATTTAGATATTACGGTAATGATGAACTCTGCTTATACAGTCCTTTCTCCCTTGAATATGGTCCTTCACATCTTTTTTTACTGACTATCGTTAACCTAGGAGTCTTACAACACAGCTGGTTTTTTGTTTTTGGTTGTTTTGTTTTTTGTTTTTTTTGGTGTTTTTTTTTTTTTGCAGGTACTCTTTTAATCAGTTTGAAGTGCTGGCCTGTGTGTGTATATGTACACATATATATATAAAAATATATATTCTTTTCCTTGTAAGACAAGAGGTGCACTGAAGAAAATGGGTTTGACTTGACAATTGCCTTAAATCCTACCTGGGATCAGCTTCTGAGGCCAGAAGAGGCAATTGTCAACCCTTAGTCCAACAGAACATCCTGAGAAACTACATCTGATTTCAAGTTTTTTAATATTTCCAAGAGTTTTGATTTGGAACAAGATATTTCAACCTCAGAGAATTCAACAAATAAGCTCCTCCACCTTCAAGTGAAAAGGAAAATTTCATTATAATGCATATAGATATTTTCCCCCAGCCCCATTGCTGTTCTGTGAAGGGCAGATGAGTGTCGACACCTGTTTCTGCACAACAATGTTAGCTCAAAGCCCTCTCTTGTGCCGTTTCCCCTGTATTGGTTTTGAAATACTAATTGATTACATCTTTTTCTCAAGGTTTTTTTCACAATACCACCTAAAGATTTTTAGATATTAGGATAATAATGATTGTGATCTAAAAATTGCTATGCAGTCTGAAGAATGTCAATACTAAGCATAACCAGAAACTGTTCAGCTGAACTGGATCTTGTTAGATATGATGGTCAGCCAGCACAGCTGGGTTCAGAGTCTTCTGTGGGGGACAAAATTTGGTCATCATTTTTCTGATAATTTTGTATAAGACCCATGATATTAGTTCCTTAAAGGACCTAGAAAAAAAACCCTATCATGAATTCTGATTTTTTTTTCTTATATGATCAAAGGAATAGGAGTAAGTGGAAAGCAGAGTTGCGTAGTGACATATTATCCATTCACTTGGAGTCAGTCTTTCTGTCATGCTTACTGACTACACACCACAGAAATCTATATTGAATCTGAAAGAAATACCTGAAACTGGCTCTTTGTGCTGAAGGGTAGAGCCCGATAACTATGTTCAATAGTAAGTGTATGAACTTAAGGCAAGAAATTAGGACGGCATAATGAGTGCATTGACAGAGAGGGGAGGAAGGGTGAGGAATTGCTATGTGGGTTGGGTTTCTGGTCGCAGAATAGGTTTTTTTGTGGACACAGGATGAGAAAAATGTTAGGTATAGCGGGGCAGATGCTCAGCAATTCCATAATGCAGAAATAAAAGGCTTCAGCTATTTGTTTATTAAACAAAGCAGTACCTAAATAAGCTACACTGATTTTTTCATTGATCTAACATTTTGTATATTTTATTGAACTTGTATTTCTGTGCATACTTAAAATGTTACTTTCGTATATAGCTTCTTTAAAATCTGGTTTATCTCAGATTGTAGTGTGGTTTACTCCTGTTTAGTTTTGAAGTTTAAACAGCACTTTATTAAGCAATTCAAGTGTTGTCTTCACCTTCTACAAAAATACTAAATATTTTTACATACTTCTGTAGGATTTCTGCCCATATCTGCCAGGTACTTTCTAAACATACTTAGTTCATGAGAAGTAACTTAAATATTAAGCAGAGATTTAAAAAATGGTTACTGTGTACAAGTTAAATGACAGTTCTGCACTTGTTTCTAGCATTAAGCTTAATTATTTCACATTGGTGATGCAGAATTTCATAGACCATAGTACACAAACATGGAGTTCATGTTTCCACTGCAGTCCTTTCACTGTCTAGAAGTTAATAGTGAGTGGTGTTCTTCAGTGGAAATCCTGTTATTCATGCTTGTCCCCAGGGGCCTGGGGTTAGATCTGGGGTTTAACTCTGTTGGGAGGTGATAGATGATCTGTTGTTGTCTTCAGCAGGAACTAATTTAAGCCCTAAATTCTTGTTAGGCCCACTCTATCCAGCCTCCTCCAACATAATGTCTTTCCAGCCTGAGGCCATATTCCTGCCCACTGCCGCTCCTGTAGAATGTATGAATTATTTTTTGAAACCCACGATGATTTTCTTTAATAATCGTGTGAAGGTGCTTACAAAACTATTTTAAGTGAGGGGTGACATGCTTGGGCAGCATTGCACAGAATAGTGTAGGTTCGAAGGGTCCTCTGGAGATCACCTACCCTGCTCCTCAGCCAAGGCTGGGTTCAGTTACCAGCTCTACAGCTCATGAACTCTGTGTCCTTGGATAAGCTGTTGAACACTCTGTGTCCTCCTGTGTGTATGAGAATGCTTATCTCACAGGTAGGGATTAATCAGTGTTTGAAAAGTAATTTGGGATCCTTGATGAAAGCCACTGTGTAAGAAGAAAATATGTGACCGCACAGGAGCATCTCAGAGATTATGATCACCACCATTTCCTTTCCTGAGCTTAAGGGAAAGTGGTGAGAGATTTTGTAAAGGAGGGGGAAACACGCTTCTGTGTATGGTATTTATTTATAACACAAAGGACCAGCTACCCCTAAAACCTGTGTGTGTTTACCCTGCGTATGTGGTTATGTGGTTTCGGTTATCTTTGCAAGAAAATGACTATTCCTGCTCCTGAGACCTATTTAAGCGATCATGACCTAACTTAGTTCACAACAACCATCCTTTACAGTGCTTAATCAATAAACCCTGAAAGCAAACTAATCTTCATTTACTTTCAGAAGCAACTGCAGGAAAACAAGAATCGTCAGATAAAGCTGGGGATCAGCATTCCTACCTCAAGGCTAAGGGTCAGATATTAGTACACAGAGATTGTAAATATAGTTTGGTCTAACAGATGCTAAAATAAGGACAGGATACAGTGGCAAATTATACCTCCAGGGGACAACACTTTAATGCATGCAATAACTGATAAGATAAGCTTCTTTATTACCCAAAGAATGAATTTAAAAACCATATACAATTTGTCTTCATACTTAGGGGACTGAGGGAAGACTGGGGACTATTAGGTGGAGATAAGTAGATCACTGGAATATTGTATTAATATTGTGCTGTTTCCTGAGGATATTAGGTACATTAAGAGAGGGATGGGAGGCAGGATACCCCAGGTAAAACACAAATCAGATGGATATTTATCATGGTTGGTTTGGAAAGTTTTCTTCATACAAACTTGATTCCCAGTATGAAGTTGTTAGCAAGTAAATGTGAAAGGGGGAGCAGATACTACAGAGGATACTACATCATTGATTACTACCCTGCATGATGTAAATGGGCAAAACTTTGTAGATGCTTTCCCAGCATCACTGCAGTATCTGTCTCCTAGCTTTAGAAATGCAGTCTTTTGAAGTATGCACATCATCTCCACATGAACAAACAGGCATGGCAGGTTAAAGGATCCACCTTTGAAAAATAAACTTTGTATGTGCTCACAATAAAGAGAGGGCTAATGGCAGTGAGAGTATTTTATGTGGTGAACAGTCTTAACCCCACTGTGCTTGACTCCTCTTGCATGTCAATTTTTCATAATTTCATCATTCTTCTCACTTCTTTTAAATTGTGAAGCATTTGAATGAGGAAAGTATACAGTAAGTGTATTTGTTCTTATATGTACCTGGCCTCTAGGATAATAAATACGGAGTTTCCTGTAAAATGTCACTAAAAGCCTCTGTTAGTTGTTTCCTCCCTATTATTATTTTTGTTTCTAAATGAATGAAGGTGATGGTGGATATGCATTACTTTTAGTGTGGGCAGAGGATACGCATCATTTGACCAGAAAGCAGATGGATGCTAGAATTCAGATTTTCTATGTATGTTTCTAAAAGTAGCATCAGAATTTCTTTGCTGTACCCAGTGTGTGTGCTATGTGTGTATGTTGAAGCAAATGCCAAAACTTCAAATTATTGTGCCTGAATGTTACAATTTCTTGGCAATCTTAATGGGCAAAACATTCTGATTTTCTCTGAAACAGCTGTGTATGGTCTTGCATTGTACACATTACTTTTGAAAATTGAGAATAGCCTCCTTATTAATTATGAGAAAACTTGACATAGTGAAATTGATGACTCAGTTGTAATTTAATTCTGTCCATATATAATTTTGAATGTGCTGCCTGTAAATATCCCATTTGTCCACCATCTTTTTTGACTGGGACAACACTTCACGACAATTCTCTTCCAGAAAAAATCATTAGATGGAGGACTTTCATGTAGCTTTTCATTGGGTGAATAATTGACTTCCTAGTGGACCTGTCTGATTTGAAGGCCAAAACTTTCTTGTAACATAGACTATATAAAAGTAGTATAAATCACAGTGGGAGATGAAAGATGCATTTAAATGTGCTCTAAGAAATAAAGAAAGAAACCGTAGTATAGTCAAGTCTTTTGATTGTTCACTAGCCAATTGCACATGTTATTTAGGAATCATCTTGATCTTAATATTTTCAAAAAGCTCTTTTGTATTGATGATATCATTCTAATTCTTAACTTCACCTTTCAAAAATATATATCCTAAATACAGTGACTGCTTTGTCCAATTTATATATATTTCACCTTATCAATTTCTTTTGCTGTGCCAACTTTGTTATTTTCTCTTCTCATCCCAATGCTGTGGATAATTGACAATTGATGATAAACTTTACAGAGGAGATTATGGTAACAATTGTGTTTCATTAGGCTGGAGTAATATAGAAGTGCTAGCCATGGATAAAAGACAACGGTACAATTCTTGTCCCACAGAATATGTAGTCTGAGGGGTGACCAAAAGGTTACACAAAACAGAATTATAAATGTATTTATATAAGATTATACAAATATAAATTACTTACAACTGTTTTTCTATCAGTTTTCCCAGCCTGATGAAACTTTTCTTTTGCTGATGTACAGTAACTCACTACTGTACCCTCCTTTATCTTCTTGGTCTCTCTGCTCTGCTGTGAACATGTTGTTCTAATGGCAGACTAGACGATCTTGGTGTTTATGTGCATTTATTTCAAAAATAACTGTCTTGAAAATAGGAAAGCCTTTGCAAGAAGTAGTAGTGAGACGGACACAAAGGTTTGAGCAGGAAAATACTGAGGCATCTCTGTCTCTGAGGAAGTTTTTCCCAGAATTCTTTCATTCTGAAAGTTTCCTGTCCCTGTCTTTATCATCTACCTGGAGAGTTTAAATTGATCAGATTTCAGGTTTAGATTATTAAGGGTCAATGTTAGGTTTTGCATCCTGTACTATATTAAAGGCCATTAACACAGGCCATTTTGACTATTCATATTGTACTACTTCATTAAAAACTGTTCAAAAGATAAAACAGCTAAAGACTTTCAGGATTAGCTCTCAGTATGCTGGAGAGTGAAGGTCAGTACACTGAGGCCTGGACTGCTGTTGTGCAAGTTCTCTAAATACTTTTTAAGAAATTTTTTACACTAAATTAACAATCCACAATTGACAACTGCATATGCTGTAGTTCTGTACCATACAACTGATTAATCAAAAAAAACTCCAACCCAACAAAAAACCTACCCCAAAAACCAAACCCAAACAACCTGAAAAGAAATATGAAACATAAGAGACCATGAAATCAGTGAGGGCTTTTTGAGTATATGCCTATAGCTGTTGAGCCAGTGGGAGAATGAAAACACATCATGAGCTGGCAGATATATCTAAATGCCTTCCAGTCTTTGTAATGGGAACTTCAACTGGTTTGGGCCTTAAAAACTCAAGATGGTTTTCTTTTACTCCAATTCTCTGGATGTAAATTGAATATCTGACAGTTTTAAATCTCTGCAAAAAACCTTGGAAAGCAAAAATGGTTTTAGTATGGTAAATGTTGATGTAAGAAACAGTTGTGTGCTAGCATAGATCATGAAATGGGTGTGAGTATTTGAGTCAAGAGAACTTTGCATATAGGTTTTGGGTTGGGGTGGCTTGTTTGGGTGTTTGGTTTTTCAGGGTTTTTTGGGGTGTATGTGTGTGGTTTGTGGTGTTGGGCTTTTTGTTGGGTGATTTTTGTTGTGGTAGTTTTTTTGAGCTGGTATTGTAGCTACCATGGGTGGTTGATCTCTTGGAGCCAGTTGCTTGTCTTGTAAATCCTGTGTGACTAAAACAATCCCTCTCTCCTGAAAACAATTTCTTTGTGACCAGCTTTAGGAGGTTGATTATCCAGGTTCTGCCACTGGGGAATCAACCTTGGAAAGAGTTTATGAAGTTATAATTAAGTTTCTGTCTGAGCTTCAAATTGTGCAACTTCCATGGATATATATGCAGTGCATTTTGCCTGGTTTCAAACTCCTGCCAAGTTCTTGCCTCAAATTTAAGACATCTGTAGGTAGAAAGAGACAGCAGAGCATTTTAACTTAGACAGGGGGAAACTTATTATAGGAGACATATTTCTACTGTCAAAAGCTCAGCCACCATTCATCTGTAACCAGATTCCCCTTGGTCACCATTGAACAAGGTCATCACACCTAAGTAATGGGGATAGACATGGAGGTATTTTTTTAAGTTAGTTCATCTTATTCTCAGTGGTGTTTTCCTCATAATTTTAGTCTCTGAGTAAAACAAAAATGACCAAAGAAAGTGTTCATGGGGGTTCAGTGGATTGATGCACTGGATTTTCACCCATTGAGACCTACCTTCAAAAACTAGTCTGACTTTCAGATGAAAATGAGCTTGCTACCTGTCTGCTCTGATACTGGATTTTGCACCTTCAATAAGAATGCTGCAAGTTTTGCCTTGACTGACTGCTGGCAGGTTTACAAAGGGAGACATACTGCTATTCAGGTGTTTGCAATGTTAGATGCTGTATCAGTACTGTGGAGCCATTGGTCAGGAGTAAGGTGAAATGTTAATCTGGTTTAGAAAAAGCCACTTTCTGAGGAGGGCTGGCTTACACTGAATTTTTAACACATTCTCCTTCCCCAAATATATCTAATATACATACATTTATTTTTATCCAACCAAGAGAGATGCTCTTGTCCCCCATTTCACCTAGCTTTCTCCTCTTAGGTGCATATTAGTTACTGACTGATGTACTCTTGTGAAGAAGCACATGATAAGGACATCTAAGCAAACTGCATTTTCATTAGTATAACTTGTTGAACCTTTTTTGTACCTGCAGTGTGCTTGCATGAAAAGAATGGAAACATCTATTCTTATTTCAAGCTGATGACCAATACCTAAAACTGTCTGAAAAGACACTCCAGGTGAATATTAAGAGTCCTAGATGGTGCATTCCTTTTCTTTCCATCTTTTGCAGCAGTGCAGATTCATGTCTGTTGTGGGACAATAACCCCATGGTTCAGGAACAGGTCTCATTTATAAGTTTCAGATCCAGTTTGAGTTCAATGGTTTGGTTTTGTTTAGTGGCCCCAGCAGATCTCCTTGAGCTCAGATGATCTGAGCCTGTCCTTTTGTGTCTGTGGACTAAGAACTCTTTCCCTAACAGAGGGTCTTTCAATAAATGGCACCCAGCAGGTCCTGCAGACATGATTGTATTTCGGAAAGGAAGGAAAGGGAGTCCTTACTGGGGCTACAAAAAGGAATCATCCAGCTTTATCTACAGAGAATGTTAAGAGGAAACTGTACTGTGCCTGCTAATTCACCTCCAAAAGTATATCTGCAGGCTTGAAGTGATCTTTTCTTGGCCTGACTTTCTTCGCCAAATCCTTGGGGCAGCATCAGGAGATGTGTTAAGCCTAACGTAGAACTCGGCATGTTCATATATAGGTGACCCCTTAACTGACAAAGTTACATAGCACTTTCATTGTCCGTCTTTCTGCTAGCTAGAATAATCCATCCGGGATTATCCCTCAGGATAACCTGTGTGAGGGACAGGCCTGCGGAAGTGATGTGATAGTTGCCTCTTTCAGGATACTGGTGCACATGAATATTGCTTTTGCCAGGATCTGTCACCTCACTTCCATTAATGCAGAGTTAGTTTTCAGCAGCAGGCAAACTTGTGTTTACCATGGTAGTGCTTGCTCTGTTGACAGTGCTGAGTGATTCTTAAGTGCTCAGTAAATCAGTGAAATTTTCTGAACAGTGGGAAGTTTTGATGTCATTAACAAAAGATGCATGTTAATGAGCAGCTGCAAATTAATTAGAAAAATATAGTAGAAATTGCCTTTTTGTTTTTCTTTCTGCTGCGTATTGTGTGAACTACTCAGTCTACAGCAGGGATGGCCAGTGCTCCAAAATGTCCATAGCATTTGGGATCTGAATACTCCAATTTTCCAAACATTGACTTAGCTTTTATGCCCTGCACTGACTGGTCCCAGAATATCATGGGTCAGAGCATTGCCTGCCCTACAATTCTTTTCCCTGTCAGTTTTCATATCGTGCTTACCTGGGGAGCGTATGAACACCTCCCAGTTCTGTGTTAGCCAGGACGACCACATGTCTGTCTCTGATCAGGGTGCAGTCTAGCCAAATGAGCTTCATTTGTGCTGAGGCTACCATCCAAAAATAGGCAAATGGATCAGGGAAGGCAAGGCAAACAGCATTAAATGTGTAATTATACCAATTAATGAGTGCTTGCCTCATGTTTTGGAGTATGGAAAACCATTTCACAAGGGTTGTGTTTAAACAATAACTGCCTACTTTCTTTTAAAGGGAAACAATCTTACTTTATTTCAGTTTGCTGCTTCTAGCAGTGTCAGCTTCTTTAATTACTGCTATTTAATTATGTCGTAGCATTTGAACTCTCCTCATTAACCTTCATCAGAGTGAGACACCTAGGATAATGCACTGGCAAAATCAACATTTTGTGTAATTTTTTTTCCTCCCTCCACCCCCTTCCCAAAACTCTAGAATTCATTAATTGAATGTTAGACCATCTGGGCCACTTAAGTATTCAAATCATGCAGCAACATGGGTAGTGTTAGCCTGCTATGGCTCAATAAACCTCTCATTCTCTTGTTCACGGTTCATTTGAATGTTGCAGAAAACTCTGGAAAAAAAATGAGGCATTCAAATAAAAATGGTGCAGATAATGGTAGGAGGAGATGAAGAACTCGGACAAATGTTTACCCTAAGTACTGTGTGTATGTGGTACTGTCATCCCTCTAACTGAAAAAAGGAACGGGCTTCAGAGCAGAAACCCACGGGCCAGACTACCCAGTCTCTATTCCTGTGTGACCTTCAGCTGTCCTCTCTGTCTGAAAGCAGAGTTTTTATTTTATGCTGCTAAAGTAGCAGAGCCTAATTTCTTATTTGACAAGTGCCCTAAGATCCTGGGAGGAAAGGTATAATAAAAGTGCAAAATAAAACTATATGTGGCAGTATTACTCCTGGTTCTAATGGATTTTAGTAGGATCTTTAATCCCTTTACCTACCATGAATAGATGTATTGTCTATAAAAGAAACTTTAAGCTGTTCCACTTCACTTTGGTAACACCTTGGTAATGCAAATATGCCTTTAGAGTGTGTCTCACGACAGTGTGGAAAAAAAAAGTCCAGGAATAAAATGTCATGACTGTAATAGGGATTCTTTAATGCAGTTGCTGGACATACGCAGGACTTCTGTAGTTTTCCTCCAGTTCTTTGCTCTCCACACTGCACAAACCTGCCTTTTGCTGCCTTTTGTCCCACCATTGTCCCACCATAACGTATTCCCAAGGCCTGTCTTGGATTATGGAATAAAATATAGTCTGTGTTACACCTAACAGAACCGTATCTGTGAACTGATCTGAGGTTTTACTCGGATCCCTCAGCTGTAAAACTCCTGTGTAAAGCAGAAGCAGGATGATGCTTTCACACTGAGATTTGCTTGTGGTAAGTATGGGTATGCTAGCAATAGGAAAGGGCTGATCTTCATTTCACAGAGGGAGAAAGGAGGAGAGACTAAACTGAAGATTCCTTTTTAGCTAAATATGAGCATTTACCTGAGCCGCCCAGGTTGGAGACTCCAGGCTCACTTTGTAGTCAGTGCAAGGAGACTGGAAGTTGTGGAGGGTGCCTGATCCCACTGAGACCTGCTTTGCCCTCTGGAGGTAGTTGGCTCATTACTTAAATACTTAAAGCCAGGTGGGATGAATCCTGGTTGAAAGCCAGGGAACAAGAAGGCAGTTAGGTGCCTGACTCCTTCTTTATCATTTAAATTCCAAGGATTCAAAAAGGACAGAGGTTTTCTGAGTATCTTCTTGGATCTGTTCCTGCCTGATCTCTTTCCTGCAGCCTCAGGACTGACTTTGTCAGAATTTGCTCTTCTGGATTTTTCCAGGGAGCCAGAGGAACTCTCCATTCCTCTGCTTGAGGCTACAAGTGACCTTTTCTCCATGTAACGTTTGTTGCTAGTGCTGGCAAAGGGGCTCTCACATCAGCTTGGCTCTGTGATCTTTGACTGCTGGGACTGATGTACAAACCTTGCCATCGTCAGCACGCTAAAGATATCCAAGGTTTCTGCCTGTAAAAGTCAAGCTGGATGGGAGAAGATAGTTATCCTTTGAGTTTAGGATTTGAGGCACTGTGCCTGACCCAGATATGGTTATGGGTTGCTCAGTCATGCAGTGAAACTTCTTTGTTTTTCTTCAGGGAAAAGAGTTGTGTTGTATTTTTCAGTGGTCACATCAGGTTGGTCGATGCTGTGCTGGCACTCCTGCAGCTCATACCTGCTGCAGAAGCAGCATCCCTACTGAAACTGTCACTGTTTCATTTTGGCTGCTTGTTATTTCTTGCTGAGCTTGGTGATGCTTTGGATTTTCCAAGGACAGGTGCTTCTTCTCCCAGTCCTTGATAATTAGGAGTCTGGAATAGATGCTTATTTTGTCTCTATTCTTTACTGTTTGCATCCTGCATTTGTTGAGCTTCAGTTAGACTCTCTCCATCCACAGATAACCGAGTGAAACCTCCCCTCTAGAAACTTTTGACCTTGTCTCTGCAAAGAGATCTTACATTACCCTGAACAAGGCTGACCAAAACCAGGCTATTTCAGTGCTTTCCTTTTGTTAAGAACTTGATCTTCCCCCCCTCCCCTTCATGCAGAAGCAAATAGTTTTCTTTTCTCATCTTGTCTTTTTTTCCTCTTTCCGTGTCTGAAACTGAAGTGAAGAGAGGAGTGGACAAGCCATAAGCAGTGTAAAGAAAATGACAGACTGCTCTGTGTCACTAACTCTGCAGAACAGGTCACCTGTCAGAGACATTAGCCTCTTATTGCCTATGCTCAGTGTTTCATATTTTTTATTTGTCTTTACTGTTATTTATCCGATGTAGAGACATGCATTTTTTGACAATCACCAGCCAATAATTCCACATTTGTCAAAGAGAAAATGAGATAATCATTGTGTGGCCTGGTATTACTGGAAGGGCAGATTAGATTTGCCCAAAAACAGTGGCATTTTATGGTTACTTTTATGCTCTGTAAATAGAGGAAGAGACAGATTGAAGAGATTACTTTACAAAAATTCCATTTCAAGTCACTGGGGAAGCAGGTAACCTTCAGATCTGAGCTTTGCATAAGAATGCAGTGGAAGAGAGGATTTCTATTAAGATGGCCAGCTTCTTAAAAAAAAAAAATAGTGTCTGCCGCTCTACATCAACCTTCCTCCCTGCCTGTTTTCTCCTTTCCACCCACTTTGTCCCCTGGCAGTGCCATTAGAGATGAGCCAGTGACTCAGGGCAGTTCCTTAGCTGAGGCAAGTAGTCATAGTTCCATTGGCTTCAATGGAGCGGTAACAATTTATGCTGGCTGAAGGATGGTCCCTCGTGGTTTGAACCTGACCCAGTGTTTTTTTTCTACAGTACTGGGATTTTTGTTTGGTTCTCTGTAGTGACAGAGAGCGCTTGTAAAGTTTTCCCCTGTATCCAAAGTTTGAGGATGTTCATGACTGGGGTATTAATGCTTTTCAGAATGGTTCTGAATCAAAAGTTGGGTAAATTGGTTTGGGCAGATAGTAAGTCTGGCTTCTGATAGAAAAAAATCTATGGATATTTTAAAATAAATAATTAAAAAAAAAAAGCCTAGTTGTCAGAATCGGGGAAGGAATGGCTCAGAAGGCTCTCTTTCTGTGTACTGTGTGCTTTTCCTATTCCATAGGTACTCAGTAGTGACTACTGCTGGAGACAAAGCAGGAAGCTAGATGGACCTTTGTCTTACCCAGATCATGTGTCATCAAATCAGATTTTTATTCTCCTATTATGCTTAGATTGTGGAAGAATGGAAATATTCTGCCAGTTTTGTTGACAGCATTTGAGGAAGGATTGTGTTTTTATGCAGAGCAAAAGCCAGTGCATGTCTTATTTCTTTAGTGAGGAGACAGAACCACCACTGTAGAAATGCTCTGATAATATTGATTGCTTTCATGCGAAACCAGAAGAGTTCTCTTATGACTATTTACATACTTTTGGGTGACAGTTGAGTAAAAAGAAGAACTTCTGGATGCTTGTTAATCCAAACATCAAAACTATGTCTATTTTGCACTTGAGCTGTCCACCTACGTGGGACTATTTCAAAAGCAATAAACAAAATCAGATCACGGTCTATCGTGCTTGCCTGTACCCACCCACAAAAAATAAATTGAGGCAGTTAGGGTAATATAGTTGTGTATCAAGCTCAGATGTGTAGATATCAAAATATCCACAAAACAATATGTTTATTTTAATAAAATTGATTCAAGGATGATCTTTTTCATCACTGTTTTAATTAGGTTTAAATAAAAAATATTTTTATGCACAGGAGCCACAGATGGAACAATTTGCTTTTCTAAATACTTCAAGTGATTGCCTATACTCCCAAGATTTGTCATATTTAACTTACTTTTGCTAAGCTTTTTAACCTTCTAGAAGGAACCACCAGTTCCTTTGACACCAATCATTTACCTGGTGTAGCAAGCTATGTGAATTCTCAATTGCCGTTTAGGCTTACCTTACTGTTAGTTACAGCAACTTCAAGTACCAAGATACTCGGCTGTGCTGGCTAGTCTATAAGCACACAGGAGAATCATGGATCTATTGAAATCAATGGCAGAATTGTCTTTTTGTCCACAATTTCATGCTTAGGGAGAAATACCACTTATGTGAAAGGCCTGAGAATGTAAATAGGCAAGACGGGCAGCTAAACGTGGGAAAGGGAACTGAAAGGTCAAAGCAGGCTATTGTTTGGGCTGTGATGAAGCTCTGGGGCTGAAGGCCTGTTGAAACCTACACCAGCTCCATCAGCCAGTTATAAGGAACTAGTTTTTCATCACAGTCCTTTGGACTCTATCTCTCCTTTTGCCAAGGTTGTCTCACTTCAGAAACAGATGACCCTTTTCCTTGTTCGTGATGGCATCTGCATGCTCTGTTATCTACACCTCCTTACATAAATGACTCCTGTAGAGTTAGCTGTGTAAATATGAGATAAGTAGTGGATCTCATGAGAAGTCAGGTATTTATTTCTGGACTACCCTCTTCTGCTGTCACAGTATTTTTTTTTATATAATTCTGTGGCCCAGCTGTTGTTGTAGTAGGTAACTTATTATAGGGTTTGCATTGCTATAGGTCAGTGATCTGTTTGGTTGCTAAGTAAAAAATAGCCTCCTTTTTTTTTTTTTAAATTGAGGAAATTTAACTTTGTGTAAGCTCTGCACAAAACCAGAACAACTGCTGTAACTTATGTCTACTGTTGAGCCTGTCAACCCTGGCAGTGTCCTGCTGAGAGGCCTTCTGGTGTCAAGTGCTCTCTCTTAATATGAAAAGTATGAATATTCATTACAAATATAAATTCAATAAAGACATGGGTGATCCACAGATAAAACAAATGGGTTTATCGTCACAAAAGCAGTACAGTGAGAATTAATATGAAGGGAATCCTGTATCCCACAATTCAGAGCCTATCTCATCACAGGCGCCAACAGGTGCAATTCTGCCCAAATTGATGGAGTGGCTTTCATTTACCTCAACAGTGAATTTGTTACCTACCCAGCCGGACCTAATACTTCATGACATGAATAGATGAGAGGATCAGTCCATTAATGCAGAAGATTTACTAGGTGTTTGGTGAGTTTTTGCCATCTTTGACATTTTAGTATGGCACTTAATGATGCAGCAGTTTAGCATAAACAACCTGACTGCATGGGGACATTTCCTTTCCTTTCTTTCTGCTACCTTCTCCAGGTTTGGCATTCTCAGTGTGTATGTGACTTGGGACAGTAGGATCCCTTTTCAAGTGCACCTATAGGCTCTGCCACAGCTGTTAAGGTTTCTTTGTGAGGCAGGAGTTCTACAAGGGCACAGGTTAGTCAGTTTTTCAGAGCTTAAAATAATCCCGTTTCCCTGCTTCCTCAGATGCTGTGTTTAAAAAAAAAAAAAAAAAAAATTACACACTTTAATAGAAATACTTTTCCTTCATTAAATTAAATCTCTAAAGCCCAATAGCATTTTCAGTGCTTATATGAAAATGCCAGTGGGGATTTGAGATTAAAAGCGGTATTTTTGTACAAGTCAATGAAGATCTCAATAGGAAAGAACACTCTTCAAATATAAATTCCTCCAGTATCAAGAAAGACAGATTTTCTACTTAGGTCCTTGATAATATTTTTCCCAGCCTTGTTATGAAATTCTGTTTTCACGTATCTGATATAAGGCTGTTGCACATTAATTCTCCCTTTAATAAAATCTTATTAATGGTGCCTTTTTTATTATAGAGATATGCCAAGCTACTCAGATTTAATTCATGTTTAACAGTAAACATGAGGTGCTGTGACCCATTTGTATGCAGCTCAGGTTCTCTTTTTCTATCCAAAAATAGAATAAATGGCATATTAAAAATAAAAGCAAAATAAAAGTAAAATATATCCACTATTGACTTATATTGGTATCATCTGGACATACAGTGCCATGAAAGGCCACTACACGTTTGACCTACAGCTAGAAGAGTAAGAAAGGAATATATTAAAAACCAAATTCTCAAGAAAGGTTTGTTTGTCTTGTTCTATTTTTTTTCCTCCCTCTTCTGATGTCTCCTATCCATTCAAGAAAAAAACCAAACAACTTGAGGTCTGCATTTTTGTAGATAAAATACTGAGTGATCAAGGTGCAGATTTTGGGAAAGTACTTTCCAAATTGTTTCCTGGGGAAGAGAAGAAACAGACAATAAGTTGTTTTTAGTAATAAATGCATGCAGATATAGAGGGTTATTTTTTTTCCATGCAAAGATATCAAAGCAATGTAAAAAAACCCAGTTAATTATTATTAGTGTTATTAAAATGGAGGAAAATAAATCAAGAATTGTGAAAATAGATGTCCAAAAAAGTAGCATGGGTATGTAACCCTGTGACAATTTTGAAGGCATCTGATCTGCTTACAAGAATCATTGGTCCTTCAGTAGTTATCTGTGCTCCTAGAGAAAGCAAAGAATAAGATTTAGAAAAACAGTTAACTCAAGGCACCCAGGTAGAGCATGCTGAAGAACAGACCTTAAATTCTGTCCATATCTTAAATTTGCTTGTTTTGTCAGCACTGAGAAGGTGCTCTCACTCTGGATTCTTTCATAGAGTTAGACAGGCAAGTTGTGGATGACTGGGAAAGAGAAACATTTTGACACAACCTCTGTAATTTTAGGCTTTCCAAATTGTGTGTTCTAAATTTCAGCCATCAGAGAGGGCATATCCTCAGGCTTTGGGGATGGGAAGAGGGTCTTGTTTCTTCATGCTGAAGCTACTTTCCTTTGTCATCTAAGTCAATATTTACTTGGTTAGCTGTTGAGCAAGAGCAATCATGACCTTGTAATCAAGTATTCAGGGTGTCAATGTGGAAGGAGGGAAAACAGGATTCTGGTTCATGTGCTATTTAATGCTATGTACTTAAAAAAAAAAAAAAAATCCTGCAATATAATATGTTTAGGGTACTCCTGGAAGTGCAAATGTAGTTCCGGATGCATTCAGACTGAGAAGGGGTTTTGCCTGGGGACTTCCCTCACGCTGGGTAAGTCTGCTGAGCCTGGAAATATTGAACAAATCAGGGATTGTTGCCGCTGCTTTTTTTACCACTGTGTTTTTGTGGTGCACTTCCATTAGGTATATTTTGGAAATGCCTGCTAAACTAGTAGGAGAGGCAGAGGTATGTGGATTTCTGGGGGACTTGGCCAAAGGGACAACCCCAGTTGCCTATGGATACTGACATCTGAACTAGGTGACAGCTGAATGCAGTTTTTGAAGATCTAAACTATGGACTTAAGTGGGATTTAGGCTACTTTAGCTGCTAAATCTGTTTGTGGATCTATTCTTGAGTGTCTTTTGAAAGGTTACTCATCAGTTCAGTGGAAGAGCAACAAAAAGAACACAGGATTTTTGACTTCTAACCTCATATTCAGACAGGGTTACATCATGTGTTTGATAGAGGACAGTGACCTTCAAAAAGTTTTCCATCATTTAGAAGCTTTCTCAAAGTTAGGACAGTGGTCTAGGCTCAGCCTCGACAACTTCTGAAAAGTCTCTCCAGGGTTCAGTCCTAAATGTCATCAGTGTGGACATGTCTGGTTTGAAAGTTTAAATTCTGCAATGATGAGAAAATCTGCTTGAACTTAATGGCATGGAAGCTTTATTTTTCTTTCTTTGCCTTGGAAATGTGCAGGACTGCATTACACCAGCACTCTGGAAACAAAACTGCTTAAATCCACTCTGACTTTAGCATGCTGTCTGTATGGTAATAATTGTGGTTAATGGGAATATAGCTTCTATAATTATTATAATCAATAGATCAGGAATGCAAAGACAAAGCAAATTAGGAGTAATCTGTTCTCTGTTTCTTCTAAATCAGTTCATAAACTGAGAAGACAGTCATTGCAAGTGCTGACGTAGCTTTTCATTCAGATCAAGCTTTTGTGTCATTTACTGGTAAGGCCAGCAGGGTCCGTCTGTTGTTGTTGTTTTTCCACCTGTCTGGAGTAACTCTATTAATTTTTCTTTCATCTGAAATAGCTCCAAATCTCTCAAATGTTTTGACTGGAGAACAGTATGGTTGGGTAACACAGTTTTCGTCAGAGATGTAGGTCAGACCAAGCAGGGACTGTCCCCACAGTGTGGTGGGGACAGGGAGGTGCGAGGAGATGCAGTACGGATGTTTTGCTGGCAGTTATGCCAATGATTTAGTAGCCTGTGTTGGGTGAGCTGTTTAACCCATCTTTGCTTCAAGTATTCATCACTTGAATGGGCTTGAAATTGCTTTTCTCTTACTGACAAAGTGCTGCTTGAAAAATACCTGTGCTATAGCCTGAGGGATATTTGGGAGGGATTATCAACTCCTGTGCAACTGGGGGACACTTAGCACAAACAGGGATGTATGTGGTCATGTTGTGCTCACTGATTTTTAACTCCAGAAGGAACCCCAAGGTTGACTGTACGCTCTGAAGTCTACCTTTGATAAAGAGAAATAATGTTGGATTCTAGCTTGGCTGAAGGTCATTAACATTCTCCTGCTGTATTACATGCAGATTTTCCTGGCTCACAAGAATAGCATTACATGGAGTATGCATCCTGTATCAGCAAAAGAAATGCATGCATGCAGAGATGTAGCCAGGGTTTATAGGCTTATTAGAAGATGCATAAACACCCCTCTCTTCCACCTCCTCTGTCCTTATTTCCTGCTGACATTCCCCTGGCTGTGTTTTCACTTCCTCACCTGTTTGTACTTTCAACAGATAGGGGTGAGAAGGGTTGTTTTCACTTTAAATAACTTAGACTCAGCAGCATAGTCTTTGTTCTATTACCACCCTGTATTGGCTGACCCTTGGGTGCACTGAGAGTATTTGGGGGTAAATACAAGTTCAGTTTTGTAGCCTTGGCTCAGGAACTCAAACCCTAGGCAGCAAAATTCCTTACAGTGAGGGGACATGGATACAGCCCTCTTGCAAATAAGAAGGGCTGAGCAGCCAAAATTGTATCATATGACATGTTGAAATTTCCCCTATATTTGTTCAGGAACTTCTGTACTGCGAACAAGGCAGGAAGATACAGGTGGGCAGGGAAGTTACTTAAACGTCATTGAAGTGATTTTCTTGCACCTTTTTCCATTTTTGTAAGTCTCGTAGATCTGCAAAGTATATGCAGCTGGCACCTTTGATAGCGCTGGATGGATAAACATATCACAAATGAATTGCAAGTGGCAAAGTTCTAGGCTTTATGCTTCTTTTGGCATTGAGTAGCTCCTCGAGTTCAAGCCACTTAATTAAAGACCAGTCAACAATTTTTTCAATGCTGATGGAAACAATGACACCATTTCAGGCTGTGGCATCCCTCTGTGATGTCAACAGCTTCTGATTTTTTTTTCCTCTCAATTTTTTTTGTAAATATCCCCATTGTGCACACTGACTCACACTTCTTATTAATGAGAAATGTAAGACTTTAAAGAAACAATTGCACTGTAGCCTTATTACTATGAAAAATCCATTACATGGAAGTCATTTGTCAAAGCCAACTGTTTAGTTGCTGTAATTTACATATTTATCAAGTTTGATTGGAATGTAATGACTTTGACTTTCTTCATTTTTTTAACCTTTCTAACCTTCTTTCCATGAAGAAGGCATTTTTTTTTAATGGGAGAGGGCAAAACATAATTCAATTTACATTCACTAATAAATACACATATTAATGTTTCAAATAATGTCATTTTTTTTTTAATGTTGGAAATGAGTTAAACTTCCATGTTTTTGCAGGTAAATTGATGTGGGATCTTATCAATCCACGAAGTCTTTTTCTCTACCAAGGGATCTGGCTGGCAAAGAATAGACAGCACAACACTCTGTAAATGAGATAATGAGTGTCAAGATATGCAGTTAATATTGGATCTCCATAATTCTTGTAGTTGAAGGATCAGACACGCATGGGTTTCCAGCATAATCACAGGATTTATTATGGATGATTACTTTCATTTGCATCTGATGCTGGGAGGTTTGTGACAGAGCACCAACTAGAAGCATTATATTCCCTTGAATATAGGGCTGAAGACCCAGGAGGCTGCTGAGGACACTGATCCACATGAGCATCTTACACCCGAGTGAGCTGTTACAAGACAGGCAGGCGGAGGTGATGAGAGCTTGCTGTAGCAGCTGATACTGGGAGTTGTTAAAGCTAAGCAATGTGGCACTGCTTGTTTGCAACTGGCCTCAAGTGAAGAAATCTCTTCCCCCCTGCTATGGAAAAGGCTAGAAAATAAGATACAGTGGCTGCAAGAGTGACAGGTGAAGAGCAGAATGCCAGCTCTCATCTGAGCATTGAAACTTTCTTTATAAAAAGATCACAAGGACATGAGAATTGAGCAGATCTGTGCTGTGCCTCTGCATAAGGGTTCATCTGAAGGGGTCAGTTAGTTCCTCTGGAATATTCTACAGCCTGAGCAAAAGCTAGAACAATGCATGCAAAATTAAGGTATTTTAAAAAATATAAATACCAAGGGAAGAGGCAAGTGAGAAATAGATTGAAATTCAGCCGTAAAAATTGCTGGCTGAATACCAAGAAAAATATCCTCAGGGTGAGACAATGGAATAGTTTTCTACAGAAATTGGGTGCTGGCCAGATGAAGATGGTCTAGATGAGCTAAAAGGTCCTTGCCAGATCAAATGTGAAAGGGAATACAGATATTTTAGTGACTAACTTTGAGATGCAGTGAATATCAAGCAGCAGGTGGCCAGCCACAAATACAACTTATGTGACAAAAAATGATCTGCTACAGAAGCTGTGGCATCCAGTTTGTCAGCCCCTTTTCTGTCCTCTGCTGCTTCACAGCATTTCCCACTTGACATTCCTATTTTTGACGTGTCCCATCCTTTAAATAAATGATGACTGAGAGTGATCCCCTTGAGCTTCAACTTGGAGCGTGTTTTTATTAATTTATTTCTTGCTGTGCTAGATTTCTCCCCTTCCACTTTTAAAGGCTCCTTTGACTTTAATTAAAATTCTCCATAGGCTTATTGCCTTGAGAGAGTGAGTGTGCATGTGTGTATAAATTGGTTTTAACAGTTTCCTGACTAGATATGGTTTACAAAGCTCACACAGCCGTCCGGTGCTCATGTATGCAGACAACAAAATGTGTTTTCACATGCGCACCATGCTACACTGATTGACTGAGCCTCTGAAATTTATTGCTAACTAATGATGGGACAAAAAGGACAATTAGGATTGGTAGACACTTGTGTGCACATGAAGTTAATGTGGTGCTTACAGAGATCTTAGAAAAGGATCACATCTGTGAGAGGAACTGTTCTTGGTTTGATATAAGGCAGGGGACAGATGTGGCAGGTTGGTTAGAGTGGAAGAAGGTTTTATGTGTCCAGGTGGAATTTAAACATCTTTGTGATAATTGTTTTTGCAACAGAGGGGAAATGTCATAAGCAGCATCTGAATAAGAATGGCAGCTTACTTAATTCTTGGTCCTTAATGAGGAGGGAAGGTGCCCTACCTCTGCACATGCATCTCACCATTTTCTTTTGAAAGAAAGGACAAGGGTGTCTGGGACTCTCTTCTGCCAGACTACAGGATATGTGGTATAAGTCAAATATTCTCAGCACGCTTCTGTTTGAGGTCGTGACTGTGACACTTGGTGATGCTGGCGTCATAGTCAAAAGTGAGTGGAATACATACACCTAAGCAAAGGTTATTTATGACTGTTGAGACTCCTCCAAAGCCACAGACTCCTGACATCACACCCCTGTGATTAAAAACTGTGAAGAACCAATGAACAAAAGCAGAGGCCTGGCAGTGTGACCAGGAGAGGTCACCCCACTTTTTGAAAAGGGGACATTTTCCACTCCATCTTTGCCATCCCACTTACAATAAAAAGAACCCGTTTCTCATCCTGATTTGAAAACAATGTCTAACATTACAGTAAAGAAGGATTTGCTTCTGGCTGGTTTAGGGGTATGTGTGTGTGTTTCACCCCTGACAGTAGTCTGTATCCCCTATCTCGCTGCAGTATTTTGAAGTTTGAATTTGGTGTGTAAGAACCTCTACTGAGCATCTTAATTTTCGGTGCTGCATGTTCAGGTCCAAATTCTGATTTCGGGCAAGCTGTGAATGTGAAGAGAGGTGTCTTTTTCTTGTCTTGTGGGCTCAAGCCTCTCTCTGAAGAGAGTGTTGGCGCTTCCTGGAGAGGTCAGTGTCACATTCTGAGGAGCGCTGCTCTTCATGAATCTCATTTCAGCAGGTTGCTTTTTATTGACCGCTAGCTCAGCTACTGAAGAGCACACTGTCATAGTTCAGTAAAGGCCAAAGCCTCTTGCAGAACACCTTGCACATCCTGCCTGGGATCACTGCTTTCAAGCCAGGTCTTGTACACTGAAGGCTTTATTCTGGTTAACCCTGTCAGTCCCTCTCCTTCCTCCCAGGGAGGGTCCAATGCAGCAAAAAAATAAGAAAAATAACCATCTCCTGTGTCCTGTAGTTGAGCATGGGCTGTCCCCACTTCTTTATAATTATTGTTTTGGGAAGAATAAGAGAGAGAAGAGTTCATGTTGTTCAAGTTGGTGTCTAAAAGGTGGAATACAGAAGATGAATCTAGTGGCAGTGTTGGTTGTGTTGCTTCACTGCTCCCCCAGGTTTGAACCTTTAGCCCAGTTGTCTGAAACCTTGGCTGCTTTTCACCTTTTTTCCCCACCCAGAATGAGACCTGGCCCTGCTTAGAACAAGATACTTGAGTAGGTATCTATCCAGCTTTATCCACCATTTCATGCCTCTCCACCTTTTTTTTTTTTCACTTCTGCTCCTGTTGTGTTTTTTTGCCTGTTTCTTAAGTGAAGAATATGAGACATAGCCCTAGTGAGTAGAGGTTTTCCAGTTACAGCTTCCCAGAAACATCTTTCTGGATTTCTGCGTGTCTTGCAGCTTGTTCCTTCCCTGTTATTTTAACCATTGGCTTTGAGAGGTTAGAGGTGCTGGACTGGAGGATTCTGGCATTGCATCTCATGGCAGCTATAGATGTCCTCTTCAGCGCTGCCTTCCTTGTAAGGATCCACGATGAGTGCAAGGATGTGGTTCTGCATCTCAGAGAAATTAAAAGAGTTTAGAGCATAGCTGTACTGGGATTCTAAGTTCTGTTCTAAAGTGCACATGGTTTTGCTCAGTTTTTACATGAGAAAATCTAAGCACTGAATTTAACCACAGGCAAATTGACAGCAAAACTGGAAAGAACAGAACAAAGGTGTCCTGGCTGCTCCTGTAGCTGCTGGACTACTCTGTGAGTGGTTGGTAATTCCCTCTTTGCTATCTTGGCTGAAAGTCTGACATAAATTATTCTCTTATCTTTTAGCCCATGCATACTTGTAGCAAACAAACATAGCCTTAGCCCTCTCCACTGGAGAGAGCTGATAGAGAGTTGCTTTATAACAGGCCCTAGCAATATCTTTTGAATCCCTGGATTTTAAAGACAAACTGTAAAGATACCAGTGTAACTGTAGTATTGCAGGTAGAATTGTCTTGTATCTGAATATTTTATTTCTATCCTTTTGTATAAAGTGAAGGCTACCGGGATGGTGAGCGTTTCTAGAGGGATGATAGCTGTGAAAAGAGAGCAAGATAGGTACCAGTTAGTATTAATTCCTTCCCTAAAGATGAGGCCCATTTCCTTTGTGGCTGCAGGCAGCTCCTTAGTGTTTCTACCTTATCTTCACTGATGTGGGGCTGTGAAGCTTAGCTAAGAGAACTCTGTGGAATGGCTGAAGATCTTTATTATTGTCACTGGTGGTAACTGCAGAAGTGCTGCTACATACATAAGCTACTGGATTTCTATCTGGTGTAAAATTCTGAGAGAGATGAATAGGATGTGTTATGGTTTATTCAGTTTGTAATTTAATGTCAGCCATTGCAAGAAAAAAGAAAAAAAGAGATGATCTCTAGATCAAATTGTTATAGAGTTCATGTATTCAAATACAGATGGGCGAGTTCTGACTCTATGGAATTTAAGGAAATAGCATTGAAAGACACTCAAGTAAAATGAAGACTTTTAGCAAATTGTGGCTAGAATGTTTTTGGCTTGGTGTTTTTTTCTTTTCCCTGCAGGTAAACTTTACTTTCTTGTTCTATAACATCTGAAGGACACATGCATTTTCTGGGATTTTGGGAATGATTTCTGGGGTTCTGGGATTAGACATCAAATTTAACAAGATGATATATAGCTTTGAGGAGACACATTTGATGTACCACTTAGCCTTCCCATAATTTACTGCCTGCCTCTGGTCTCTGGAGGGCAAGGGGTTTATCTACACTCCAACCTGACTTTATAAATAGCAAAGCAGGAGAGGGAAAAAGAAAGCAAGCTGGGGACCTGCCTGCTAAACTGTTATGATATGACGGTGATGCAGGTAGGTGACATTAAATGCTACTGTCTGCATCCTTAATTGTGAGTTGTCATCACCTTGGCGATTTGAGGATGATAATGTGCTGTTCATATTCCAGACTTCTATTCTTATTCATAGGACAGTATGTTCCAACGTTCAAAAGTGTATGTATAATTTAAAAACAAAACGGAAGGTTTTTTGGGAGTGGCTTTTAAGTGGAGACGAGGTGGGAGGAATGATGCATATGTACCTTGACTGGATTTGCATGCTGTTAATTATCCTGCCTCAGAAGTATAGCAAGCTGCCAGTATCAGAAAGCCCAAATGGAAAAATAGTTGTTTCCAAGGTGTAACGAAAATTAAAAACAAACAAGTGGGGCTGGGAGGTAAGGGGGATCTTGCTCTATAGTCATTTGCAATTTCTGATTTTGCAAATAGCTCTGCAGTGTCATTTGATCTATGTTTCAGCATAATTTTACCAGTAGATATTTCTGGCCTTTTGCTTTACAGTCAGATCCCTTTGCTGGGCTATTAGGTTGAAAATGCAGTCAAGTATTAATATCGAAACTGTTTATGTACCTCCCACTGCATGGAACCCCTCCAAAATACCCTGCGATTGAGGGAGGGAAGGGGAAGGAGGGGGTGAAAAACAAGAGCTGGGTAGAAATAGTGCCTACTCTGGGATTTAAATAGGTCAACTTATTTCAATAAATAGAAGTTAGGCTGTTGATATATGCCCATCTACTTAAACTGTCATTGAAGTTCACTTAGCTGCATTCCAGCAGAGATTGTTGGCTGTTAGAGATGCGAAAGGCATTGTTATAGAGGACTTAAAGAGGGAAGAGGAAGGAGGAACAAAGAAATAGCCAGGCAAGGAGATCATACAAGTATTACAATTTCAGATTCCTGGTGACACTGACAAGTGTTGATAACTCTTTCAGCATCTACCTTCAGAATGCTGAGTCCCACTTTCCTATACTGCCCCTGTGTTTGTCCCTATAGGATGCTTGTATATGGCATAAGTCTTAATGTTCCTTTTTTCCCTTTTCTGGTGGAATATATTTAATTTGTTTTGAACAAGAGCAAACTCAAATCCCAGGGCCTCTGAATAAGGGGGAGTTATGGAGGGAGAATACAATGAATGTCTTAATCCTGTGTCACCCTGTCTTTGAGACACTGTGCTACATTAAGTTGATTTTGCAAATGAAAGCTAAAAGCTAAGCAAAAGCCACCAATCTATTTTGCCTAAAGATGATTTTAGTGCTCTTTATGTTTCCCTAAATGACAAACCAATTTGTTACCTGCCTACATAAACATTTGCCTATATTAGTACCAGAAATGTTTTATTTTTATTAGCCCAAACTTTATCTTTTTATGAAGACACAGGGGCCCAATAAAATTAGTGTGCAAATATAATACCCAATTTGCATTTTTCCATGGTCAGCAGAAAAGCTGAGCAAAATCAATTTGATATTAGGTCAGCATATACATCAATAAAGCATACGCACACACAGGACCATTGTAATGGTCCCTGTAATTTCTGTGCTGCCAGAGTAAAGAGATTAAATAATATTAAATGCTCCAAAATAGCTTTGCTTTTAAGAGGAATGTAAAAAGAAAGGGAGACTTTGGCATAAAATGGGCAATAAAGGATAATAGTTGCACAATCTCCAACTTTAAAACATTGTGACGATCTCAGCGGCAGGCTTCCTGCTAAATGGCCCCAATTCAGCAAGGCTCTTATGCCAACACTTACATTTAAGCACATTTTTAAACACAATAGAAGTTGTCAAACAAATCACATATTTAAGCACCTGACAGAGTCAGGGCTAGAACCTGAATGAAAGTGCAGACCTTGAGAGGTTTGGATCCAGTTTTGAGCATTACATGCAGGACCGTTGCTGGGTAGAAGGTCCGTGCAGAAGTGAGGCTTTGCTAAACAAAAACCCTCTGTGCTCCAGATGGGACTGTCTAAACACGGTGGTAGGTGAGGTGAGTCAATGAGCAATGAGGGCACATTGCAGCAGTGCTCCCCCTGCACAGACCTGAGCTCTCATAGAATTCTGCATGGGAGCCAAGATATTGCTGCCTCCCTTTCCATGTAAAAGTACATAGGAATAGGTGTCTGACTTTCAAAAACTAGTCCAGTCTTTGCTCATCTCTCTGTGGTACAAATAGCATCATTTTTAGCTTCTGTGCCACCTAATTTCTTTGTACTGCTCAAGCCAACTATAAGAAGGCAAGAAAGAAAAGCTTGTGTTTAGCTGACCTCACCAAGTCCAGTGGGATTTGGTAGTGACCAAAAATGGTGTTCTTTTGCACTCTGGGTTGCTGAGATGTTGCATTCTTACCTGAAATGACATTTGTGACCAGAAGTAACAAAAATAAATGGAATTGGGTGCTAATCTGGTCTCTTAGGAAAAGCCAGAGTACAGTAAATGCTGCTCGGATTTGATTTGCTAGAGCAGGTTAATGTGGTAGAGACTAGGCAGTCAGGACAGCAACGACATCAATGTTCACTTTCAACACAGATGTTACAGTTCTGTTGGACATAGACAAGCCAAGACAGCACAGTGAAGTGTAATGCAATAGAGTTCTTTTTATTTCCTCTGTGGAGTCTTTAACTCACAGGGTTTTGAATATAAAATGCTGGCAACAGCCCACCTCATACTGCAAAGTGCCTGAGAAAGGAAGGCAGTATGGGATTTATTTGCAACGGATACACATATTTCATGAAAATATATGTGGGTATTTAAATCAAATGATTTTTTGGGCATATGTTTTTAGGGTGATGGATTTCCATTTCTTCTGATTAGAGCCTTCTGATCTTTTATAGATGGGGTGAAATATGGGATGGGAGAAACGGAACCTTTTCCTAGTAGCTTGCCCCAACTTTGAAGTCCTCTGCAAAGGATTGGAATTCACTCCCAAATTCTCCTCATGGGTGCCCTTTAAAGGCTTTCTGAAGTAGACTTCTAGGGTCAGACTTGCTCTTCCTTTATACTCCATCAGCCTTAGTACTAATTTCTGAGCTTGTATCATTACCATACCATGGCTACAAGACTTAAAGAAACTACAAACTGTAATCTCTCTGCAGTCTGTTTCTGGTCTGACGTGGTAGCAGGAAAGATCCTGGATGTTGAGAGAAGTTCCACCCCAGTTCTTTTACAGCATTGTCATGGTTTAACCCCAGTCAGCAACCAAGCACCACGCAGCTGCTCGCTCTCTCCTCTCTGGTGGAATGGGAAAGAGAATCAGAAGAGTAAAACTGAGGAAACTTGTGGGTTGAGATAAAGACAGTTTAACAGGTAAAGCAAAAGCCACACATGCAAGCAAAGCAAAACAAGGAATTCATTCACTACTTCCCATGGGCAGGCAGGTGTTCAGCCATCTCCAGGAAAGCAGGGCTTCATCACGTGTAACGGTTACTTGGGAAGACAAACGCCATCACTCTGAACGTCCCCCCTTTCCTTCTTCTTCCCCCAGCTTTATGTGCTGAGTATGATGTCATTTGGTGTGGGATATCCCTTGGTCAGTTGGGGTCAGCTCTTCCGGCTGTGTCCCCTCCCAACTTCTTGTGCGCCCAGCAGAGCATGGTAAGCTGAAAAAGTCCTTGACTAGTGTAAGCACTACTTAGCAACAGCTAAAACATCTCCACATTATCAACACTGTTTTCAGTATAAATCCAAAATGTAGCCCCATACTAGCTACTATGAAAAAAATTAACTCTATCCCAGCTGAAACCAGGACACAGCACTTAATTATGGAAGTGCAAATGGGATTCCATAAATTTAATATTCCTGCATGAAATTTCTAGGTACTTATTATTAAGCTACTACATACAAATACTATAGTTTTCATGTTTTGGTAGTAGCATAAAAATGAAAATTGAATTAAAATGGCAAAGTGAATTTGCTGTTATCCCATGAAGGTTTAGATTTTGATCTGTCTTCTGTTTTTTAGCAGAAACTGTTTTCTCTCAGACTTTGTTTTAGTTGCACTAGTGTAATATGTAACAGAGAGCAGAAATCACTGCTTCCCAGGTGAGAGCTGGGGGAGTGTTGCCGGTGGGATTGCTTTAAGTGGTTGGCTTGTACATGCTATAGCAGTAGAGGAGAAGGAACATGAGTTGAGGGCCAAACAACACAAGTTATATTTGGAGTGAGAGATTTGAGTTGCTTGCTTGCAGCTAACTGGGTTTCCTTTCAGTATGACATTCGCTTGGTGTTTTATCACCATTGTGGTAGCTTTAGAGCCAGAATACATTTTAAGGTTAGTGTTGTTTATTCTGACTAGCACCTTAGATCTTCACAGCTTTGCCCAAGGGAATTCTCCTCTGCAGCAGAGCGACAGGATGATGGTGGGTGAGTAGCAGGCTATGAGGGTGTAACACATAGCAGCAGATTGTTTATGTCTCAGTCGGATTCTTAAGTCAAGGCAAATATTATCAATGATTATGGTAGTGGTAGCCTTTAGAGGGAAAAGAAAATGTTTAGTTCAATCTTCAAGATGCTTTATGGAAGAGAAAATGAAAAAGAAATAATTCCAGAAATCTATATATTTCTTCCCTTGGAAAACTTTTTTGTCAAATAGTTTTGTTTCTAAGATTCACTGCTATGGCAGTTGGAAAGGTAGAAGGGGTACTACAGGAGATTATTTCTCTGTATTTCCACAACTGGCAAGGTTGTGGCCAAATGGAGTGTGCCTTTCTGTCATTTTGCTTAAGTGCTTTTGGCACCTACTGAGCAAAGCTATACACTTCTAATCTTTTTAATTTTGATTGATCTTTTAAATCCTGAAGTAGAAAGTAGGTTGCATTTTCAATGTAACATTTAAATTAAAATATGGTGTTTTGTAGTTGTTGTATCCATTATTGGTTTGGTGGGTTAACCTTGGCCAGCTGCCAGATGCCCACCCAGCTGCTCCCTCTTCTACAGGACAGGGGGAGAAAATAAGATGAAAGGCCTCTCCTCAGGGACCTCTGCCCTGCCACCCCTGCTGCTGGCACCTGGGCATGGGCTCCCACTACAGTTGGTAAAGAAAAAAAGAACACAAAACTTTTCTTTCTTCTTCCTTTTTTTTTTTAAAATCCTTACTACTGTAGCCTGCTCATATAAGGCTTATCCTTTCTTTTTTTCTTTCACCCTTTCATTTTTAGGCTATATCTAAAACCACAAGAGAAAGAAGACAGCCCTGTTGCTGTTTGGACTTAGGGGGAATGTTTGGAGGTGTGTGTGTGCACATACATACTGGCCATTCCTTTTATCACAGGATGTTATGGAGACCAAGACAAGTGTGTGAGGCCGAATATATGATTTCTAAGACCACCCATAGGACATCAGGATGGATCGGTTATAATGTACTGGCGCTGGGTTAGGGTTCAGGTTGGGAGCCCAGCCTGTAAACAATGCATGCCCTGCACTAGCTGGGTTCAAAGTTCCCATCTCAAACTCTTAGGTGTTACGGTATTAAGTATGAATTAGTCTTTGGTTCATATTGGAAGCCCTTGGTGCACCTTGTCCCATAGTTTGGCTAATGGGCATCCATCTTGCCTCATATGTCCCCCTTTTATGTGCGTTTTCAGAGTAGCTGAACTGTGATTGAAGAGGACCTGCAGAACTGAAAGCTTCTCTGCTGGTTTTGTTTCCTCCCATGTGTTCACAGACCCTTGTACTTAGGCAGGGACTTTACTCACCAAAGCAACTTTTATCAGATTCACCCACATTTAGAAAACACTACTGAATTTTCTTGGGTTTCCAAGCTGCATTAAAGATATATGCTTTTTCAAAATGTTAACAGAAACATTTAAGAAATGTTTGTTTGCTCGTGCAGATGCATGCATTCTGAAATCCAAACCCTGAAAATGAAAATGACTCTTAAAAAAAAAAAGTTAACAGGTGACACTATTTCATCCAGCCCAAATACAAGGAAGAAATACACATGTGCAGAGTCACACGTGCCATGTGTTTTACTGTGTCTGTATGAATAATGCAGAACATTGCTTAAAGAAAAAGATTTATAAAGGTATTGTTGGGCTTGACGAACTTTGAGAAAATGTCTGCTACATGAAGATGGACAGCCAGCTGTGCCTGTGCTAATTTTGAGCACTGCATGTCTAGGAGGCTGGGTACTATGGAGGGGTCTGTGCATTGCAAGGTTGTGCATTCATACTCTGTAGTAAATGTACTGGGCTGGAAACTGAGTGATGCATTGGGGATTGTAAGCCAAGGCAGAGTGAAGTTGCTTGGCACTGGGTGCAGGGTGGTAATTTGGTGCTCTTCCATCTCCCAAGGAAGCAGGCAAGGGAGGTCCTGGTTTGCACCCATTGCCACATCTCTCATTGATTCCAAGCAGCTTTGCACTGAGTCCTAAATTGGGAAAGTTCTTTTCAGTTCCAGAGGAGAATGAACTGACTAATGATTTTAATAACAGTTACAAAGGGTAAAGCATAAATAACAAAAATGTTGTAATTAAAAACAAACAAAACTAAACCACAAAAAACCTCAAACTAATCCTCTGTCTAAAAGATTTCCTAACCAAGGAGCTGCTTCTGCTCCAAACAGTGGCAGTCATGTTGCAGAGCATCACTTCTGTGCTCAGCCACTGTCCCTTTAATGTAATGCTGTTTTTCGAAGAGAGGAGGAAAACTCCTCTCCTCTTGCAAAAGTGATCCCAGCCTTCTCCCTTTGCTCATTAAAGTTGGTTTGCTGATTTATCTCCTTCCTCCCACACTACTTAATGTTAATGCAAATGATGTGGGGTGGTCATCAACTTCTAGCTGATGGTATTGTGTTCCTTTTTGCTGCCTCCCACTTTTCTTCTGCAGACAGAATTGACCCTACCAGCTGCTATGTTTGTCAGAGACATTCGTTCTTATATTTCTTTGCCTCTGGGGCTCAAAAACACCAGAGTGTGGTGAAGCTGGAGTATGAAAGAACAAATGAATGGCTGAGTTACAGGGTGAGCAGCTGTAGGACATTTAGAGAGGCTAAGGTAATAAAAAAGAAGCCTGCTGAGATTGTCTCCTGAGAACAACCAAAAATATATCGATTATTTCTGTGGTGCTGTTAGGTGTGATTTAACATTGGGGAAACAGTGCTTTTCTAAGAATTCAGGAAATTAAAAAAAAATAACTCAGGTATGGTCTCGAGGACTCCCAAAATCTTTGGAATTAAAAGTCTATGTTTGGGTATATATGTAATGCATCTACCTATTTAAAAAAAAATCTTGGATTAATTTCCAGTCTCCTTTCCGTGTGTAAACTTTTTAGTTCACAGCAAAGATTTAACTCTCTCTAGCAATTGGATCCTGCTGTGTTTAGTATTACCCCTCCTGTGTGTGTTCAGATCTAGATAAGACATCTAACTGAGGTCCTGACCTCTTATGGTCTTTATAATTCCCAGAACCCATTTGGAAAGAGCATATTTTTTATTTCCTGTTTATTAAATGCAGTCACTGCACAAACAGAGAAAACTTCCTGCTTGACCCATGCAGTTTACAGCTGCAGCAAGTGGCCAAAGTAGCATGGTTTCAATACTGGGGGATTAATCCAAGTTCAGCGTAGCTGGGATCTAAGTCTCCCTTCTACCTATCTGCAGTTTGAAGGGATCCCAGCACATTTTCATGCCCTTAGTGGAGAAGGTTGCTGGATTTAATCCTGGTCTCTTTTCTGTACTTCATTGTTTTTGAACATCTCTTTCAGCCAGGGCAGATGCCCTCCCAAATAGTTACGAAAGTAAAAAAAAAAAAAAAAAACAAACAAAAAAAAAAAAAAACCAACCAAAAAACAAAACACAACCCACCTCCCAAAATCCCCTGGAGAAAAGCCTAATAAATGTCATTTGTTAGCATTTTACCATTGTTTGGCACTGTTAAGGCTTGTATCAAGTGTAATGCAGGGTGCAATTGGCTTTACGTTGTGAACGGACCCCCACTGTTCTTCTTGTTGCCCCAGGGGGACATTTATCACAAGTGAGAGAGCAATTACAGTGCAGTTAAACTCACTGTAGTAAATCTTGGTTTTTAAAAAGAGAGCTAACTTTGTTGTAGCAGGTTTGGCTGCATGTTATTAGTTTTGCAGCCCTTGTACAGTGTGCTATATGGCCTGGTACGGAGACCTAGTGATCCAGCCTCCTTTAATTATAGATTGTGCTTATTTATAATGTATGACCAACTTTAATAAAAGGATATGCTTTAATATTAATGGCCCTTTGTGTCCTACATATGGGACCCAGTTTAAGGATCTTTATCTCTCTTTTTCCCCTCTGTACCCTGCAACCCCCTTCTGCTGCAGCAAACCTGCGTCCAGGGGCTGAACAGAAAGTGGTGTTCATCACTGCACGAGTCCACCCTGGGGAAACACCATCTTCCTTTGTGTGCCAAGGTGAGTGTCTGTATGAAGATGGCAGATCTGATGAGATCTGCTTTCCTATTGATGGGGGTATTGGGTTTGCATAACTTTGGGTCTGATAGAAGGCTGAGTTCACACAACGGTTTTTTCCACAGTGAGGCTATAGCAGAATATCTCACCTCTACCCAGATGCCTGTCTTCTTGGAGGCAGTAGGAATACATTACCTGTGAGACTTAATGTTTGCTGAACTTGGTCAGAATTGAACAGTGGGCTCTGAAGCTGTCAGTAAGAATTGACAGTCATATTCGTATATATGCAATGCGATCATGTAAGGCTCCTTTTCTTAGGAAAACAGGCTTGAAAAGCTCTGGGAGTGGTTCTCTGTTAAGTGCTTATGTTTTTTTGCTGTCTACTATCTTCAGGTTCTTTTCCACCACAAAGCAATGACCCTAGTTCTCCAGTTTAATTCTAAGAGGCCTCTATTTGTCTGAAGCTGCTGCTCTGAGGACCACAGCTCCCAGTGGCTGACAGCTGTTCCCTGCACAAAGCATTCCTGCTAAAAATAGAAAGCAAATTGCCCAGCTCGTATTTATAAAGAGTTGTAAATCTCAGGCTTGTGGGTACAAATAAATAAGTAATCCTGGCATGTGTTCGTATAACTTCATTGTATAGGTCTGAAATATTGTACTTATGGTATGTGACTTTCTGTGCTGGTAAATTGTTGATGGTGTAAATCAACGTAACTTCCCTGAAGCCAAGGCAATATGCTAATTTACTATATCAGCTTGGATGTGGCCCTGCCTAGCCAATGAGTTGCATCAATCAAGCATATGCAGAGTTTATTACGTTGGCTGCTTGTAATGCCACAGATTGGTTTGCGACTGGCCCTGTTGGTACCTAAAGACCTCAGTGGGAAAGGTCTGGCACGGTTTCATGGTCTTCTCTGTGTGCTCCTCATCCTGGCAAGGTGGTGTGTCTGGCATGTCTCTAAGGCAAAAGGTCAACAGCTGTCACTTCTGCTGTCCTAGCCCAATGGGCTAGCAGGACACTGGGCTTCTTCCTGCCTGCCCGTGGAGTAGCAAAGGTAAAAACCTTCCTTTAATGAAATGATGCTTCAGTCTGAGAGCAGGAAAACTCAGCAAGTTTCCCATCTCCTGTGGTGGCATAGTCAATGCAGGGCATTATAGTACACATGATGTTTGTTAATGAATATGGATTTTTAATTGGATGCTTTGATTCTGTTTGTGGCTGCTGGCATAGCCCTGTGAAATGAGGGCTGAGGCATGCTGCTGTGGTGGTACTTTGTAAATGACGTTATTTCATTTTGATAATGGAGAGTTTATTCAAAAGGAAAAAAGAGGGAATGTGAAAATGCGGGTGGCACGCTTAGCCTGATGAAATAACTGGATGGAAGTCATGCTCTGATTGCCTCAGAGAAACTTCATGTTTTGTAGGAAAAATTAAAACAAAAAGAGTGGGGGAAAAATAAGAAAAAGAAAAAGGAGGGGTCAGTCTTGGAGAAGCACATCAGAAACTTGCTGTGACTGCAGTTCTAATGCACGCTTGACTCACTTGGAAATGCATGGATCTGAAGGCACTGAACTCCGCTGTGCATTGAGCCATTCTGCCCAGTGCAGATGAAGCTGCCTTGTGTGTATAATTAGTGTCAAGACAAGCAGAAATGGCAAACATTTCACAGCTATTGCTGCATTGTTTCTAGCGTTGTCAAATGTGAAATTGGGTGCTTGCTCCATCTTTGGAAACTTTTCTGTGGGAGGGACACAAGAAGGGATAAAATGGATCCTTGGCAGTCAAGTGAGGGCACAATGAGGAATTTTATTTCTGGAGTTTTGGGAAGCATTTTGGCAGTTAGGTGTCGCAGATTTAATAGCCAAATGCTAGCCCAGTGCATATGGAACATGTCAGGACTCTTTTTTTTTTTGGTAGAGAGATTTCTTCTGGCAGGTTTGATTATGCTCACTACCTGAAGTATTAAGATATGGAAGCTAATCCCAAAGATCCCCCAGGTGCAAGCAGCATCTCGTATATGGAAAAGCAGAATTGTGACTGCTGAGGCCTGGAGAATGAGCCCATAGGGGAATAGATAATGAGTTACAAGATTTCCTTTTTTGTTCTTCATTTTTTCTTGGGTTTCTTTCATTCAGTTCAGGCTCTGCTTTCCTCAAAGCTCATAACTAACTCCTTATTAATTTTTCTACCTGTGTTTGAGCTAGCCAAGTCTCTTCCTGCCCTCTTTGGCCTGTTGTCTGCTAAAGATATATAGCTATGTGTAGTCCAAACACCACCTTCCGGGGGCCTGACAGAAGCTCCCTATTACATCTTCCATTTTTTTGAGTAGGCAAGATACCCTGATGAGAAGCAAGTTGTCTAGCCTTGATATATCAGGATATACTTGGTCCTATCTATTGGTCCTTTGTCCTTCACTTTATCCACAGATTGAATCTAAGCAAGGATCTTTGTGTTCCTGTGGCAAAAGACCATAAGGTCATCTACCCATTCAGAGCTGTATTGTTTCTGTGTCGTCCTTTATATTCCATTATGAAGAATCCATTGAAGACTGAATTTTGGATACAAATACCCCATATTCCTGCAGATGTACAAGTATTGTAAACTTGGATACACACTTCTGTCTCCTTACAGCTGTGGAGTGCTTGCAGCAGTAGCCAGACCTCCCTAGAATCATTAGGCACCTCATCCAGCAGTTAAAAACAAGTGCTATAATATTTCACACATGGTGCAGCTGCTGAGCTGTAGCTCACTTCCTTAAAAGGCAGACAAAACCCCAGAGGGCCTCTTCACAGAAAGATGGATTAAGTACCTTTTGTTTCTGTTTTGGTCTTTTTAGAGTTATTATGATGCTTCAGGTTAGCCTTTTTAGGAAGTTTTCCTGATAATTCTTAACTGCTTGTTGTGAAGTTCAGGAGCAGAGATGGAGAGTTAGTCACCAGAGAATATATTTGCATGAGTATCCTTTACATCTAAAGGTAGGATGGTCCTCTCCTCCTCACACTGTGACAGTCATCATGAGCATCGATGCTTGTGTCATGTTTGGGGATGAGTAAGCAGGAGTAGGGTTTAGGATGAAGAGGACTCTCTTGTTTTCACTTTGCTCTTATAGGCCATCTTCTAACCAACTGGAATCACTGCTGCCCCTGGAGGGCTTTTATAGTGCAACACAAAACAGGGTGAATTTATCTTACAGCTTGAACTCATCTCTCAAGGGCTGTTCAGATTTCTGAGGGATTTTTCTGAAGTTGTGGTTTTAGATTCTTTTCCTTTCTTAGATATTTTTCCTCATTTTCCTCCCCGCCCCCCAGTATTTTCATTTAAGAAAACGTATGCTATTTTCTCTCTTCCACATTATACTGTTAAGGCAAGTAAATTATTAACTCTTACAGATAGGGTTGGATGTCAGATAATGCCTATATATGTGTGCAGTCTGTACAAATACGTGTGTGTAAAATCTGTACAAGTCCCTACCGTCTAAACACTGGTGATAAGCCGGCTTTCCAAAGGCTTAGATTTTATCCAAGATCTGGCAATAGTAGTATTTTTTTCCCCAGTGTTCTTACAGTCTTATTTTCCTTCCTTTGGCTGCTAGATTTTATTTTCTTTGTGGAGATAAGCAATTTTCCCTCACTATTCATGTGCATGGAAAGTTGTAGGAGACATGTGGTGACCACCATGTTTGTTTGTCCTGTGTGCTTTGCCTTTTGCCAGCAATCAGTCATTAAAGACTTAAGCATGTCTAGATGCACTTAGACATGTACTTTCCTCACAGAGTTAGCATGTTCTATTAGCAGGGTGTCATTTGTCATCTTTTTAACACATTCGCCAGTGCGGCATCCACCATGCCATCTAAATGCAAAAATGAAAATTTGTACCCTAAGCATTTTACTTTAGTATAGTTTGCCAAGCTGGGAGCCTGGGATGGAAGACCCAGTGCAAGAGGGGAGGGAGAAGGATCCCACAACTGGGTTTGCAGATGCTGAGCATCTTGTGCTAAATATAATTTGACCTGAAGCCGACCTTGAAGCTTATGGACTGAATAGGGAACAGCCATTAAAAAGAAAATATAAGAAGAACAGGCACCTGGGACTCTTATCCATAAGAAATGGAGCAAAAATGACTTTTCAATCAATCTTTTTTCATTACAGCTGCTTAAATGAATGCTCCCTCTCACTTCACCTTAAATCAGATGATATGAAATGAAAAACCAGACAACACTGGGCAATGTGTCTTGGTTTTCTGTTACCATCCTTGGTTTGTGTTTTTAACGCCCACCCTCTTGCCAGCAGAGGGCAGGAAAAAAATTTGAAAACTTTTGCACAAATTTTGATTCTAAGTTTAAAGAATGGGGTAGAAGGAGACAGACTGCCTGAAAACAAGTATCCCACCTGCTGTCTCAGAAGTCCTACTGTTGCACAATAACTCACTGGGCTAGTGGGTAATTGAACTTGCTCTCTATGTGACCAAGGTGATCCACATGCTAAGAAGGATTTTATTCCTGGACAGATTCCAAGATGGCCTCTTAAAAGTGGTGGAGTTTTCTAGTTCACTTCATGGAGGCAGTGCCTTCCATTCTTCAAATTCAAATTTGAATTGTGAAAAATTCTTTTAATTTGATCCTGCAGGATCCCTGAAGAAGTTAGTAAGAGTGGGACTTGATTTTTTGTTTTGGGTTTTTCTTTGGTTTGGGTTTTTTTGGTTTGGTTTGGGTTTTTTTGGGTTTTTTTTTTTTTTGTCACTTGTGGGAAAGGCAGTTGTATGTGTGAGAAGGGTCATTTTGAAACTTGTTGCTCCTACTTGGAATTTTAGGCAACCTATGTCTTTTATTATGAAGGAAGAGGAGGAATAAACTGTTGGGGTTAAAAGCTGCTTATCTGTTTCCTTCACTAAACATAAATCTTTTGAGCATTAGGGCATAAATGATAGTAACTGAAAGACAGGACAGGGCACGTTTTAAATGCAAGAGTAAATGCAGCTAATGAAGCCTATACATGTGAAAAGAACCTTTCTGAAGTAACAGAGGTGATGACCTTGCTTAGCTGTTCCCAGGGGATAAATTAATCCTAAAGAAATGAAACTGAGTTCTGTAGGCATTGGTATAGGATGCTTTTGGTAACAACAGCTGTACTGGAGAAAAACACTGAACCCAGAAAGTGCCTGTTGTGGTAATGATGGGGCCCTCAGAACCTTGAGGGCATCAGCTGCCAGACATCATATCAGACTGAATTTATATCTGAATAAACGCATGGATTGCATCAGTTCTGACCTCACTTAAACTGTTGTATTCTTCCTTCTAGCAAGCCAAATTGTCTTCATTTCTCAGCTATATTTCCTACCAGAGAAGGAAACAAAATAGGATTCCATAGAGAGTGGGGATCTTATACATGCGTGTTTGTTATATTACTGTGAAGACTCAGTTCTGTCTTCTGTGCCAAATGAAAGAGACTGGAAGCAAATGTTTATGCTGTCCTAGCTACTTCTAGACTCAAAGTGAACACCTCCATATGTACAAACTCTTAGTTTGTCATTCATCTCTGGATGCAGGAGGGTGCTCTGTCTTGGCCACGCAGCAGGCCTGTGAGCGCTCTCTGATGCAGGAATGCCCTTTGTGGGGGCTGTTGCCAGTGTTTCAGTTTGTGAGTTGCAATGATAATGCTGAAGAGAACTGAACTAAACAGATGCTTTACTTTAAAAGAGTTTTATACTCTCTTGCCACCCCAACAGTACAAAGACACAGGGCTTCCTTTCCCTTTCAATACTTGTTCTATCTTTTGCAAACCTCCTCTTCTGGCTGCAATCCATAGGAAAATGCACCTGATATTGCACAGTTCCACCCTATAGGTGACTGGTTTTGGTCAAAAAAAGAGCAAAATCTTTCTGTAAAATGATTGGTATTCTAGATGCACAAAATGATATGCATAAGTTGTGGCAGGAGAGGATGGGAACACTCTCCTGTTCATTTAGCCACAGCTTAGCACTTACAAGCAGTGAGGGAACATGGTGAACAGAAGCTGCAGTTCATGGTCTCTTTTATAGGGGTTCAGGAAGCCAAATGATGAGAAGCAGACAAAGACAACAGAATTCAACAGCCCAACCATAAAATGAGCTGCAGGGCTCTCTTAAAGTTGTTAGGCTGCATTCATCCTTCTCACTAAGATTTTTTTTTTCTTTAAGTGCTCAGCTCCTAAGCTTTAATACAAAGGGAAACACACTCTCCTTGACTTCTAAAGCAACATGAAAAACACTATTGTCTGTCCCTTGTAAATCTCCTGGATGGGATTTTAGTGTGAAGTATCCCAGGAGAGAGCGAGGTTGTTCTAAGAATATAAAACATCCATATTGAAGTAATGGAAATAAAAGCTCCTCTTAAAATTGTGTTGATGTAAATAGACCTTTAGAAGAATTTCTGCTACCCAAAGTGACGCTAGCTGTTACAAGATACCACAGGTTTTGAATCAATTCACTATGGTGTCAGGCAGGTATGAGAGGTTATACACCTGATTTCCTGAGCTGGAGGAAATTTATAATGAGGTTAAACTTCTCTGGCTATAGAGTTATGTGATTCACTCTCTTACCACATATGCACTATGGATGTGCCAGGCAAACCCTGCACAGAAGAGAAGAAGGTGTGATGGTGACAGGGGTGAGTAGAGAGGCTGTGCAGCAGCTGGGGGCTGCATCCTGCAAAGGGAAGAAGGAATCTCCAGAGCTCTGGAGACCTGGGCTGCCTCTGAGGGAGGACTTGTCGTCTGTGGAGAGGGCTGTTGCGTGGCTGGGAGACCCCTTCCCACCAACAGCAGAAGCTGCTGCCTCATCTCTTCCACCCTATCAGTAATAGTGGGAATGGAAAATTGGACTTGCCAGGGAGGCTCACCCCCCTCAAGCCTAGCCCTGCCTGCTCACCTTGCATCTTCCAGTAGGAGGAATGGATCAGTCCTAACCCCTCATTCCTGGAACAACAAGGTCAGCTTTGCCTATGCAGCTAAGAAATGTCAAGTGGCTTTGTTTGATTCGGTTTGCCCTTTGCCCAGGGCAGGCCTTTGACTTCCTCTGATTAACTAATCCTCTTTACAGTAATCTAAAGGAACCCTTGGTCTTCAAGAGGGAGAATTGAGAAAGGCTTCACTATACAACAGCAGGCAAATTTGCTTTGTCTTTGCGTGGGATTGCCCAATTAAGCTCTTAAACATACTGGTTTTGCAATGTTTCTTGACTGCTCATACTTTTGAACAACATTAGCTTAAAGATCATTTCCTTCCAGCCATAACCAACCTACCTCTAGGGCAAAGCGCATCGTCTTTGTAACAGCACACTGTGGTACTTTGCTGATGTCTGAGGATAGGAAAAGAGAAAATATTGATTCAGCTGAACTTCATGGTCACATGGCTTTCCTTAATATGGCCTGTTTTTCCTACTGGAAATTGCAGTCCAAGTGGATTTTGAAGATGTTTATCCATGGCATCCAGTTATCAATTAAATTGGAGCTATTTTCTGTGTGTATTGTTCTGTATGGCCATGGGCAGCAAGTCCTGCACTTCTAGGGAGCAATATTATGCCCATGCAACAGATCTTCTCTGGGCCTACATGGGAGAGCAGGCCCCCTGTAAGTCTTAGCTAATACATTGCTTGTGGCATTGCCTGCTGAATCTGTGGCTGTGCAGCAGTCCAACTGGCCAAGAGCATCCAGTATACCATGTATATGAGTTTCCCCAATCTGGACTTTGCATGCATGGGCCAAACAGTGCTGGAGCATCTGTTGCTAGTGGGGAAATCCCAGGCAGAAATCTTGAAGTCCTGACCCAGCTGAATTAGACCAGGGCATGAATATGCAAAAATCAGAACAGGGCTGTAAAGACCACAGGACGTTTGGGGTTGTTTTTAGATCTCACTTGCATGGCTCTGTTATTAATGGAAAAAGAAATGACTCCTAGTAAGTGACCATCATTAATTTCAAGGAATCTAAGTTGTGAGATGAAGCCCTTTCTGTAAGTGCAGCAGTGTGCGAGATCTGTACTGATCAAGCTGCAGGTGTTGTAGTGGTATGTCAGGCTTCACAATTAGGAATCTCTTCTGGTTTTTATACTTTTCTTTAAGCCTTTTCCATTATCCTTCAGTTGTGTCCCAGCTCTTCCTCACAAGATATTAATCTTGCTGCTCTATTGTTTCCGGCTTTGTCTTCTGACCCTTTGTTCTTTGCCTGCCCTGGCTCGGTTCAGCTGAATTGATTTTTTTTTTAATTTTTTTATTTTGTTTTCAGTTCTTTTGTCTCCGAGGTGTGCTGCACTTGCCTTCTTGCTCCTTCTGCATTGCTATAGCTGCTGCTCTGAGGAGCCAGCATTCACGTGTGTCTAGGATTTGGCCGCTGGAAACTTTTCTTTGACACAAGGGCACCTGGGTGAAAATCCTCCTCTGCCCCTGCACAGATTGCTCACATGCTCTGTGTGTGTCTGTCGCGAGGTGTTGTGTACATGTTTATAAGAGGCATGTCTCCTTGACTTATGCAGTTTACAGAGAAAAGGGTGTAAAGCTTGTTTGGAGGGTAAAAATTGGACTTGGGATAAAAGCAGGCTCCTGCCCTAGACAATAGCCCTTTAGAGGTTGTCTTTGCTCTTTCAACGCAGTCCTGCTTCTCTGGACTCTGAGGATGGAGAGGAGGGGTAATGGGGCATATGCCCCAGCCAAAAAGGCACACAAATTCTTTACCAGTCCTGCTTAATTTTATCTAGGAAGAAATGTAGGCAGGAATTGCCTTGCTGGGACACTAATGCATGAGCAAACTTCTGTTAAACACTTTGTAGACAGGAAGTGTGGATTTAGGGTGGTTTTGAACAGTGGCACATAGCTCTCTCAAAAGTCGCCCTCCGCAGGAAGGTTGTTTCCTTAGTGACAGCTGTGGCTCCTAAGTGACAATTTCCAGATGTGCCCTGTAGTGTTAGTTCAAGGGTCCAATTACTTATTACATGCTCAGTAAATGGTAACAGATCCCTGGTATCCATGCTCTGATTTGGAGGTTACGGTTTTAGCCTTTGCTGCTGCTAAATGTAGAAGATAATTGGAGATGGATGAGAAATAATTAATTTGTATTTTTTTTTAATGGCACAGGTTCTCAAAGAGAATGCTTTATTTGAAATTTCTTACAAGCTTACTTTTATTTTTCTCTTATTTTCCCTTTTTCTCTTTTTTTCTTGTCTCCTCACTTTTTTGTCACTTTATCACTGAAGGAAAAAACCATGGTGGGGAGAAGGGAGAAACAAAGAAAGGTGAAAATCTGTTTCAGTGTTCAGTTAAAAAAGGAGGAAAGGAAAAGTTTGTAGGTCATCTTATGACAAAGTCTCTTCAAAATTTTCAAAGTTTACTTCAAAATTTTCAGTCAGTGGTACAGCATGTAGGCAACATATCACAAAGCTGGACTCTGCCTTATGTTATGGTCAAGCATAAGCCAGGTCTTTCGGTGACTACAGAACAGATGTGGCGTAGACAATGACAACAGGGCAAGTTATTGTTCACCAGGGCCTCCACCTACCCAAAAGGAGCTATTTCTAGCATCACTGAAAGGTTTCAGTTTTCATGGTCATTAGATTTCTACTGCTGTGGTGGCACTAATCACCACTGCGGCCAATCCCCTTACAAACATCAGTGCTTGGTGTCATAACAGCAAAGTGAGAACAGGAGGACGGCTAATTCCCTGGTACAGGAGAAGCCATTCAGTCTCACTGAGCTTTAGCCATCTTCTGTCAAGCAGGAGACAGTCTGTTGCAGAATCAAGAGTAGAATTGAAAAACATGGTGACCCAGCCTTCTCCCAGCTACCATCTTTCCAAAGTTGGGTCTGTCTCTTACTCCTGGGGAAGAGCAGGGAACATCAAGCTGCACTGTCCTGGGTCAGAACTGGAAAACCCTTGGAACTGAACCCCTAATTCACTGCAGGCAGGTTGCCTGCCCTGCACTGGAGACAGCAGCCTGGGAAATGACTGCCACCATGCTCAGCTAACAGACCCCTCTAGTGGCTTTGAAACAAACCCTTACTTTTGCAGTGTGCATGTCAGTCTGGGGTCTCAGTTTGTCCAACATGTTCAGTGGCAACTCTGCCTTCTGATGTCTGTATCTTTCATACAGCAAAAGAGGCTGTTTATTAAAGTTAAATTTACCTTTAAGATGTTAACATTCAGTCTGACTATTCAAGGTAGAAAGTCAGACAGTCTTCGCCCCTGGTTACATGTGAACTCTCTTTTCTTCTTCCTGGCAATGTTCCTAATGGCCAAGGATATGATGGAAATAGCACCTTGACATTAGCTTATGTGGTCACAGTGCTGCCAGAGTTTAAACCCATTGCTGCAAAGTGCTTGGGAAGAGCTTCTGTCTGAGGGCTTGCAGGCACTTGAGAGTTCATTTGCATATGAGGCAGGCTGTGAATGTAGTGTGCAATAGAACATTTCTTGAGCAATTCTTATTCTGGAACAAGAGCATCTTGTTCCTTCTTAGTTTAATATGCTTCAAAGTAGATTATGCAATAAGACTGTCTCCAAACAGAATTCTTTAGGAAATGGTATTTTTTTCTTCTTCCTAAAACAGCAACAACAAAACCCCTCAATGCTTAGAGGAGCCCTGAAAGTTATATCCTTCTAACTTCCTCCCTTGTGTTCTTCAGATGGAAACATGTACTTTATACCCTCCCAGAGAATTTTACCTCTTCGTGAGCAGAGATGTCAGGAGTCTTACAAGTTACTTTGCCTGAGTGGAAACAGGCGAGCTGCCTTGCACCTTTTTAGATTATTTGAATGGAAGGTCAGGAAAATGCTATAAAAGTGAAGCAGTATAAACTGCAAACCTAGTAAAGTGGAAATCAACGAAGCAGCCAAAAGGTGCCATTACAGCTGGCTTAGTGTGAGTTTTCACATAACAAGAGTAACCAGTAAGTGGTCACTTCACTTGTCTCCACAGGGGAAATGAGGGCAAATAATTATGCAGGTTTCCTATAGGGGCAAGCTGTCAGCTGCCATTGTTAGGATCTGGGGAATGTAGGTATGTGCCATCTTTGTATAGGAATGGCAAAGCAGCAGCCCCAGTAGAGGTGAGCAGCTGGGTTCAGTCCTGAGGAGTGGATACCTCAGCTCTCCTCTTCAGGTGAGTGGACTAAACTCTGAGCTGGAGCACAAGAAAATGCAATGTGTGCTTCTCCCTGAGCTCCTCTCAGCTCAGATTCCCACTTTTTTCTGAATCCCACACATTATCTTCTCCAGAGACCCAGATTGTTAAGGAACCATATCACCCATGGAAGCATCTCCTTCCCCATGTGCTCTTCCTCCTTTCTAGTAATATGTGTTCTACTTTCATACCAGCAGTGGGTCGCACTAGGAGTCTGTCTAGCTGAGTTGCCCACCTGTGACAGTGGCCAATAGCAAGTGCCTGCAGGTTATTAAAGATCAAGGCAAATTAATAGAGATGCTCCCCAACATACTCTTCCAACAATCTACAGCTGAAGGAAACTGGAAAGGATAGGTGTGGATGACCGACCTTCCGCAGTGCCCCTCTGATCTCTGTATCACACAGCTTTGTGTGCCTGCCTGTTTAATACCTGTGCTTCTGGGTCTCTGCTTGACTCAGCAACACATTTGCAGATGTTAGAAACCATTTTTAGAATGTGTTTAAAAATACATATTTTTCATTTCTTCCCTAGCATTATTTATGTAATGTCCTTTTCCTTTTTCCACTGTGTATTAGATTTTCATATGTAAATGTATTCTCCATCTCACTCCAGAGAAATCTACCTTTTGCCTTTTTTGCTTGGGCTGATCTATCCATCTTAAGACTTCTATAGTTCTTATTGCTACCTCAGTTAATGCTGTAAGACTAAAAGCACAATATAGCTGTTTACTTGTGCTTACTGAACATGCAAAACAGCACTATATGACAAGCCCCCAGGGGACGTGTTAGATAAAACTAGTCCATTCCTCCATTCCCAGTGTTCACCTTTGTTAAACTAAGCACACTGAAAACCCAGAGCTTCCTGGTCCCCCCAGAAAGGCACTGCTGCTAGTTTGTGAAAAGGTAACTCTGGGCATAGGGAGTGCTCCGAGTCCTGGTGAGACAATTCAGCAAAAGGCTTGAAAGGAGAAGTGTTGTCTTTGGCTATTCCTTGTAGTACAGCAACTACAGAAACAGTGGTTTCCCAAGTAGAACAAAGCCTGCTTAGTCCTCCCTAGGTTCATAAAAGAGTTTCTTTTTATCACTTATAAATCTCTGCTGGGAATCTTTTCCCTGGTTCAGGCAATTTTGGAAACGGTACACTTGTGGTGCAGTCTGCTTGCTGGCCCTGAAAGTGTTTCATACCTCCACATGTCCAGCTGTCATGGAGGGGAAGAGAACAGTCATCTTCCAGGCTCTGGGGAGCTCAGCCTGGTCCTGGGTGAAGCAGCAATAACATAATGAACTAGATTCTTTTTCCCTGGAAGATCCTTATAGCTCTAAATCAAAAACTGGAAAATGAAGTGATTTTGTTTCTGGGTTTTTCCCCTCTTTGCTAGTGCTGTGTGAGCCATTGGTGTACAGCTGAAACTCCCCTTTAGGGCCATGGTGAAATGACTGATGTTTTGTAAATCGATAAGGATAGCAGGAAACAATGCAAGGATGCCTGAGTTAATTCCGCCAAGGTACATGCCTGCTTAACTCTGGTTCATGCATTCAGGATCTTTCTACTCTTGTGTTTATTTTTCTCCCCTTTGCAATCAAGCCACTTTTCTGGGTTGCAACCCTGTTGTCTTGCACATCAGGGAAGGTGGGATCTGCATATTTCTGTTCAATTCTAAAGCTTATATCTTAGCTGTATTTAACAATAGTTAATTCTGTAAAAACTGAGGGCCATAATCCAGCAAATGTTTAGAGCTGTCTGGAGGACTCACACTCATAGGAAGGACAGACTTTGAATAATAATGACCAAACACCATCTTCTGAAGCAACATCTTTAGAATGATTCTGATAAATCCCAAGGAATTCATTAATAAAGCGAGATCATCTGATCCCCACAGTGTTTCTCCAGGAGCTCTTTTGTTTCTTCCCAGGAGGAAAAGAGAGTCATCATCTAGGGGGTATCGGTAGGCTCGTTTTGATGCAAAGAGAACTCCAAGCTCCTTACAGCATATTACGAAAATTAAAGAAAACAAAGCCAACCAACAGAGCCACCCACTCAGTCTGTGCTATGCACTGAATTTATGAACTCTTCGGGCAATCCTGCAGCAGCTGTATACTCCTGCCGATACATCCTCTCTTTGACAGACTGACACGTTCTTTCAAGTCAATTCCACAGGTCTTTGCTGTTGCGTCAGTTCTACTGGGGAACTGTATGACTGCCCTCTGGGTCTGGGGGAGATTGCAGTTAAGCAAGCTACATCAGACATCAAGGTAATAAAGTGGCTGACGTATGGGCTCATCACTACAGACGTCAGGAGGCAGTCTGCTCCTCTCTGTTCAATCTTGCACTTTTTACCAGACAATCCAGCCTTGGCCTCATTCTATTCCTTTACATTGGTCTAACTTTTTGAAGGTAGTGCGGATTTCATTGCTGTAAGGAACAGGAGAGCCAGATACCATGAAATAATGGGAAAGACTAACCCACTGTACCACCTGGACTCACAGTGAGTACCAGGTGCTGCTGGAGAGAGTGTACGAGTCCCATGTGCTCAGAGCTGCAGTGGGATGAGGTAGATGGTGCCACTATCACCCTACTGCTTCTCTGATCAAATGTTCAAGCAGCCTGCTGCTGCCATGAACCTCCAAGCTTGAAGCTGTTGAGAATCTAGCTTTTTTCCCAAAGTCCGGAAAGACCCACAATCAAAATCAATGGCATAAAAACAAGTCCTAAGGTCATAAACTGCTGATTCCAACAAGTGAGAGAAAGGGTCAAACTGCTAGGTTCCTTGGGGTCTCCAGCTGTTAAACTGCCAAAGCATCAGAGCAAATCTTAAGGCATGCTAGAAGACTGTTTTATCAGAACAACATTACATAAATATGTCCTAGGCAGTCTTTTGTAATGAGACAATTCTTGTGGTCTCATCTCATCATCTACGAAGGTCTGCTTAGTAATGTTATTTTTTCAGGCAGGACCAGGTGCTAGCTAGAGTAAAATATCTGGAGAACTTTCAAGTAGGAACTAGGCTTGCCCTCACAAAATGCTTAATTGTCTCTTTTTTTGGTTGACAGTTGTAACTGGCAAAATTCAGATACCACATTTTACCCTCCCCGGGTGATCCTGTTAGGTGCTGAGCTCTCCCTATGGTTTGTGGAACAGTTTCAGTGCTTCTTGATTTTGTGTGGAAGAAAAGAGGACAGCAGAGCTAGGAGTACTCATGCCTACATTTCTGAAATGACCAGCAATACTGGTTGTCTCTGTTACTAAAAGGCTTTCCATCTTGACTTTTACAGGGCTCGTTTTTAGAAAGTGCTTATCTGTAGGGCAGAGGGGTGAGGGAATGGACTGTCAGTGGCAGCTGGGTAAGAATAGAAAAGTTACAGAGTTTGCTCAACACCTACAAAACCCTTTTTGCTGCCACTTGCCACATTTCCAAGTGCAGTCAGCACCAATGAGCTTTATGAGTTTGTTTGAAAAATCCATCTGCTAGTTTTGGCCCCAAAGATGCTAGCTTTGTTGCCCTGCAAATCTGGCCATTGCTATCTCAAGTTGAATATACTAAAATAGCAGACTTTGGTAGCAACCTGCCAAAAATCAGCACTGCTAGAGACCAAGACCAAGCATCCTGGCTCCTGGTCCCACATCCTAGTCACTGGGAATGCCAACTTTAATTATGTTTTACTGGCAATGTATATCTATATCTTTTCAGTACTGAATCAGGATGTTGTGCTCCAGCCCAGCACCAGCAGTTACATATCCTCCAAAGCAGATGTGAATCTTTTTATGAGGAAAGAGCCACAGCTCATAAAAATACATAGAAAATCCCAAACACTCATCACTTACCAACTTTTTGCACTGAATTTATTCTACTTCTAGACTGCTGATTTGTGGCTGACTCTATTTCTGTCATATCCATTTCTCTATGTAGTCTCCCTGCTTGAAACACATCTGGAGCACCACGGTCTGGAACTCTTTGGGGTTTTGAAGCAATGTTTGCATGATCTAAATGTAGACATCCAGTAAAAAGAGTGGGATAGTGTGCATGAAAGGTAGATGGTGTAAGTGTACCTCCTTTGTGTGAAAACAAGTAATATAAATGTAAGGAAATACATTCACAGGGTGCTTTACATCCCAGTCTATCTCATACATTCTTAATCAGCAGACACATTAAAATGGGCAAGAAGGTCTGCCTAGTGGCATCATGTGGTCCATCTTATTACCCAGTAGTTTTAGAATGTTTTACTACAGAAAGATGTTCCTGAATCCTCCTTGAATTTGCAATCTTAATGTTATTTGGGTCTGTAATGCAGAAATGTCTCCTGTATCCATACAACAGTGTGAGAAGTATTTTTATAACTTTGTTGGGTGTTCTGGAAAGCAGTTGAAATGTTTGGGTACCAGAATGGCTCTATACCTAATTATTTAATTATAAAGCTGTGATGCAGTAACTCAACTGTTACTCGCTGTCCTCACAAACTATAGTCTGCTGATCTGTTCAGAGAGGCCTGCCACACATTTGTGGTCCTCCAGTGGAGACTTCAGTCCCCTCAGATCATTACATGCTAAAAAATATATCTGAGAAACCTTAGTTTCCCTGAGGTTTCCGAGCCTGGAGTGGTGGGGTGGATGTGAGGGATTGGGATGCCCTGATTCAGTTCAGAGGCTGACAGAGCGGTGTTTCTCTCTTATGCTGGCAGAACCCATTTGGGAGGCTCTTGATTGCTGTTTCCACCTCTTGCCCCCTTCATGTGGATTTCTGTTTCAGCCACACTGAATACCAGATTAACTATTTGTGGAACCTGATGCTAACTGGAGGACAGAGGGAGGGAGAGGTCAGGAACAATAATTTTCTAAACGTTCTTTCAATCAATTACTGCCTGAGCTTACCATGCACATTAAAACTTGAGTTAAAATCCATAGTGCCTTGCTCTGCCATTTTAAGTATTTGTTGCTAGTCATGATCAACTCCTTTGCATGCAGCCTCTACAGCAGAAGCATGGTTTTCTCTGGAGCTGACATTAACGCTGTTTCACTGGGCTGGCAAAGTTCAGTGAGCTAGTGTGTTCCCTGGGAGACTGGCTGTTTTCCATTTATTTCACTGCTCTGGAAACAGGCCTAGCTGTAATGGCCTAACATATCTTAAAACAGGGAAATTACTAATTCAAGTCAGTGAGCATATTTTCATTTTAAAAGAGTAACAAATTAAATAAACTCCATGCATTTTGCATTTGAGATGTCAGTGTTTCATCTGTTGTAATCTAATTCATCCATTCATTTCCTGCACATTCATTTTATCCCGTTATTTGAGATTTTCTTTGCTTTTAATCCTGTATTTTGAAGAGACATAGAGTTACAGCAGAGAATAGATGAGAGATTAAACAGTAAATAAAATAACAAGTATGCCATAATATAGCTTGATGTCCTCCTAATCAATCTGCTTATCACAGGTGAATCATTAAAGTTAGGTGTGCAACTTTTCTGTCTCAAGTTGATTAAAACTTATTTAAAAATAGGTGAAGTGGGGGTTGCAGAGAAAAAATAGCTTGAAATGACCACAGGGGCCTAAAGATGTTTTGGGGTGCTTTTAACCAACCACACTCAAGTAATGAGATCTTACTCAGCACTGAAATATTTACTTGTCTAGTTGGGGACATTTTAGATGAACCATAACCAGGAATGTATCTGGTTCACCTATCACATCCTTCCTAACACTGTCTCACCTGCCTTGGTTGGCTCCTATCTGTTTTGTCATGGATAATTTTGTTGTTTAGCTATTGTCTCCCTTGAGAGCTTCCTGTCCATGGGAACCACTGGGAAAAACTGTTAACTTCTCTGCATTTCCTAAGAACTTGATTGTTTTTCATCACATGGCATCTGCAGGTGTGTGCAGGCCCCCTCTGAGCCTATCCTGGGGAAAAGATAGATGAAATTTGAGCATCAGCATAGAGGAAACAGGAGGAGCAGATGCTGACCTGAAAAGCAGGATCTGATGAATACTCACTAAGGTTTTTGTGCATGGTGCTGCATCCATCTCCAAGTGCAAGTAATTCCTTTGCACTTCTGTGTGTTCTGAGGATGGCCAGAGAGGGAGTTAATGAAAAACAGTCACTGTTCTGGATCTTCCCACTCTCACTTAATTGCAGTAACTACTCAGACAGAGGCATATGCGTGCAGATATACATCATGTTTGGTAACAGAAAACTGTTGACTGATATACTTCAGGCAACAATTTTTCCTTCATCTAGCACTGTAACCAGGTACCTGTTTTAGTTTTGCAGTGCTCCTTCATCACTCATATTATTTTTATAATTTTGATGAAATAAACTTTGTTTTTGCCATGCATTCCAAAGCAACCCTTGGAAAGACAGGAAACCAATTAATAAAGCATTCCAAATCTATGAATTCCTTCTGTATTGATGTTAGAATCAATGTGCGCCCTTGTGTGTGCCCCCCCCAATAAACATGTTTCAAAAAAGTGTATAAAAAACCCAGTTTTTACACATCAAGAGGAGGAGCAGCACTGTAAGAGGGAGCAGAGTCAGCATCTGCAATGATCTTGTGCTTATGGATCACTCTATGTGATGATCTTTTGTAGGAATAATTTCATTGACAGTGTGGTGTTAGATCATGTCAATAACCCTGCTGTGAGTCAGCTCTGCTCATTTATCACCATTCACATACTTTTTTTTTTTCTTGCTGTTGTGTTGAATATTGGAAACACTTCAGGCTAAGACATTATTAGATTGTTTCTGTCTGTTGGCCTGTGCTGGGGGCTGCGCTGAAAGCACAGGTATGCATTCTGTAGAGACCATGCTGGCATGGCATTACTGTGACCTGTGCTGAGTAGGGTTCAGCGTGAGTGTGACACCTTTCCCACCATGCTGGGATGGAGAAGAGTGTCCATCTGTCTTTTTCATGTTTTGTTTTGTTGTTTTGGAGTTTTTTTCTGCAGCCCCACGAGAAAGGGCAAAAGCTGAACAGATAAGGGTCCCTTTGCCAAAAAAGAGTTTCTTAACAGACAAATGGTGGAACCACAGTGGCTTGCTGTTGTTTACTGCTTGTGCTATACTTTTTCTGTGGGGTTAGAATATTGTAGCTGCTTGGCCCTATCATCTGATATTTTTTTTTTCACCATCACATTAAATAACCTCTCCAAAAAGCCCAACCCCACATTTTTGCTTTCCTACTCTCCACAAAAGTGTAAGTATAATGTCTTTCACATCGGTTTCAGTCTCCTTTAACAGAATATTTCAATAGTTTTATATAAAACTCAGGAATCCCTTGTATTTGTTGTCCAATGAATATCTCCTGTTGTTGTTAGACCCTAATTGTTACCTTCTCTTTAACCTGCAGGCTATGGTGAGCTGACTGCAGGATACCAGCAGCTATTCAGTATTAGGAAATGGGTCTGAAAATATAAATCACTTCTTTCTTGGCATATACTAGACATAGTCCAGGATATGTTTGCATTAATAGTTGCCATATTGCATTAGGATCTGTGGTGAATTAGATTTTCAGTAATAAGAGCAGGGCAAATGTATTATACAGTTATACAATTAAACGTATTGTCAGACTGAGAGTGAAAAGATGTGGTAATGGAGAAACAGGGGATAAGACAGGCTTTTCTGTAGGACCAAATGTGGAGAGGTCATGATAGAGGCAGCAGGAAGTTTAAACAGAGTTTAAGGGAGTTGCTTGAGGAAACACCCAGACAGAACAGTGGAAATCATGTGAGCAGAGAAGGTTTCTTTGACATTTTATGGGAGAGGGAACGATCAACTTGCTTGTGAAGCACCAGTAATTTGAGCTGGATTAGGGCGGGCAGAGAGATGCCACAGGATCTGGTGTTAGAGTAGGTGAGAGGTGCTGAGCTGCAGAAGGCAAGAGAAATTTGAGGAAGTGCATTTAGCCTTGAGAAAGAATAATGACAGAGAAGTTACTTGGAGTAGAGGAGATTTGGTCTTGATTTAGCACAGTTTCATTGAAGCTGCATTTACCAGGAAAGACTGGTAAAAATCTAATATTTTTGGAACCATTATGACCGTGTATCTAATGATTCGCAGTTGTCAGCATTATTTTCCCTTTTCCTTGTTTTTGATTCTTTCTTTCCTTTCCTTAACAACTATGAAAAGCTCCTCAAAGTTAAGGTAAAGACCGGTTGATTTTTAGTGGACTATGGATAAGCCCCCTCTTATGTCATGGATGAATGCTGATTTCTGAGATGTTCCAGTTCCAGGCGGCATCTGTAATTCCATGTTATTATTTGAAAAACAATGATTTTAATTGCCATCCAGAAAGGATGATATGAAAATAATCTATATTGTTTTGCTGCTTTTAATTGGAGAACTTTTCCATACTCTAATGTGCCCATTCCATTAAATTCTCCATTTTATTTTAAAGCAACTTGAAGAGCTAATACTTAGTTATTGGGCTATTTTCCTTGATCTCCAGCCACAGAGATTTGTTTTTAAATAATACTTGTCTTATTTTTCATAGCTGACGTGACTGATTCAGATTGAATTATTTCATTTGACCCAAACTGGGGCTGTGGTTCGAAGATCTAACCAATCTGTGGGCAGCCCTTTTTTTCTTTAATAGCAGACTAATTGGCAGACCAATTAATCTGCTCATCTGTGAAGAGAAAATTTATAGCGATAAGTAGTTCTATTTCCAGAAGTCATTCTCTAAAGTAACATTACAGTGGCCTTGTTTACTTCATGCCCTGCAACATGATCCAGTGCTTCAACAGTAGCACAGGTCAATTAGTGGACAAATTAAGCAATTATTAGCCACTAACAAGGGTGACTGGCATCATTACCCTTCCTGTTTACCAGCAAACTGTTATTTTAATACAAAGATCAACAAATAAATTAGGGCATCTGTTGTATTGCCATGTCTGCCTTGAAGTAAATGATATTAAATGGGCTTTGGTTGCTGCCAAATTCTTAACCCCGGCCTAATGAGATACACTGATATGTCTCTTGCTGATTATAGAAGCTGTAAAATTTAGTTTGTATTGATTTATTAACAGAAGGACCAAGTTCTCCGTGATGGTATTTTTTTAATAGTCTGATATCTGTCTTTTTATTTTAAATGTTATTGATCTAGAGACTATTGGGTTCCTCTGAAAAACAAAGCTATTTGTTAATTGTATTGATTATTTGGATGCTTACAATAATTTTATGGTGAGGTTTGTATACGTAGATGTATGCCTTCATCTGATGCTTCTCTTATGTTCCTTGGAACTGCCTTTACTTCCAGGTCAGACTTCTGTGAGTCAGTTATTTTTAACTCTTGCTTTGTATTTTTATCATGGGGTAAGACTTCTTCAGATTTAATTAACTGTCTCCCAAAAAAGTAAATCTGTTTGGATTGGGTGAACTTGGCTGCAGTACCCCCTAATAGATTGTGGTACATTGGGAAATGCTGTGTCTCATTTGTCAGCAAGATGCTGGGTGCCCAAGGTCAGTCTCTTCCCTTTAGTCTGGTGTGCCTGGTGTAACCATGGATCAAGCAGAGCAGAGGCTCACCCATTACATGTTTATACACAGCCTTCCACGTCATAGCACGTTATTGGTTAGGGAATAATATTTCTCTGCGTGAAGCTGAAAACTGTAGCTTTTAATTGCCAAGATGCCTTTGCCAAGTTCTGTGAGTGACATTGCATCAATAACAGGAGCAAAATGAGCAGAACCTGGACAAGTCTCTTCACTGGCACAGTTACAGCCAGAGCAAAGCTCTGAGAATTTAGGCTCTTGTTACCTCCTGAATGAAAAGCAATGTTATCCCTGAGGTATTTGTGGTCCTCCCTGCTGCATGAAGAGCTGTCACAAGTACACGCTTGGTGTACTGCCAGTTCTCATGGCAAAACTGTTCCACCAAGGTCTTTGGTGAAGTGGTGATTGTGTACAAAATGCGACATTTATGCCACTTTTATTGTGGATGCTTTGAAAGATCATACCTGACCTAGGATAAAGTATGTTCTGGACATACTGATTTCTGAATAGTTAACTATTCCGAGTGTTTTAGAAAACATGAACTGATGTGATGTTTTGAGTCTAGTTGCAAGCTCTTTAAAACTAAAACCAGCAAAGTGTCTCAAGAAGCTGTGGACTAAGTGTGGGATTGTATTCCTTTAAGTAGTTTTGAGCCCTCCAGGTGTGCATACTGTGGATTATGTTTTAGACACTGCCAGAAAACAGTTAGAGCAGCAGTTTAACATAGCTAAGCCTTTCACGTTTGCATACAGTTAGGAAACCTGGTTATTCAGAATCCAGCTGTGTCCCTGTCATTTCTTCTTGTTCTTGCTGTTGTGTAATAAAAAAAACAACAACAGCCAAAAAGCAGATCAATGTTTGGTTTCCTTCATTGGGAGGAGGTAACTGCAGAAACATTTCCTGAGCAATGTAATTATGTATATGCTAATTTGCCTCAGAAATTCAGGTTTAGTCTTTTAAGTGGAAGACCTGGTTACAGAAAGGGACTTTCTCTTCTTCAGGATTAGTCACTAATAGATGGAAAAGATTGCTGATGTTTAGAGTCAATTATACCTTGATCATCTTAGACATTTCAGAAGGCTCATTTTTCCCCATGTGCCTCAGCAAATTAGAATTCATTCCAACAGCAGCATAGGTTCAGATTTGTTAGTATTTGAAATACAAAATGGGCCTTAGGAAATAAGTTAAATAAAGGAGATGTACACAATGTGAGATTTTGGTCCCAGCTTTAATGTATGTTTCAGCCAAGCTATAAACAAGTGTGTTTAACCTGGCATGTACCCAGGTTTTAGTTTGTTTGTTTTTAAAGATTTTGACTGCATCACAAAAAATCAGGTCTAAAGTCAGCTTTTTGGAAGCCAGCTAGTTAGCCCATGCCATCTCTTCTATGTTGAATGGTTGCTTGTTACATCTATTCCCTAGGGCTTTGCCCTGTCCAGCATTAAACGTTTCTGATGATGGGATTCCACTCTTCCCCTGGAGAGACAATTCCACAGTCTAATAGAGCTCACCATTAGTGAAATTTTACTGATGATCAGCCTTAATTTTTCTCTGCTTAATTTTATCCTGTTACTGGAGCATAGTGATTGATTTATTCTGCGGAAATTCAGTAAATGGTTCCTGCTTCACAGGATGGACCTTACAATAAATAGCAAATTGTCATGACCTATCTGTGGGTGTCCTGAGACTACACAGGAACTCAATTTATCTCGACATTCATTCCCTGGAAGCTATTTCTGTCAGTACCAACTCAGTGGAGGAATAAGCAATGCATTTAACTGCCAGACTGCCTGCCTCCTGCCCCAGCATCAGCCTTGGAGCAAGGAGATGTTTAGTCGCTCCCTGAGCACGACGGCCAGAGGCAGGAGCTCCTGCGGGGTCTGGTGCTGTGATTGTGCCCAAAGGAAGGGCATTTAGGATCTGTTTCCCCTGTCACTTGCCTTGGCTCCACATTAAAGGAGCTTCACTGATGAGGTGGAGTTGCTCCTGGTTTTTATGAGTGTAAAGTAAGTGAAGAATCTAACCTTATAAATTCCAGTCTATCAATCCTACAGCTTCCCTATGCCTGGTACAGAGTTTATGTAACTCTTCCAATTTTAGTGAGGCATTTTATACCTCTTTATACATGCAGGTGATCTGAACTCTGTGTTCATATGTCAAGGGTAGGTCTGGGCATATGATCAAACATATTTGAGGTGCCTCAGCTCAACAAATTGCCACTCATGAGCTGAGATACAGTATGTGCCCATGTATGCATGCTGGGTATGTAAGGTGCTAGGCTTAAACTAGTATGTTTTACTTCATTTCACCACTTAAGAGGAGAAATGTTTTGTTATTGTGGCTCAGCTGATGAGCAGTAACTTCTCCCTCTGTGGAAACTTGACTGTGTCTGATAACATAGCCATACTGTACTTGCATTATGAGGATGGACTGAAGTATTTATCCTTAAACTTATTTCTGGAGTTTTTAGAAGGTGGCGGGTGCTACATGATTGCAAGTGGCTTGTTCTGTTGGAAGCAGGAGCAGTACCAGGAATCAAGAGGAGTGATCATTTGAATCTTTTACATGTGAAATTTCAGATAGATACCTGGAAATCATTAATGTCATAAACCTCCCTCTTCAAACTCTTCTTTCATTTTTCTCAGGTATAATTGATTTCCTTGTGAGCCAGCACCCTATTGCGAAAGTACTGAGAGACCACCTGGTCTTCAAGATTGCACCCATGCTCAATCCTGATGGAGTATACCTAGGAAATTACAGGTATGGTGTAGAGTATGAATCTGCATATTGTTATATCTACCTTACACACCCTGCAGTGTTTTGTCACTGAATCTTATATGGCTTGTTTCAATTCATTCCTCTTAAACTGGAGGTTCTCATGTGGCCATATGATTCCTGAAGTTCCCATCAAGGAAGGGGCTCAATGGCAAATTTGCTTGCTTCAGGAGGCAGAGAGCAACTCTCCAAGATAGCAGGGTATGTGCTCTGCAAGCCTCCTCTAGGTGTGGGAGTTAAAGTCAGCTTAGAGTTAGACCTTAGCTGTGTTTTATAAATGCATTCATTATGCTGCTCATCAGCCTCTATGTAAATGTGTCAGTCAATCACAGTTCCCTTCAAATACCCAGATCATCCATTAAAGTCACAGATTTCAGTCTATTATTGTACTGTAATAGATAGGGATACATGGAATGGAATAATCATTCCACACTATGCTAATTTTGTTTCATTTTAGTATTTGAATTACTACTTTACCACCTCTTCTGTTGAGAACGTATTCAGATAATCTTTTGTTTTCCCTAAAATTTTTTGCTCTTAATGCATTTATTTACAAAATAAACATGCTGCTGGAGGTGGTAATGAAAAGCAGTTGATTAGCTGATGATTTGTTTGTGGGGGCAATTACATGTACCACATAGTTCTCTGGAGAAGCCCCTGAGAAATGTAATAATACTGTATGTGGTTTTGCTTACAGCGCAAGACTAAATAACACAATACACTCTGTAGCCAGGCTACCTTGAGCTTTGATCTAATTAGCTATTGCATTGCGAAGCAGAATAAGACTGGGTTATTGTGTGGATGAGGAGACCACTGAGGAAGAAGTTAGAAATTGTGGGAAATGGTGCTGCTGGCTCTGTTCTTTGTTTTGATATGTGCTTCTTAGCCCTTCTGTGCTTTGCTACTTACTAAACTGAAATAGCAAGGAATTGCGTGGGTGATTTCAGCAGTGCTTATATGCATGTTTTACAAGTGAAACTTCTGAGGGCACATAGTCTCCTTCCAGCTACACTGATACTCCCTCAACTCTTGGCAAATCCAAAGCCAGGGAGTGATATTGGAGTAGTGGTGTCTGACAGCGCTAGGAATTTATCATAAAGGTTATGTCACCTTACAGGAATAAAGACCTAAAAAGGCTCTAGAGTCTGATACTACATTGCTTTACTCTGTTTCAGGTACCCTGCACGTAGGCAACTCCTGTTGCAATTAAGTAGCTTTTGTTTTGCCTCATAAATTTACTTGCCCTGTAGGTTTTTTTCTTGCACTATTATTTATACTTTTGGAGAGGCATGCAGCTTTACGGACATGCATATGGCTCATAACTTGAAAAGCCTTTTGGGAACCCAGGTGTTATGAAAGGGCATGTGAATTAATTTGGAAATGCTGAGCCTGATGGTATACTATTGTTTTAGCTTTTCACGATATGCAGAATTTTCAACTCTCCTGAACTAAAGAGACTTTTAATGAGGTAGTTGGAAAAGCATTTAATTTTCTTGCAATTCTTCACTTTATTTACAAAAGGCCTAATGTAACTAATAACTTAAAAATGAAGGTAATAAGCAAAATGCTACCTATTATCTTGAGAAGAATATCAAAAAGCCTAGTAATGTGCCAGCATTGTATTTAACTAGTGCTGAGTGAATAATTTACAGCAAACACTTTATTTCCTGCTCATACAAAATCCACAAGCACATCACAACTTATTTGCTTGAATTTACTGGACGAATTTTAAAAAATCTCTAAGGATCAATTGCTAGTATTTGAAAATTTAACTCTAAGTCTTCTCTGTGATTGGCGAGATAAATCTGTTTCATCTCTTTTGGTTTTTGTTCAGATTAGCACATAAATAGGACTTTCAGAAGTCTTTTGCGTAATGTGGTGTAACACAGATCTATTGGCTGGGGACAATTCCCCTGCATTTTCAAACAAGGTCTGTGGTTCCATATGCAGCAAGAGCAGTTTTAAGCATTTGAACTTCCTGTTATCTCCCTCTTTTTCAAAGCAGCAGCTAGTGACTATTTCTTTGGTTCATTGAAGGTTCACATTCAGAGCTATGCAAGCTAAGATAATGAAATGGGTAATTAAACCTCATGCTTGCGTTTGTAAATTGATCTCCTGCCAGTGTGAGAGAGATTTTTTTACCCCACCAGAACATAGCTTTTTACAATTGGCAAAGCATACTGTGAAATGCACTTCGCTGTCCTCTGAAATCCCAGGCGCTGTGGGCACCATTAGAAGCCTGAGTATGTCAGCAGTTCTTGTAGAAGGGATGGGATATACTAGTTCTCCTGTGATCAAAACAGAAACTAACCACTCGTTTACCCAGGATGATATGGTAACAGTTGGCTGATGGGATTTTCTTCATTGTCATTTTTGGGGATGCAGGATTTTCAGCAAGGGTTTGGGTCCTGTGCTCTTCTCCAAAGTCCTTATTACTTTGTTCTGAGTGCTTGTGAATTGAGGTTTAGGAGTTTAAGCCAAAACTGCAACAATAATGCCAAGAATTGTCTATTATCTATAAGCTGTTGCTCATTCTCAAGAGAACAGACTAAATGGGTTGTGGTCCAAAGGGACTTTCTTGTGGTGAAATGTTCATAACCAGTAACAAGTGAGTTTAATATCACAGCTATAAAGCACAAGTGCTCACAGCACAGACACATCTGTGAGGAAGGTTGTTTATATGTTGTGTGTACATTCAGGCAGCTCTAAAAGAAATAGTCATGGAAGTGAATGTCAATGCCCAGTGTATCAGGATGCATGGAAACACGGTGCTAAAATTCACTGATTTATTCAAGTACATGCAAGAGTTTAAGTGTATTTGTGGACCCATACAGTTAGGAGTGAAAAGACAATGTGCCTTATGTGGCTTAAAGCGGTGGTTAAGCATCCCCTCTAATTTAGAATGTTTGGAGGGTCTACACACAATTTTAAAAAGTATCTTTTAAAAATAAATGGAGAGAAGATGCAATTTGATTGTAATCTTAGAGCATAAATCTTTTGATAGAAAGTGAACCAGTACAGTTCTATCTCTTAATAGCTATTACTTACGTATATAAACCACGAGAGTTGGTAAAATTACTTCTACTATATTTCCAGTGAAATTTCTGACTGACTGTTTAGAAATCAGAACATTTAATTTTTGCTTTCACCTGTTTCTTTCTGAAATGAGCTGAGGAATGAGAAATCACAGGCAAACCACACTCTAGTAGATCAGATTTGGCTGGGTACAGGTGTGGAAGGGATTAGGTGCAAAGAAGTGAAGTCCTCAGAGTGCAAATTCATCTGCAAGCCAAAGTACTGACTGGCTGATTGGGATTGCTCCTGTTTGCAGTGCTAGCTGTTGTTTGCTGGTTTGCTAGCGTCATACCCTTCTGTGAAGATGACCACTACACTGCACTCTTTTGTCAGTGAAAGAGACCTCCATAGCCCTTTTCTTGCCACATGAGTATACCCAGCTCTTTCTAACATACAGGATAACAATAGGTACCTGCTGTTTACTATGGACAAGAATGTAGGGTCTCTCCCAAAACAGAAAGACAGGCTTCATCCCTTTGTTGAAGTCTTTAAAGCCTGGTATTACTGTGCTTCTAAGTGTAACTGGCTTTGCAGTTACAGTGTGTAGAAAATGATATGCCACATGGGCTTGTTAATTAAATTGCCCAGGAAGGTTGACCTAGCTACATAGTGAGTCCTTAGCATAATTTGCCCTCTGTTCTGGCTGGTAACTTGTCCTCAGCTTTCACCTGAATTGAAAGACCCCTTTTGCTGGGGATGGTGCATGACTTGACCTTTAGCTTCATGAAAGAACATGGCAAATAAAAAAAATATTTGTGAGTTTCTCCATAACACTAATCTCACCCTCTCTGATGGATTAAACTGTGAAACAGTTTTAGGAAATAAAGGAAAACTAGTGCTGGGAAGAGAGATTTCTTGGCCTTTCTCTCTCTGTTTGTGGTATAGCATTATCATCTTCTGAACCTATTACCATCCCCAGGGAGGTGGGGTTAGACTAAGAAAAAAAATGTGTCTTGATTTAAAAGTCGTGCATCCCCAGGCTTGGCCTGAACTTTCCTTTATTGAGAGCTTGTTCTTAAGCTGGCATTCTGCAGCTGAATGCTGAAATGTGTCCCTGCAGGCGAGATGACTGTACCACACCATCTTAGATTAGTTCCAATTTGTCAGCCTCACCTTCTGGAGATGAAACCCTATACTGGCACAAAAAGGGATGTGTTTCTTAGTCTGGGCAGCTCTTCACTGAGGTATCCCAGAAATGCCATGGCAAGGTAGTTGAAATATCCTGACCGTTCTCTAAAGGCTTTATTGCATGACCAAGTAAGGCTTCCCGTCTCTTGCCATTTCTGTGTTGCCTTCAGTTGGTTAGCTGTGACAGAATCAGTCTTCAGTAAATTAAAGCCATGAATTAGCTGAAATGTTCTGAACTGTCATCACTACAATATCCTTCTAGCCTGATTGTAAGGACTGCAAGAATTTGTGTGAATGGGGAGAAGAGGGCACTCGTTGATTCCAATCCTTTCTTGTTTCACTGTCAGGTACAATATTTTTGAAGTCAACACAATCTTTACTGCTTGCTTGTGTGAGGGGTTAACAAAGAAATTTGTTGGATGGAAAGGAGGCCAGTACTACCCGGAGTGGAAAGCCAAATTCACCATAAACAGTGTCAATGTCCATATTGCAATGAAAGCTGTGCTGGGATGAAGTGTTTTGGACAAATGGTATATTTTTGCCCCAGAAATGTAGTTTTGTAAGGACTGATATGGTTTGTGGAAGTGAGTTGAATTTGGCAAGTTGTTTCAAGTGAAAAAAGGGAGCTGGGAAGGCTTGAGAAACATTTAAAGTTATTCATATCAGCATTTTATAAATGATAATCTTCTCATTTTTGTTTGTTAATGGGATGATTTGTTTAAAAATTGGCCTTTTTTAAAGATCTCTTTTGAAGAGTCTGAAATACAGACAGAAAACTAAGTTTTGGACCAGATGAAATATTTCAGATTTACCCTGAATAGTTTTTTGTGGACTTTATTTCTGTAACTCTAGAAATAGTCAAAAGATCAACATTCATGTTCACATGTAATTTTTGAGGGGTCTTTTGACAGTAAAAGCATATGTGAACTTTATCCAAATTATTTTAGCTGTAAATCAGAGCTATATGTTGTAACACTGAGGAGTGCTGATTTTGGTCTTTGATAATATCACTTTGGGGGAATATACCTATACCTGCATACATATATGTGTATAAGTATGTTCACAGTGACTGGATATGTTGTGTGGGTCTTAGAATCACTTGTCCAGTTGTGAGGCATGGCTACTTATGTGCATACTGTCATTCGCATAATATCTCTTGATTATTTTTAACCTTTTTTTCTGGTGGGGAAGGTTTTTTCCTTAGCTTAATTTCATGCATGTGAAATTCATGCATTGCCTTGAATTGAAAAACAGCGTATCCATCTCGGATGACAAGATGAAGCTCTCGATAGAGTTTATTTTTCCTAATTAGGTGTTTGTCATTGTGTATTCTATATAACAACGTATAAGTAAACAATCGTGGACCTTTTGAATAAATTTATTGGTTTTATTTATGTTACTGGGCATAAAAAAATCTATAATTACCAGGTACAGCCGCAATATAACTGGTATTTAATGACAATTACTTTTTGTTACCATAGAAATGAGTCCAAAGTAGTTACCTATAATTTCTCATTCCCAAACCTCACACATGTTGTATTGCAGTATTACCATAGTAATTGCCTATTAGTCATCATAAAATAAGCAGTTACCCAGAAGATATCAGGATAGTGTGAAATTTCTCATCTACTTCAAAACTTGCAGCACATGCTGCTTCTCGTCTTCTTTTAGTGGATTTTTGCCTGAATGACAAGAATGTCCATTGTACATTAACCCAAGGGAAGAAGGGATGTGATTGAGAGAGAATTGTACTCTAAAAATACACCAAGTCAGGAAAAGTATGTTCCATCCCTGAAAATATAGAACTATTTGTTATTATTGAAAAACAGGGATTTTTCAATCCCACAAAATGGAGGTTTGTTCCTTACCATGAATTTCCTAATTTATTTTTTTTTTCCCAATTCAGTTGTGACCAAAGCAGAGGCTACAAGTCTTAGGGAGTCTGTGAGAACAGCTGTGCTGTGTCATACCTCACAAGTCCAGTATCCACTAATGCAGCAGTGGAAGTGCCACTCTCCTTGTAAGAGCAGAAGATGCTCGTAAGATGCTTTCCCAGCTTCCAGTGATTTTTGTTTCAGACATTTCCTAAACTCATGGGATTTCTGTCTGCTCAGTAATGTGCAGTGGATTTGTCTTCCTAGTACTTGTCCAGTTTGCCCTTAGATGGTAAGCATTAGTGTTCTCAGTCTGCTCTGGCCTGAGGCTGTTCAGCTCCTGCCCCGGTGCAGGAAGCACCACCCACTTCAGCCTGCTGTGAGCTTCACATACTTCTCAGTGGCCCCTCTTGCACCTTGTTTGTCTTCTTAATTTATATTGCATGGTATTGAGGCCAGGGAATCTCTCTCTGTGCCTGCCTAGATCACATTTAGTATCAGCTGGGGGTTGGCGAGTCACGTGGAGGCAAGTAATGCTCCCCTTCGTAGCTGGGACTACAGGAGAGGGGCCCACCATAGGTGCTGAGTGCATTACTGACTGGTGGAGTGGTGGCAGCTGAGCTCTTGTCTTCTCCTCCCTTTCCAATCTCAGAATTGGAAATCCAAGCTTTCCAATGCTTCAGTGTCTTTTGACAGCCTGTTGGTTTAAAAATATAGCTATGGCCAGGACCAACCACCCTGATAATGGGGAAAAAACAAACAGAAAAGAGACCTGCCACAGTGAGGGAATGGCCATTTCCTTGTATCGCCTTCTCCCATGCAGCTCGGGGAGAGGGTGAGGCATGGCAGAAGCTTTCTCCTCCCCCAGCTCTTGCTTGGCATTGAGGACAGGACAGGAATTTTCTGCACTGTCTTCCTCCCATGTCCTGTCTGTGTTTGCATCTGTTTTGGATCTCCCAGCTCATACAGTGTGCCAGGTTGGGGCCCTGGAAAGCAAAGTCTGGGGTGGATCTGCAGCTGTGACACAGGTGTGCTCTGGGCAGCAGCAGCAATGGAAAAGACCAGGGAGGCAAGCAAGCAGCAGAGGTTTTCTCTGGCCTTTACATCCATCTGGCTCATAGCATTGCCATTCCTTTCCTGCTTGGAAGTTTTCTTTCCATTGTGGCTTTTATTACCAAGAGAGTGCTGTGATCGTAAGACAGTTATAGTGGCTGCTGTTTTGCTCAGCATTGCTTAAAAAAAGCTTCCTTGTAAAAAAGTTGTCATCCTTTATCTTAAAACAAATACTAGGTTTGCAAAAGGGTTCCTATCTACTGCCATTGAAAATGCTCTTTATATTGATGTGGTAACTGCTCATTTAAGCCATATTACAGCTCCTGAGTATTTTTCAGTTGCTATTGATGTGACAAATTCTCTTGCACAGAGGACTGAACCAATCAATAGAGTCAGTATATGTGCTTTAACAACAAAGCCACATGCCTTGGGGTTCCAGTTGAATCTGAACCTTTTAGTAGCATTAAATAAAGCTATATTTATTTTGCTTTTGGTGCAAGAAAAAAAAATCTGAACCCAACCTAATTTAATACAACTTGTTGGAAGGGTTTGAAGGCAGCGTTATGGGGCCATTTTCACATGTGATGAATACGTAACTAGTGTCAGAGCTGCTATTTTGTTGTTGTAAGTGAACACTTCTCTTTTAGTTAGATTGATCTGGGACTAGAGTAGCCTTTTATTTTTAGAAGAGCAGGGAGAGAAGTCTTAATGAGAAATATTGAAATCATAGCTTTTTTATATCTACCATTATTCCACTGAGAATGAGACATGATGTCCTTAAAGAGACAGGGCTATTTATTTTCCATTTAAATAGCACCATTTATGATTATTACCTTTGAGCCGTTATGCAGAGAATAAGCACCCAACTCATGAACCCCAGCCAAGTGAATCAAAGTTTTGTACCTAAGTGCCATTTACATCTGTGAGTTGCTGTAGGAGCCTATTCTTGACCTTCATTGTCTTTAGTTTTTGAATGTTTTTGTCTTCTAGAATGTATTTGTAATTAACAGGGGTCTTAATGTCAGTTTGGTTGAAATGTTTGTTTCCTTTCTTCCCCTCCTGAATAGCTGATCTTAGGTCGGAGTAATCGCATCTGGGTTTCTTAGCTTTACTTTCAGTTAAGTAATTAAACGTATTGGGCCTTCTTCTCTTTTTATTTTCTTTCCTCTTTTTTAAGTCTGGCTTGTATCTCTGGTGATTTGAGTTCTTGTTCATAGTAGCAAACAAAGGACCAAAGCCTCCAGTGGTGTTTTTGTTTGTTTTTGTGTTTTGTTTTGTTTGGTTGCTTTGTTTTTTGTTTAGTTTTTTTTTTTTAAATTCTGCAAATGACTTAGTAAACCTCAGCCAATTTGCTGTAGATCTTTGTTTTGGTATACCCACCTGCAATTCAGGAATAATTAGGTCTCATATAGCTAAAATTAGATGTGGAGCTACGTTTATTAGTGCGTGTAAAAAACCATGTTGCATTCCTTGGCTTTGAGGCACTATGTAGGTACCAAGCAGTATTGTTTAGGAAAACAATATCTTTAAATATACCCATGCAATCAAAGCAGTGCTTTATTGTTAGTTTTGCAAGTGAGAGAAGGGAGAAACATGCTGAGTTGGTCTCTGTCTAATGTCGTAACGAGCTGAGCTTTACTTCTCGAACAGCAGTTGCCAGGACGCAATCCATGGCATTTAAGAGCTGATACAAAAGACTGGAGGGCTGCTCCGAAAAGGCTATTGCCAGGCACAGGAAGTTATGGCTGTGACACAACCCGAGAAATATGCCGTGTATTTGCAAGTGCCATCTACTTGTACGGTTTATTGAGCTATTTCCAGTGACAGGTGCAAGACATGCCTGTAACTGGCTTTTTTTATTGGTGATCTTCAGGCAGCTGCCTGCTTACATGGTACATATTGTTAGCTTCTAACATGTGTTGCACCTAGCTGCAAATGCACCAAAGTGATCCTCCCACCCTAGCAATTGCCATAAGGATGCTGTGCCAAAGTGCCGTGAAAGAGGAGAGAAGTCAGCACAGTATCGAGGGGCAGGAGAGGTGTCCATGGGCCACTTTTCCCAAGAGGAGATGGTCTGTGGTATGGAAAGTGTTTGTGTAGCTGTAAGCAATGGGGACAATCCAGCTTCCAATTCCCTAGGCTTTGTCTCTTCCTTTCCCCCCGGTGAAATCAGTGATACTGCTGCTTTGCTGAAGGTCTAGTTCAGTGAAGTGCTCAGAAGTGTCTCTTGCAATGAGGGCCATGACTCAGCAGTGTGTCTTGATTCTCTGTGGGCTTTCTTCCCCTTCTGCCCTTGTCCTTTGTTTAGTTTTCCCTCCTTAACACAGTTACCAGCCCAAACAAGAGGTGTGGTTTCTTGCAGAATCAAGAGCAGCTGAAGCTTAGCGTGAACTGTCCTGCCTTTGTCTGCATTATATTTGCCTTGCCAGGAGCATCACTGAGTTGTTGACTCATTTGGGAGCAAATCCCACAACCTGAAGCATTGACAAGGTTGAACTCAGCTCCAGCCCTACCTGAATTCTCCTGTCCTAGGATGCAAGAGCTGCGTCCAGCCCTGTGGACACACACACAGTTGAGGCTATAAATGGGGATTCAAACTGTCTTTGTACTGTCAGTTACTGAGTGGGGCTGCTCCCTAACTAGACTCCTCCATTATTCCCCATTTTGGGGAAGAGGTTTCTCTGTCCTGACTCCTGGCTAGTGTGGAGTTGCTGCAGTACTTGGCAGTACTCTCCTGACCTCCTGGAGAAGAGAAGACTCTGGGGAGACCTCATTGCAGCCTTTCAATACTTAAAGGGAGCTTACAAGAAAGACAGGGACAGACTTTAATAGGGCCTGTAGCTATAGGACAAGGGGTAATGTTTTTAAACTAAAAGAGGGTAGATTCAGACTAGATCTAAGGAAGAAATTTTTTATGATGAGGGTGGTGAAACAGTGGAACAGGTTGCCCAGAGAGGTGGTAGATGCCTCATCCCTGGAAACATTCAAGGTCAGGTTGGACAGGGCTCTGAGCAACCTGATCTAGTTGACGATGTCCCTGCTCATTGCAGACAAGTTGGACTAGATGACCTTTAAAGGCCCCTTCCAATGCAAACCATTCTATGATTCTTGAGAAGAACCAAGACTCTCCTGTCTGTTGGTCCAGGGGGCAGAGCCAGGCTACTTTTGTATTTTAGCTTTACAGGTTACACTTCAGTGCTGGTTCGTGCCAGCATGGTTTGTCTTTACAACAATTAAGTGAAAAAAGGAAACTACAAGTCAAGAGGAGAAATATTTTGCTTAACTGTAGAAATGACCAATTAGAGGTCAAATTCTGCCTTAATGAGAGCATGTGTTGTTCCCTCTAGGTGAGCAACCTAAAGAGGGAGAGCGAGGAAGGTGTTTTGTCTGCTATCTGTGAGCATAGGAAGGCTCAGCATGTGATTAGTGTGTATCTCAGTTTTGGGTTGTTCCACCCCAAACAGCATCTCAGAATCTTTTTCCAACGTAACTAATATTTGTTTCCCCACTCGACCCCCCCATTTCAGCAACATCTGCTCACCTAGACCTACAGATTCACTAGCTGTCAGGAAAGGCAGCTGAGGGATTAATTTTCTATGAAGACCTTTCTGGACAGAGATCCTGGGATTTGCTGAAGTTGCACCCATTTACACAAGATCACTAGCAACTAGTGATCACTCCCGTGGTCTCTGCAAGAGTCCCTTCCTTGTAATCAAGTTTTATCACGTTAAACAAGCAAGGGGTTCAGTACTCACCTTCAGTTCACCAGGGAAGTATTTATCACCTGCTAATAGAAAAGTCCTGTCTTCCTGTTCCAACTGCTGCTATGTGGGTGGGGAGGGGGAAATCCCATCCAAGTTATTAGGAAAACAATAGCAGCCTAAGGGAATGTTTGTTTAGGTTGCTTTTTTGTTGTTTTCTTTTCCTGGGTGACAGCTGTTCTTTTCCCTTTTTTATTTTATTTTTTTTTAAATTGCAGCACTTAAAATGATGGCAGCTTGCTGTATAATTCATAATATTAGTCCTAAGGGCAGTGTCGTGTAACATGAAAACAATCTTGAGACAAATCTAAATGATAAACATCCATTATCTAAACCAATATTGTATTAATAGAACAACATTAAATACTCTGAGGATGTACATCGCTTCTGGGGAGTGTGAAGGCAGACACCTGCCCAAAGTTCCCACTCACATATCTTGGTCAGCACATTGGCTCCCAGACACCATAATCTCTTTATGACTTAGAAAAGTCTTGTTTTCACTCTTTGCAGTAAAGTATCTCCAGGTGGTTCAGAGCTGTGATGTTTCCTCATCTCTGTTTGGAGAAGATACCTTTTTTCTTGAGTTAATTCTCATAGGTGAAGTCTCCCAAAAGAAACATGGCTAAGTGTTGAGTTTCAGGAGCTTGCAAGGAGTTGAGCTCTTGTAAACTAGTCCTGGTGCTCATTTGAAAATTTAGGTTGTGGCTGTAAAAGAAACTTATATTTAGCTACTAGTACACAAGCCTTTTTTGCTGAAGCAGAGAGAGATTGGAGACTGCTGTTTCACAGCTGCTTTAAGCTAAGGAAATTGTGTGCTGGTACCCAAAGGGGCAGTTCAGTTCTGTTTTCCCTCCTGGCTGTGCATCCCTGACATCTCCTTTTTGCCAGGACTGGTGTTTGTGTGACAGTGCTGTGAGCCAGGAAAGGACTAATCCTTCAGAAAACCAGCCTGACAAACCAGTTCTCACAGGGATCCCTGTACAGCCAGAAAAATGGGACCAAGACAGGAGGGAGGAATGAGCAGAGAGGGATCCCTTTTTAATGGCAACTTGAATGTAGATGGGTTTTTAAAGCAATTTTGAAGCCAGAGCCCAAGATTTAGGTGGCTGTTGTGCAGTTATTTCTGGGATCTTAGAAATTAAAAACAGTGGTAACCAGTGATTTCTTGGATGGTTGGTATGTTCAAATGAACCATGCCTATATGATCTCTTTCTTAGGATTATTATTTGCTAACAGCAGCAAATGATTATTTCTATTACTTGGTAACAAGTTGGGTGAATCAACACGTCCATTCAGGAAAACAGGGGCTTAATGGTGTCAGAGGCTGGAAAAAGAGCTGTTTCTGTACAACTCTTATACCCCATTACGTACACATGGTAAAAAACTGTCCACAAAATCTTTCTCTCTCCACTGCCTATAAATACAGAAGCCATCATAGTTGTGCTGACACAGCAAAGGGAGCAATTAATCTCATAGCAGATTACTTCTCTGCTGCCCCTGGCGCCAGGCAGAGGGGGGATGTCAGGGTAGTATGGGAGGAGGTAGATGTGACAGCTGATTGGCAGCTGATGGCTTTGCCTGGTTGGTGTCTAGAGCTGGAAGAAGAGCGCTCTGCCAACATGGAGGAGTTGGGATCAGAAAAGGGATGTGACATTTCTGGACACACAGTGTTGAGCCACAAAAATATTACCTGTCTCTGCCAGTGTGAGTGGGACAGGTATTCTGCCTCTTCTTCCCTTCCTAGACTGGAAATGCTGTATATTAATAGAAGTATATGCAACTTAATGTGCAGCTACTCAGTGTTAACCCAGGTCCCCAGGGAAGAGAAGTGCTTATTTCAGGTTGCGCAGATCATAAACCTGCTGCCTTGTGTGGTGTGTGTGCTCTGAATACTAATGTTCCCTTTCCCTTTTCTTTACTGACACGGCCATTGAGCTGATGAATTGTATAGATTATACAATGATAATGGATGGGGAAGGGGAATTTCATCTGTCTCTTTAACCAAAATATGAACAGTAAATCCTGCCTGTTTGCAGAGAACAGCTGGATTTCTAATAACACTGGAACACTGTTGTGGTGGTGGTGGGTGGGTTTAGCTGCCCTCTCTCTTTCGTCACTGCCATTCAGATATCCAAAGGCTTGCAAAAGGACTGGAGCTTTCCAACACCCTGAGGCTAATGCAGCAGTTATCCTGGAAGTCTGCCAGCTCTGTTGGATCTAGGAAAAGCCTGAACCCCTCTATGGTGCCTCTGCACCATGCCCAGGGGAAGAAAGGGAAGCAGGAGCCTTACATTTGATTCTCCAAGTAACAGCTGGGTGAGCGAATGGGTTGTTCTTGTAAACAAGACCAGTCTCTATTCATAGAGTGGGCTGAGCTGTGATCTGATCCTGTGCAAAACAGTGAATAAGCTGCATTGTGGAAGGGCTTATGGTAAGGTTGTGTGTATCTTTGGGAATCTCAAGAACTGAAAGAAGAACGTCACAGAAATGTGCAAAGCCTCTCAGGCTGGTCACATTTTGTATTATTAATAACAAATTTTGTATATTAATTTGAATTGAAATAGGTTAGCAAGGGAGCCTGAATGTTCAGATGACTGATAATCCATTGACACTACAGTGCTGACCAGAAGCCACAATCCTGTTCTGCTAGGTGCTGTACAAGCACATCATAAATGATCCTCACTTTCCCAAAGTGCTTTCAGAGCTAAAAGAGTGTGGCACAGCAGGTGGACAAGGCAATCAAGCAAGCTGTTATAGCAGGGGAAGTCAGAGTACTAAATATAATAGGAGGAATTGAGGTAGGTTTTTTCCTTTTTTTATGGGTTTTTTTTTCCCTCCCCCTCCTCTGGTTGGTGGCCGAAAACACAATAGCTAACTATACAATCAGGCTGAATAACCTTCATATATCAACTGATAGTAGGACTACTCTAAATTTGGTGAACCCAGGGAAGGAGCTTTCTGTGACAAAATACATTTGCAAAGGAAGGTTGACCCAAAAGGTGTATTTCTTCAGAATGGTTTACTTTTAGATGTTCTTCCATTCTCCTTGGGCAAAACTGTGGAGTTCTACTCAGGCACTAGGTTTTTCATTACTCTGTTGCAGCTGAGCATATTATGGTTCTACCCATTGTTTTACATCTGGATTAAATTGTCATTTTGTGCATCTGGAGGTAGGTTTGTTCAGTAGGTTTTGGAAATCCACAGATGTTCAAGGCCCAGTCAATCTCTTGGCAATGCTTGCTAGTGAGGAAGCTACACAGTGAGAATATCTATTCCATGCAAGTGCTCCCAGCAAGTTTTGTACCCCAGCAGTTGTCCTTGGATAGATCTTCTGTCTGCTCTTCCAAGACTGAAAAGAATGAATTGACAAACTGCCAGTCTATCTCCTTTACTTTCTACTGTGCCTTTGCTAACCTTCTGTACATTTTCAGCTGCTAAAATCTTTTTCATTTCTAATTCTTCCAGTAGGGTTTACTTTTACTCCTGCTGTTGACATGCAAGTTGGAGCTGATGCTGGCGTAGGTTTGTTCTTGATATCTCCACCTTGCTGATGTTTTGCTAACTAGTGTAAAAGACAGGTCACATCTAGGAGATATGCTGTTATTGGTATGGGTGAGAGGCAAGTGCAATCCTAGCAGACAGTTCTTGTACCCTACATTGGTCACCTTTTCAATTACAGATCTGATCTGCTAAAATCTTGTCATTCTCATTCTAGTTTCTGTTAATGAAATGCATTTAACTGTCAGCTCTTTTTAACAGTAACAACACAGCTGAGGATTCATAAATTCCCACGGAAGTCAAATGACTGCTACCTTAGAAGAACTCAGTCAAGTCCTTTTTCATCTTGAAGCTGGAGGAGACAACCACAGCTTTCTTGATCCAGCCAACCAGGATATTTTGAACAAAGAATCCACCTCAGACTTTTATTTCTGATTCCTGACTGAAAAGTTCTAGATAAATACTCTGTTTTAAGAACCCTGGGTTTTTGAGTCCATGTCGTCACTCAGTTGTATCTTGGATCTATCTCAAATTTTTACTTGTTACCTGGAATATTCAGAAATTCAATGTTTCAAAAGCTGGTCAGACAAGTGCAGCCCATAGATGTATAAGCAGTTGTGTATGGGACAGGTTCTATCTGTTCTGAAGAACTAAAAGAATGAGAAGAGAATTAGAAAAATTGCCATGTGACAAGACAGCCCTGGAGCTTAGTTTTAGATTAACAGACAACAGGCAAAAGAATGAATGACATGATCTGACACCATATGTGGGGACTCATCAGTCCATGATCTGAGTCTGAGTACCTACATTAGGAATATACTAACATGGAGTAACATGAAGGTTACTTTTCACTATAATAGGGAGGACAAAAAAGAGCAGAATGTCTTGACACTGATGTTCAAGAAATGAAGATTCAAGTCCTTGAGGGGATGGTTAAAGACTGTGATGTATTTTCCCTGATGGACTGTTTTGAAATAAAAATGTTTTCTGAAAAGATCTGTTTGGGGTTTTGTTTTTTTGTTTTTGTTGGGTTTTTTTGTGAATGGGAATGGCTTCAAGGGAGATCTTTGTATGGGAATGGTAGATCAGCAAAAATGATCACACTAGGCTCTTTCTGGCTTTAAAATGTATGATTTTCAAGCTATTGCGCAGTGCTGGTAGTTTTCTTTTGCAAGACACCCATATACCTGATGATCTTTTGATCTTTCTTAAAATGATAGGTTTGTTTGGCTGGAAAAAATGGGCGCACTGCATATAAACTTAGATCATTCAATCTAATTGAAGTATCCTATGAGTTCTGGAAAGAATTTCTTCCTTTCAAATGACAAATTCCCTTAGAATCAGTGGAAGTCAGAGACTTTTTCTTTCAGTTGTCCAATGCAGAAGGGTTTACTGTTTGGTATCATGTAAGCTTAATAGCATAAAGAAGAAACATCACAAAATAAAACTTTGTAATTTCTCAGAAAATCCAGTTAACTTTTGCTGATGCCTCCATGGACACTTAAACTGAAGCTGTTGGGCTGAAGTTGCATAAGCCCTGCAGTTGTTCCAGGTCTGCAGAAGCAGGAGGAAGGTCAGCTTTGACCACTTGATCATTGCTGGCATGATCAGAAATGGTTTGTACCTGCTTATTCCTCAACAACAGTTAAGTTCATTACAGACATGGTGCTTTGTTTTAAGTCAAACATGAAAAAAGAATTTTTTTATTGAAAAGATACAATCTCTAACCTGTAAAATAAAGTCTGGAACATGGAACTGGGAACAATGAATTAAGTTGGAAGCAGGCCATGACTAAGTGCTGGCATGAACAAAGGAAATAGTGTGGCCACATTCTTTATAAATGAATCTCTCAGATAGTCCACATAGCTCTTATTTACTCCTCGAAACAATACTGTATTTTCCTATGTGTGAGGACATAAATGGTATTAAACTCTGAGCTTTTAAATGGTCTCAATGTGACTTTGACCAGTGGTCAAGGTGAAAGCTGATATTTAGTTCTGTCCAGAACAGAATATTTTGTCTTTGGTCATCTTAATTAAAAGTGATCACCTTAACTTCTTCCAGTATATATGTTCATACTACCATTTAATTATCTGAAGATGTTATCTTGCAAATTAGAATTACTGCCAATGATAAATTGATAAAATACAGTAGAAATGCCAAGTGGTCATTTACATGATTGGAACTACTTTAATACAACTGGTTGATATAAAGAGCTTTGTTTTATAGTGCTCTGTGTTTCCTTAATCAGTACTCCAAGAAAACTACAAGGGAGATGGAGTCTGGACATTAGTCCTATGCTCTTCACATGCTCCTGTGCCTTTCTCACTATGTCCTGTTGCAGCAGGGTATGCAAGGTACTCAGCTGGACAGTCCTGTTCTATTGTGAGGAAAGCCTTAGGTCTGCACTGGATTTGGAGGCTTGTGCTCGGGTTTTCATAAGCAGCTGGTGGTTCTTAGGTGCTGAAGTTTTAGTTGTTGACACTAAGATATGTCAAAGGCTTCTGGCATCCAGATGAAGAGTGCTTAGCAGTTTTTAAAAATACAGGCCCTTCTATAGCATGCCTCAAATCAGACACCTAAATAGATAGTCAATTTTGATATTTTTGGCTTTGGAATTTAAACTATAGCTCCCTGTTGATCCCATGGAAAGGCTCTACAGTTATTTGTGTTGCAAATGGAATAGAGAAGGAAGTGGATTTTCAGATGTATGAAGCTTTCTCTTTTGATTCCTGTTTTATTGCTTGTTTCCATTTAGATGCACCTGTATTGGTGTCCTGTTTGACATTTCTGATCTCCCACAAGCCAGACACCCAGTTCTGACCCACAAGTGGTGATAACAGCTTGACTTCCTAACACAGCTACTGCCACCGGATTTTGTTCCTTTGCATGAATGAGTCTAAAAGGACAAGTGGGATTAAACCAGCTGCAAGTAAAATTTCCCAAAGGATTGCCTGCAGGCATAAGTGCATCACTGTTGGGACCAGAGCAGCTGCTTCTGTCCTGTTAGCTAAGGATCTGTTTTGGGCAGGATGGGGCATCTCGGGACACACAGCATATGAGGAATGGAATCTGGAGATGAGTGTTCAGCTGCAGGACAGAATTATACCTTGCTGTGTAATCTCTCCCTCCCTCCCCCCCGCCCCTGTTAAACTTCTCCGAAGAACAGTCCGGAATCCTGAGCTTCTATATCTGTTTGTTAAAGAAAAGAAAAAAAAAAAAGCCAGAAATATTTGGCATATACAGTTTGAAATATTTCCCTTTGTCTAAAATTTTGTTTAATAAATAAGACTTTTCTGGGTGCTTATAGGTTAGCAATTTAAAAAAAACCAAAACAGCAAAGGGCTTTCTGGTAAAGAGCAGATTTCTAGTATTGGCTCTGTAGTTCTCCTTCTGCACATAAGTGCATGTAGTTTTACATGAAGATTTTTCTGGAAGCAGCTGATGCCATTGCAAATAAGATCCTGGTTGTGTCTGCAAGAAATGATTAAGTATGTAAGTAACAAGAACATAAGAGCTGCATGATTCAGGGTTCCACTGGAGACTATTTCCAGTCAACCTAAAAGTTCAACATGCTTTGAGTTGTTTTCAGAACTCTCTTTATCCCAAATTAAAAAAGAAAAAATATCCTTCAGAGGGGGTACCATTAAATAGGCATCTGCATATATAACACACCTCTGTAACTACAGTATGTAGAAGTCTTAGTCTTCTAATCTCCTGAAAATTTAGTGTAGAACATGCCTTTAGTATATAGACCTGAACAGGAGGGAAAGTGCTGTCATCTGCTTTTTTGTCTCCTTAAAACACTGAATCCTCTGCCCAGAGATTAGGAGCGAAGATCTGGCTTTAGTGCTGTAATACCAAATTGAATTACGAGCCTAGGTATAGTCCTGAGAGAGGACTTAGTGCAAATTCTTATACTGATTTTGGCGCTTAAATTACCTTTCAACCAATGACACTTGCTTTAATTTGAGTATCTGGACTCCAGCTACTCTGGGGCATATTTTTAAAGGTAACCTGTGCCTAATTCCCATTGACTCCAGCAACAGGTCATGGGACAGAACCTGCTAACAAGAAATTAAGAATTAGCTACCTAATAACTAGCAGAAAAGGACCTGATGTCTACCACCAACAGGACATACCAAATGTGAGCTCCAGTAGGAAATGACAGAAGAATGCCTTAGTGAGAATTTCTGTGACAATCCTTGACTTGAGAGGGACAGAGTTCAGGAGGCTTTTGGGAATGACTGTGGGAAACGGAATCATAATGACATTTGATACTCTGTTTTATGCCTGGGCATAAACAAAGCCAGAATGTAAGAGCTAAAATCTGCTCTGAACACGGCTGATCATTTGCTAAGGAGGACAGGGGCCTTCTCTCTCTCCTTGCTTGCCAGTCTGTGTTCGTGTGATTTGCTTCCTGTGTTTTTTTATACCAGGCTGATGTGCCATTGCCACTATTTGATGTGGAAATACTGAGTGGAGTAACTGTTAGATACCTTTTATTAGCCTGGGCTTGTGTGACATCCTCCTGAGTGTTCAGGAAGCTTATATGCATGTGGGCTACACTGAGATACATAAAGAGCTCGATTGAGACACTGGGCTAATCCTGTGCTCTCACCTAGCTAATACGCCCTGTTGCACTGACTCTGCTTTTGGAGGTTTAAAATGGGAGTGTGGAAAAGAGAGGCAAAGATCTGTCAGAGGTCTGGAAAACATATTTTGTAGTGCAAATATAGGAAGCTGATACCACCATCATGCATGTGTTCAGTCAGAGGAGCAAGGCAGGAGCTGAAAACTTTAGCAGAGGAGGGTATGACAAAAATATTTGGAGAGTGAAACTTTCAAATAGGAAAGCAAATGTTTCAAATGGGAAACAAGCTACCAAGGCAAGTAGCAAATTGTAATCTCATGAGGCCTGCAGATAAAGATCAAACTTTTTCTTCCCTTTGGGATGTGTCTGTAGAAGCTTGGTGTCATTGAATGGTCTGTTGTTTAAAAAAGTCAGCCTAGATGAATTAAGGGTCTCCCCTGGCTTTTCAGATTATGTGAACATTCTGAAGTTCATCACAATTTTTAGGGCTCCTCGAAGTCTGGTTTTCTCATCCAGGTCTGCATAGCTTTCTAAAACTCTCCTACAGGAGCATACTCTACTCCCCAAAAGATCAACAGCATTTTGCAGTGCTTGGCACCCTGCTGACCAGGGCTTCCATCTATACAAAAATATATTCAGTAGAAATAGAAAACTTATTGAGAGAATGATACAAAATTGCAGATGCAATAATTATACTTGCTCATGTCAGAGCACTGTTATAACAAGAAATAATAATGAAATATTTACTTTATCCTTTTTCAGGGGCCAATAAAGGGTAATGTGACCATATTCAAAAATAATCTTTTATTTAATGTTCCATATTGCCTTCATTAACATTTTTTTTCAGTTCTTGTTTTATAAACCTTTTAATTGAAGGGGGGAAGCATAAGAAGGACACATTTTGGAGGAACAACAACCAAGAAAAGTTTCCCCCTAAGTTTCCTCCAAGCCACTCTCCATCATCTTTGAAAGTTCATGGAGGACAGGAGAGGTGCCCAAGGACTGGAGGGTAGCCAATGTCATTCCAGTTTTCAAAAAGGGCAAGAAGGAGGACCCGGGAAACTATAGGCCAGTCAGCCTCATCTCTATCCCCAGAAAGGTGATGGAATAGTTAATCCTGGAGGTCATCTCCTCATCTCCAGGCATGTAGAGGAAAAGGTTATCAGAAATAGTCAACATGGAATCACCAAGGGAAGATCATACTTGACCAACCTGATAGCCTTCTATGATGGCATGACTGTCTGGGTAGATGAAGGGAGAGCAGTGGGTGTTGTTTATCATGACTTCAGTAAGGCATTCGACACTGTCTCCCATAACATCCTCATGGACAAGCTTAGGAAGTGTGGGTTAGATGAGAGGACAGTGAAGTGGATAGAGAACTGGCTGAACAAGAGAGTCGTGATCAATGGGGCAGAGTCTGGTTGGAGGCCCATAACTAGCACTGTTCCCCAGGGGTCTGTGCTGGGTCCAGTCCTGTTCAACATATTCATCAATGACTTGGACAAAGGGACAGAGTGTACCCTCAGCAAGTTTGCTGATGACACAAAACTGGGAGGAGTGGCTGATACACCAGAAGGCTGTGCTGCCATTCAGTGAGACCTGGACAGGCTGGAGAGCTGGGCCAAGGGGAACATCATGAAACTCACCAAAACCACATGTAGGGTCCTGCACCTGGGGAGGAACAACCCCATGCACCAGTACAGGTTGGGGGCTGACCTGCTGGAAAGTGGCTCCACTGAGAAGGACCTTGGAGTGCTGGTGGACAGCAAGGTGACCATGAGCCAGCACTATGCCCTTGTGGCCAAGAAGGCCAAGGGTATCCTGGGGTGCATTAAAAGGAGTGTGGCCAGCAGGTCGAGGGAGGTTATCCTCCCCCTCTACTTTGCCCTAGTGAGGCCACATCTGGAGTACTGTGTCCAGTTCTGGGCTCCCCAGTTCAAGAAGGACAGGGAACTGCTCGAGCAAGTCCTGTGGAGAGCTACAAAGATGATCAGGGGACTGGAGCATCTCCCTTATGAGGAAAGGCTGAGAGACCTGGGTTTGTTCAGCCTGGAGAAGGGAAGACTGAGGGGGGAGCTCATCAATACTTATAAATATTTGAAGGGTGGGTGTCAAGAGGATGGGGCCAGACTCTTTTCAGTGGTGCCCAATGACAGGACAAGGGGCAATGGGCACAAGTTGGAACACAAGAAGTTCCACTTAAACATGAGAAAAAACTTCTTTACTGTGATGGTGACAGAGCAGTGGAACAGGCTGCCCAGAGAGGTTGTGGAGTCGCCTTCCCTGGAGACATTCAAAACCCACCTGGACGCAGTCCTGTGTACCCTGCTGTAGGTGTACCTGCTCAAGCAGGGGGGTTGGACAAGGTGATCTCCAGAGGTCCCTTTCAACCCCTACCATTCTGTGATTCTGCGATTATTGGTTCCACTATAATACCAAGAATGCTGCTGCCACTCTGTATTGCAGTGCCTTGGATTAGAGATTTCGTTAAAATCTTTTGTTCAAGGTCTTTTCACACAAAGTTTTTCTTTGGAAGTCTCATTTCATTTAATTAACTTTTCTGTATCTTTGAAGTTCAGCCAAGATCAGTGAGACAGTGACTGCTTCTTCCTGGGAAGTGACATATAGTAGCACAGAAGTCATATAGGGTAGCAAAGGTCACTTTTTCACTGCAGAAGAGGTAGGGAGGATTTGAGAACCCTTCAGCTTTGGATACCTTTTGCCATTCTTGAGTTTCATTGATCGGAGTGCTGTGGGAAAGGACTAGTACTTGGGTGCTTTTTTCGGTGGTCTTTTGCAGCACACATGAATTCAGTTGCCAGAACTTTGCAGCTATTGATGTGCTTTTAGATTTATTCACTATGCAGTGGTTCTTTGTGTGTTCACATTTTTAAGAAGGATGAAAGTATCCATGTATACAAATTCCTTGGAGCAGCATCCAATGAAGAACAGAACTAATACAAGAGAAGACAAGCCAGTGAGCCAAAGCTCTCCTTGTCTCCCCCAATGGGCAGATTCCCAAAAGTTAACCTAATTAAGGTGGGCACTTAGGCCATGGGGTTAACAGCTGTTCAGGAGGCAACAGAGACCTCCTTTAGGATCTGAGGTTAGACTTTGGAAATGGTTCCTCGTGGGGATATACAGGAAAATTGCTGTGCACGTGTGCATGTATGTGCATAGAATTCAGAATGAAGGGTTTAGATGCAGCAGCACCGACAAGGATGGAAATAGGTCAGTCAGTTGTTTAAGTGCTCTCTATGTGTTCCTTCTCTGTGACAGCTCTGAGTAGCAGTTGGAAGACAGCCTGGGATTTCATTTAGAAGCATGAACCAGAAGAAAAAGAAAAAGAGAAAGGAGGGGGTCATTTTGCTTGTTTTGATGGCCACGTGTCCCATTTTCAATTATCCCTCTCATCCACTCTCACTGGAATGCAGTGAGATGCCTACAAATGAGCCATGAGAGAATTTCAAAGGTTTGGATGCTCCATTCGGAAAACTCAGTGGAAAGAAACTGTACATCTCTTTGGGTTGTGAAATTTGACTTGAAATTGCTTGAGGACAAAGTTTCCCTTGGGGTTTTTATAATCTGAAAAGCCTGAAGGACTTTGTGTACCAGATTACGGGATCACTATCTTCATGTTGTCAGACCTTGCCCTATAGATTCTGGACTTCGCTTAGTAGGTATAACACCACCTGCAATTTAAATACATTCTTGAATAATACAAGTTGGATTACTTTTGTTTAGCTCTTAGCCATCTAAAAGTTAGTCATCTACTCTGGACTGGTGGCTTAGAGCTGTCTGTGGTCAGTGGGGCATTCCCAGAAAGTGATTTATATCATCTACAGTAAGTGGGCTAAACTGCCATATGGACAGATTTCTCTAACCCTGTTAACTGATGGGAGTTGAGGGGGCTTGGGTTAGAATGAGATTTATCTTGCCTTTCTTAAGCTGTTTAACATGAGTCAGAAGATCTGCTCTCCAGCTGCCATAAATTTACTGATATCCATGCATGCAGTTATCAACAGAGTTGTACCAATTTACAATGACTGTGGATCTGGCCTACTGGATTATTTTTTATTTATTTATTTATTCTTTTATAAAAGTATAACAGTACCAGATGTTGCTATCACTAACTAGACTCTAGTTCTGGCTCAGTAACCATACATGAATGGTCAGTCTGATTCCTTATTAGCACTGGAGTGTTTTCTAAGAACACAAGAATTGCTACAGAAGACTAAACTAACAATCTGTTTCGTTAAGTGTCTTGTTTGTGATGAGCTACTGCCATATGCTGGCATTGATATACTGGTCTCAGTAATCTGTTAAGTACCTTGTTTGGTTTTTTTTTTTTTTCTTTCTCTACAGCTTCCTCCTTCCATCTTTCTTTCTTTTAATTTTGAGACATTTCCAAACACAACTTTACCCATTTGTCACATTTTTGCCTGGGAATCCTGTATGTGTTATGACGAAAACAACAACATTTGTGGGCTGAGCTTGGATGACGCTCCACAAATAGATCCAGAAGCCAAACTTTGTGATTGCTCCCATTCTTTGTATATCATAAACAGTGACACAGTAACCTCTGGCCACTCTGAATGTCTCTGTCTTCTGGTTAGGCACTCTCCACTTTTTGTGACCAGCTGTGTGCTCAGCTCCTCCTCCCTTCCACCTTTATCCCTTTTATTCTCACCTTACTTTTCATCACTCCCTTATCTTTTAGTCTCCTCAGTCCTTAGTTTCTTATCCTGATAACTGATCTACTGCTTTTATACATCTTCACCACCACCACTACATCTCTCCTTGAATTGTGAATCTAACACATTTGCTGCCATTTGTCATAGTGCTTTTGCATCATCCCTCTTCCCCCTACCTTTGCCCACCGCTGTCTAGTCTTATTTAATGTGTACATTCCATTGTGTCCAGGGCTGGCTATTACTCTGTATAGTACTCCCTTCAGTCCCTTAAGTTTAAAAGTATCTCTTCTTTTCAAAATTTCTTGTTACCTGCTCAAAAACTAGAGCAAGCAGCATGGCACAGTGGAGAAAGAAGCAAACAGGGCTAAAGAGATTTTGTGATGTCAGACTTTGCCTCAAAATGTCCCTTTCTTGCAACAGAGGATTAATAAAAACCAAATGCTCCCTGCTTGCAGCAGGACCTTGGGTTTTTGTAATGTTATTTTTTTTTTTTTCAGTTTGGGCAAACTGTGAGCCAGGTTAATGATCCTAGTTTGCTGAGCAGTATAGCCACAGAGATGGCTGCAGAGCATCATTTGTGCCAGTGCTGAGAATGCCAGAGTTGGCAAACTGAAGTCCTGACTTATATTTCAAGGGGTGGGGGGAGGTCAGAAGAGCTATGAACACAAATTTGGAGGGAGACTTTTTCTGTTTGAGAATTGTCCCAATTATTGTGCTGATTGCCTCAGGTAAGCCACCTTTCAGTTTTCAGTGATATGCTTGTGTATTTTTCATTGCTAGGAAGCAGTTTCAAATATTTCTGAAGGAGAAAAAAGTTGGTAATTGGCCTTTTTCTCCTTTACATCTATCTCTGAACTTCCATCTGATAGTCATCTTGTCAAAACTGTCACGAGAAGGAAAAAGCAAACAGCCTTTTTAGCCAAAATAATATATTTTAAGTTTTCCAGTTAAGCTTGAATATTGCATTCTCAGAAGTGGGGAGGTATTTGTAGTGCTTTGGTCAAGCAGAGCTCTTTGGATTTATTAATTTCCCACACACACACCAGTTAAGCTGTTCTGCTACATTGGAGAGAGAAATATCAACACTAATTTGTTTTTAGCTTGGCTAAAGCCACCCGTCCCAGTCTAAGGCAAGTTCCATTTTCATATCTGAGGATAATTTTGCTAACCCGGCATATTTAGCTGTCCTTTGTCCACTTGGTGAATGTCATTGGCTGTTTATTCCTGCCTCAGTAATTACCCATGGGAATACATAAGTAAATTTGGAACTGGGGTTCTCTGCAGATAAATAACGCTTATTGAGATATCTCAAATCCTTATACTGGTATCTTGGATCTTAAATATTCAAATGAAATTCTTGCGAGGATATGCAGGTTTTGCACACGTTACTTATGGATGAAGGTTCGCCTGGACTTTCTGTGGGAATGACCTTGCTCAGAGTAGTGATGTTTCCTTTCCTGGCTGTAACCCAGAAGCATGGAAGGATGCATGCAGTTAAAATTAACCAAATATTTTGCTGTGTCTTCCAGGGAGTGAGGTGATTTATTTATTTTTTGCAGAGTCCTGATTTCTATTTATGACTCTGTCAGACAAGTCCAGAATGATCTTGGATGATTCACTCAATCTCCCTATGTTTCTCAGTCGTCTTAGCTGCAAAGTGAGACTAATACTATGCACCTGCCTCACTGAAGCATTGGAGGACATTTCATTAATGTCTGTAAAATGCTCCAAGAACCTCAGTGAAAAGCAAACTGTAGATGTCTGAATTTTAGGGGATTTGACTTAGCTCTTGAAGTACAAAGTCTTTGGTTCTGGAAATGAAGAAAACTGTAGAATGCAAAATCTCCACCCCTAATTACAGGTTATGTGGAATTGTTTATAGTTTGACCTGAGCTTCACTCTATTAATGTTGGATACCTAGAAATAAAACAAATAGAAATGTCATGCCATGAAACAGTCTATCTGTTTGATAAGGTATTGCATTCTTGTGACCTAAGGGGAACGCAACACATCAGTAAACCTGTAACTACAGTGTGGATGTTTATGAGGGTGGGGAAAACAGAGAGAGCAAGCTGCTGGATGTGATTACAATAGCCAGAATGGTGATGATGCCATGCATTTATGCTTTCTACCTGAATGGGATTTAATGCAGGATGAATTCCTCTTAAGACAAGTTGGACTTTTCCAGATGCATTTAAATTCTTTTTTTCTTTTTTTTCTCCCTCTCCTACAGACAAATGTGTCTTCAGATTTTTTGTTGTGTGTAGTGTGTTAGAACATGTTATTTTTGCCTCTGGCACTAACATATGGATTTTCTATTTGTGTGACAAACAAGATAGCAGTTTACTTAGGAATTTTGTTCCACCTGTTGCTCAAGATCCCCAGCTTTAAATCTCACTCTTTAGTTGGAATTGTTTTCAGGCATCTACTGTGACACTTGATGATGTTACAAAAAATTTAAAAATTCAGTGTGTGAGCTGCATAATTTCAAGTGGCTGTCCAGATATCAGATCTTTCTCTTCTGTGGATTTTTCTATCACCTTGCATTGTGCTAAACAATGATACTAATCCATTCAATCACCTTGAATATTTTGCTAATCTGTACTTATCCTGTGAAGCTATCTTCAGTATTTGGATAGGAAATGCAAGCCAAATCCAGCGAAATACTAAGGGATTGTGATGTTCTTTTTCTTTTGAAGGAAGCATTTGATGTCATTTCTCTTAAATGCACATGCTTTCCGATTTGGTCTCATGTTATTAACAATCATGGACTATTTCTGTGTACTTCTTTTGTTTAGGAACCATTACAAAGCAATCTCATGAATCTTGCTTTCTTTCCTGTGTGGCAGTGGCATTAGCATGTTTCTTTCTTTGCTGTATGGCAATGACATTAGCATGTTATTTTTGTATTTAACCCGCTTTGTTAGGATGTTTTGCTCAGAATGTCGTGTGGTGTTTTATCCTGTGCGTTTTATAGGTTTTACTATGGTGTTATTTATCTCAGTTCATGTCTCTTTCATTCCATTATTCTCATATGTTCAGAAAATAGATGGAATAAATGGATTAAGGCACCTGTGTCCTTCATTTGAACAAAACATAGGTTTGTATAAGAAGTTAGTCAGAAATTATGTAGAAACATGGCCCAAATTTTGAAAGGATGTTTTGAAAAAGAATTGTGTTATCTTCCTCCACCTGGATTTTCATCTTTCTTCTCCTAATTTCTAATCCTGTTGCCAAAACTTCTTTCCCAACTTTAAAATCTTTCTGGAATTAAGTGGCTTCCGGATCTTGACAATGCCACATTTTGATGCATGTGTTTGTCACATCCTGATTAGATTAGTATAACTCCTGCTCTCTCAGGTCCCTCTCAAAACTCAATTCATAAGCCAGAGTTTCATACAAGATGCTACCACTAGGGTGATGAAACAGAGAAATTCAATCACACCACGCATAGGTTATCCATTTTCCAGAGGCTGATGGAAGAGATTGGATTTTCAGAGCTCTTCTGGGCTGTTTTGTTTTGGTTTTTTCTTTGCTTCTGTTCTTTTCTTCCAGGCTTCAATAAATTTTCTTTCAAAGTGGAGAAAGTAATTTTCATCTCCTCTTTTCCTGGCCATGTAACTATTCTTTCCATGTGCTTCCATTACAGATGAGCCACTTAATTTTGTAAGCCTCAAATTTGCTTACCTCCATCTTCTCTTTCAAGCACATGCATGGTCAGGGTGTGACCCATTTCACTACTGTCGAAGTTTGTTTTATTTTATTAATTCTGCCTTGTGAATTTCAGATAGGGATACCACAGTGTTCTTGGCAGGCATTCAGGTCAAGCCAATGTAGAGGAATGGTTTGATTTGGAAGGTAGTGAATTGCTCTTTTCTCTACATGCCTTCAGTAATCTCATTTCATGAACCTTACAAACAAGTTGCCTTGCATTTTTTTGTCAGGAGGAAGAGCAAGAGTCAGTTTCTGAAATACTTGAAAGTGGGAGCATTAACTACCAAAATCAAAGAACTATAAATCAGTCCACAGTGGAAGCCACACCACTCAGATCCTAGCCTTAGCTTGAACAAACCAGGTATCAGGACTGTTGAATAGTTTTCTGTCTTGCCTGCCAAATATTGAAGTACTTCTTGGGGCAGAGTATAGCTGAAGGGACTGATTCCAGAATCCCATCAGGAAGATGACATTGTGGGATGAGTTGGGAAAACAAGGACTGGCACTTTGCTTCATTGTATCAGAAGCAGTGGTTTTAGAGGTTTAGGGGTGTAGCCTGAACTAGCATTACTCGTTTTTGTCAGCGATGCTTTGAAACAGACTTACCACGGGAGGCACTGCCGGTGCTAAAGCAGTGAGCAACAATCTACGCAGTTAATCATTGCTTTTACTGCTGTGAGAAACAGCAAGCTAATGGGCAAATCAGCTGGGAAGATGAACTTACTTTGTTTGTCCATTTGCAGCTCAAATGAATGTTTATAAGAATCCGTAACAGAAACAAGCCATCTCCCCAATCGCTTCATAACCACTACAAGATCACTGCACTGTCACCTAAAAGGTGTAGAAATGGGACCCCATCTTAGATGAGTATTTTGAGTTTTAGTCCCATGTCAGCTTGGATGTGGGCAGAGGATGAATTCATGAAAAATAAAGGAGGGGGAAATACAAAATTCAAATAGACTTTGCAGGCTCAAACGGAGACTTATCTCAGTATGAGTTCTTTAGAAGCTATTTCTGTGGCTTTCTCTAGAAAGTTACTAGGCTGTTCTTATTTTTCCAAAATCTGTTCACCCATTTGGAATTTTAACTGAGATTTTAAAAGGTTGTCTTTGTTAAGGAGAAAGCAACACTTGACAGATCTGGCTTATTTTTGACAATCTGGGGGGTAGCACTATGTGAAGAGAATTGTTGTTGCAGCCCCAGTGAATGAATCAGGCAAGATTCATCTTTGCTTCTAACTTTCCTAAGGCTTTAAACAGTTTTTGAAATGTTCTCTTCACTACAGGCTCCTAGTTCTCAGTCTACCTGTGTGCCTAGAGGACACTGTCAATATCCCCCTCCAACCTCTATATTCTGAGGATGAATTGTTTCATGTTTGTTTATGCTAAGCCATGAAAGCTTGAAATTGAAATCTGTTTGCTCCTCCACTTCCCACTCATATATGTTCTCATTCATTGTACATTTTTGCTATAGGATTTTATCTCAAGGGTGCCAAACTGTGTGAGGTTGCAAATATGCATAAAGAAAAACAAGTCATTCCATGAGCCTGTGAAGTCTGCTGTCCCACAGCTGGGTTCTCTAGTGTCTACTGAGGTACGAGCAGCGATTGAAACTTTTCCTACGTTTGAGACTTTCATAGCATTATTGGAAAAATAGATTAATGTAGACCTCTGGAAGTCTGCAGTCCAAGTCCCTTCTCAGAGCAGGGCTAACTTCAGTGTTACGTTGGTTACTTAGGGCTTTTTACAGTCAAGTTCGGAAAATTCCATGGGTAAGAAGTCATAATGTGGGAGGGTTTTTTTTCCCATGTGGATTCTCTGTTGCCTAATAAAGATTGACTTCATTATATAATCTTTTCAGTGGAGATGTTCATAGGATCTGCCTCTTTCTCTTCTGACTAGCTGCCTATCTTCATAGAACTTAGAGGAACTGAAAATCTTTGAAGTTATTGTCAAATTTGATTGAAGGTCACCAGCTGACCCAAAAGTTACTGAAGTGTAACACAGGCATAGGCACAAACAGCATGACCTAATCAGCCTTGTTTCCTTTAACTAAAGAGACAAGTCAAATGGTAAGTGTTCCCCCTCCAGTGCTACAGGACAGGATTTAGGATGTTATGTGTTGTGATCTCTAAATTCCTCTCTGGTTTCAGATGGACATGGTAGAGCTTAACCCTCTTAAAGTAACAGCCTTGCTTGGAACGAGTGCAGCATTCTCCTGTGTGGAGTCTGAATCCTGGGACAGGAGGAAGTGATTTCTAGTGCCAGGCATATCTGCTGGAATCTCTTTCAAGCAAAAAGCCAAAAACTCACCAAAACCTCCTCTCAAACTCCCAATTTCTCTGACATCTGTACATTGCTGATTGTCTGTGGGGAATGCTTCTCGTGGTACTGCCATGGCACCGTACTTCATCTCTTATCCATTTAGAGGTGCACAGGGAGAATAGCAAATCTCAGGACTGGCTGAACTTACAAAAGAGATTTAAGTGCATCTCCTTCCCTAAGCATGACCTTTTCCCCTTATGCACACATGCACACATGCATTTTATATGTACATGTAAGCCTCTTTACCATTATGTCCTTTTCTGTGAAATTGAGTAAAAATTGGCCAGTAGGTTTAAAAGTTAGATGGGGTACAAGTAGAGAAGGACAGACAGGCAAAACCACACTTTTGTGTATGATCAGTATGGTTATTCAAGTCTTTTTTTCTTAAGAAGATAGACTGAAAAGTAGCACTTCCGTTACTCTAGTGCAGATGTGGTGAGGAAATGGAACTCTGACAACAGCCAGCACAGAAAAGCAAAAGTTATTGTGTGCTGCAGCATGCACAAGCACATGAGCATTTGTACTTTTTAACCATGAGACAACCTTGCACTGAATTTCCTTCCACTGCCATGGCATCTTTCATTTCACATGTAATGTGCTTAAAAGAATAGGTATAACATTCACCACCTCAACAGAGGATGACATAGGCTGACTCTGCACTTGTGGTGCAGAGTGGTGCAGGCATAAGAATTTCTCAGAGTTGCTACTGGAGTAAATATAATTTTCCCTATAAAACTTTGCTAAAGTAATATTGGGCTTGTGCTTTACCTATTCGCTTCACTTTTTGAGTGACAATGGACAAGGTTGCCAGTGAACCAATATATGGTTGAGCTCTTTTGTTTCCATTTGCTTATATGGTTTTAATGTATCTGTGTATCTTACTACTTCAATATTAATCAGTAATTTCTGTATCAGTAATTGAAAGGAGGGTTCACTAGAAAAATAATACAGATCATAATGCCAGAGAGATACAGTTAGACTGAAGTCTAACTGAAGTGTAGTCTTGTCTTTGACAATTATGGAGATCTTGGCTTTCTACTGTTAAGTTTGAAAGTGAAGTATCTATGGATGAGAAGAGATGTATAAAGCCAAGTCCAGTGGCATGTCATAATTTCACATTGGATGACGTCTCAAACACTTACATAAGAAAATAAGATCAGTTCTGCATTGCAGGTTTAATTCAAGTAACTAGACTGACAAATCTTTCATTCATGGATATTCAGGCAACACAGCTGCTTTTTTGATTAAGTAAACTAAATGTATGGAGTGGGATAAGAAGGATGCTAAGATCAGCTTCTGCATGAACTTTTTCCTGGTCCACCTGTATGACAGTTACCTGAAGATTTAGTTTGGCATGGTGTTTCATCCTCACCCCCTTTCTTCAACTGTTACATGTCTTCAGTAATTGCTACATTCTTCTACACAATGCAGAAAAGTGTATAATAATAAAATTTTCTATTAACTAGTAGACAAAAATTGCTTTTCTGACCATTTTTACCCTCAAGTGCCTATTTTTGAGGGATAATAACAACAAAAAAGAAAATGCTCCAAATCCATGAAGATTTAAATTTTTCAGATTTAACATTCTCATCAGGATTCTCAAACTAATCTTTCATTGTACCATTATTCATTGCAATGAGATGTTTCAGTGCTCCGGAATCAAAATGTGTAGTTTCAGCTTGGCTTGGTATCAAATCACATTCTGCTGGTGCATTGCAGTGATTGATAGAAGTTACAGTTTGAATGCTTTACATTCCCATTCTTCTGCATTGGACAAGCATCCGTATCGGAAAACTGACCCGTATCTTGTGTAATGGCACCAAATCCCCTCATACGTTTCTTTGAGTTAGTAAGAGGGGATGTCATGGAATATGATGAGAAATATATCTTTGCCAGGTAGCTTGCCTTCTAGGGCATATAGTGTGCTTAACTGATGGGATTGGTGGAAAATATAAAGCCTAAGTGATTTGAGGTAGAAATTGGTAATGGAACAGAGACCACCATGTTGTCAAATAGTTCCTTCTTCTCTGTGTTGTTTGGACTGAGGCAATACCACTCAGTGAAGCTCAGATGGTAAAACTCTGCCCCTTAAATTAACAAGTGATTGGAAAAGATCTGAACCTGATTTAACTCCCTTTGAAAGCATCTGGGCTTTTTGTTGATTGCAATCAGAGACAGATCAGGGCTTTATAGCTTGCCTGCCATCTTCTGAAATGTTATGTGACAAACAAGACGCTGGTATTATTTCTGCTATGAAATGTTTGTTATTTTATCATAGCAGTGATTATGGGAAGAACATTTGCATCATGCTTGGAGTTTCTGGTGAACTTTCCAAAGATTAAATGGTCTGGGTTTTTTGATGTGTTTTTTGTTTGGGTTTTGTTTTTTGTTTTTAACCAAATTGGCCACATTGCCCCTTTGCTAATGCAAAGTAGTCAGCTGGAAGGTACCAAAACAATCTAATAGAATAAGGTTAATCTTATCTCTTTAATTAGACACCAATATGTAACACACCCAGCCAGATGACCTTGAAAATTAAAGTGAGAATAGAGACACATTTGAGAGGAGAATATCTTTAGTTACAGGGGGTTGGGGGTAGAAGAAGCAAGACAAAATGTTCACTGATATAACAAAACAGCCCCACACCAATCCCCCTTCTCCACCCAAACCCTCAGAGAATTTCTCTCATAAAATGGACTGGGATATCTTATTCTTCTTACAGGCATTTCAGAAGTGTTTGTAATGTGTGAAGTAGTGCAATCTTGTTGGAAGTGAACCTCACCAAAATTCAGGGTCTGTCAGAAAACCTTTCTGTGATTCCATAAATCACTTAATCTTCCTCTGTAGAGCCTAATATATCCCCATTGCTGTAACACCAAAGTACTTCATAATCCTTCATGTATTTCCTCTCAAAACAGCATGGAGGGTTGATAATATAATTATTTTTACAAGAGAAGAACTGAGCACTGCAATTTTTCCCTGGCTTGCATAAGAGGTCTTAACAGTCTCATGTTGTCACCCTAAGTGAACCATTGGGTCATTTTCCCCTCTCCTGTAGCGTTATGAGACCTGGGGTTTTGTTCAGGGCTTTCCAAACAATTGTAAATTTTTCACTTAGTCAGGGGTAAAGGGACTTTGTATTGGAGTGCCTGGCTAATGGACATATCCCTGACTCTAACTTCTGATGAAATTTATACATGCTAATTAATGAAGCAGGGGTAGGCTGCTTGCAGGCAATGTGTGTGGGTTGAGTAACGCTGTGCAGAGACAATAAAAGGGACCTTTTCTCCCACCAACCCAAAATAGATGGATACTTATGTATCCAAAAAGTCATTTGCAAGCTGAACGAGTTACAGACATGGCAAGACTATGCAGGAATACAATCAATATTCTGGCTGTGTATGGGAGTGAGAAATACCTGTGTGTTAGAGCCTGTTAGCAAACATAGTTATAAAAGGAAGCCAGCAATCGTGCTCTCCAGTGCTGGGCAGTTAAGCCTTGCTAGTTAGTATTCAACCACCAGTTTGTCAGTCCAGTGTTGCTTTTCTGTTTGCTATCTCATCAGAATAGCGCACAACTTGACAGTTTTGGTATCAAGTCAAACACTCACTTCAGGATATCAAAGAGGAAAAGGCCTCCGTGATGATGGAGGTGGACTATTTCTGGCTGAGTTTTGGCATTATGTATTGAGAATATGTGTGCAGCATCACTGCTTTTGCATAAGTGATGTTCTGGATGCAAATAGTCTGATAGCCTGTAACATAGTGGAGTAATCATTTAATCCTATTCAGGACAGTAAAGGCAATATCAGGTACAGTGCGAGCCCTAACCACCATGTATTACAGCAGGTTCTCAGACAGAGTTGAATGCAGCAGTATTGGGATCCAAAGCCAAGGAAAATGGCTGAATTAAGGTATAACTGAAAAACACCCAAAACCCATTTATGATTCAGTAATGTCTTGCCATTTTATGGTAACCTCCAGCTGTCCTAATTCCACAAATTTGGATGTTTCTAATATTCTATTCACTCACATTGCTGTTTTGTGGTCACATTTGGAGAAGCCTTGAGTACAGTCAGCTTCAGTTCAAATCAGAGTAAGTTAGATGCCGAACATGCCACGTACTATATAAATCTAAGGTCTCTTAAACAAAAATCCTGTCCTTGGCCTCTCAGATACGGTGGCCCAAATTACATGTGTCTCTTATGTAAGTCACTTTTTGTCCCAATTGCTTTTTTATGAATTGGGGACAATGTGGTCCTCTCTTGTACCAGCGCTGTTGGGAAAATTAGTCCATCAGTGTTCATAAAGCAGTTGTCTCCTGCAGTGCTAAGCACTTTGGAAAAGCCATGAAGAACTAAATAGCTTTGTCCTTAGAGCAGGCTTTGAGTAGCATGCAGTAAGCAGGAGCCTAGGGCTGCAGATTGAACAATAAGGAAAAGCCAAAATATTGAATAATCCACTCATTAATGAACAGTGTTGATCATGTGCACAGAATAAAGCAAGAGCCCTGTGGAAAAAACAGCCTGTGCCCCTGTAGTTAAAGGTTGTGTCATAATAATGACAGACACAGGGCTGAATGAAGGTTGTATGTACCTGTGCAGCTGTGGCATATCCAAACTTCTAAGAGCTCAACTTTGTGGTATTAAGGTTGGCTCCTTTGACTGTAGCTTTCTGTGTATAATAGGTCTGATAGTAAGAGCTGAACCATCTTTTGGGTCTGTTCATATAATGCCAGTCTACAGGGAACATGACACTCCTTTCCTCTTGCCTGAAGGAGAGTAGATTAAGGAAGACTGCCAGCTTCATCTGCCAAGAAGCGTATGAAATATATGTTGTAATGTGGGGGAGTGTCATTCTACAACAGCTGGCATATTCACTAATAATTGTGAGATGTGTTGTGTATCAGATCAGTTGCGTAGTCTGATGAGGGACAGAAGTGGAAACAAAAGTGTAATTCAAGATGAGCCATGTCTCCAGAAATGCTTACATGTATATTAGCTGTTTTCTGTGAACCACTGTGATGAGTTTACTTTATCTCCACGCAACCTCCACCTTCAGGAATGTAGGATGACAAATACATACAGATTGTTTAAAGAAGGTCTGCCTGTCTGAAGGTAAAGGTTTGTAAGGAGACAGGATTAGGGCATTGTGTGGAAGTGTCAGGCGGACTGGGCAGGAGGGCCTAGAGGAGCTTGACCTGTTGACAGCACTCACAGAGGTGGGAGTCCAGTAAATTAAGCATGTGTGAAGTTAAAATTCTCTTTCTCAGTGGTTTACAGCTTGTGATCCATGAGTTGCAGGTGGCTTTTGGATTACATCAGGAAAGAAAGTTCATAAAATACTGCATTATGGTCTACGTATGTGAAATTTCTGAAGGGTCAACGCCTGCAGTGGAAATTTTTGGGGATCCAAAAGTTGGAAAAAAACCACTGTCTGCTATGTTCCTCTCATTAAGTCAATGATATGTTTGGTTTTGGAAGGCTAAACAATGAATCAGGCTTTGAAATGGAAGAACTGTAGGTGTTCTCAGTAACTTGGTTAAAGCATCTCGGTGTGCAAGAATGATGTGCCAGTGAGTCAGCATGCAGTTGGGAGTGGGAGTCCCGAGAACACCTTCCAGGGGCAGGACAGATGAGACCTGTTCCTGCAGAGCGTTCATTCAGAGACATCCACATGTGGGGCCAGACATGCGCTTCCTATAGGAGAACTTTTCTAAACTGTGACTTGCCTCCCAGGGGATGTGCTGGAAACCCTGTCCCTTGAAAATCTGAAAATTGGGCTGGGCACTGTGCAGGAAAGTATGCAGGGGAGGGATGAGTCCTATGCTAGCCACGGGGATGAGCTATGCTAGTGATAGTATCTTACCATCTTACATTCCAGGCACACTCACAGGGCGTGATTCTCCTAACTGTGGGATGGGTTTTTATTCCCAGCATTCTGCTTTGTGCCCAGGAATCCTGGCATTACTGAGGACCTGAGGTGTGTAGGGAGACTTAAATACTGGAATTGAGATATATCCTGAAGATCAGAGAAGGGAGTCTGCCCATGTTAGGTGGGGATGTGTGTTCTCCTTGGTGCATATGTCTGTAACGCCTATTACCAACTCTGAGAAATGCATGTATTCATCAGAAGGAGAAAATATCCCTTTGTGTTTATTCTTATTTAACATTGTTTACACAGAAAATGGAGAAACACATCTTTAACCGTCATGTACTATTTAAAATTATGTCAGTACACCATGCAGTGCTCATTCTGTAAACATCTACTCCACCATGTGGTTTCTGGGAGCTAATGCTGTTCTGCTCTGTATGGCCACTTGTGTTCTGCCTGGAGCACACTGCAGTGGTTATGTTAAATAGCCTTTGTGAAGGTTTCCAGAGCTCTAAATTAAAAATGCAGAAAGCTGGGGAGGGGGAGAGAGAGTTGGGAGGGGGTATTCTCTGTAGCTGGAGTGTTAGGATGTCTTGCTACCTAATTGCCTTAGAACATGTGGGCTTGAATGAATCCTCTTTAATGAATAATAGGCAAATGCATAAATTGCAAACCCCAAGCACCCAAATGGTGAAATGCACACTAATGAAAACCCTGACTTCGACAACGGCAGGTGTAGAGTTGATTTGTAAAATGTCGTGAATATAACAGGTTTAAAATGATATATTTATTAAGGGAAGCAGGTCTTCCATGTGTTCCCCTTGTATTCACTCTCTCATACTGCACACCTACTCTTCCTGCATGATATTGCAGGCTGCAGCCTCACAGCAGTTTCTTGCTATAACTGTTGCTTCGAAGAAGTGCAACAATAGAGACCAATTACCCTCTGTCTCCACTCTTATCGCAATAAGACTGAGGAAAAGAAAAAAAAAGGAGTGCACCCCCTCCCCCCACTACCTTTTCAATTTCAAATCCTAACCCTGTTGGTACTGCCATTTGTGGATTTGAACTGCCTGGCTTTGTGTGCAGTATTACCTGGAGATTCACCTGGTACTGATCCAATGAACCAACGCAACCTTACAAAGTTGAAGGGAAGAGTGTAGAGTTCTCTTTGTAATAAATCATATGTCATGAAAAAGGATTTCTTTAACTCCTTTCCTCCATTATTCTCCATATCTCACCTTGTGGAAATGGGTCTGTTAGTGAGAGACTTAGACTCACATAGTAGGAAAAACGAACAGGGGAGGGACAACTGAAGTGAAAGGAAGGCAAGGTTCCTGGAGGTTTCTATAACTTGGAGATTCAAGAAGGAAGAGGCACAACTTGAAAGAATAGGAAGCAGCCCTAAAAATAAGCCCAGCTTAGGCCTTGGTAGTAAACCTTCCTCAGTTCTAGAAAGGGACAAGGATGTTTTCATTAAAGCAGCTGCACTAGAAATCCTTAAAACCAGTGATGAGTTAAGCCCCCAGAGGCAAGGAGGTTCTGTCCATATAGTTGCCCAGCAAGCTGAACGCTGGTTGGAACATCTTTGGTTTTACTGAGTTGAGCTGGTAACCTCTTGAGATCTGGCTGTCTCCCAAGTAGGGAGGGATGAATACTGCAAAATGTTTCAGTTTCCATTTCATTTTTGAAACTCATTTGCTTTGACTGAATTTGCACTGTTTATGTAAATTTATAAACACTGTAATAAATTTATCTACTTATAGAAAACAGAAATTTTAGAAAAAGGCTGGAGAATATTTGTGAAACACAAATTCTAATTCAACAAGTATAAACACAGAACCTGATTTAAATGTACATTCAATCACTAAGCAGAAACATTGTGGTTGTATATCTAGCAAACCCTAAGAAGAATAATTCAAAATTTAAACAATTGTTAACAGCTTAAATATTTTAAATTACATACATGTCATTTTTTGTGGTGGCAATGACTATGTGACACACAGCCCAGGTTTTCACAGTATGAATGAAGACCACAATCGGATAACAGTAGCAGTTTGCTAATTTGCTTACTGTAGAAAGCTCACCTACTTCTGATTATACTTTTTTCTAACCTATGAGAGTGTGCCAGCATGTCATTCTTATCTGGCTCCATGTCAATATTACCTGCCACATTTATAAGAGCATTATGGGCATGGCCATTAAATCTCATGGAACGGGGTACTTGCCAGTGCCCTTACTCTGGTAATGTTCACCTGCTCCAACCCTCACTAATTTTGAAGCTGCTTTTGTCTTCCCTTGCTCCTTGTGGAGTCTGTAATGTCTCCTGTTTTGCTCTCCTCCACATCCCCTTTCAAAGGTCATCCTTAAACAGTCCTTTGATATAACTTAGGGGTTTTTCCCCTTGTTAATTTTGTACTGAACACATTAGTTTATTTACTGCACAAAATGAACCTAATATGTATAGAACAGATCTGGAGGCTCTTTCTGAATCTGGGGAATGCTTATAGTCACATGTGGAACTGTACTGAAGCCAATGACAACACTTGCAGTCTGAGTAAGGGAGCTGATCTTAAATCTTGAAATATCCTGTATTATATTGGAACACCGTTGCTTCCCATTGTAGAGCCGCTGTTTCCACATTATACCTACATTTCTACTTTGCCCAGTGCTTGAAGCAGCAGGTAAACAGTTAAGCAATGGAAGTAGCAAATAATGTCTACTAGAAACGAGCTGGTTTAAGATTGGTAGGGGGAATTAAAAAGCAGTGCAAGATGCAATTTTTAAGTTATCCTCTTCAAGTTCTTGAATTGGAGGTATTAGCCACGAGGGAGATCACATCATCTGGGAGCAAGAGAATATAATGAATGCAGGATCTGTAATAGGCATGTGGGAGACTCTTACCGTATGTTTTGGTCATGTCCTGATATACGTGAGCTTTGGGAGAGTTCTACATGTAATAGAGTCAATAATCAAATTTGAAGTACCAAGGAACACAACTTGATGTTTCCTTAGAGAGACCACAAGTTTGCAACAGATGAATAAAGACAGAATGTGATAGATACAAATTTGTCTTTAGGCAAAAAAGAAATAAAAAAGACTTAAAAATGGGGAAAAAAAAGAGAAAATTTACCCTGTTCCCAGACTGGAAAGAAATAGTAATGCCTACATCAGAAATTTAATTAATTGTTGTTACATTGATAAAGATGTGATATACCACATCAAAGACTAGCTAAATGGTATTTGGAAATTAATTTGGGTTCCTATTAAATAGAGCTCAGAGGAACTTCCCAAATGAATAACTTGTATGTCAAGCATTGATTCCTTCTGTTTGTAAAGTCTTCTCAAGTAAAGACATCTATTTTCAACTGTTCTTGTTGCTTGAAATAAACTGTGATATTCATCACTAACCAGATATTCATAGCAAATTCAAATATTGCAAATCGTAATGCCTTAGTATCTTACAGAAATTAGATATTAGTTACTTCTGTTCCGTATAGCAATGACTTTATACCAAGTTATCTAAAAAGTCCCAAACCCCAAATTTAATATTGACAATCCATGTCTGAATTTAAAATTTGCTTTTGGTGCTCTGTAGCTTGGCCACTTCATTGTGCTTTGGAGATGGACATAATAGAACCAAAATATACTTGTTTTCTCTAGTGTTATTAGTTTTAAATTTTCTTAAACTAAAAAGTACATTAACCATATAAGGGGATATGATTTCAGGTTCTGGTCTCTTAAGAAAGTTATCCTGTAGAGTGAGCATGCTGTTTTCTTGGGAACTGTGCCAAAATACAGTAAGACTCATGATGAGCACCACAGTTTCTGTGTTTGTTAAATGAAAAACTCATTCCTGTGATTCTGCTCTTATACCAGCTTTATCCCAGTGTAATTCCACCTATGTCTCTGGAAGTACTTCTGATTTTATATTAATGTCTGTGAGTTCAAAAGAAGACAGCATTTAGTAGAACTGAGTGGAGAGAGTTTACATGAAGACAAAAAAAAAAGAGCTAGAGAAATCTTATATAATATGTTTTGATTATAGTGGGACTGAGACAACTTTCAGAGTTGTCTGTGGAACTGTAGCTGTTGGAGTGTCCAGAGAAGAAATCTGTCTGTTCTCTAGACATGCAGACAAGTGACCACCAAGACAAGGAGGTGGCTTTCTCCACCACAGCAAGCCATCTCGCTCGTCTGTTCACCAAGTCAGCAGTGATGGAGTTGCAGAGCTGGCAGTTGGGTGTTTGAACTTCCAGATAGCCTGATGGCTGGGTTGTCTAAGGCCAAGGAGCAAGGCAGCTCCTGCCTGCTTAGCTTCCCATACAAATTTTTACAGAATAGTGTCCCATTAACTTTGTATTTTTTAGTTCACAGGAAAATATTCATTCATCATTTTTGGAATTGAATTTGATCCTCTGGTTTCATCCCCTCCCTTTTCTTAGCATTTCACTTCTCTGTCTTAGTTTTTATTTGGATTTGATGTATGCAATCTTTTGTTTCAGCTGTTCGAGAAGTGAGGCATTTTCCTTTCCTTTGCCAACCAAACTTATGTCTTTTGGTCATCAGATTCTTAGAATTTTTGTTGAAGGATAGCGCTACCGCAGTAAATCTCTATTGTTTGCATAGGCGTGTTTCAAAGATTAAGGCTGATAGACCAGGGATCAGTGAAAGCTCTTCTTTTCTCAAGAAGCATTAACACTTAGCAGTGAGGTTGACTTTTTTGTTTGTTTGTTTTAAATTTAGAGGAAGATGCATCTCTGCCTGGTCTTTTATTGTTTGTGTGGTCTTTCATAGAATTCCTGAACAAGATCTACCCAAGGTCTACTGGTCCCAAGCTCAGCTTGAGACAACAGAAGGGACTTCTCTCCCTGCTTGTATCATTGGCCACAGATTGTCTAGGTGATCTCTGTGGTAGGCAAGGGACATGATTTCCCCTTCCTACTTCTACCACTTCCAGCTTTTTAATTCCTTCTGTGTTCACCTTGCCAACATCCCATTGAGTTTCAGTGGAACTTCACAAAGAATGGGATGTTACTCCACGGGATTAGGAGCAGCAGAATCAAATTCAAGACAATGTACTGAGAGGGATATAAGTCAGGGCAGGAAGAAGAAGCCAATGTGGAATACATGCTTCAATGCCCACAAAATTTGATAGCCAATAAGCATTTTAACTTTGTGTCTTGTTTGGCTAACTTTTGTGCAGGCAATTGCAGGAGGGAAAGAGGCTGAGGGCCTAGGTTAGTGGAACAGTTACATTTATGCTTTAAATCCCTTAAACACATATTTAATGGCCATTGATTTCAAAGCTCTTAACAGCTTTGCTAGGTCAAGGCCTGACTGAGGGCAAAGTAAAGGCCTGGTGATGCAGTTTATGAATCATCCTTATAGCTATAGAGTCCCAGATAGAGCATTGAAGAGAAGGGAACCTTGAAGGCCAAGCAGGCTCTTCCAGTGCCAGTGTGGCAAGCTGGCAGAAGGCAAAGTATAGAGTAAGCATATGTGTTGTGGAGGGGAAGAAGGCTGAATGACCAAAGATGTTTCAGTTGATACTCTGCTGTTTGTGTTATTTCTAAAAGTGGCCATTGCTGCAGGCTTTCCTTGTCCTTGGAGGAGCATTTGCTTTTGTTTTTTCCATGAGAATAACTTGTTTAAATATATAAGCTGCAGAATATAGCCCTAATTCTGCAGCTGAAGCCAGAAGAGACTGCAGCCCATATATGTCCTTTTTGTGTGTTGTTTTGTGTATGCAGGTGCTCCCTGATGGGGTTTGATTTAAACCGGCACTGGGCAAATCCATCTCCTTGGGCTCATCCCACACTTCACGGAGTGAAACAGCTCATCATTGAGATGTACAACAATCCGGTGAGTAGGGAAAGGTGATGCTAGAACAACCACTTGTTGAGGTACCAACTCTCTCCTGCTGCAGGATTGTGCAACATGCCAGTAACTCTGACGTGGCTTAATCCAGTGGCAAACCAAAATAAGAGAGAAGTAAGCAAACACCACCCCCACTGCATAAGATCAGGGAACATCTGTGTCTTTTGTCACAGGAAGCATCAGAGTGGAGAGAGCAACTGAAATGAAGTTCTCAGCTTAGATTAAATATGGAATAATTCTGACAGCAGGGCCTAAATTCAATCGAGCTGCTCTTGTGATGTCCTGAACTGGATTCAAAACAGCAGGCCCCCCAAAATTGAATTACTGAATGGCATTGATGTTTAATCCAGAGCTCCGGCAGGGGTTGCTATGTGGCGTGCAGAGCAGGAGGGGGATAATATTTGCAAATATTATATAAACACACATGCACACACTCATGCTCAGAGAAGCAGAGGTGCTCTTGAAGGTGAAATCTTAGCTAATCAGAGGAGATGGATTGCAGAGAATATGGAGAAGAGAAGTGGGAGGGAGGCAGACAGCTATTGAATGTTTGACATCAAAGTGCAGAAGGATTATTGAACATGGCACCTAAGAAAAACTGCTGAACAAAGATGGAGATGAGTAGGAAAAAATCACTACCAAAAAAATAAGAGGAGATTTTATAGAGGATTCATTTTTTTGGTATGGAATCCCTGGTATTTGTCCTTTCTTTTTACTTCCCATTAAGGAGATGGCATTTGGATCTTTAATTCCCAGAAGTTTTGCTAATTGTTTTTCTTTCTGTTAGTGTGAAAAAGGACCTGGTTTGCCTTGCTAATAACGAAAGAGGATTCTTACTGCTGGCTACATCATGTATAGGATAAGAGCTCCTTTAATTTAACTCCTGGTTTTCCCAGTACATCTTAATTGGACTTTTTATCTTCCAGCTAGTAGTAATACCTGTACAGAAGGGGGTTTAGGTGCAAGGAAGATAGGTCAATAGATAAGGTCTTTACATACGGAGTGGAATCCAATTGCATGGAAAATATTTTCTTAGCCTGTTAATTTTTTGGCACAGAATTTGTCTTTCTGTTTTGTTCATGTGGCACCTAGCATTGTGCCTGTGACCAAGGGTCCTAAGCCCTGCTGTATTAGAGTGATGATGATGGAAAGCAAAGAAAGGAGCTTTACAGCCAGCCTGGTCTTCCATCTGTTTCCTACCCCAAATAGCAGGACAATTTTCCTTGTAGATGATGGAGAGATCATGCAGGCTGCTTTGTCTGAGAAGAAAGATTTTTTCCCAAGGATAAAGAGGTCTTTAAACATTACAAGAAAGTTGGGTGTAGAGCAATGTTTCTAGCTAGTAAAGCAACAAATCCTGGAACTATTAAAAGTCACTGTCAGTAAAATAAACTATGCTTGGGGGGAAAAAATTCTTTTCAGCTTTGTCCCATTTCTGGGAAGCTCTGAAAAGCTGGTAGTTTCCAGCTGTCCTATGTGTGAAGAATGAATTTATTTGCTGTGATGGCTAAAATTAAAAATCAAAAGAAATGTTTGGTCAGAGTTGGTCTGAAATGGAAATCTTTTTTTTCCTCCGTCTCTCTGTTTCCCACTCCTCCCAGTGATCAACCCAAGATGAACCAGTTCCAGTCCATTTCCTTCTGACAGAAAGAAAAAGGAGCCTTTCAAACACCAATGCAACATTTCGTTTTCAGGTTTATTTATTTTTTTAAAAAATACTACTTAGGAATCTTTTTTTTGGATTAAACTACCAGCAAAGTTCAGGTGGCTCTTCAGAGTTTCATTTCTCAGTGAATTAGCTACTCACCAAAAAACCTTCTTGTCTGGTTTTATCACCCTCTAGTCAATACCAGCTTTTCTGACAGTTTTAGAGACCCTCAGCAATACAATGCAGTATAAGGGATTATTTTTTTTTCCAGGCAATACCAGATTCTCAGTCCCTCTGATCCGAATGATATTTGTATCAACAGACCATATCCAAAGTGCTGGGACAAAAAGGGAAAACATGCCAGCTGCCCCAGAGAGAGGGCATAGGCACACACGTGTGCCATTCTACTTTAGCAGTGACTGGTTTTATTAAGTACTTGAGATAAAAAAAATCATTCCCCTCCTGACAGAATGCCAGAATAAAAACCTGCTTTGAATCACTTCAGGCTACTAAAGATTTTAAGTACTGTCCAGGTGCATAGTGTAACTTTTAGATGAGTAACACATGATAGATGGATGGCTGCACACATAGGTGAACCAGTTGCAGGGGGGCTGTTGTCAAACTGCAACAGATCAGGGATTATGCATTTGAACATGTCTGTTCTGCCACCCTCTCCTCACCTGAAGTGTCCCCACACTGGGGAATATGAAATGAAATAAAATGCAAAGTAAGGTTCCCTGCAAAATAATGTAATAAAAAATAACCTTCATCCCTCCCATTCTAGACAAGATCTGCCGTGAGGAGCTGTTCACAAGAGATTGGATTGTTTAAAGCAAAGGAAGTTCAGCTTCATGTTGCTATTGCAGAATGGCTCAGTGCAGGCCTTTTAGATGTATTCTTTCCCTTAAATCATTTAAGGAAAATTAGCTGCCATAAGAGCATAAAACCACATATTAAATATTGCTGTATAGGAGGATTTTTCTTGTGCTGCTGCAGTACGGAAGATAAGCTGTTTTCCTTTGAAAAAATTTCACTCTGGAGGAGGGAGGATCACTGACACAGAAATAAGTGAAGTAGGTATGAGGTGCACACACAGTGCCATAGCTACAGTGATTCCAGCACTGAGCAGTCCAAGACTAAGTGTTTACTGTAGCTACTGTATAAAAATAAACCAAAGCACTTGTCATTCTCTGTTCTTCTGGGTTTTACAAAGCGTGCTTATTTTAGTTTTAAAGTGTTTCAAATTCCATAATGACCATATCACCTTTAGGAGGGAGTGGATGGGTCAAGAAATCAGAGAACAATAGGAAGCTTTTGATCTCCATGTCACTGATTTTGAAACAATAACTCCCGATGGTAAGTCACTGTCATTGTGTTGGCCTATGTGAAGTGAGGGGATATTCTCAGCTGTTTCTAGTGGTGTCAGTTTTGCAGATGAGACTGAAGTGAGAGACTTGCTCTTCTAGGTCACATATTGTTGGCTGAAGATATTTCTGTTCTTAAGTACCTTTCCCTGCCCATATGCCAGACATCACTGCCTTCCCACCTCTCCACCAGATGATACGTGTAGATGGTTACCCTGTCCATGCTGGAGCAGGTTAGCAGAATTAGCTCAGAACATGAATGTATTGTTTAAACCAACTCAGCTGACTTTTGTCTGAAGTACATCAAAGGATGTTCATATGAGCTGTTCCAACAGCTGAACTGTGGGCCCAGGAAGTTCTGCTTGGGCATGATAACACACTTCAAGTAGAGAGCTGATTGGAGAATGAACATCTAGGTAAGGAATCTAATAAAGCATATATGCACAGCTAGATTTAAACACGTGAACAATCTAATTGAATTCAGCAATGTTCCTTGTGTGCTTACGGTTAAGCAGGTGCTTAAATGTTTTGGACTGGGGATCAAGTGCTCAGCACTGGCAAGGTCAGGATATGGATGGTCTATGGACATCAAACAGTCCTTATCTCTGGGATAACGTGAAGCCTCAGAGACAGAGACAGCAGTAGAACTGCTTGATCGTTGGACAGGTTTTGTGTGGCCATCCAGCACTTTTCCTGACAAGCAAATGCACTCTTTAAAACAGATTTAATGAATGAACTTGGGTAGCATATTCAGTGTCAGCTCAGTCGCCTTGAGTATGTGCATTGTGATATGGTCTTTAATCATAGGGGCTCATGCTATTCTCTCAGCTAGACCCCTGCCTCACGGAGTTCTCCAAATGGAAAACTTTCACATAATAAGCACCTATTCAGCGTTTTGTTTTAGCTTCAGTGTTCATTGTGCAGCCCTGTCCTGTATTTACTGTGTGCTATTCAGATCCTGCTCTGAGGATGGAATTGTTAATCTCCTTGTGGGCTTTTTTGTTTTGCTCATTGCTATACACCGGGAGCATTTCAGAAGCATTATTTTTTTGGGGGGGAACCCCTGTGAGAGATAAATACATTATCCTTGTATGGATAGGAAACAGAGGCAGGGACAGTTATGATCAGAAGTACCTACTCATTTGAGATAGATAATTTAAGATGCTTGGGATCACATCGTTTCATGTCATTCACCAAGGCTTGATAAGTTCACTGTCTCATTTCTACTCCTTCCTTCTCCAAGGAAGATTGGGATAGACTATTTCTGTTATTTGGAGCTCTTAGGACCTAGAAGACAAGGAATAGGCAGCAATTGACTCTTGGGAAGAATCCGCTTCAAGTGATTTGGCCCCCTCAAATGAAAATGTGGAGATGGGATGCAGTGCTCCCAGGCACTCTCATTGCAACACTGTACTTTGTCTTCTTGCATCCATCTTTCTTCTATTCTGCCTGTTTTCCACCTCCTGTTGTCGCTGAAGCTGCAAGTGACTCCTATGTTAGACACTATTCACCTTGTGCCCTGAGTGAGCTGGAGACCTGAGCAGAAAGAAAAAAAAAGAAACCACCCACCTGGGGTGTGCTCATTAATTATCATCTCCTTTGTCATGCACACATATACCAAAGTCTTAAATTTCATTGATTCAAAGCAAAACACGCAGCTGAAATGAAGCTCCAGGGTGCTGAAATCTGAGTCATCTGCTGGGCTGGAACCTTTAGATCCACCAGAGAGACATCTGCCACAAGGGCTGGTGAAATAACTGATAGAGTATGGAAATCTGCTATTGCTGTGGACTGGCATGAGGGAGGGAAAGAGACACTTTGCATATGGGCTTTGTGGGTATCTGCTGACAATAGAATTAATAATAAGAAAGGATGAGTGAACATAAAACTGCAGGCATAAGGGGGGCGTATTTAAGGCTGAATGACACCTTTTATGTTTTTGAGAATGTTTTTTAAGATCCCATATGCAGGCTTAGACTTAAAGAACAGCATATGTTTCTAATCTTCCTGTCTCTGAGGAGGCCTTGTTTTCAATCCAGGTGGGCTTGGGTGTGCAAGCAGTAAGACTACAGATGAATTAACATTTGTCTTATAAGTTAATATAACTCTGGATTCTTTGGCTGATGACTACATTCCTCTCCATAAAAATGAATATATCTACTTTCTTCCAAATGTACTGAACATACACTCTTCTGGTTCTGTTATCATCTATCTCTAGACCCTTCTTTAGAGGCAGATGGATATCCTTCACTAGGGTTGGCTTACCTCAGTACATCATGCACCTTCACTACTGCAGGAAGACAGTAGAGATAGCTTGGCCTGGGGAAAAGGCCTGAGTTGACCTCTGAGTTCCAGCTTGTTGCTTTCTCTTCTGATAAACCCAGATACTAGAAAGCAGGTGAGGTTGAATGTCGAGTGGTGTGTGAAGCAGGTTAGCGTAGCCAGTTGAAGGGAAACACATTCTCTCCCTGACAATCTGTAACTCATTAGAGTTGACTGTATTACTCAGCTATGTGGTTTCTCTAGGTTTTCCCATCATCCTTGCCAAAGAGTAGAGGCTCAGCCCTCTCCTGTGCTCACAGACTTTCTTTTTACCTTGTGTTTCTTCCATTCTGGTACTAAGCTCTGTTCATCCCTGTCAGATTACACATATTCTTACCACTCCAGACCACTTCCCATCTCTTTCAAAGATGCAATTCAGATGTTAATGTTTGATGTAGCCCCTTAGTCGCTGCCCTTCTGCATGCTGCTCTGACTGACTGGTGTTGTCTTCAGACACTGTTTATACTGGCAACAGTCAATGCTGTTGTTCAACCTACTTCTTTTCTAGGCCTTCAGTAGCAGCCTCTAGAGCATACTATCAAGGACAGTAGTTTTGAATGTGCAGGAGCTATGTTCGAAGTGTGGCAATGTGGGAGTGCTCCAAGTGCATATCCAACCCCCAGCTTTCATTATCCTGAACTTTTGTAGTGATGGAAACCGGGATCTTTTTTTTTTTTCTAGTGTCCCTGGTTCTAAAGGCAGTGCCATACTTCAAGGGAAGCATTCTTGTTCCATGGAAAACTAGGTCACAAAATGAAGACTTAGAAACCTGTAACTGATATTTTACAGCTTGCAACTACCCCTAATGGCAGCATTGCTTTAGTGACCTCCCACACTCTCTGCCTTTGGCGGTGCTACATTCTTCACTAGACAACGCCACGTTAAGAAAAATGCAGCTGGTCTCTGAGATGCATGTACTTTGCTGGAGCGTGACATAAATTTTATTTTTGTCAGTCCTGCAAACTGTGTCAATCTTAGAGGCTGTACTTCCACTCCTTTTGTGAAATTATGTTATTAGTATTACCACCAATGTGATGCAGGATAGTTGACAAAATATAGTAACAGATTTTGCAAGGGTTTCACATCAAAATTGTACACTTAGGCTTCTTATACTATAAGCCCAAAAGTAGTATTATCTAATCTAACATTTGAATGACCGGAAGCAATTGTTTTCTGTTCAAAAATTCTTCTTTTCCCTCACCATCTCCCTTGCTCCTGTTATAAATTGGAGCAGCAAAGTGGAATATATTTCACTGGAAAATTGTAAGCTGATTCTCATCCCAGCTGAAGCCAGTTTGGATGTTAATAAATGTTTGGAAAGGCTGTGGGTTGGGGTTTGGTATTGCTCAGAAATCACTCAGAGCCAAACAAATCAGCTGAGGTCTGCATCATCTGGTATATGGAGTCATAACAGATTAACATAGGGTAATGAGATCTGTAGCATAACATGCTACCTGGCTCCATTTTGCTGTTAGCAAAGCTCTTAGACTTCCTTCCCCAGCTAAACAACACAATAGTAATGAATAATCATTGTTAACACAATATTGAATTTTAACAACCTACTAGGAAGTGATGTTTGGATGGTCCCTCAGATATCCTGGATTGTCATTTGTACCTGATGATTTTCACTCAGATATCAAAACAGCTATCATCAGGCATCATTTTTTGCCAATAATTCTCAACCTAATATAGTGCATGTTACTCTGAGTTCTTCTCAGGCAAAATGGCCAACATGCTGCCTTTTATTTCTCTCCTCCTGAAATTAGAAGAGATATTACCTCTTCTTATGTAGTATGTGTTCAACTATGATAATCTTGTGGCTGCTTTCTGTGGTAATGCTTGTGTTTGTGCCAGTTTGTTGACATTGTAGAAATGCCCTGTACTGCTTCTATCTTGCAAGTCCCTATTGACTGAAGTGTAAGTTTTTAGTATTGCAAATATCATTCTTATTTCAGCTCTCTGTTGAACAAAATGGTAGTAAGGGCAACCTTTGTTTCACTGGTGCCAGGGCACAATTTAACAGCACAATGTACAGATCAGTGTCTGATTCTGTAACTTTTGCTACTAGGTGTCTAGGATTTTGACTCTATTTCCCACCTTACTGCTGGGCTAGCATAGTAAGAGTTACTAATGCTCTAGCTAACATTATACTTCATATAGACTGGTTAGAAGTATTCCCGTTGAAGTCTTCCCATTGTTAAATATGAATATATCGGGTATCTGCTGACGGAAATAATTGTGATTTGCATGATCAGTTTGTTAGGTGTGGTATTTTCTGATAAGCAATCTTGTGAGAGTGGGAGTCACAGCTGAGAAGAATTCCTCAGTTTCTTTCACTCAATTTTAATAAATCTACTTCTACTTTGTTATGGAGTAAACATTCTTTCTTGATCTACTAATATGTTCTATATTTCTCCTAGGTGAAGTAGCTTGTGATCTTAGCATCTTCCTTCCCACAGTCCTTTAAACACACACAATATTATGAGAAACTTGCTAACAGCAGAGCTAGTTTGGCACTAGAATAGATTACGTACAGGAGATGCTGAATCTTTACCACTGGAGGGTTTTATGACAGGTATTTATTGGGAAATGTTTAGATAGAATTAACTCCCTTTTGAGGCAGTCAAATAGACTCAGTAGCCTCTACAGATTCCCTTAGTGTATCCAATTCATCTATGATCTTTGCCCCTTCTCTTTGATTTGTTTTCAACATGTAAACTGCCTACATGTATATCTTCATATATAAAAATGTATATATAAAAGTGAATATATAATTTCTCTGATAACATCTTAGAAATCATTGACACTATTAGATGAAGTCCCACCTGGAACTGTGAACTCCTTAAAGTGATAGTCACAGAAGGGGAGCGCTGTTCAGGCCACCCTCTGCTAATAGCCTTATTTTTTGCAAAGGCTCTGGGAATTACAAGTCACGTTTCATCTAAACTAGACAGGATTTTTGGTTGGTTTTGTTTTGTTTCGATCACTTTGATGGGTTCATAATCTAGCTCTGAATGATTCTCCACTATACTTTTGTCAAATACTCTAGACCCTCCAGGGAATGTGTATACAGCTACCAAATTTCTCTCTATTTGTACTCAATGTGCTAATCATATCACTGTAGTGGTAACCTCTGACATAGGTTGTGGTTTCTTTGCTTGGTTGTTTTTTTGCTATCCCCATTTAGTAACGTTTGTATCTAGAATAGGAACAGTTTCAGCTAAAATTAATCTCCCAAAGAAGAATGAAACATTTTAATCCCAGAGACTAAAGCCCAAATCTCCTTGGTTTTAACACTGTGGTCAGTTTTTGTTTGTACCTAAACTGTTCTTCTCCATTACACTTAAACACCTGCTTGAAGCACTGTAGACAAATCAGTGTGTGGTTCACTATCGTATATCTAGATAATTACCCTTCAGTTAACTCTTTCAGTTTCTTAAGTATATTAATATCTGTATCCTGTGACTTGGGGTATCTGTGCAGTAGTATTTGCAGGTTGCTGCTGTAAACATCTAAATCAGGCACACGTTTGGTTTTTTCCCTGTAGTTCGCCATTCTGAGAAATCTTCGTATTGCTGTTTTTTGTTTGCGGCAGACATGTTAGTTATGACCTCCACTTTGCAGTGATCTACTGTACATCTTACCTTTTCTTCCAGGTGTTTTATTGCTATTACATGGAACTTGCGTTGTTGCTTTCTTAGTTTTAGCTCAGCAGCTCTGTCTCTTTCCACAGCTCTTTAGGGCCTTTAGTCAAACTCCTCTCTTTTACCTTGGAGCAAAATATTATCCATCAAAGCTTTAGTATCCTCTCTACCATCAAAACATGGTTGTATTTTCCTGGGACATGCCTAGGGGCCTGAACACAACTCAAATATCCCTCTGAGGAAATAGTGTCTCCTAAAATAGTTTTTTGAAGATGTACAGCCATGTTCTCTATTTTTCTAAGGGCATCTGCCAGCACCCTGCTGATGAATCAGAGCCATCTCTTCAAAGAATTTACCCCTTATCAATGGGGGGGAAATATTCCCTTTATATAATACACATTTTTTCTTGGTTTGAGTGTACAAGAAAAGTTCAGTATGGATTCTTTTCTCACTGCCTTGCATCTTCTTTCTGCTTCTTCTTTCTGTGATTCTTACAGCTGTGATGTTATCAAATTCCTCTTTTAGTATCTACAATGGGGAGAGAGGCCTTTTTCTTTAATTTTAAGTAACATTAGTCAGGGAGTGGCTGACATGTTCAGTGCTGTGTTGAGAGTTTCCCTGAATCTGGGAGACATGTTTAAGCTCTTCCTCAGTAATTCTGGTTTCATGTTTCTCCTCCCCTTCTCTTTTTTTTTGAGTGAGACAAAGGGTTTGAGATTATTTTTTTACCCACTTATGAAAAATTCCCTCTTTGTTTCTGCTCCTCCCCCAAGTGTTTCTATAAACTGGGTCAGAGTCAAGGTCACTGACAAGTCTGCTTCAGTCAATGGTTGCATTTGAACTGATGAGCACTGAGGAGAATGAGCTCCTGAGCGATACAGCAGTCAATTCCAGCTGGCTCTTGCCAGAGCTTCTTAGAGATGGGGCTTCTCACAGGATGCAAGTGGAAATGCCTGGAATGAGCTGATCCATTTTATTTTTCCTGCTTCAGACAGCATTGGGAACATGCCCTTTGTTCATGTAGCTCAATTTTCCGCCTGGGATTGCATTTGCCTTTTAAGAAGCGGGGCAAAGTCACTGCCAGGGCTTTTTTTATTTAATACAAAAGAGCTCTTAGTATTCAAAAATGATTTACAGACAGCTGGCCAAGTGTTTGACCTAACTATGTCTGTTCGTACTATTCTGCTGGTGCAAGATAGCTGTAATAGAGGCTTACCCAGTCAGTGGACAATTAGCCCAATGTATGCAATGAAGATGGGTAAAGTGAAATGCTGATTTTAAATGAGGATATTGACATAATAGCATCTCAATCAGTGAGCACTGGAATAGCAGTGTAAAATTATTCACGAATGGCAGAGGAAACCAAGCCAGTGGAGGAGTGACATTATAGTTAAAAGAAAGCTCAGAAGCAAAAAAGAAAAGAAAAAAAAAGCATGTGTGTGTGTGCAGAATCATATCAACAAGTACTGAACAATCTCATAATCTCTATGCATTAAAATTTCATGCCAAAATGGGATGGTAACAGTAAGCATCTTTATAATGGCATGCTCAGACTTACCAAGGAAGCAACGAGGACTCAAAGAATGTCATGATCAGATCTGATGTAGAAACTGCATTTATATACTTTTAAAATTACGTCATCTTGAAGCAAGGAATCAGAGAGCCCAAAAGAGAAGACTAGGTTTTTTATTTATCGCTGAGCAAGGATTAAGTCTTGATTGAAGATTTAACTGTCAAAGAATCATTCTTTAATAATAAATATAAACATGCTCAAATTTATCATTCCTGATGGAGTACAAAAGCCAAAAATTCCTTAGATTGGTGCACACTTCTGAAAGGGGACCAACATAAAATGGAAAGAAACTAAAAGCAGTAGCTAATAGGGCAAAACAGACCAAAATAACACTTTCAGGTGACATGGCAGCTATATAAGATCATCATTGTAGGAATGCATTTTTGCAGCTTTACCATTAGAGAGTAAGCGTATTACCCCATTTGAAAAACTCTGCAACTTTATAAAAGGTCACATGAGAAGTTAGCAAAGGGGATTATTTGACTGAAGAAGGCCATTAGCATTAAAAGGACACCCTTTGAAGTCTTGCTCAAATGAACGAAGGAAAAATCCCCAGTACACTCTGGCAAGTTAAATGCAAAACCATAATAACAGAGGACAGAAACAATTTTGGAGAATAACTTGCTAAAGGCATAAAAACTAATAATAAAAACTTTTTCAAACACATCAGAGACAAGAAGCCTGCCTGAAGGTCTATAAGTTTGATAGATGATCAAGATGTAAAAGAAGTGCTCAAGGAAAATAAGGTTTTTGCAGAAAAGCTAAATGAATTATTTGCTTTGGTGTTCACTGTGAGGACCCTAGAGGGAATTCCCAAATTAGAGCTGCTTTTTATAAGGGACAAGTCTGATAACATGGATAACAGTAGTTTAATGGAACGTATCATTTTGGAAGAGAATTTGTACCTCATAAATCTGTTAGCCTTTTTTGGATGAATTGACAAACATGAAGATAAAGGCACTCCACTACCTGTTACATATTTTGAATTTCTGAAAAACTTTGGCAATGTCGCTAGCTAAATGATTTTAAAGAAATTAAGAATTCAAGTTGTCATTGGATATGTCATCCAATCCTTCCTTAGGATTAAAGTCAAATGAAGTTAGAAGTGAGTTTTTTGCATCGGGTGGAAGTTACATGTGCAGATTGCTTGGATTATTCAAAATATTCATAAATTATTCAGGAAAAAAAGAATTAATGGATTTTTCTAATGTTATACGATTATTTGATGTGGTCAAAGTTGCACCACAGAAAGATCTTATGATACTGAGTGATAAAATGGCAGATGAAGTCCAACGTCAATACATGCAAAGACACTTGTGTGTCTTTGTGATGAAGAGGGAGGGAAGCCAAGTCAGAGAAGCAGACAATGAAAAGTCCAGTGCCTGTTAGTAATATAATACCACTTGGGAAAGAAGTTCATGAGGTGGCTTTTAAAATAGCCTATCAATGATCAGCTGTGCTCAAAAGGCAAATACTGTGTTAAATTCATCACTATGGTGCTTCATATGTTTACCTATAAGCTGCCAAAAGTAGGAATGCTATTACTTGGGGAAGCATTGTTCATATTTGTGTTTTTGCTCACGTTGTATTCTTAAACATCCTGTGCTGCCCACATCCAGGGATCTCTGTATGGACAGTGATTATATTATATGAGTTTCTGCATGGCAAAGAACACAGCTTCTGCTACTGCCCCCTGACGGTCTCATGTACTATTCTGAGAATAAAGTAGATGGGGATGGCTGTACGACAGCTGGATTGGGAGTATCAGTTTTATGGGCAAACAATAGTATTTGTTCTGCCTAAAAGAAAGCTCTATTATTCCCTTCTGATTATCCTGTGTACCTCTGTGTTCCTGTAATTAACGTGCTTGAGGCTATCTCAACCTTGGTGGAGGTAGTATGCAGTGCCATACAGTACTACTAAATCACCAAAAAAAGATGTGAAACTGTGTTTTGAATGGGAAGGAGAAAGCCTACAAACGAAATTATTTCCCTAGATAAAAGTGAATTATCCTCAGTGGAGGCCATTATATTGCTTTGTGACAATACACAAAGGTATAGGCTACGTCCCTTGATTGCTTGGCATATCTCATTCCAAAATAGTAATCCCAAATAATCCTGTAGACTGGATTATCCACTGTTTATTTTCATCTTGTACCTGTCTTACTATGTCATTCAGAGCCTGGGCCTGAGCATAGGAATCCTGTGAAAAGAACACAGCAGCTGCCTAACAGCTCCAAGAAAGGTACAGTAACTAACGGATCCAATAGGGATATTTTAGGCAGATGGGCTTTAGTTACAGAGTGGATGACTAGAGCTGAACGAATAATACTGTTGCTCTTTTCAAAAGTATAATAGATATCCTTTATGATTTCAAGTTGCCAGGATCTTTGCTTTTTTGAAAACTCATCCTATGAGAATTATAATGAAGCAGAGCTGCTTCCAGAGTTACTATTTTTCTTAAACCTGAAAAACTGCACTTTTAGACTCATAGGCATCAGAAATAGCTTAATGCCAGTAGCATTACTAGCTGGATTTTGCAGGCAGCAACCCTGCAGTTTTGCATATGTTTTCTTGATCTAGAGCCCAGTTTAAGCTGTTGAATAGGGTCTGTGTCTATAATGTTCCCTAAGTGCTATTATGCAAAGAAATTGCTTATTTGAATCATTAATCAGTCTCTTGAAGGCTGCAAGTTCTTATATTTCATGGCTAGTTTTCATGATGTGACGTATTCATAGTGTTGCTCAAGCTGCACTGGAACAAGACTTAATTCCTATTGTTGTTAAAGCTTTTCTGCTGACTACCTTCACTAGTATATGCTTAGAAACTATCCCAAACCCAGAGGACCACTATATGCAAAACTGCTGGAAAGGTTCCTCAGACAAGAAAACTATATTAGTAGTTTAATTCTTTCAAGTCAGAGTTAATATGAGAGATTGTTTTTTCCTATATGGATGCATTCAGTCATCTTTTCAGAATCTGATTACTATATGTCTTGTGAAAAATCCAATCAAAATTAATGTATTAATTAGCAGAAGTTTGATTTTCTTCTTGTCAGGAGATACATTGTGATGTTGGAATTTAACAGCATCAGAGTTAGCGATAGTTCCTGTCTTATAAGTATTTTGAAAGCTTCTACTTGCTGTCTTCTGCAGTGCTGACACCACTGGATCAATAGGTTTTTAAAACCAGACAGGAATCACCATGATAATCTAGTCTGACTTACAAAGTACTAAATATCATCCATCATGGTTTTCCTAAATGGGCATCAAAGTCTGAGCTTCCCCAACTTCTGGTGGCTTAGCTGTTAGAGAGAATGACTGATCTAAAAGAGCTTAGAGGGTTTATCTCACAAGAGCATCTGGAATATCAAATCTTTCTCCAAATATCTTCAAAACCCCATCCCTGTGCTGGTAAGGTTGTTAAGCTCATCTCTCTTTTTTTTTTTTTCCATTTCTTTTTTCTTTTTTTTTTTTTTTAATTTTTTTAAAACAAATTATTTCCTTTTCTGTTCAGGATATCTACCTTCTGGGAACTGACATATAGGAAAATGCAATACGGAGCAGGATTACTGAGTTGGGTCACTTTGATGGCCTGAGCTGCAGAATCTGAACATACTTAATGCGACAAGTGTGCCTGAGTGTGCAGAAAGCTGGGGTACTCCAACATGTGAGCTGCCTCCTTCATTTCTGTTGGGTTGACTCCTTTAGAGACAATGCTGATAATTACTTCACTATTTCTCAAAACATGGTAAGAAGAAGAGGAAGGATCACATTATGAGGACTGACAACCCTTGGTTCACACAAATGTATGTCTAGGAGAAACAGAGGGTTGCCTGAGCACAAACAGCAAAAACTAAGTTAAGATGAACACATGCCATGGAGCATTTGCAGCAGGGAGGAGAAGTGAACAATGCACTTAATATTGCTGAAAAGGGGGCTCTGCAAAATGATTTGCATGCAAAATTTGTAAAGTGAATACAGCTTTGGTCCCTTCTTCATCATGGCATTTTGGTCTGGTTTACCCTTTTTATGTATTGATGTATAGAATTTGATGCGGGTTTTTGGCCATTTTGATGCTTTTGCTCAATTTTGCTGCAGAAAATGTAATGTTACTAATGTTACCATTTTATTTTGTTAAATAGGTTGTTGCTTTAAATGTTTTTATTTATGGACTGTCCCCTAAAAGATCATTTTCTAACTGTGAGAATATCTTGTATTTAGGTTTAGATTTTCAAAAGTGCCTTCTGAAATAGTATCCTGCCCTGTCTCATTATAACTTAAATCCAAAGTTCCAAAGTTTAAATGCAAGTTGTGAACCAGTTTATGCCCTACTGAAATGGAGTCACCTCTGGAAAAGACCCCATCAGTTGAGCACTATTTGAAGGCTGTTTACTTAAATGTACATCAAGAAAAACCTTTTTCTGTTCTGAGTTCAGCTAATCTGTTGTTTTGTATTTTTTGAAAATAAACTGCCTTCATCTTAGTATTGGTCTTCCATTAGGGAATTTGTGGTGTTTTATGACTTCCCCCAAAAAGAGTACTCACTGTAGAATTAAATCTCAGCAGGAGTAGATTTAATACTCCCTGATGACTTGTAGTCTATGGAAACATTATTGCCTGTGCTTGGTTGGTGGGTCTGCCCTTCAGGTGTTGGATGTTCTCCTCTTGCTGCAGTTAACTCATGCAATAGAGACAGCTTTTTATTCTGTTTATGTCCCTTGATAATGGCTGTATTGATCTGGCCTGATGTAAGCAAAGGTTCACAGTTCACCAAATGTTGCTAAGGGTACCAGACTATTACTGCCACCAGCAGACGCATTTCATCATCCCTCAACCTCAGTGTGTGAAAGCCGGAGCAGCAGGATGCCACATGTTGGTGACTCAGGAAAATGGCATGTGTTGGTATCTGGCATATGTCAGACTTGGATGCTTCTAAAATTAGAAAGAGTATGTTTTTTGTCATGTTTGTTTTGTCTGCCAAGCAATGCAGGAACATTTAAAGGTTAGCCTAATTTTCAGTTGTTTGGAAATGAAAGCCACAATGACAATGCTGTGCAAGAACACCTATGAATTCTGTTTTCAAATAAGCTAAGCATTCCTTTCCTTTAAAAAAGTATAAAAGTTGCTGAAATTGACTTGAGCCAGGAGTAAGAACAGTGAGGAAGGTGGACTATTGTCCAGCTTGACAAGCTCGAGGCAAATGACTTAATTATCTCCTTCCTTGCTCAGTTCAACAAGGAATTTTCACTAGAAGGCAAAAGCTAAGTGAGAAAGTTCTGAGCCTGAATTCTTACTTGCGGCAACTCAAAGTAGAGCTGTAGAAGTGAGAACAGCTGAATCTCCTAATACTGCTTGGGGGATTTGGCTCTTTGTTTAGAAAACAATTTAAATCTGTTTACCTGATTTTCCTAGCACAAAATCCCAGTAGTCCTTTGAAATAAGTATTATTCTAGCTCTGCAATGGTGTACATGTCTCATGGCAAAATAATTTGACAGGTTTTAAACCATTTTTAAAAGCAAGAGGCCTGAGACTATTGTTGGGAAGTGGTGGTGGTGAGAGAACAGGACTTGCTATTAGATTATTAGGTTGGGTTTTTTTTCCCAGAGTCCAAGGTGGAGGAGAGATTAGCTGATTTAAAGGGCAAACCATTTTCTTTTTTCTTTTTCTCCTTGAGAGCCAAAAAATGCTGATTGCTTGATCCCATCTCATCCAGGTTCTAGTCTGTTAATTCCAAAGATCATTCTCCAAGTGGCACAGTTACTTTCTAACAAGATTAGAGGAAGAAAGGCAGTGAACTGCTCAGTTGCACTCTAGAGACCCTTGGAAAGTGTGATTTGGAGTGGGTTAGCTAGAAAGTAGTGCAAAGAGGCCCATCCGACCTAGCATATTATTGCAAGGATTTTACATCTGTCACAATAGTGGATTGTTCTCTGCAAAAACAAATATTTAGCAATTATTGGCTGTGTTAGTCAAACTGATATATACCACTGTTGTATAACAAGGTGGTATTCTGTACAGAGTGTTTGCAAATGACTTTGTTGATTTCTGACATATTGTAATAGCAAAGGGCAATGAAAATTTATATCATAACAGACAGTGTGATTTTATGTTATTAGTGAAAATAACTTCAAATGCAGTTTACTAGATCTCAAATACAGAAATTCATCCAAGTGAAATATTATTTTAGCTTCCAGTCTTGTTCTGAGAGTGCCAGTATCTTCTACTCAAGTCAATGGAAGCTGTAAATGATTACTGTAGCTGCTTTTAGCCATTCAGATTGATTTATCATCTGAACCCATTAATATCTGTGCACTGAGAGCACTAAGAAAAGCATATGTGTAGGTGTCTATACATGTATTATATCTATAGTATGTTTTATGCATTGTTTTCCTGTTGATTATGTATTTTGCAAAGGTATTTATCTGCATCTCTTCCCTGTGGAGTTCAGAAGTATGATTGGATCTAGTTACGCTGCAGTTCAGGGAGAGACCACAGAATTTGGATAAAGCTTGGGAGCCATTTACCAGGCCATTACAAAAACTGTGGTCTGCACCGGGTACCCCGGCCCCAAATGCCAAGGAGAAGCTGCCATCTGGCTTTGCAGGCTGGCCAGAATCAAAAGGGTCCGTGCTAATTGGAGCGCAGCCCCTCAGTTAGCTGTAGGGAGCCATCCTGCAGGAACTCAGAGACTGACCAGATGACCTGATAGGAATTTTCCTTCTCTAACTTGTGTGATGGAGAGTTGGCTGGAGTGAACTGCCAGCTGCCACCCTCTTTCAGGACCCTGTAGAGAGAATAAAGCTGAACTTTGGCTAAATTGCTCTGTACCCTGGCTAACTTTGTTAATAATGAAGTCGATGCCCTCTTGAACCACATTAGAAGTTGATGGGGTGTTTTAGGTTTTTTATCCTTTGGACTGGAATTGATAGAACAAACTGCAGACAGAACAGATTGAATTATCCCTCCCTAAGTATAGTTTTCACCTGGCCATTGTTTTCTTCAGCCTCGTAGAGTAGTTGTAGTAATGCATCCATGAAGCTCAAAAACTTTGCTCAGGGAATTGTTACATTTCACAAAGAGTAGGCAGAGTGATCCTTAGGGTATGCAAATGTTTAAAGTCATCCTGAAATCAGTATTTGCTCCCTATGTACTCTGAAAACCCCTCAGATTAGTGCTTGGCAGCTGTTTAGACTGAGTGTGGGAGTTCTCCTCAACACCATGCCTTGAGTTTAACCAAGCCTCTCTTAAGCTCTCAGCCCTGCAGCTTGCCCACTTTCCCTCAGTCTTCAAGGCAGGGACTTGTCTGCAGCAGCAGTTCCTAGCTCTGATCCAGAAGGCTTCAACACTTTGGTCCCCAGATAGGGAAGGCATGCACATGGATTCTTCCAATGCATGCTGTAGTCTCCCTGTTCCTGGAAATGGCTCTCTTGTGCCTTCTGCACCCAAATTCCTGCCCATGGAATGACCATGGAAGCAGTTACACTCCATGGGAAGGATCCTAGGAGAAGTGTGCTTGAGGAACAATGTGCTCTGTAGGTGGCTTTTGTCATAGCCTGTAAGGTCAGATGTAAATGGGGAACAACAGATTGGGGGGAAAATGATTTCCAAAGCCAACCCTAAATATAGACTTGCTTATTTATGCATATGTATGCTTGGGTCAAATTTCTCTAATCTGGCTATCTAGAAAGCATCTCTACATCCATACTGAAGTTTTGAAAGATAAACAGCATGATTTCCATCAGTCCTGGGCATGGGAAGTACACTTGGTTTCTGAACATCTGAAAATTAGGCTGCTTTGACTGTCACTTTCATAAACAAAATAGCTAGTTCTGGTATGCAAGCATGTGGATGCTGTTGCAGCTTTCTCTGAGCTTTATTATTTCAGTACCAGTAAACTCCATTTATTTTAACTTTCCTCTGCTTTTCTGAACTAATTATACTTTGTAGTCCATACTTTTATCATGGTGCTACTCAGTCCTTGTGCACTAAAATTAAAGGAGAGGAGGAGGGTAAGACACAGAAATTCAGAGGGTAAAGTGACTTATGTTTAAAAACTAAGAATATGGAAAGGGCCAATTTCATTGTAACAGACTGACATCAGAAATTATATTTGCAAAAGGAGGATATTTTTAAGATCATCTGCTTTTTTCTTCCCTCTCACAGTATCTTTAAAAAATGCATCTGGTAATGGCCTTGAGGATTGTAGCTTTCAGAAACAATTCTCAGACAGGATATGTATGAAAAACCTTGCTGAAATTTCGCTGAAGGTGCAAAAGGACAAATAGTCAGTCAGACAAATGGAGACAGAAGGGCAGAGAGAGGATGTTAGCTTTCCCCTGAACTTCTTGTAGTAGTAGGCATTTTAAAGTAATTTTGAATAACCTCATGGAATATGAGGGAAACTGCTTTACTGTACATTGGGCAATAACTGAGCAGGCTTGACATATTTTGCGAGGTGACACCCTTGGATGTAATAAAGTGGATGGATTGAATTTAGTAGCAAAATAAATAACACACAGGTTATTAAACTCCCCGTGTTATTCATGACCATATTGCATTCAGCAAAACTTTCCATTCTTAAATCTGCTGCAAGCTGCCATGGAAAAATCTAGTCTGTCCCAGGGGAGCAATGCAGGAGTCCAGGGAATGCCATAGCAGGCACATGGCCAGTTTGTTTTAGAGCATACAGAGCCTTGCTGATGCATTAAAGTGGTGTGCTAAGAGAAGAAAATCTTCTAAGAAACAGTTCATTAGACTCCTCAGGGGAGTTGCTGACTATTCTTATGGTCGGCAACTTATAGGAGGGGGTGACTAACTTGTCTCTTTTGAAGACTTGTCCTCCTGTCTAATGTCCAGTCAAATGAGGAATCTTGAGACAAAAAGCTCTACCTGGCTATTTTTAAAGGTGTGTCAGAAAGGAAAATTAGTTACAAATTTTGCTTGAGGGACTGCCTGGTGCCAAGTGGCTTTCAGGTATTCAGTCGCCTGGCAGCGGCGCTTCACCGCTTGAAGGAATCTTAGAGCTATGTGTGAGGGATAGATAAGAGTGCTTGGGAAGAAATGGCATTTTTTCTGAATAAAGGTGCATCTGCAGCCTCCCTTCTGGAATTTAATCCTTGCAATTCTGGGGTTATTTCAATCAACCTTAGAAGACCGCCTCTTAAACCTGGCCATCATTCAGATGGATTTGCCACTGTAGTGGTACCACAGCCACAACCAGCTGTGGAGCATGCTGCTATCCCCACCACAACAAGATGATGCATTGATTTCTGTGTTAAGGTGCACCAACAGAGACAAAGGAAAATTGAACAGGAAGGTGAGCCTAATTTGAGGGGGAAAGGAAGGGAAGCAGTCAGGAATCAAATGAAGCATGTATCTTTGCTAGAAGTTATTGGGCCATGAGCACGCCATGGTTGGCTGAGTCCATGCAAGAAAAACTAATCACTGTTGTTACCAAACCTGCCTATTTTCTTATCTGGTGAAATTCTGTCCCCTTGTGACTGTATTTAAGGTTCAAACCTTATAGCTGACACATTTGGGCAGAGAGACCATTACAGTTTCCCACTTTTTCCTTTCTAAGCAATTGACTTTTTAAAAGTTAGGTCTTAAGTTTCATGTTCATCTCGCACTGGATCACGCGCCGGGTTCACCCACCCAAGGTCAGTTTGTAAGCACTGCCAGCAGGAAAAGGAAGGTGGAGGTGATCTCATTTTCCTCCCTGTGGGGAGCATCATTTGGTAAAGGAAGGAGCTGATCCCTTTTGCTGTAGGTGGTTCACAGGCTTGAAAATGACTTTTTACTGGCGCAACAAATGTTTCACTTTGTGCCAGGAACTGGCCTGTCCCTTTGGACACTGAATCAGCAGATGCCTAATTAGCCTATTATTTACCATGGTCGAGATAGCTGAATTTTGATGAAAGAGACTTTACTTTAATCATTGATTCATGACACAGATGCTCATATCATGCATTAGGCTGTTTAACCTTCTGCAAATATAGTTGCCCTTTTATAAATATCCTGGCAACTGCTCTGTCTTCCTTCATGCTTTATGAGGGAGAAGCTTGGGAGCTCCCAGATTGGTCCTTACTGCTGGTAATGTGTGTATCAAATGCAAGCAGAAGACACTGAATGGCACCAAGGCACTGTGTGGCTTAGGCACACTTTTAGCGAAAGGAAGCGATCCCTGCGCTGGGGTTGAGGGGGCTTGCTCTGAATCTCCCATGCAATGCCTGAGTCTGGAAAGCCAAGCTGGGGCATCCCAGAGAACAGGTCTCTCAGGAGATCCCTGTATTTTTTTGGGCAGGAGTACAGCTGTAAACCCAGGATGACAGTTAGATGGAGATGGAATAGTTCCAGGCTTCCCTTCCACCACTCCCAGTGTGGTTGTGTTAGACCCTATCACCCTTGCTTGTTCATTTTCTTCTCTGGAGCAAAACTGGAAAATCTTGGAGGAGGGACAATGCTAGTCTGATCACTGTGGCTTTGAGGAAGCCAAATCCCCACATGGCAATATCTTCTCCCCATATTCTCATTCTTCTTCTGCTCTCCACTCCTGGGCTGATCATATTTTGCTATCAGAAGGGCCAAGAAGAAAATGAGAAATTTCTGTGTCAGAGAAAAGTTCAGCTGTGGTGCTGAGCAAGGCTGTGTGCTGATGGGCTGGGCTGCTCCATGCAGCTTGCAGCAGCCTGTTCCACAGTGGTTTCACAGCTGAAGGGCTCCTTAAAAACTAGCCAAATCTGTTTTAAGCAGGTGCCAAACTTCTGTAGAAAGCACAGCAGAACAACTACCTGATGCTTTCTAAAGGCCTGAAACTTTCAAAGAATCCTCTTCTTCAGCAATGACAGACTTCCCTAGATATGATCCTGAATTCAGGAGAGGTTTTTCACAAATATCATTCAAACAGGCTAGGTGTCAGTAGGAAAGCAGACCCTTTTTAAAAGGCCTTTTCAAATGCATTTTTTATCCACCCCTTCACACCCATCTCCCCAAGACACATTGGTTCTCATATGCTCCCTGCTTTATCCCTACTGTACATTCAGTGGTTGGAGAAGTGAGGAGCCTAAAGAGGTAGAGCTGTAAAAAGAAGCTGGATAAACATTGGTTGCATTTTAAAATCTGAATAATTGTTGGGTCTGTACTGTTGGGAAGAGAAAAGGAGTTAGAGATTTGTTCTCTGTTTGGTGTGATAAATGGCACGTTCTATGTAATACCAGTGATGGATGCAGCCTAAAAGGTCAGGGGAATTCCCAGCACAGGGTCTGACCTTTATTTTCCTCAGTTCTCCACACTGAGTTTAGAATAAATTCACCAGTTAGAAGGAATCTACCACTGGAGGTTTTCTCTTTATGTTTTATTTTTGAATAAGCTCTTTCACTTTAAATTCTTCTCAGTGATTCTTATTTTGTGTGTGTTTTTGTTTTGTTTTATGGGTTTTTTTTTGAGGGGGGGTGTTGTTTTTAGTAGCAGGAGGAGGTGAAGAGAAGGGAACATTTTTTAGAAATATTTGGAAGATTTCAGAGGCCAAAGAAAGAGGAGATGCTTTCTTTTTTTGAGCTTTGAGATTAGTCATGCTGCTGTCTGTTTTGGAAAAGTGTTGATATAATAGAGAGCCCAATCTTGTGTTAATATGTATGGACTGATATAGCCTTCTCTATGCTGCAGAAATCCTTGCAACTGTAATAAATTGGAAACCCTTTATTCTGAGAAGAGCAATTATCAGAATCCAGCATATTTCTCCCCCTCCCTGTCACCTAACTTTGTGCTCTCTTCTAGAGTTTTTTGACTTGCATAAGCTCCAAAGAGAAAAGAATTTACTTAGTGTTGACCGAAGGTTTAGCAGCATAAGTTAACAGGAATAAGTTAAGGGGGAAACTTCCCTTACTATGAGTTCCGTTAGATTGCCGGAGTAGTCTCCCAATTAAAACAGAAAAAGGGACTCATTTTCTAAGTGATTGAACACTGGCACAGGGAAATTCTTTGGATATTTGCTGTGTCAGAACCATAACCCACTACTTAGTAGTTCTGTGGAAATCACTGAGAGGGTACTTGTAGCACATGATCTTAAATAAGAGGATATGCAGTGGTGGAGGATATGATATTGGAGCAACTCAGACACTTCTGGAGGCACTGGTGGGCCCGTGCCTCCAAAGGTATCCACTGTGAGCTGGATGAGTAATGTTATGTCAACATTTCTAACCAGGAAGCTGAATTACAGAGAGACTTGGAAACTGCACTGGATTCTCTGAAAATGGATACACAGCAGCAGCTGAAGTCACCAGGAGAGGACAGAAAGGTAGCATTAAGCTGAAAATGTTGCTTGCCCAGGAAAACAACTGTAATTGTGTGGTTTAAATGAAGAGCAGCCCTTTCTCAGGCCAATAAGTGATGCAGTATGGCGCAGAAACCAACTAACTGTCTTCTGCCCTGCATACTATTGCATAGTGCTGTCTGTGTTCATCACCTGCAGCTTCTGTGAAATCACCTCACAAATATGTAAAAAAGGTTTACATTTACACAGTGAAGACTTCTGGGAGACGTGAGGGTATTCTTGTGGGACGAGGTGTAATGTTGTTGTGACTGTCATGGTTTCAGAATAGAAAAGAAACAAGGCTTTTAGGAGGAGAGGTAATAATTTTTCTTAGCCTAGCTGGTATTGTTGGACAACAAGGACAAGTTTGTCATTGTTTTCTGATGCAGATGCTCTGCCAGCAAGTTGCCTTCTATGAATCACATCTGGTCTCTGAAGAGCCAGGCTGGATTTTCATCTGGGAAATGCAGGCTCCTAAAAGTCTACTTAAATTATCTGTATGCTGGCTTTATAACCAGGTGTTCATACAATTGCTTCAACAAGTTTGGGGACTACCGAGTATAACCATTCCCACAGTGTGGTATTTGTGAAATAAGGATGGAGGGACCATTTTTCTTTTCTGAAGAAGTCCCATAGATGGCAAAGGTGAGGAGTCTGTAACATCTGCTGGACATTGTTGGCTATTGTCCTCCAACTAGTCTTGATTCACCTGAGGGAACTGTGGTTTCTCTGCCCCAGTCCCACCCCAAGGAGTTTCTAATCATTCAAAGCCTCTGAACATACTAAACATACTCATAAGAGCAACCCTGCCCTAGTGATAAGCCTGCCCTTACCAGTTTGAACCAGTCATAATGACGATCTTTCTTATTTTTAATTTAAAGTTCAGGATTCTGTAACTGGATGTTAAATCATTGCATATTTAGGAGAGTAGATCTTTCAGGAGAAACCCCCACCATAATCCCGCTGAAAAGCGGGTGTCTGAAAACCAGTGAGAATTGCAAAACACCCCCTTCCCTTTTCTTTTTATTAATTTCCCACTTACGTTTCAAATTACTTCAAAAATACCTGCATTTCAAAGCTGACATTCAGGAGAGCACTTGCAATACAGAAGCTTTTGTGTTTCCTGAATTTGAGCCTAAATTCAAGAGTGTTGCATAAATTGGAGGATATTTTTTTAATGTTCAGTTGACTTGTTCAACAGTTGAAGTAGATTCCCATTTGAGTACTGCTGAAGATACCATCGTCAGGTTGTTCCATCTAACAGAAGTCATTCACAGAAGACACTTGGTAGGCCTATTTCCAAAAAACCTATACTAAAAACGTGACAGAAGAAATAATTTTTTAAAAAATCAAATGATTGGGCTTCCACCTTTTGCATATAGCAACTCCTGAAAAGAATTAACTTTGACCAGTTAATCAGTACTAACATTTATTACTCAAAATGTTATCCCTTTTGATCTGACAGGCTTGTTTTGGATAATTTGTTAAAGATGACAAAAAGGCTCATATGCTTCTCGTTCATTTTGACCTTTCTTACTATTAGGAAATTAATTTCAAAACTGAAACAAATGTATTAGTGTTGTCATTAAAAAAAAAAAAGATGAATACCTTGCCTTCAAGCTGTCTCTTCATATTAATCCATCACACTGTAACATGATCGCTTTTTGACACATAACATCTTACCAAGATTCTTTCGACATTCACACCAGCTATTAAATACTGCACATAAATTCCAAGTGCTGGAAGTTATTGATAGAAAAGGGTAAATAATAAAAAGTATACATATGGGAAACATATGGAGAGGAGAATGGTTTTCTTTAGTGAAAAGGTTTATCAGGTCTGGACATGTGGTTTTATGATTGTCGAGGGTGAAAACAAGCAAATACTCAGTTTTTCCCTTGACAATGTTTTATTTTGTAACTCACAAAGCAGGAATCAATAAATACTTCCAATTGGTAGCTTTCTTACTGAGAATTTTTAGGTTTTCTTTCAGTTTTGCTTGGTGGAAACAAGTTTTGATCCAGTCAGATTTCAAAGCCTGGAACTGCATTTTCTTCTTCTTCTTGTAGCAAAGTGTGTTTTCCTTTATTTCATTTTAATATTTACTGCTGTTTACCCAGAATTCCCACCACATCCTCCCCCTAAATTGCCTGTAGCTCTCGGAAACGTGTCGGTAGGTGCCTTACTGGATAACAGTCATGAGCAATCTCTCATCCTTTCAGTTATATATCAAAGCGAGCATTTGAGCTATAGGGACAAATTAAATGATGCACTACTCCAAGACATAAAGAACTACAGACTTGCTAAGCACTGGTGGCTGACAAGCACAGTTGCTGGGTAATGTTGAATTGGAGTCACATTTGTTAATGAAGGCTTAAGCCTGGCAGGGTTTGAAGTTCAGGTGGAATCTGAATAAACACTCAAACATTTGGACGCTTGTTCAGAAGAAATTTTATTTACTCTTACTCTTTGTCTTGATATGTCTGTAAATCTGGGCTCCCCAACTTTCAAAAACTTCAGTAAGGGTCGTGACGTAGGAAAGAATGAGAGTCACACTAGGATATTGTTGAGATGCCTTTTTATCCAACACACTTAGCATGTGATGGACTCTGGCTTTACGGCATAACATTCATCGTGTAACCATACTATTGAACCTTAGCAGCCTCTTTGATTTGGGAATTCCACCTTTCCAATAAATCCATTTAATGTGTGGATTTTAAATCTATGGTTCCTGGGTAGACTAGAGCAGAAGGGTCACATCAGTTGCATTTTAAATACCATGTGGATAAATCAATCAAGTATTATCACATCAGAACAGGAACACCTATTATTTTGCAAAGGTGAGTTCAGCAAAGTGCCAGTTATGCACTGCAGACAGTTATGTTTATGCAGCTATCAGCAGCTGCTGCTTTCCATTTTCATAGCTTAAATGGAAGGCAGACTCCTGAAACAAAAGGACACATTTTGTTACTGTTGGTGCTGCTGTTTTCTTGTACCATGAGATCAGAGTAAAGAAAATGTTGAGAATGATTTTTAGTGAGGGAGGATATACAACCTCAATAAAGGGAAGGGAGTTGCACAGGGGCAGAGCATCTGTTTGAACAGGGAAAGGGGTGTGTGCCAGGCCGTGTGCTTCAGCTCCTGTGGTCACCACTGTCTCCCTGTTCCCCGCACTACCATCCCACTCCTAATAACTTGGTGTTGGACTTGAATCATTGTTGTCTGTGGTCATGCTGATAACCTTGAATTCCAAATCCAGTGTCCTGGGAGGGGCATATTGAGATGTATAAGGTAAGGGAAGGCTTATGCTAATTGTGTTACTGTTCGCTGACTGTTTGAAAGCCTGTCAGATAAAAGCAGTTATGCTAAGGTTAAGGGGAAACACGGACCCTTGTCCCACCCTTTCCATTCCTGTTTCAGACAGGGAACAAGAGACAATGATTTTCCTTGAATGTCATTTGAGGAGCAAAGCTAACTTTTCAGAAATGAGAAAGAACTTTGAGGAGAAATAAAGCCAGAGAGTCCAAATAGATGTTTAGAAGGCTTTGCACAGGGGAAAGACATCATGTCTGCTAGGAACAAAGGAAAGACCATGTGCCGTAAAGAGCTGATCAGTTATCTGTCCATGTGAATCAGTCAAAGGCAAGTCTTGGGTATACATAGACCATTGCAGCCAGGAAGACTCTGCCAGCTGAGCATCTCTGTTTGCTGATGACTGGGTTACCTCATCAATTTGATTTCTGGAATTTGAACTTATTTTGAAGTACGAAAAATAAGGGAGAGGAAATATCTGAATAAATGTATTAGTGACTGAAAATTATGATTCTCCCCCCCTCCCTTTATATTCTTTGTGTTGTGCTCAGAGGAGTTGAAACAGTTTTTCTTTGAAGTTTTGTTTTGTTTTGCTTTGCTTTAAAAAATCCTTTTTGGCATGTGAGCAAGCATGAGAAAAATGCAATCCAAATAAAGGGGAAATTTACAAACTCTAAGGATGGACTTAAAAGCTGGAAAAAATGGTGGTGATAGCTGAAAGCACCATCTCAAACAAAAATATAGCATCACATACATAATACTAGAATACCTTGATTTTTTTTTATTATCCTGAATATATTTACTAAATTGGCTAAGTGAAATAACTTAGATTTTAGAGATTTTCTGTCTCTCTCATCTTGCCTCACTGAAATTATGTGTGAATACCTGTGCTCTGGCTAATATTTCAACAGAAACAGTGAATGGATATATTGTTGAAAAATTTGCTGGTGGTTTGCTATGTATCTGCAAGACCAAATACATTGAACTCTGTGTACTTTCTGAAATATAATGTCAGTGTGAGTTGTGGGTACACATTGCTTTCTGAAACTAGACCCCATCTGATCTTCAATCACATCATCACAATCAGGGGGCATGCTTGTAAAATGCAGATAATTGTGAGTCACCTGTACTGGTTTTCTGGTAGATTTGTCATTTCTGTAGCAACTTGGAAGACAGAGATGGGAACAATCTGTTAGATTAGCCAGTCCACCCCCACAGCCAGCCAAGTTGTTTCTTACCTTACTGTGTTTTTAAAAAAAACATTTTACTCTGTTCTAGCAGTTATTTTCTTTACTGTTATGAAGAAACCCACTATCACACTGAAGTTGCATTTACTCAAATATACAATGATCACAAAGGGACAATGCTGGGTAGCATGTAGGAAGCTTTCTACTATGTATATGTAAAATGGCCTTGTTAAAGCAATATTAGGAGACTTCTGGTCCTAGGTTTTTTGTTCTTTGTAAAGCTTGTGACATACATACTTTAGTTTTTATTAAAATTAATTCTGTGATATTTAGCTTAAACACAGTTTAAGGGTTTATTTTGGTGGGGCATAAGAACAGAAAAATACATTTTTTGCAAAGCACTGCCTTCTAGACAAAAAGTTGGGGTTTTTTTCCTGAAAAACTACGTGCTCTGTTGTAGTTCTGTTCTAGCTGGAAAGGCTCAGGCAGTAACACTTCAGCCTGCTCCATTCTCTCCTTTTGGACAATATGGGCTGCTTGCACCTACTCCCTCTGTCAGAGGAAGAATTCCAGTTGGTTCCAGTAAAAATGTGACTAATATCTTGTTTTCTGCTAGGCTTCCCATGTGGGTAGGCAGAAGCACACACATACTGTTGAACACACCACTAAAATGTCAGCTGGGCTTGAGTCCCCATGCAGCTAGCTGGTGAGCCGCCAATTCAGTGAGTCAGAATAATGAACTGATTGAGAAAAATGATTGATTTTGCAATGTGATTGGTATGGTGCTGAGTTCCATGAAAAGCATGTGACCATTACAACCAGTGGCTTGGTTTCATGGATCACTCTATGCCATTTCTTGGGATCTCAGTTTTCTTCCATCATCACTGAGATAGTAAGGCATATTCCATAGTTTCTTTTCAGGAATGTAAGAATATTTCAGCCCAGCAAAATAAGCTGTCCCCTCTTTCATGCCACAGATCCATAGTGGTAGATAATAAGTGGGGGATTGAGTTGAAATTAATCTCTTTCTCATCAAAACTTCACAGGACATTCACAATTTTTGGAGGATCTTTGATTAAAAGAATGGAAAAGGATGACGGCTCTCAGGTCTCAGGAAAGAGTTTGTGGTAGGGAAAAGTAAAGCTGGTAGAAGAGATCTGCAAATCAAACAAACCAGTTGAGTCTAGTTCAGCTGACACCCTGCAGCTGGATTTGGCCAGCAGGATCCTTCCATCTTCTCTGCTCTCATCCTCCTGCAAATTGGCAACACCCAGCAGACAAATCCCACCTCTTGGACAAGTGCTTACACTTGGGGCTTGCTGTATCCACAGAGATGGAAGAAGTGGGAGCAATATAAGGACCACTGATATTGAAGGTAAGGAAGGACAGGTGGCCCAACCCCAGACATGCCTCTGGGGCCCCTCTCCCTTCTTACCTTGAATATCATCAGTCCTTGTGCTGCTGGTGGCACTGCAGGCATGTAATGGGGGGCAAGGAGCAGCTGCTATGCTGATGAGGCTCTGAAATCTGCTCTCTGTAGCTCTTACGGGGAAACTGCCTGGGCTTTTCATTTATTTTTCTTATCATGGGCTTTTCATCCAGCTGCACTCAAGGAGTGTGTGTGTGTGTGTGTGTGTTACTCCTTGAGGTTCCTTGGACAGGGACTGTGACTTTCCCCGTTGCCTTCTTAAATCACTTCCGACTATCCTGGAGAGGGAGTGCCTGACTCAACCCCAAAAATAATATCCTTCTTGCCCCTTTCCCAACAGCACAAAGCTGGAGAGAGTTGAGGTTGGAGTCTAGACCCAAGCTCCTTGCTCAGACCCTCATCTTGCTCTGTAAAAATAGGAGGCATTATTTAATTATTTCCCCCACTACACACATATCCTTCATGCAGGTGGTTTTTGTACTTGCACTGAGCAGGCAGCTGCAATGTTCAGCCCCCCAAGCCACAGAAAATGCTAACTGTTCCTTTAAAACATCTGTACAGTGACTTTCCATTTCCCTTGATCCTGCTTCTTGCTGCCATCTTCCTAACAAGGGAGTTGTTGCCCAAACACTTGTTATCCCTCTCTCTGCTGATGACTCGCCTGACAACTCTGTCTGTATGTAAATTAACTTTTTTTTTTTTGTTTTATTTTTTATCCAGAGGCATCTCGGTTTTGGCAGTCTCATCAAAAAAGCATATTCTGCTTTAAATTACCCCCAGTTCTCCAAAATGCCTCCCACACCACGCTTAAAAATCATTCTTTCTTCTTCTGATTGGGAATTTCAGCAACACTTAAGTCTTAAAATAAATGGCTTGTTTGTGGTTGAATGCTTCCCCCACGCGACACCTTTTGTTATTAATATCTGCACATCTGTTTATTTAATTATTTGATCTCCTGCATGAAACCAAAAGTCATAGTTTTTTTAGAAGTTTGTGTGAGCTGATCAAAGAAAATCTTCTCATTTGGGGTCACAGCAGCTTTCATTCCTTTGCCTTTTGGGCAGCAGTCCAATGTCTGTCACTTATCATAAATAATCAGTTTCATCAGGTTACTGCAGAGATTCAGCCAATTGCAGACATGCAGAGGGTAAATCTGGCCTTAACTCCAGGCTGAAAGTGGCCTTTCAAAACTAATTTGGGGATTTACAAAACGACAGACAGGCTCTCCTTGTGTGCTGAGTTGCCTGCTTGTTGTTGTTGCTGGTTGGGTGTTTTTTTTTAATTGCCTAGTTAATATAATCTGACACACTTCTAATGGCCCGCTGGTGAGTTCAATAGGGTAGTTGTTTTCATCAGGTGCTGGTAATAGGGTAAAGGAGCTTGGTTTAAAACCTGTTAAAGATGCAGCAATCTTTTTTAAAAGCTCACTGTTAGCGGCTCTTCTGGAGCCTGTGTTGAAGGATATTAATGTCAGGAGTTGCTTTGCTACCAGAGGCTCAAGCTGAGTTCTGCTCTTGTGTACATTTGGTAAGTAGAAAATTGCCAGCCCTTGTGACAAATCCTGGAGTGGGGCTTTGGGATGCAGAATTTGCAGCTGAGTCTGGGGTAGAATAAATTGGACCCCAGGAGAAAAGCTCTGCTGAGTGTCATAGAAACACCAAAGGGCTTAGTGTGTGAAGCCCAGGTCCTAGTCTGAGAGCAGGGACAGATCTGTTGCTGGCTATATCTCTTTGGGGAGAGGCTGTCCAGGGAAGAAAATCTCTATTTTTAGAGAGCATGTAGGTGGTGAGTGAACCACTAGAAAGCCTAGGCTGTATGTTTGGAAGGTCGGGTAGGAACTAACAAAGCATACTGTGTCCTCCTGAGTCTGAGTTGAGTATTGTGTCCTGTGCTGTGACCATTTAAAATATTGAAATGTTTGCTGTTTCTCTTGATAGAGTATGATCTATTTAAACACTGCTGCAAAGAAATGACCACTTTTAAATTCCCTGAATGCCCTAGCAGCCACTCTTGGCTCTGTTTCTCATCAAGGAGGAGTTTGTAATGATGGGAGGAAAAGTATAAAGTCCCAGTGAAAAGGAAGGTTTTTTAGGCTACAGTTTCTTGGTGAAATATGTTGCTTCTTCCAAAGCATTGGACAAGCTGCTAGACCTAAGGAGGTTTCCCATTTGTGCACACTTTTAATTTCCTGTTCTGAATTTTGCCTTAATTAATGTGGTTTTGCTTAAGAAATTTGAGCATTTGTTGAAATGTCTTTTGCTTGACAGTCCTGTTTTGGAGTGAGAACCTGCAATAATTCTTCCTTGCCCCTTGCTGTGAACTTGCCTTTTCGCATACCTGAAGGGAGGCAAATGCAGCTAGCTGTCAACCCTTCTTTGCCTTTGCAAATAGGGATGGATCAAAGCTGTGAATTAATTCAGTTTCAAAATACATACAGTTTGTATACAGGCTGGAACCTGAACTTTGAAGCACAAGCTCACTTCTAATTGCAAACCACTCCAGCTTTATTGAGGTGGTCAGTGTTATTTCATCAGAGCCTTTTGATTTTCCTGGTTTCTTGGCACACGTATTAGTAACTTAACTACCGCATGTGCTCTCTGACCCATGCCGTGCCTTTGTTACACAGTCTCTACTTTTTCTGCCTGAGGGTCTTAGATTGACATCATTGGCTAAGGGACCTATAACAAGAAGTATGATGTGGAGTTTAGCCCTCTGTATTTTCATTGCAGATGGACCACACATACTGCACATGAAGTTTTATCCACATAACAACCCGGGGCAGGGGCAGTGGAGGGGAAGAAGAGAAAAAGTTAGGACTCCAGCTTCCAAATGGTAAAAGGAGAGAGGACATTTGAACTGGTTGCTTCGTAAGTTTTTCTGCACCAGTGTGAGTGTCTGCCTGCCATGTCCAGTCACCCCCCTGCCACAGCAACTGGCATGCTGCAAAGAGCACCAAAGCAATTGCAAAGGTTATGTTTTCATTTTTCAAGGGGTCTGGGCTGTGGGGAACCCCTGAAGATGCTTGTACACACAGTGAGCTGTAGGACTGCCCCATCTGTTCTTGGACAGTCAAGGTCCAAGGTCAAAGACACCAATTTTCCTTGGTATTGAGAGTGCATTGCTTTCCTCTTCTGTTTTGTATTGTGGCTGAGATGGGAAAGCCTTGCTTGTGCCCTCATATCACATTGCTATCCCTTTTATTTTCTTTGTGATCACTGCTGGAAATTTTGTCCGATTAGAAGAAACTTTTACCTCTATTAAGCCCCCGAATCTCCATCAAGCGTCTGATAGACTGGGCCCTAACGGCAGCCGCTTTACTTCTTTTCAGGCACCATCCATCAGGCTGACAGTGACTGCCGATGGGCCAGTCATATTGTCTATATTTCATACACAAACATCAGGCCTGCTGACAGCACTTTGCACACTCGGAAATTGCTTTTGCTGTGAGCTGAATTTCAACTAGAGCTTTTTTGCTGGCTCCATCTCTCAGTGTTTATGACCCTCAGGAGCAGAGGAACTGCTGTGAATAGATAATGCTGAAAGCACTCTTGTAGCACAGAAGGTTTCATGTCTGAAGTATTTAATGTTTACAGCAAATTTGGTGTTTGTTAATTTGCATTTTTATTCTTTCCTTAAAAAACTGTCACCTTATTCTTCTGCTTGTCCTTTGTACAGATGTGTGGCAATTTGTGCTGGGGGGACAGTGCTGATGGGGCGGGGAGAAAGAGGAGAGGAGGTGTTAAAGGGTGGGAAGAAGGCTGGGTATGGTTACAAAATGCTCCATGGCTTAGGCAGCAGTTCTGAATAATGCTGCTTCAGAGGATGGGGAAGGAAAGGTTTCCAAGCAGTGTAGAGTTACCCCTTTGCTCTAAGTTGGAATAGTTTTGATAGATAACCTATCAACAGCTTAAAAATCAAATACATCAGCATATAGGGGAAAAAACCATAACCTGGAAGGAATCATATCTGCTTGTCCTTTCCTCTTAGAGAGCAAACAAATTATTTTCATTACTGGAAAAGACAGCTCCCTGCTAATAATACACCCCTCCCAGCAGCTGAATTGTATTTTTTGTAGGTATAGAAATACTTCTGCTGGAGTTTAATTATTGTTTACACATATATGTGGGTTTACACCTGGATTGGTACACAAGAGACTGTTGTGTTTGTGGGTAGGACTGAGTCTTTATATCACTGTGCATATTTTTAAAGGAAGAAATGTGTTCATGTTCACCTCTGTATTTGTTTCCAGTTATCCTTGAGAAAGTGTGTGCCTGGGAATCACTCAAACTGAAGAGCGGATGAGGAGGAAATAAAGATGGCTGTTTAGAAAGTTGTGCAGCAATTTCAGATGAACTATGGAGGTCACATAGATTAACCTACTCCTACCAAATGTTCCCCAGGCAATCAGAGTGCTCTGGCTGGCCAGGCGGTTTTATAAGGACTGTAAAGAATGTACAGAGACATATCCCTGTAAAACCATTTCTTACCTGAAAGCTCAATGAGCCATCAAATTCAGGAAAAGAACAGCCATTTCTTGGGAAAATGTAATGTTAAGTGTCCCAAAATTAAACTCCAAGCCAGTATATTTTGATGTGCAGCTAGAGTAACCTACGTTCAAGTAACATTTAAAGAGAAATTGTCAGAGTAAAAGTCCCATGTTAACAGGAGGAAAAAAACCCAAACCTCAGACTTTTCCCCTTGTATGAGGAACAGCTCATTAGATGCGGTTGAAATAGAAAGATTTTTGAAGTGTTATTTATTCTTTCAGTTTTCCTAATATCTTGTTGGTTTCTTTCCTTTTTTTTTTCCTTTGGTCATTTTTTGGGCTTGGAGAGAGCTGGAGACTTGACTAGTTGGTTTGTCTGCATATGTGCGGTAAATTTTATTGTCATGCCCTAGCTCAGTGATCTTCTCTTTGGGTTGCAAACTATAAAGGGTAACATTTAATCTCTGTTCTTTTTCACCAGGCCCAACTGACATTTGTGTTAGTGATTTTTGTTGGATTTTTTCCCCTACCCTTTTACACTTTGATTTTTAAATGGAAACTGAATGTTGTGCCTATAACTTCCTGACAGGGTTAAAGAATGACACTTCTATTTCAAAAATAATTTGACTATATGAAAACTGTGGGGCAAAACTGATTTTCAAGAGACATTAGTTTATTGATGATATATTGTATGACCTTTTGCATCCTTATTGCTGAGATATGGGAATAGAAGTAGTATTTCCAGCACTGATTTAACCTGAGGTACAAAACATTAAATACAAAGTAAGGGTGGTTTCTTAAGTAAACAGCACCTTTTAAAATAACAGTTTATCTGGATGTTACAATAACTCTTGCACTTCCATCCTGAAGCGCAATGAAAGGGAGTTGTGTTTAGGTCTGCGTAATCACAGGTTATTTGTAGTACAGCAGTTCCTGGGAGCTCCTGTTCTAATCAGCATCCCATCGAATTTGCACTACTATACACTATGAGAAAGTGTCTTCCGTGAGGAGGTCATGATTTATGAAGATTAGACAGACTGGCATTCTACAGTCCCCATTATAAGAGTGAGAGCTGAGAGGAACTGAATGACTTGTTGAAGGTCAAACGCAAAGCCCATGTCAGAACTGAGAAATCAATGCACATATCACTTCATGATATGGAGGCTTCCTGCCCCTTCCATTTCTGCTGGCTTGGGAACAGTGGAGGCAGAGCCTCCTGAAGCTAGCATTGTAGCAGAAGTATTGTGAAACAACAGTCTTCAGTGTGTGATAAATGAGCACAGTGACTTGGGAACCAACCACAGAAATCCACAAAATATCAGAGCACTGGGAGTTATGCTCCCAGGTAGCTGACACTGCATCCTTATTTCCAGTTGACTGGAACAGAGCCAAAATTACGTGTTCATATTGAAATACTTCTTTATATCTCTACCCCAAAATGAAGGAAGCAAGGTTCAGAGTGTAAACATGCAGAAAATAGCAAGAATGTGTAATAGCTTCCCTGAAAACCAGCTTCTCTCTATCTCCTTTGCCCACGTTCATTAGTGGTAGAATCTGGACTCAACTATGAAGACTTCCTGTCTCCCCTACATTAAGTACTTATCCAAAAGTAGGAGAGAAAGAGATTAGTAGCCTCCCATCTCCATGTCATTTTTGCAGTTCCAACCTCCACCTTTGCTCTACTTGAAAAAGGGATCTAACATAAAAAATTTTTAGTTCAGTACCTGGAGCCTCTACCTACTGCTTCAAAACAAATAAGAGCAGCAGCATAATGGACAGAAATTGGAAGTGTTGGTTGACTTTTTCTAACATCCTGCATGACCTCAGGCAAGTTGTTTTACCTCTGGGCTTCAGTTTTCCAAGCTGCAATGTGACACCGATAACTTTAAGTTAATTGAAGTGTCTTAAGACCTGCTGAAGATTAAAAGTGCCATAGGGAGCACAGGCATATTCAACAGCAGCCACAGTTATCTGTGATGCTTATTGAGACTTGTTCCATTAGGAACACGGAGGTGGTGGCTATAGCGCATGAAACGGTAGATTAATATATTGGGAATATATCATGGGACCATCTCTATGATTTCACTACAGGAAATTTTACAATGTTCCTGAGCCTTATCTGGCTGCAGTGTGAAGGAAGGGAAAGGATGCACAGCTATTATACAATGTCAGTTATGATGGGCTTGACTAAGGAAGAGAAAGAATGCAACCGCTTAACTCATCTCTTTGATAAATCTGCACACAGCTGTTAGAATATAAACAGTTGTGAAGCAGTGAAATAAGTGCTTGATGATGGTTTTTATCAACTTCCAAGCTCCTCATAGAGCAATAGGTGACTTTTGGGAGTCATGGGGACTTTCAGAAGTGACTACCATATTAGGCAGCATGGTAGTCTAAGGCAATAAAATATCTTCCAAATCCCCTTTGATGTAGAGGATGTGTGGCAGGTTCTGCCTTGACAGGGCATCTCATTAGATACTGCTGGAAGAAGTGACATAGTCAAGAAGCTACTCAACCTCTTTTTTCTCTCTTATCATGCTAGCAATTGGGAAGCAATTTTGTTTTGTTGTTTTGTGATCCTTAGAGATGAGCTGATGATCACAGTCTTACTCTCTGAATAAGGAGAAAAGGTTTTGAGGTTTTTTCCTTCTTTCCTGATATTTGGAAACTATTTTCTCAGGCCCTGTTTTGATAATACCAGTATCTATAATATGTACCTGAAATATCGGGAAGTCCCACACAAACTCTGTTCTGTTTAGGAACACTGGAACCTCATGGCTCCCTTTCCCCTCCACACATGTATGTGTGCATACAGTTAATCTTTAGCATTAAAAATAACATTTAAAATCTCCTGAGAAGATTTCAGTGATCCTTTCAGCTCACTCACTGCAACAATTCCATTCTAGTTCAATAATTTCTAATCAGCTGAGATGGCTTAGCAAATACATGTGGGAAACTTTTTTCTGTAGATAAAAAACTAAAAATTTATTTCCATGTCAAAGGGTAAGTAAATTTTGCCATGTCATTACTAATATTTCTATGTTCTTGATGATTCTACAATAAATAACAATAAGTTTGTTATGGAAGGGAGATCTAAAAGGTGTGTAATTCCTATGATTTTTCAACCCTGCAGCATTCTTGATTATTGATACATTCTGTCAGTTAAGATTTACATCATTGATTAATGTGATTTAGTGTGTCATGGCTTCACATTCTTTCAGCCTTTCTAGCGAAGCAAGCAATTTAAGGTCGTTGCATGTGATACAAGATTTCAAAGCAGTAATTCAGCTGCAGTGTAATGTTTGATCCAGCATTTACTGCCTACCTACTATAACAACTGGCAGTTTATAAACTTAGAGATTAAAATTATGAGAGCTTTAGAAACTCATATAACAATAATGAAGTAGTGTGTGAATGACTGTGATTCTTTTTCTGCAGTTTTCCTCAGCACGCTCAGGTATTTGGCAGATACTGGGGATGTTTGCAAATGTGTGCCCAATCCATGAAGTGCAGATCAGCTATCATACTCAGTCAAGCCAGAGAGAGTTCAGAGTGGGAGGGTTTGTTCATGTCTGTCTCCCAGATAACTTCATGCAATCCGAATATCTGCCTATCTGCAGTATATCGCTGTTCAAAGTGTGAAAGTGAACTGCATTTTTTATTTCCTCCAAGCCTCATAGTTATTTAGATTATCACTGGATGTTATATTGTCTAGGGCTTAACAGTGTCACAAATTATCTCAGTTAGAAAAAAAGATACTGGAGTGGGTGAACTTTAGGTCAGACTATGTCAAGAAATCTTTAAATTCCTAACTATGTCCATGCTGTTCAGGAACTGGACTGGACCTCTCTGATTCTGCCACTGGACTTAGATTTTCATAGCCCTGAATCTTCATAGTGAAAGTTGTTTAAAGGTTGTCTCAGCCGGAGCTATGCCTTGGCTTATCAGATATTACATTACTACTGTTCCCAGAGAACTAAAATTTCCCCAGGTCCTTTCATGCAGCCTATCTGTAACATACCTGTTGACATGAAAACAGAAGTTTAAAAAAATGTAATTCATAAGAAAAGTCTAATTATTTGTGACATTTCATCCATCATGTCCTAAGCTTCTCCAGAGGAAAGTAGTAACATTTCGTCTCCTTGACAGCAAACAACACACTGACGAACTGAAAAATGTTCTGCTATATTTCAAACTGCAGCATTTATGAGTAAAGAGCAAGTGCAAAATAAATAGCAAGACTAAAGAGCAGAAACCCACATAAGTAGGGGGCAGAATTTTGGAGAGCTTTCTAAAAGCTTTCTCTTGGGTTAAAAACAAAACAGTCCTTCAAAAATAACCAGAACATTTCAGGGTAAGCAATCCGTTGAATGGAAGCTACAGCAATACCACTCAGCCCAATCTGCATTGACTTACCTAACCACTCCCGCAAGGAGATGCCTTGGGTGGGTGTGGCAGCATAGTGCCGTTCATGGAGAGCTACAGGAAGGCAGGAAGACCTCAATTCCTGTGGCAGGAAGATGTGCCAGGGGAGGTTTAGTTTGGATATTGGGAGAAGGTTCTTCACCCAGAGGGTGGTGGAGCACTGGAACAGGCTCCCCAGGGACGCAGTCATGGCGCCAAGCCTGATGACATTCAAGAAGCACTTGAACAATGCCCTCAGACATATGGTGTGAATTCTGGGGTTGTCCTATGCAGGGACAGGAGTTGGACTCGATGATCCTTGCGGGTTCCTTCCAACTCAGGACATTTTATGATTCTGTGAGTCTACAGGACCCAAATGAAGATGGCTTGGAAACAGGCTTTTAGGATATCCCCCAAACCCCTACCCCCAGCAATTCAGGACTGCAAAAGGAGTGCTTATATGATGTACAGAGAAGAGAAACAGAGCAAGCCTGTGAAGCCTGCCCTCCTAATTTTTTTTCTTTTTGAAGATGATACCTAAGCACCTGAAGCATTGCTGTTAGTTCATATCAAAACTTACTTTACTTCTGAATGTGCACGCTCGCTCTCTCCTCCTGCCCCCCCCCCCCCCCCCCCCCCGGTTTCAGTCAAGCTTTGGCGACCACCTGTTCATGGATGACCCATCTCTTCCTACATGGCTTTTGTCCTGCTTTCGGATCTAGATGCCTCTGCTCCAGAACCTGCAGGCCTCTCCCACTTCAACAAAAAGAGAATCTCTGTTAGTAACCCAGACTCCTACAGACATTTAGATATTTAAGTCCCACTGTTTTTCTGGGTATTCAGAGATCTCATTTCTGTGAAATATGCTCTTTCCATCCATTGATAAAGTGTGAAGGTCACCTGTGATGGCACGCATATACAGCTCTTCTGCTGTTTTTCAGACCCTTATTGGTATCCTGTTGGCAGAACTCATGCTTTCTAAACTTCATCATTTAAACAAAGAAAAGTGCAACACCCCAAAGTAGGGTATCAATCAAATCTTCCATCTGGGAAGGCTAATGAAGAATAATAATGAGTTGGAGAATTCTGAAGTTGTTTGGGTGTTCTTTCTTTTCTGATCTCTTCTTTCAGAAGAAATCCTTACATGCAGAAGCTATAGCACTGTATTTATCTTTTTAACTCTGAAAGGCTGCGATTGTTCTTTGAGGAAAAGACAAGTTTATGCAGCCATTCCTAATCTTTCACAGGGTGGAGGCTCTTTCATTTCCATTCTTTTTCTTCTTTTTCCTTTTCTGTTATGCACACACACACACAAAACTCAGGAGTACATCATGAGCCGAGCTGTATTTTCTGTTTATTGCCACCAGGTTAATAACAGTAATGGTGCGAGGAGAAAATGAAGTGTTATGTAAAATCCTGCATTGCAGATTTTGGTGCTGATGCAAAGAGCTCAATATAGTGTAACACTTTAATCATGGAGATAAAAATCACACAGCAGCTTCACAGTCTTCCAAGATGCAGAGCCTTAAGACAAAATAAAAGTGGGAGAGAAAGAGAACCCAACAATATTATTGAGTCCCAGAAAAGTTAGGGAAGAAAGCAACCCACTTGCTTTTCTTGTGATGCTTTGATTCAGTCTTTGTATTCACAAGATAAACAACTGAAAATGTGTGTATACGAATTTCCTGGTATTAGAGAGAGCAAAATGCCACAGCCTTATACGCAACTCGGTGAAATTTACAGGAACTTTGAAACCTTTAAAAAACAAAGCAAACAATTCCCTCCCTGCAAGAAAAACAAACACAAACCACCAATACCCCCCACACCCCCCAAAAAAAACCCAGCACCAGAACCACCCTGTATGATGATATGTATTTTTTTTTCTCAAGTAGGCAAGCAGCCCAGCATGGGTTTAGCTATGATGGTCTTGAGTACAAATTCAGCATGCTCGCACAGAAGAGGACTCAATTTTGGATGGTGCTTATACTCTGCATTTCTTCACTGTTACTGAGCTTTGTGGCTTTGCTTCCTATCTGCAGTTTAAGATTATAGTCCTGTCAAATGACTGTACATAAAGTTGTAGGTTATTGGCTTGTGAGGTTATTTTGGGGGAGAGGGGAGGAGGAGGAAGAGTTAATGACGGTGATCTCTCCTGTACAGGGAAATTTGTGGATATAATGATATGGAGCACCATGCTAAAAAGTTGGGACAGTGCTAAAGACTGTTTATCTTTCAGCTGGACAAGTTGCTGGGAGGCACCTGACTGCAGTTGTGTGCCAAGTTTATTCTTCTTTGAAAAATGTTTCCAAAAAAGTCCCTTTCCCCATAACTTGGCTATTGAAAAGAATATAAGGATATTATTTGTTGGAACAAACACAAAACACTTTCCACTAGACCAGATTGCTCAAAGCCCCATCCAACCTGGCCTTGAACACTTCCAGCGTTGGGGCATCCACAACTTCCCTGGGCAACCTGTTCCAGTGCCTCACCACCCTCATAAGGAAGAAATTCTTCCTTACATCTAGTATCTATAATATTAATATACTATATATTGTAATATAATTATATATTATAATAATGTAGTATAGAATTATAATACTATAACTTTACTATGATAAATATATTTATGATATATATATATGATATGTAGAGGGAATCTCTATTGCAGAGCCCAGTGACCATCCAGCCCCCCTGGAAGATCTTTCTTCATACCAGGGTGGTGCAGTGCCATCACAGAAGCCATTCCAGAGTCGTAACATATACATGAAATGTAATTTAGTTTTAGTTGGTGCCTGGCCCTTTGGGGATCAGTTGCCATTATTTGGAGGAGCATAGCAGCCTGCTGCACTGAGTTGTCTAGTACTCCGACAAGCAGAAGGAAGGGGGCAGTACCTTAGCTTTATTGTGGAGTTTCCATTGGCCCCATCCTGTCCCAATGCTTGCGTGTCTGTAGCCGGTTAGCACTGCCTGTTTTAATCTACTGCATAGTTATTCCCTTGGGTAAGATTCAAGGTTAATTCAAGGGCATGCTAAACCTTGCAGGGGCTTGAAGCTAACCCAGAAGGTTTAATGTTTCCACCAGCTGTGATAACCATGTGCCTAAGTTTGGGATCGTTGATTGAAAAACTCCTACAAAGACAGAAGCAGGCATGCGTATTAGTGATTTTTGGTATCTGATAAACTCTGTCATCACTGCTTAACCATGATATGCCCATCATAAAGAGTGCCTGATTACACAGCTGGCTTAATCTGTGTAGCATGAAAGCGGACATTTTATATTACTTTATATCCTCTTGTCCAGATGAGTTCACTTGGATGGAATTAACAGGTGTCAGATTTGGATATTATGGGCATGGATGCCACAGAAATGTGTGTAAATAAACCAACCCTTGTGTAGTATTGTTAGAACAGGTCATGGTAAGAGATGGCAAAGAAAGGGAATGTTTCGCAGGACCCTGTAATATTTTCTTGGCAGATTTTTGGGAGAGCTGAGGGAGGAATCAAGCTGACATCACTTTGGAAGCTAAAATCTTATCCTAAGGGTTATCTGAAGTAAAAACCTGCTTTTTTGCGAAGATATGTCTGTGTCCATGAACGACATCTGTTTCCCCATGGTGTGCTAAACCATTCATTACCTCTTGATGCAGCTGTAGTAATACCATAGCGATCTTAGTGTTATACTTCATATTTGGGGTAAAGGACCAGGTAGGCTTTAATTACCTGCATGTCTTGAAAGACAGCATATCCAGTAGCCTTGAACTCATCCATAAAATTGAAGGGACAGTGGTTCTGAGAAACCTACCACATCATGTCAACAGGCCTTGTTTGCTTTTGAAGATTGCAGGCAACTTGTTGAGGTTGGGTGTTGTGAAACAAAACCGCTGTGCAGGCTGTGCTTTGCAGGCCTTTGCCCAGGTTGGGGGTTCATCTGGAGTCTCTGCTTATATGCCTGGGTGTCCTCCCAGTGGAAGCCAGGGAGCATGGGAGGAAACCACCCACCTTGGCTTCATGTACTAGATCTGTGATTGGAGTGGGGCAGAGGCCTATAGACAGGACCACAGAGTATAGCTGGCCCACAAGAATGGACATGGTTGTAGAGACCTAAGTTTGGGAAAGGAGGCATTGATCAACTATTTCTTGAGCAGACTCCTCAGACCCATCTTGAATACTACCAAATGGATAGTACTGAAGTCTCAGTGCTCCAGATGGAACCAGATGCTCCTGGTTATTGGAGGAGAAAGCTAAGACAGGTTCTTCATATGTTGTTATGGTTGTCCTGCTGGCTCGGTTAAAACCTTTTTTTTTATCTCAGGATAAGGCTGAAGTTCAGAACCAGTTGCTTAAGATATTCCTTTCTCTTGTATTTTTCCTTTCCTTTGCCCCCACCCCTGCACATAGTAATTCTGTATGAATCATACAATTGATTCTTTGGGTGGGGGGACAATATATCAACAGCTCAGCTAGCTGATCGGGCTGGAAAATACAACCCTCCAAATATCTAGACTGTTTTCGTCTAGCTGGATTTGTTCCTTAGGTCATGACATGGACTTCTAGTGAACTGTGTCAGGTTATGGTGTTGCAAGGTCCTGACAATAAGTGGTGACCCATCTGTGGGGGAAGTGGGGAGGATGGAGTTTTTGAGGCTGTCCTGGTTGCCAGAAACATGCATGTGAAAACAAAGGGTTGGTCCACAATGGGCCTGTGACACCTTCTGAATGAAAGGGCTGGCAGTGGGGTGAATGCATTGGAATTAATTAATCCAGGTAATGCTTTTAATTTGGGAAGTGCTAGAAACACTAGCACCATTTGTTGCAGAAACAATAGATTCTTTTGCTGTTTGTGAGCATGGCAAAAAGCAGAACTTGCCAAAGACAGAGGGACCATTGTGATGATGGGTTAACATTAGAATACATTTTCTGATAGTAATGCAGTTATTGGGATAGCTTCTAGTCCTGGAAGACTAGGAACACTGTCTCTTTGCAACTTTAAAAAGAATGAGTCAGTGATTTACTAGTGCTGGGTACATAGCTATAGCGGTCATACCTCCCAGGCATTTAGATTTTGCGTGTGTGCCTTTTCCAAACGTTTATTACTATTTCCTCTGTTTAAAAGTACAACCAGACTATTTTTACTGGGGGAGTAGTGGTGGTGGTGGGTTTTGGTTTTTTTTGTTTGTTTGTTTTTTGGTTTGTTTTTTTTATGGGTTTCACTCAATATAACACATGAGAGACAGTTAAAAACAATCAACATAAAACCCTACAAAGTGCTGGCTGCATCTGTGGTTAACCCTTGTTTTAAAAAAATATGAGGTTACATTTTGCCTGTATCCTTTTAACACAGCTCTATATCAGAAAAAGCCAGAGAGTGGCAATCCAGCCCAGAATTGAACGAACTGCTATGATACATCATCTGTTACTCCTGGTGTGCTCCAGTGAGACAAAGTGGTCAAAAAAAGTTGCTACACCTTTCTATGGATGAGGGTGGCATTCTCTAAGCATGATGCTCGCAAGTTTGATAGACTCCCTGGTTAGAATCAGTACTCATTTTCCGTGCCTGGAAGAAAATAAGAATAAAGGAGAAAAAAAAAAAAAGGAAGGTAACTGATGGCAAGCTTTAAGGGTCATCACAGTATTTGCTTCCACTTCCATTCTTTTACAATGGCTTTAATACTGTGCAATTATGGGCTTGTTTTAAGTCTTCTCATTTTGTCTTACAAGCAGACCACCTCACATTTTAAACATCTGCAATAGTTTCAGCAATGAAACCAGGGTTATTGTAGCACTGAAATCTCTAAGACTGCAGTGATTTTCAGTTGGATAGTGATCCACTGTACATCTGGAAATGTAGGTGTTGCCCTCAGGGAGCTATATTTGGCATAATTTCCTGCTTGGGAACAGGACACAATGAGATCATAGCTTCTCCTGGTCTCAGCTGTTGAGCAAATCCCTGTCAGGCCTAATAGCCAGTGCTCTTTTCCCCTTGATCAGCTGGGCTTTGGTCATTGTTGAGTTGAACATTGTTCACTAAATGAATAGTTCCCAGAATGCAAACTTCACCTGTTATCCTTTCATTTAGGAAAATTGAGAGTTTTTAGTCTTTTTTACTCTGTGTTCAAGAGATGGGGGGGAACAACTAAATGCCTCTGTTTAAATGTAAATTTTGACTTTTCATGTCCAAAGTAGGGTGTTTGTTTTTATAATTTATATATAAATAAAAGCCATGGAATTGAAAGAGCAAAAACCCTCTCTTGTTAATATTGATATATTTTCCACATAGTAATCATTGTTCTCATCATGTTACGTATTTTTCTGTTTCTTTTTACTTTAAAACTAATTTTGCTGTGAGAACAAGAACAGGAGATCATTAGGAGGAAATACTCTGGTCCTGGCTTGTACAGAGAAAACATGCCATCTGCCTAATGTGTTTCATCTTGTGTCAGTCTAAGATTTGTTGTTTGGGTTTAACATGCCAGTCACTAGCCTAGAAAGCGTGCAGGCGGCAGCTCTGACACATATCCTGGCTAGGGCTCCAAATCCTTCTTGCTTTTCAGAGACTACGCTCAGTATGAAATAGGCCGCAAGAGTTTGGGCAGAAGGCACAGTTCTCATCACCTACCGTGTCCTCGAATTAGAGTCCGACGGGCATTTCTGGAAGGAACTGAAGTGGTTTGGGATATATTTTCAGTCTTCACCATATCACACTGTTAAGCAGCAAAAGCAAAGATCCAGCCTGGAAGTGGCTTATTTCAAAGAGGTCTGCCTGGTGGGTTTGAGTGGCTGCTGGTTGAGGATGTGGTGGTCTCCTCAGTGGCAACCACACATTACAAGCTTCATCCTTCTCTGCTGTGTTAGGGAAGAGCTGGAGAAGCCATTTGGTGTAGCATCACACAGAGACGTGCGCTTGAGTCCCAAAAGCAGAACAGTCATGCAATGGAGCCCTCCTTGCTCTGAACTGGCAGGTCACTTCTGTCTGTCTGGAGGGGGGTCAGAACAAGCTCAGCATCTGTCCCTGCTCCACTGTGCAGTGTGGACTCAGCTGCCTACAGGGACAGGGAACTTTTTGGGGCTCAGTGCTGTGGTCAAGACCCATCAGTGGTCAGGTTTCAGAAATGGGGCTGCCTTCTTTGTCAGATGTTTCCTCTGCCAGTCGTAGAACTCTTGCCTGATGAAGGGATGGCACATGTCTCAGCTGGGTAAAAGTAGCTGGTCATATTTTGTTGCACTGTGTGTAATAAAGACTTTAGCTTATTTTTGTATTAAAAAAAGAAGTTGGCAGACAGCTTTAAATGTCCGCCTAAGGACAAAATGAACTGAGTTTTGTAGATAGCTGCTTTTTTTTCTTAATAAATAAATAAATGGAAAGATTTTTATGTTGATAATAAAAATAACTAATGCAGAGCTTTTTCCACTAGTGCCTGGAGACATGGACAGATGTGGGATTTTGAAGGGATAAAGAATTGAAATCTGTTGGCAGGTAGTTGCTATAAAAATTACTATCATTTTTGCCTCTTACTACAGACCAACATTCAACAAATGAAGAGTCTCAGAGAAAGCTAATGATGACAGGAACAGGTTCCAACCATCAGAGATAGCAGAAACCTCCTCCCTTCAGAGAAATCTAAAGTTAAAGGGAAGTGGTTGGGAAAGCTGAGAGCTTTATTAAAGTATACTTCCAGAGTTTCTCCAACTCAGTGTGGTGTGTGGGTGTGTGGAGGGGAGGAAACTGCCAGTGAAACTATGAAGGAACACAGCGAATTCACTGAAAGTTTGGTTTGCCCATGAGTTTTCTGCTGAAGTTTTGTGTGATCACTTTCTGCCTCCAGAGAACTCTCACTACACTGCTGTTGCATGTAGTTGGTTTCTGTCTTGCTGTGCGGTCTGTTGTTGGAATAAGAGGGAAAACATTGTTTTCTCACTTTTACCCTTCTGATTCCCTCCCGCATTCCGCTGCAGCGGGGAGTGAGCGAGTGGTTGTGTGGGGCTTAGCTGTCTACCAGGGTTAAATCATACAATATTGCTTCGCAATGCAATCATATTGTAGGGCCAATCTCCTGAAGGAGTCAGTAATGTGTATCATAGAATTGGCTAGTCACTCTAGTGTTTGTTGACTCAACCTGAAAACAGCATGTGGACCATCAGTGTTGCTGCAGCATTTAGAGCAAAGATCAAATGTTGATCGGATATACCTACAATTCAGAGAAAATTGCTTTGCTATCCATTATAGACACCTGTAACAGTTACAGAGGAGAAGGATGAAAGCAAGTTTAAAATATTTTTTTGTATTTAAAGATGCATTTTTACACACACAGGCTTATAAAGGTGTATATATACACACATAGAAGAAAAAGCAGACAAAAAGTGCCTAAATTTCTAAGTCAGCCATTGTCAGTGTGGGTCAGCTGCTGTCATCTACGGTGGGAAATATCCTTCTTTAGAGTCCTACTGTACCTTCGTTTAGTTATGCCCTGGTGAATCCTCTTGAGATTGTCACACTGATTATTTCTTATACCACTGTTCTGAATCTTGAGTCCCTGATGTTCTGCAAGACCTTAATATTCTTTCTGTAGGAAATGGTAAAAAAAAATAGTGGTCCCCCATATGTGCTTGCAGGGGATACATTGTCTTTGAGATCTCGTGACTTTACTTATAGGCACAGTTAGCTGCCCTGGTGTTTGGTCTGACAGGCAGAACACAAGGTGATATTGCCTGCAGCAATATGTTTACCTATTGGCCAGTGTGGTTAGGGGAATACTGGAAGAAAAAATTTTCAGATACAACTGATGCTGATAAGTGCCTTGCAAAAGGCATGATATATTGTGCTTTCAGTTGTAAAAGCAGATCCTTCCAAAACGACTGTTACATTTTAGCTTTTATAGCATTGTACAGATAATAAATACTGCTAGATGTAACGCACAGAGAAAATATTCCGTAGTTTGGTGCAATATGCTATGCTGATCTGTCTCTGAGTAGGCCAAACCCAAGAAAACCTATTCTTCCAGTTGTGGATGAATGTTGGGTCAACAAGAGACTATCAGGGACAATTTTTTTCTTATTTGTTAGCATGCTATCCCTCCCCTCAGTAGCTATGTCTGATGTATAGTCCCTAATCCCTTTCAGTGTCCTTGTTTTCCTGTTTATTGGCTTTTACTTTTGTCTCATACTTGGATATGCTTGTTGCCTGCGCTGAGTACAAGGAAGGAAAAGAAAGACACAACTTGCAAAGGAACGGAAGAAGACTAATAACCATGGATAACTTCTGCTTGTGGTGAGGCTGTGCCAGGAAGATGAAGAGAAAGAGTTAGTTTGCTTTTCAGCTGTCAGTCACTAGTAAAGCATGTGCACAATGTCCATCCACAGCCTTCCTGTCTTCCCAAGCAAGTAGACGGCCACATAACCCTTGAATTACACATTTCGTGTTGTTTCCTTTCACCTGACTGGGCAGGTTTGCAGTTTGCATGCAGGTATGTTTGTTTCTTTCTTACTCCACATGGATCTATGTAAAATAAGAACAACCACTACAGGTCCTCTCATAGGTCCAGCTGATCAGATTCTCCAGGTATGTTGTCTGTAGGCAGAATAAGACACTCAGGGGCCTGTATAAGAAATTTTACATGTGTAAAATGAACCTTTACCTTTGATATCCAGCTTGTAGTTATCATTGGTTTAGGGCTTTCTAGGCTGAAAGCTTTATGTAGAGCAGGACCTATCTTACAAAAATTTGTCTGATTTCTTTTTAAAGTAGACAGTTTAAACTGTAGAAATATGCATACTTTTCACCACCAATCTCTTAACTTTGTAGGAACCATAAGAGTCTCATTCTGCAGCATAAATTAAGGTCTAATTGGAAAATAAAACAGTGATGCTGCATCAAACCCAAGGTTTATTTGGCTCAGTATCCAATGACCTATTGCAGATGCTAAGGGATAGACTAAGAATGGGAAAAGCTTCTGGCAATGTGTAATTTGGGGATTTTCTGATCAAGAAATTGTGTCCACTGCTTTGTGTGTAATAACATAATGGAATCTTTTTCTTTGAATTTATCTAATTGATCTTTGAGTTCATCTGTGGTTTGGCCAAAATCTGGTGGCAGTGAGTTCTGCAGTGTAAGTATAAGCTAATTTTAAAAGCACTTTGTTTGACTTAGGTTTTCTGCCTGAGGACTTAATATTCTGCCAGTTCTTACTTATTTAGTAAGAAATAGTGAATAATGCCATATATTATTTGAGAGACTAGAGAAACTGGTTGTTATAGAGTTTGATTTGACTACACACAATTTGTCCAACTGAAATAGTTCCTATGAAATTAGGGGACAGGGAGTCATAACTCCCAGCCTTTTTTTTTTTTTTTTTTTGAGTCTACCACTCTTTGCCTTTGTAATTGGAGGAGTAGCAGGCAATGTGTTTGGGCCTTATTTATGTACTAGCAAAGTAAGGGCTGTGTACCTTGTTCAGAAGGTTCTGCAGAGGTATAGTTAAAAGTTATTGGTAAAACACAAAACTATTAATACTGCTATGAAGTGAATAGTTGAACAGGAAGTGTTGAGTTTAATACAGTTTCAGGTGCATAAGCAGCAATTAATGATGCCTGAAGACATTTAATGACTTGCGTATGGTTACATAGTAAGCAAGTGGCTGTCTAAAGGAACAGCACCAAGGAGTGCTAAAACCTTCAGTACAGTTACTGGGAACATTTCAGTTGAGCAAACTTTCAGAATCAGACCAGAGCCAAACTGAATTATCTGGTGAAAACATGGTCATTTAGATATTTCTGTTTTGTAACCCAATTTTCTTGCTTTAATTATCAGAATAAGGAACAGTTACTGCCTCAGCTTCTTCTTCTCTCCCTCCTCCCTCCCTGTCTGCCTGTCTTGTAGGATTCCTACCCTCTCCCAAAAAGCTGTTGATTTTTTTGCCATAATTCTTCCCTTTCTTCTCTGAAAAGCCCTCTTTCTGCAAAGCCAATGCTGTTCAGTAGCAGACACGTGAGCAAGGTAGGATTTGCAGAGTTTGTTCTGCAGGACATACGGTGGGGATGTGCAAGTGAGATCAGTAAAGCTTAGGGTGAGGTAATGCCCCAAGTCCCAGTTCAATCCCAATACTTTATTCTAATTATTCAGGCAACTAAAGACTTCAGAGCTTGCAAAGGTCAAAACCCATGTTGCTGAGAGTATGTGCATGTTTGCTCCTATATGAGGGAGAAAGAAAAAGGGTAAGACAGAACAATGACTGTCCTTGTTGAGAGTCACCCTTCTAGTTTTGGCTTGGGGTCACGCGCAAAATCCAGAAGAGCGTATTTCCTGGTTCCTATTCATTTAGGGTAAAAATTATACAAGAATTCTGCATGCAGCTGACCCAAAAGTCTTGTCTAAACTTGTTCTGGGTCTTAACATTGTCTCTTTGGCCCCTCTCTAATTTAACATGCATTTGAACAGAAGTGGCTCCTTGATAGAGCCTTTCACCTCCAGGTCACCCTTTCAAATCCAATTCAGGCCTGTCATGACCAAATGTTACTACCATCTGACGGCTCTTCTGTGTCCTGTGTAAATTGTTGGCTTCAGTCCGGTAGCTGGTGGACAGGTGCCTGAACTGCAAAAACTGCCAGAGCTGACACTAACTGGATGTCTCTGCAGAGGGGTCAAAGAGTGAATCAGCCTGGCAGATGAATTAATACTTAACTTGTACACACTGTGATGCTTTATATCTTCAAAGTGCTTTACAAACGTCAGCTAATCCTCAGGAGGTGTTGTTATCTGCACTGGCAGGTGAGAGAAGCAAGCAGATAAAGAACCAGGATCAGAATATGCATGTTGCTGACCTCCCACTCTGAGGCCAAAACTATGAGTTTAGCTCTTTTCAGGGTTACTGATGGGCACAGCAGAGCAGGGTTCAAGCTCATTGAAGGAGGTCTCATGTTCTTCTATGGATAAAAGCATCCCTCACTTTTTAAGACAAGCAGGAAAGCTGTGTTGATGGACATGCCATCCTTTTGCTCTATGAACCAACAGAAGTCTCTTCTCCATCTTCTTTGAGGCACTAATGAGTCATGTCAGATTATGCCTATCATTAAGAAGTATCATTATTTAGATTGAGAACTTGCCATGTAACTGGATCGGTAAATAACTACTTTTGAATGGCAACTGAGTTGGAGAGGTTCATTCTGAAAGAAAACAGCTCTTGAAATGTCATTGAAATAATCTGAGAAAAATGCATGACGTGTTATGAAGAATTGCTAGAAGGTCATACAGATTTAGTGGTACATCAGTGTTTGCAAGCTGCTTCTGCAGGGATGCTTAGAAGACATTGTCAGATTGTGTAAATGTGTCTACAGGAATAAGGAGAAATTGGCTTTTTGTGCTTCATATCAGTGAGAATAAGAGAACTGGCATTTTCCCTTCTCTGGAAGCCAGATGAGGAAACTTTTTTTTTCAAAAGGTTTTTAACCTTTAGACGGTTTTTAAAAATATTAAACCACTTTTCTACTATTAATTTCTTATGGAAATAATTGCTGTTGTTGCCATGGTGTTCACAAAGGTGAATGGAGCAGGTGGTCCACGAGATGATGAATGGAAGGACAAAGATGTTGTCCCTGTGGTTACAAAGGGATAGTGGCATACCTCTGAAATAGTGCCTCTAATAAGGTGTGGCTTGTATCATCTGCAAAACTGGAAATGACACTATAGGACTGACTTGTCAGAGGTTATAAAGAATGGCAGAGGAAAATGTTGTTCGGAGTATTTGACTTTTTTTTTTTGTGAGGTTTTATGCTGGCCCATTCAAATTTTGGGGAAAAAATATAGGGAGAAGGTAGACATAAGAAAAGTGACTTGGGCAAAATTCACCCTACCAGGCACCCAAATCCAGGTATTTCATGAGAAGCTTGAAAATGTGAACTGTATCCAGACAGTTCAAATTCGACCTCATGTTCCCTTCTATAGTCAGGAGGAGACAAGTGTTGTGCATCCCCAAAGAGCAATTCAAGGCACTGGGCAGAGTTCCCTGGAGCTGAAAGGGCCAGGACCAGTGCTTTCTAGCTGAATGTAGACTGCTGAACATGTGATGCTGAATGGTCAGTTTTCCTTTAGTTTGCTTATTAACATGTTGTGCTTGTGTTTTCTGGTGTCACCACTGTAGCCATTGCCAAAATAACTAAGCATGGGGTACAGTGTGTATGTCAAAATGGATATACTTGAAACCTATGCAGAATTTCCTTTTGAGAGAGTCTGGAACTGAGGAAGCATCAAAGAACCAGTGGTCTGGGAATTTCTGAATCTCTTCTGAACCAAAAGGGGCAAACTCATGCTGTGCCAACTATTGTATGTCCATTTGCTTCAAACAGTGGCTTAACAGTAAGAGTGCAAAGTCTGCCTGGAGGCTATGTTCTCTATCACTAATGACAAGCCATGGTTTTTGTGGCTTGTATAAAACATTGCAAGGAGTTTATCCCATCTCCTGTATGAAATATTGGAGTGAAGAAGGCTTTTGGATGTTCTCCCTCTAAACCAATTGCTATGCCCAAGAATTAATAAAATCCATATTGAAGTGACAGCTGGTGGACAGAGCTGGCTTCTTCCTGCATCACTTGTCTCTCTAGTGGCTCATGTTCTGGGCTCAATGCACATTTATCCTTTTATTGCGGCATTTATTGATTTTTATTTATTTATTTATTAAATCTCTGTTTCCTTGAGAATCGTAATTGCACTGTTCAAAATCTAACTTTGGTCATATCAACGCTAGCTATTAACATCATTCTTTCCTTTTGCTCTTTAATTACTGACCTTCCAAAGGCATTCAGCTAATGAAATAAAAATGCAGACAAGTAGGAATATATTTTCTCAAAACTTTACATGGCATCATGAACCAGTTTCCAGTTTCTGTGCTACTTTCACTATTTCATATCTTGACAATGTATGTCAGCTCTTACTCTTTATCCACGATTTCTTTCTTTTTTCCCCCTCCCTAATTTATATGTATATTTCTCAAGATGCCAGAAACTTTAGACTGACTCAAGAGAACAGTAGAAAGTGTGTGTTGCAAAGGCAGAGATTCAAATGAACTTTAAAGCAGAAATTCATTTGCTTATTTATTCTGTTTTTATGCGGTAAGTGGCAAGAAGAGGCAAAGACCATTCTTTTCAAGGGAGAGAAAGCTAACTGTTGTTTTCTAGGAAGTGGGGTTCAATCATTGTCTCTGTCAGTCTAGTGAGTGATTTCTGTTTTGACACACAGAGAAAAGAAAGACCAAGCCTACCTTTGTTTTCTCCAACTCTGTAAGCTGGGTCATACAGGTAATTACAACTTTACTTAAGAAAGAGTGTGAGGGAGAAAATCTGTGCTGCTGCTTGTAAGCACAAAGAAAAGACACTTGAGGGAATTAAATTGCGTGATGATTTTTATAAGGCATCTGAATCATTTTACATTCCACCTCTAAAGCAGAAAATTATGAGTTTAATATCATATTGTAGAATGTAACTTGTAAGTCTCTCAGAAGGCAGCTATGGCATCCAGAGATGTTTCAGTCTAGTTATTCATTTTTTTCTGCTTAAAGGTTAAAGCAAATGTGACTATGAGACTTTGAGCCGCCTCTCAATTTATTCCCATCCTTACTTGTAGATGCTACTGCATTAAAGCCATAACAGGGGTAGGTTCTGCTGTGTAGATACTGACAGATACCCCTGTGGTTTAACAGCAGATAGGATTGGTTTATGTTTAAGCGTGTTTGTATGTGCTCATGTAAATGCACACATACATTTATTAACTTCATTCTCCCATTAAAATTCTCCCTATCTCAAAAAGAAACAATTTCAGAAGGTCAGCTCTCTGCTGATTTTTCTGAAATTCCCATCAGTAGGTGACATTATATATTTAATAACATGTTAACTCTGTGATCCTGCCTAAATTGCAGATCAGTAATTATGTCAAAATCTTCCAGAGAACTTCAACTGAAATATGAAACTTTATTCCCTAGCTTAAATTTGTAGTGTGGCAGTGGGTAAAACAGTTCCTACATGTAAAGTACTTATGAATATGTATGACTCTAAAGAGAGGGAAGAAATATCATTATCGTTTTGGAACATACCTTCATTCTTTTGCAAAACTTGTCTGCAAACAAATTGCCTACTACTTCGTCTACTACTTGGGGCATGAGGTGGCAAACTTTGAGTTTAATGTCCCGGTGACGGGGCTGTTATTGTCCATATTAAGGCCACCATATCTTTGTGTCTGTGAATAAAGAGAATTTTTTCATTAGGAACTCACGTGTTACATTAACAATGCATTGAATTATTTTGTTCTGTAATGGAGAATGCTAAAGATGTTTCCCTTTGATAAAATAATGAATGTGATGAGAAGAAAAGAAATGTGAAACACTGAAATAGTGTTCTGCTCACATACAACAGTGTCTGGGAGTAGTACATCTAACTGGCAATTACTCTAGCAATGTTTAACAACTTACTGAATAGGATGGACAATTGCAAATTTGGACTATATTTAGTGGGCAGGAATATGTGAAATAGTTTTTTATATGTTCAGTAGGAGGGTAACGAACAAAGGTCAGAGAAACCAGTTGATTAGTTATTGTGGGCTGACTTAGGATATGACTTTTTAAATACATTGTAATGAATGACTAAATAAATGTTTTTAAACACTTGTCTGGGTGATGAGATATCTGTTGAAAGTCATGGTTTCTAAACAAGATATCTGGAAGCTTAATCTTTAGGTGAAGATGATATCTGTGAAGGACACTGCTCCCTCACAAATAACCATTGTAACCAGACTATTTGAAAATGGTTTTGATGATCAAGAAAGATCTTGAAAGAAACTTCAGCACCCCAAGAGATTCTCTAAAACTCTTTGGAGCACTTCTATCAGCAATTTTTTTTTTTAGCAAGAATCCTAGGAGAGTTTAGAAAATATTTTCTAGTGATACTGCATTAGACTGGATGACTTGAGCAATTGAATACTAAGCTGAGGCTCAGGTCATCCATGTTCTGCAGGTCAGTTTCTTGGTGGATAGCCTATGGAAAGTTATTTTAGTAATCTGTGCATTTGTGTCTCTGTTTGTAGACACCTTCTTTTGGAAACAAATTGATAACTATGGATTAATAAGTATAGTATGACACAGCACAAATGATACAGTTTATGCCAGCATCTTTATTTGTGTTAAGACACAAATGATACTAGTCTATTGATAAATATCTCCCTGTGCTTCTCAATTGCTTTATATTAGTAAATATGTCCCTATAAAGAATTCTGTCTAGTTGTTCTAAAATAAGTATGACTTGGGTCACTGACTTCTATGTGAAGGACATTCATGATTTACAAATATCCAGTTTAACTAGAGTATCTCCTTACTTCATCATCAAATCACCATTTTGAGACTCTACAACATGTTCTGGTTTATGGTGATATGCCAGTGTGCATCTGATCTCATGAAATTCTGTTTCTGATGGGGAAATTATCTTATGAAAAATACTATTACTCGATCTTGGTTTTAATTTCTGTATGCTTGGAGAGGAGGAAAATCCTATGTGGTATTTCATCCTGTCAATGCTAATCTTTCTCCTCAGTGCTGTATCTCCGAATAGCAGATGCGTGCTTTATTGCAGTGTTGGTCCTCTATAGCACAGCATAATGTTTTGGCAGGAGCAAACAATTTATTGTATTAGAGTCGAATACAATCAAATGTTCCTTTTCCTATGAAGCATGGTCAGATATTGATATCGCATTAGCTAACACTTTAACATAGGAGAGGCTTAATAAGATACAGTATTACTCTCTCTAGGCTGTTTAATTAAACTAAACAGTCACTGTGTACTGTACATTGGTTTTCTGCCAAGCGAAAGTAAATCTGTATCATATTAGTTTCACATACTGAATGATGTTCTGCCCCCATCAGAGACTCTCTAGAAGAGCTGACACTGCTGTCATGTGAACTGCATAATACAAACTGTGTTTGTATTACATTGGACTGTCTTGTAGCTTAGTATTCTCCAGTAGCCTGAGCAAGCTTTGTGTGCAGACAAGACATGTGGCCGGAGAGCTACATGTTATATTTTACTGGCCAGGGTCCCTATTTGCCACTGAGGGGTACAGGGCTAAGCATCGTGATCCCTGTCCTGATAACAATGCTCTTCATCCCCCCGTTGGGGTAGGGGGATCTGAACTGTAACCTTCTGGTCACAGGAAGGTTATTACTGGCCCTATGGTGGCCAGCTGACGGCGGCGGGGGGGGTTGTCACTGTCTACTCACAAAGCACTATTTGTTTAGGACCAGAAGTTGCAAGAGTTTGGGGAAACTCTGGGTGATCCAGTGGCATCTGCTCTGGTAGCGCTTTTTAGTACTGGCTGTTGCCTCCTCACTGATGTCAATGGCACTGTACATGTTGATCAAGGTGAACATTCATTCTTCGCCACTGATGGCAGGGGAAGTGGTATCTCTTATATATGATGTGAGGAAAAAGATATGTCCCTGGACTGGAGACTTGAGCCGTGTTTTCTTACATACCCTCCTGACGCTGAATTGCCAATCCAGGAAGGGTATGGGAAGACCAGGCACTTCTGTGTTAGGGGGTCCTGGTGTTTTCTTTTGAAGCAAGAGTTGATGCAGAATCATGTGGGAAGCTACAAATGGAGAGGCATTCAAGGTACTTGCTTTTGGGAGTTGTTCTGTTGAATTACTACCACAAAGCAGAGTAACACAAAAAAAGTTTGCAGTATTTCTCCTTATAAACCAAAATAAACTACACAGGAAATACTGAAGTCTCTTTCACACAATTTTGAGCCTGTCTTTCCTTGCTGAAGGGTACATCTGCATATTGCAATGCAGAACTGTGCAGAGATGGCAAAGCTATGCCCGAACAATCATGCTCTAGAACTGCAAGGTGCATATTTTTCAGTGGCACTAAGCCCTGCATCAAAGCAACGGATAATGCTTTGGCTCTATTTTGCACAGTGTCCTGTGCTGTATAAATCTTCTAGCCTTCTCAGAACAGGTAAAGAAATGTCTATCATGGTCCTGTGTTGCATCTCACATGCACCCACAAAGAGGCATGAATAGTTGGATGCATCAAAGCATTGTCTTTAACATGGCTCTCTGATGCTGGCACCATTGTTAGATTCAAGGATGGCAGTATTGGATTTATGGGAGGCTTCACCTACATAACACAGTTATGATTTATCTCATGCTGAATATTTTATTGTTGTTGTTGTTTTCCCTCAACAGAAGGTTAACCTGGAGTTCTATATTGACATCCATGCCCACTCCACCATGATGAATGGCTTCATGTATGGGAACATCTTTGAAGACGAGGAAAGATTTCAGCGGCAGGCCATTTTTCCCAAGCTACTCTGTCAGAATGCTGAAGACTTCTCTTATGTAAGCAATGTTTCCCTTAATTTATTTTTCCTAATTTATTTTTCCATGATAAATTTCTGGCTTAATTGAATTGTGTGAAATTTATTTTAATATGAATAGAAGGCTACTTAAAATCTTTGTCATTATTAGCTACCATCTTCCCTCTTATAATTACCTTATGCATTGTCATTAGACACATGAACAGAAGCAGGTTCTTCATCTTCCATATTTTAACCTTTTGTTCTGAATTATTGGAACACTTAATTTTTATCAGAAGATCTTTTGTCTTTTGATAAACTGGATCAGCTTTATTGTTTCATTGTTTACATTATATTGGCAATATTTTTTTACTTGTACACTTTAAATAATAGTATAATAGCAAATAGAAGTAAAAATAATAAACTTGTAAAAAGGTTAGATAATTTTCTGTTGAAATTCTTTGATATTAGCATGGAAAAGTATTCTGCAAGAAAATCTGCAATTGCTTAATGCATGTCTTGTAACTTGGAAGAAAGTAGGTGTGTAGGCATCTCTGGATATTGGAAATAAATGGTAAACCTCTAAAATAAGTTGGAAAGGGGCATATGTTTTTAAAGCAAGTTTCAAATAGGGTAAAACAGATCCTTAGCACACATTGGTTGCAGTAGCTCTGCAAAAGTCAGTAGATTTAAGACTGGTCAAGTGTGTTGCAACTTTGTGTCCAACTATGACATCCTGGCCCTTTCCATAGCCTCTTTTGTGCATCAGTTTTCCTTGAAAGCTGTGCAAATAGAACATACAATGCCCAAGCCTGCCTGCAACTGCTTGTTTGCTTCTCCTTCTCCCATCTTACACACCTGTGGATCTGCCAGCTAAGCTACTTCTATACAGCTATCCCTTGTACTGTTTCAGTCTATGCACTCCAGATTTGCTTAAGGGGACAGTCTTTCAAGTAAGAGGTGTTTGGTGTCCCATTATGCTTTGACTGGGATAAGGAATATTCAGAAACACATCTCAGCCAAGGCAGTGGGAACTTCCAGCCATGAGCTGTGAGGAGGGAAGGCAGGAGATGACATTTGGCAGCTATATAATGGGAACAGGCTCAACTGAAAATTACTTTCGAATCCTGCACCAAGAAGAGAAGCACAGAAGAACCTACTGTTTGGGCCCTGATTTTATGTCTGTTATGTTCTTAACCCTCTTTGTTACCCACCATACATTTTCCTAGTCTCTGCTGTCCCCTTTTTGCTTATACTTCACCTTCCTGGTACTGAGAGATAAACCTGAGTCTCCTCTCAAAGATGGAGACAGCTGGGGTATGGTGCCTGCCTCCTCTGCAGTGCCATCGCAACCAGCTTGTGGCAGAGGTGGTGGGTGGAGGAGGATAGGGACCCTGCAGCATTCCATCTGTTTAGCTCTAGAGAAACAAAATCTGAAAACAGACACAAAAGCAGATGAGTCTGCACAGCAAAAGAAACTGTAACTGGAAAAAAGGCCGTTCTCATCGTGGCAAGAATGCTAGCCTAAAGCTTTCTCATCAAGATGCAGTAGAGAATTTTTTTGTCTTGTGTTTGTGCATATTACACTGCGGAGTTTGAGTGGGAAGTGAGTAGAGAAATGGAGTTGTGCCACTGTTTTCTTGACAGATCTTTTCCAACAAAAGGAAAGATGAATTGAAACCTCCTGATTCCTGTCCATTTCTCTATTCTATAGTAGTTTGTTTTATGCAAGAGTGGGAAAAAGTTTGGATCAGTCTCTGACTTTTCTAAGGCCAGGCAGAAGATATCCTTTCCTCTGTCTTTTCTATTCCTAGGAGGGGGACCTCTAGTAGACCAAACATTTCCCTCCTCTTGGGATCAGCAGTGGCAGCTGGCCAGGTAATGCCTGGGAGAGTGCTGTTGTTTCCTCTTTTGCCTCATAGTATTAACCATTGTCTGTATGTTTTGGGGGTTCAGGGGACTGCTACAGTGTGAAGTTTTCTGTGGTCAACCACTGCAAGGGCTTCTCAGAAAACTGTCCAGAGTCCATATGACCAAATCCGTACTAAACGAGGAGGGACAGCAGCTGCATCTGTTCCCAACTGTTTGGAACCTAGAGAAGAGGGAGTTGGGTTCAAGGAACAGCCTGTTCTTGTCCAAGAAGACCTTAGTGATTGAACTTCTTATCTGCACCTGGTTGTTTCAAAAACACATTATAGATAAGGAGGCATTCACAGATCATAGCAATGAAAACCTGCAATTGATAGGGGTTTAGAAATTTTGTGCTCAAGTGTGGGATTTCTCTCTGTTACTGTGGGAGATTAAGTGTTCCTTTTAGTGCAAGCCTCAGTTGACAAAGGGAAAATATTTGAGAAAATGATGTAGGAAATAGAAGCCAATAGCTAAATAAACAGCTCAGTCTCTCCCCTTTGACTCTCAATCTCCTTTCTGTAGAAGGTGGCAATCGGATATCTATGTTGTCATCCAGTACACCACAGTTGAACCTAGGTGCTGCTGGCACTCAGTACATTGGTCTTTCAACTCACATCCTACTGGTCTCTTGAGACCGGAAGCTTTTCCCCTGCCATCCATCCAAGCCATTCTTCTCAGGGCAACTGAGGGAATAGAAGTGTTGGGAAAAGAGACAGTCACAAAGTGTCCAATGTGTGTGAAGCAAGAGGAGTGAATATCACTGCTGTCTCCAAGTGGGAAAGTGTCTGTTCTCTTGTTTTCAGCTCCAGCCATGTGGGTTATGTGACTGGTTGGAAATATTAGGGGTGAAGTTTGCTGCTTCAATGAGAGGAAAGGAATCCAGAGCTTCCTGCATTTAAAAAGGGGGGGGAAAATTGTTGAAGATTAAAAATAGTGTATGTAAATATGCACTATTGACTGCTCAAAGGGAACGGGGGAAGTGCATCGTTAACATTACCAGGCTGGTGTTTGAAAGTGTGGGAATGGACCACTGTTGTTACTAATTAATTTTCCAAAGCTTCAGGAGGTCTCATTTACATTGTATGCTGCTGCGGCCATTTGTTGGGATTATAATACTTCAACAGCAGCACTTCAAGTGAAAACTGGCGGCTGCATGAAGTGTTGTCCATAATTGACTAGCTCCATGTCTTCACACAGCACAGAGACAATGTTCCATTATGTTATCCATTGACAGTATCATTGAAAAGATTACTCTCCTTAAAGCATCTGTCAACCTTGATTGATTTACAAGGGACAAAGAACTGAAAAGGTTTGAAGTGCGGGTACAATTTTTGCCACCGTTTAGCATACATAATGGTTCTCCTTTGATGTCAAAAGCTCATCTTCTGTTAATAATGCAGAGGGCTTTTGAATGCAGGCTACTTGTATGGAGTTCCACACTAATAACCTACTTGCTGTGAAATGGGATTCACTTTGGAGAAGCAGTCATTTGTCTGGGTTTTACATGTTCGAAATGAATCCCGACTCAAAGGGATTTCTTTCAGTGCTCTGCATGATTGCAGCTGAGCCCGGCACGGGTTAGGGAAAGCAGGCAAATCCTAGCCTGCTCCTCCAGCCGAGAATCTGGCAGAAATCACGCAGCCAGATGCAAAGGAGCATGAACAACAAGCCTAAGATGATGCGATCAAATGCCCTGTGCCGTTTTGTCTGGCAACCTTCTATTAATATATTTTAGAGTGCATTTCATGCCTGGACTGCTTTCTTCACCTGTCATTTCCAATAGGCCTTTTTATTTAAATGACAGCATCCAAGGGAGATTGGTGATTAGAGTAGGGGAGGGATAGGGGATATGCGCCTGCATGCCTGTTGTAGGACCAAAGGCAAGTCACCCAGTGTCTCTGTACCCTATCTGTTGAGCAGAACGCTTAACCTCACAGTACTCTGGAAGGTTGACTGTGGTTTGCAGGTGAAAGTTGTGAAAGGGACCAGAAATTCTTCATTTGTATGTGACTTCAGAAACAGAGGCCTGCCTTTGGTTTAGCTGTCAGCATGTGAAGAGGAAAGTGAAAGACCTAGGAAGTTTTGCTCCCAAATAAATACATGAGACATTATTGGGCAGCTGTCTGGGGAAAAAGGACAAATTCTGTAAGGAAAACATTTTATATTTTCAAGGTTTAAGAAGGATATTTTTAAACATTGGGGAGTAAATATAATCTGTATGAAAGCTCTAACAGCGAGAGCTGACAAGCTCTTTTGAAAGGCTGACTCATTGGGTTTTAGGAGCAGCTGTTGACACCGTGTCTGAGTGCATTACACATCAGCCACGGCTAGGAATTGTTGAAGTATTTGGAGGGGTGTTCTTCATTTGACCTTTCTTGTTCTGGAGAGTGGATTAGTCATAACGACCAGACACAAGCACTTGAGCATTTCAAGAACCTGCTAGTCTTAGGGGTGGCTAATTTTGACCTTTGTGACAGTATGAGAGGAGACCATCTGTTCTCTCTGGTTCATTTAAAAAAAAAACAACCGCAGCCATTCTTGGATGGCTTTATCACTCCGTAAAGATTGCTTTTCTTTGCAGTTAAAGGAAAAAGACCGGCCAGAGGTACTTGGCTTAATCTTGTTGGATTTTTTTCTTTGGACTTTGAACTGGTGGTATGCGGGATACCTTTGAGTTCTCATTTCATTTTCTTGTATTCAACCTCCCAGCAGAGTACCTTCCTTAGAAATAGCCTGTCATCCTTTGTGTGCCATGGTTAGCCAAAGACCCTGATAAGAACTTGGGGTCCTGTTATGTTGGGCACTGGGTAACTACTGAGAAAGTCCACAACCCCAAAAGCTTCCAGTCATGCTGGGAAAGAGACAGAGAGTGGGTGGGAAGCGACTTGCTTGAGGAAATTGGAGAATAAAACCCAGGTCTCCAAAGTGCTAGTCTGGTTTCTTTGTCAGCAGTTCGCTATGCTTTATACCATGCTGCACACTCAACAGTGAAGTCTGAACAACAGTCCACCCAGTTTCCTTTAGAGAAACACATTAACCCCAGTGCCATAATGCTGTGACCTAAAACATATTTTTGAGACTATCATTGTCTCAGCAAGATGAGAAAATTCAGATACGGAATGATTTGCCAACTAGTACATTTTGTTGCGGTTGTTTGCTTTTTTGTCTTGTTTTGGCTGTTTTAGCCTGGATATCTAAAACTAAGCAAGGAAATTGAACCAAGAAAAGATTTTAATCTATTTATATTTTCTATTGTATTCCTTTTCTCCACATACTCCAGGTCTGTTTTTCTCATTTCCACAGCACCCCCCTCATCCATCCAAGCTTTCTTAGGGAGGATGTGTTCCTTCCAGCAAACCTCTCGTCTACCCATGGCAGCCTTGCTGGGCTGTTATCACTTACACTGGCAAGACATATCCCTCTTAGTCTTGTGATCGCTATTACTAATTCCAGTGTGTTTTGGGCCATGTCTAAAGGAAGTGCTGGCACAAGTGCCTGAGGGAGTAAAAGCAGCTCATGAACATTGAATGAGCAAATCCCAATAATCTGTTCCAAAATAAAGAAGAACCAGTTTGTGTTGCATGTGGCTGGACAGGGAAGGGGGAACAGCGAGCAAGTTGCTCACACCTAGAATGCATTCCGAAGTAAAATCCATGCTCACTTGCACCACTGTCTCCTAAGTGCCTCTCTGCTGTTTTGGCAAAAAAGACCCTTGTCCCAGAAAGGCAAAATCTGTTGCATTCAGGTAGGTTTTGTTAACATCATGCAAGCTTAACAGATCTACTCAGAAATCTCTTAAAACCTGAGCACAACAAATGATCCTACCTTCTTTTTTGTTGTCTTGTACCACGGCATTTCCAGGAAGACAAATACAGCTATTACATGCTTTAGGACCCCTCTGGGATGCATTTCTGCTCGCTGCTTCTTGGACATGTTGCTCCATAAGTTCATTTATTTATTTATTTATTTATTTATTTTTCTTGGAGGCTGGTTGAGGGGAGAGAGAAAACATGTTTCTGGTGGCACAGGGAACAGATTGTAAAGCCTGTGCTTCTAAGCATTATAGGTTTTGGTCTCACAAGAACTCTGCCCTCTGGAGAGTCATGGCTAAACAAAACTGCTCCATTACATTGTACTGAACCAGTCCCATCCCTCTTCTTATACAGAGGGTTGAATTAATTTGTATTGCAAAGAAAAGGAAAAGGAGAGGGGAAAAAGTGTTTGAGTAAATGGATTTTCTTTCAGTACCTTCTTGCTGTGTTGTTTGTGCATATAGGAGTTGACAGTCCCTTCTCCATCCCCACACAGGTAGAAATTTTGAATAGCCACAGAAGAAACAAGTTTTCATAGCAATTTTATGGTCTATTTTCAAAGACCATCATTACTCTTACCTAATGTCAACAAGCCGGGAGCAGGTGGCAGCTTCCCAGAGTAGCACACGTGAAAGGAGCTCCTTTACATTCAAATGCAAGCTACCTCTCTTACAGAGCACTGCAAATTTCACTTAGCTGGGACAAACTGTGCTGCGAAGGAGGGGTAGGAAGTTGGTTAAGAACTGGACACACATCCCCCTCCCAGGATCTGTTTCTGGGTATTACCTCTTTAACATATTTTAACATATGTAGAATACAAGTCTGGTTCAGAGAACTGTTCTGGAGCAGTGAGAGCGCCCAGGAGGAGTTTGAGCAATGGGCTGTACTGGGTTGCTCTGGGAGCAGTGTACAGCATGCAGCCCCTCCTTAGGAGGGGTTGTAATCTCTTGATTTAGACCTACAAGTGAGCAGAACATCTCTTTGCCACAGAGCAAACCACTTTTTTAGCAGACTATTCAAAGCAATTGCATTGCATGATGGTTGTATTTCCCTTTCTGCTTCTCATTGTCCTAAGTTTCTGTCATTTGTATAAATTATTATGAAAGCACTCCCAGGAGACTGCACACACACTCATAAAACTATTGTAAAGAGAAGTATTGCAGGCTATTGCTAGAGGCTATTTTATTGTATATTTTGAGGAAATGTCTCGTTTTCTACTGACAAATAGGGAAACTGAGAACTCCAGAGACACGAGTTATTTTCTAAATGGTGTGATTATTCTGTAGAGCTTAGACTAGGAAATGCCAGCTTTGGCATCTTTGGGGAAGGATGTGCTCTGAGAAGCAGAGGTTGCTATTAGTAAAAACCAGGGGGGAAAAAGCAGATCTTTTCTTCATTATTATCCTGAAGCGTTTGCAGATCCCGTATTTGTGTATATCACAGCTTGGGCTGGCTCTTTAAGGGGAGATAAGTTCCAGACTAATTCTCTGGTTTATGGATGATGGGCTTGTGCACAGGTTAATGGTTGAGTAGATGAGATTGTCACGTGTGGCTAAATGCACTTCTGGTGACAGGAAGAGGCAGGCTCATTGAAGAAGGAGCTGAGAGGACCTGAGGAAGTATGTTTTGGGAGACAGTAGACTGTGTGTGTGTGCGCGCGTTTGGTGTTGCGGAATCTAGTGGCAAGAGGAGCTCCAACTGAGGTTTGCTTAGAGGATGGGGTGAAATCTGCCTCCTTCTCTTGCCTTTTCTGAGTAGGTTGTAATGGGGTGCTCAACTCTGTGGCAGAGCCCTTAACAGACTTTGAAGGTCTCAGGTAAGGCCATTGCCACCCTGCTTTGTTTGGCTGCAGGGTGTTGTTTAAGAAGCTCTCTTAGAAGAGCTGTTGTTTCCATTTGCATTCCAGTTGCATTAGCTGCTATGGTGAAGCCAGTGAACAAAATAAGCATCTTCAGTGCTGTAGCACTCGGGGAAGTGGGAGCTATGAGTACAACCAGTTTCAGCACGTGAGGATGAATTCTGGTGAATGTGAAATGCGGGCCAAATCCCTGCACTGGTGCTGCCAGTGTAACTGGTATAGGGTGCAGAGACAAGAAGCAAGCTGCAGAGACCTCCATCAGTCCTGGAGCTGTAAGGCAGAGCACTGTAGAGAGCAGAGCATGGATATTAATGAGCAGTGAAAACAAAAGTGCAGTTATTGTAGTTCTTGCAGGTGAACAGCTGAAACCCTGAAGCATGAAACCCAGTTGCTTTTTGAACTACAGACTTTCCAGAAAGGGAGCTCATTTGGTAGTTTTGGTTTTGAGGCATAAACTGAGAGCTTATAAAGCTCCCTCCTTCCAACCCCTCTGCTAATGACCATGCAAATATGTGTTTTTTATCAGCAAACATAAGCAGGCATGACTGAAAGACACTTGGGAGGGATGAGGAGGGGGAAAGATCTGGTATTCCTTCACTACACATTAAAGGGATAATGAAGCCCCTTAGGGAGCAGATGTGTGTGTGGTGACAAAATACCTTTAAACTCTTATTTCTCTGAGGAGAATTGCACTTTAAAACCTGACAATGTGATGCTAGGCAGGTAGTGTTCATGGTACTCCTACAATGTGCTGCTGCCTTTAAGAAAGGGTGATTGCTGTCTGCTTTCCACTGAGCAGTAGGAAGAAGGCAAAAAGAGACAGGTAGTAGAATGGTGAAAATCTCTTAGGATTTGAGGCTATTTGGTCTTCAGGTTTCAGGCTCTCCTCTCCCACATTCTTAGGACAAGTCAAACTGTTTCAGTTCTCCTCTGGAGGCCTTTTCTCAGATTTCTGCAAATCAAATTCTAGTTCAGAGAATATTCCCTTGTTAAACCCAAAGTTTGCTGCCCACCTCAGCGTTTCCGATCAGGCACAGAAGTTATGAAACAAAACCCTGTCAACTGCAGAGCCATGAGTGAGAGCCCTTTTCACAGGACTATCAGTCCAATCTGTCTGTCCCTAAGGGATCTAGAAAATCTCCAAGTAATGGGATCCCTCTGAAATGATACTGAACTTTTCAAAATCTCCTCTTCCCAGATTTCAGTAGTCACAAATGATTTTGAGATGAAATACATTTTCCTCCTGTGCATCAGAAACACGGCAAAGCTGCAAGGTGAGATGAGTCAGGGAGTAATTTTGAGCTCTGTTCCCATTTCATCACATCTCTGCTCCCAGAATCCTTCCTCTTTACCTGCTGCCTCCTTCAGATCAGCTTTCTGCTACCTTCTGCCTTTGGGATCTTCTTTTTTTCTCTTCTTTTTTCTTTTTTTCTCTTCTTTTTTCTTTTTTTCTCTTCTTTTTTCTTTTTTCTTTTTTTCTCTTCTTTTTTCTTTTTTCTTTTTTTCTCTTCTTTTTTCTTTTTTTCTTTTTTTCTCTTCTTTTTTCTTTTTTTCTTTTTTTCTCTTCTTTTTTCTTTTTTCTTTTTTCTCTTTTCTTTTTTCTTTTTTCTCTTCTTTTTTCTTTTTTCTTTTTTCTCTTCTTTTTTCTTTTTTCTTTTTTCTTTTTTTCTTTTTTCTTTTTTCTTTTTTCTTTTTTTTCTTTTTTCTTTTTTTAAATAATCCCATCTACATTTCAGATGCTAGCTGCAGCTTGTTTCTAAAATAAATTGGAATAAGGCTGCCTGATAGCAGCCTCCCAAATGCCATGATTTCCAGGTCTCCAGACCCAGTTGGCATGGACTTGATAGTCTATCACAAAAACAGTAACACATATGCTTTCTAGTCTATTAATAGAGTTAATGGAGCTGGTGAGAGGTGGGAGTGAGGAGAGAGTTAAGTTGGCTTTTGAAGTGAGAAGTTTCCTGAGTGCTTCCAGAGAAAGAGATAAGTTTTGCTTGTAAGATATCTTGATGGGCTACCAGCTGCAAGAATGGCAGGGTCAAAGCAGTGACTGCTGGGCACACCATGGCAGTAATTAGCTCTATCCATACGAGGAAAGTGAGCTGCCAGTTGCACCCCTTTTATAGCATCCTGTGTAGGAGAAAACAGAAGAGTCACAATTTGTAATATTGCTATTTACAATCTTCTGTGGCAAAGATATTAAAGCCAGTGCATTTCTGTGCTCTCTTTCTAACTTTTGCAGACTTCAATAAAGCGTTCTAGAAAATGAGAGTGAGTTATAGCTGATACTGTAAAACTTTTCACCGAGATGGATTTGACATTGCCTGGGCTCCAGTCCATTTCCCAATGGCACGTCTATTCTTCCTTGATGACAAGTGTGTCGCTCCTTTTTTTCTAGAGCACTAGCTACTAACTTTTTTATTATCACTTTTTTGCTACACTGGGCAGAGAGTTGAGTGCTCAGAGGTCAGACCTGCTTTAGGAAGAAAACTTGCTCTTTAGCTATGAGAACAGCACTGGCAGATAACTGTGGTGATGTTGTAATTGAGTCCTGACTACACTTGGTTATTGCTGGTGCTGAGAGGTGAAGAACACGAAGCAATCTGTATGCAGAATTCCAGTTTACCCCAGTAGGTAAAATGCTTATTGCTCAACTACAGAACAAGTTAAATGTGGGCAGTTTTTCTGGTTTTGGGTTTGGTTTTGGTTTTGTTTTGTTTTAGGAATAGTTACCTCAGTTGTGAAATACAGCTTATTTCCCAAATGGAAATGGCATAAGGTGACCCAGCATATTTTTAATTACATGTTGCAATATGAAACCATTCTCTAATTATGAATCCTCTTAGTGTTTATATCTCTGCTCTTCTCCAGGGAGGATTTCTAATGTGATTCTCTGATTCTTGTGAGCACACAGTTGAACATGCTACATGCTTTTGTAAAACACTTCCTGGACTTACATCATCGATCTATGTCAGCAAATGGAAGATCTCTTTATTCTGAGTTTCATGCGGATACACTGTTGAGGACAAATGGTCTTCTGAGAAACATTCATGTGCACACAAGAGCTGAAGTTTTTGAAGATATATGCCGTTTGCTACTTCCTTCCATGGGCACATAAACAATCAGTTGTGTTGCAGTAGATGTGAAGAGCTGGTAAAATCTATCTGTTGAATTTCAGGAACCCCCTAGACTTTGCTACATCAGAAACTCATCTTTCTCAATCTGTTAAAGCCTATGACCAGATTTCTGGCTGGTTGATGATTTCTCTCCTAATTACTTTCTGAGTAATTTGTACTTTATAGTTTCCATTGTTGCTGGGTTGGAGAAACACCTTAGAAATGATCATAAGTGATGTGCAGTCTACACCCTGGTTCCCATCCTAGGAACCTGGCAAGGTCTGACTTGCTCTGTGGTCAAACCTTGGTCCTTTTTCTCCCTAATGTGTTGAGTAATTTCAGAAGACAACAAAGATTCATTCCCCAACCAATCCTATATAAGAAAGTACCCTTTTGTACCCTGTCCCTTTGCTCTGCCATCAGTGAAAGGTAGAACTGAAGCTCCCATCCATCACTGACCGGACACTGAGCCTGCCTGACATCTCATCCCTTTTTGTCATCTCTTCTTCCACTGAACAGTAGACCCAGATTTACTGGGGTTTGCCTAAAATTTTTCCTTTTATGCAACCTGAGGTTTTCTGATGTTGTAGCAAGACAAGTCCCCTCTGAAGCCACACATACAATGAGGAGGAGGACCCACCAGAGGAAGTTCCCACAAAGCAGAATAACTCAGATTCCAAGTTCTTCAGGATGCCAAAGGGTGGACTTGAGCAAATTCAGTCTCAGATGTGTAAGAAATGTGCTGTTCTCCCTCTTTGTCTTTTGGAGCCCCTCTTGTGATAGCTTGATACAGGCATGCAGAGGCAATCAGTAAATTGCCTGCCTTTACTTTGTGAATATGGACTGCTCAGGGCTTTCGTTCCAGTAGTTGTTAGCAGGATGATGGAGCACTGCTGAGAAACCGAGAGTATCCCTCAGCCGTATGGGAGCTGCCTAAGCTGTTGAGATTGTAAGCTAGCTACCAGGGGGTTGGATTCACTGAGGAGAGACACTGTGTGATAGAGAGTGTCCTTACCAGCCAAGAGACAAGACTGCCCTGGAGACAGGGGTTCTGGCACATTGAGAGGTCTGACCATGGGCCAAGATTTTTTTTTCTGCTTTCAGACCACTTCAGAAAGAATTTGCATGCAATTTTTTTTTCTTATTTCCTTCCATGTATCTCTTTGTCTGCTGCAACGTCTGAATAAAGTCCAACTGGTTTACAAATTTCTTTGTGCTGCCTAGCTGTTTGCTGTCATTCCCAATGGGGAAAGAGGTTATATGGAAGGTATTCAGCACATCATGGGGAGGAGAAATGAAATCTGGTAGGAAGGCCTGGGGAAGCTGCCACTAATGCCTGAGATGTAGGGAGGGTCAGCACACCCTGAGGCTTCCAAGTGTGTGTGAAATCCAGGTGTAGTTTTCTGGTGGGTTTCTTCCCACTAGATAGTGGGGGAATCCTTCACCCTTCCTACTCTGCTCTTTTAATACTGGATTCTTGTTGCTTGGCTCCTCCTAATACTGTATATAGCTCTTTGTTCACTGAATTTTCTCACACAAGCAGGGAAGCAGGGTCCTTCTGTGAGCTTTAATGTATCTGTGTGTTTTAATAACAAATTACTGTTGGTTTTATATAAATATCCCTATCTACGAACTTTGAAGTCTTTGGTGTTTCCTTCCCACCCTCCAGACTTTGTACTTTTTGCTGTTGCTGTTGACATTCCAATGCGATTCAGTCTTGGAGAAATAAATATTTGTTTAGCTGTTCTCCTGCTGTGCCTGCTCAGTGCATTTGCTTAATGATGACTTCCGTTCAGCTCTGCAAGGCTTTTAGGGCGATAGATTCTCCCAGAAAAACAAGAGACTCATTTGCGGACAACCTTACCTGTGTTCTTTGCCCCCTTCCTGCCTGCCCCCCCGCCCCTTTCCCTCAGATCAGAGTTTGATTAAATAAATATGTACGCAAAAGGCTCTTTCTTTGCCATCATAATACATGGCTTTTCATAGCCTTTGTTTCAGCATTACCAGTTGCCAAGATGAGCTCTGGTGAGGAGTCAAAGTTTTGCCTGTTTGATTCTCCACACTATTTATCTTGACTTGAAACGGTGAGTAGAAGGTTAGACTCAAGTAAGTGCCTGCTGCCCTTCCTTGTGGTTAGTTGAATTTTCTTGAATCTGTAATTTTCTTCTTTTCGTCTGAAACATCAAATCACATTCTGGCTTATAACATTTGCTCTAGAGCCAAGCCACTGTTTCAAAACCTGTATGTGTTCATATTTGAAGGGTTTATGTTATGTTTTCTCTACCTCAATCTTCTTGAGTCAAATTAGAGATTTTACTTTTTACTCAAGACACCAGATTGGTCTATACCAATCAGATTTTTTCAAAATGAGGACAAAGTTAACCTCCAAAATCTACATTTATGCACCTAAATGAAGGTTCAGCCTTTTTCTTTCTTTTTATTCCTGGAAGTGCAGCACTACCTGGCAATGAAATGAATGGGTAATTTTATTAATGCCATTGCCATTTCAAGTAATTTTGCACAGCTGAAACTGGAACTCTTCTATAAAAAAAGGGGGAGGGGGAACCCCAAAGCCCACAAAATAGCAGTATAAAAAGTCAAACTCTGGAAAGATCCAAATTTTGTTTTCGTTTTTTGGCCATTTACAAAACTTTCTTTGAATTATTTAAACTACTTATGCTTCACTTCTGAAATATGGCAACTATAATTTTGCCAACAACTAGATCCAACTTCTGAGCTGTTTTCTGCCAGAAAGCAAAAATCACTTCAGTGAAGTAATACATCAGACTCTATCTTCATTTATTTCCAGCTGATGAGGTTTCAGCTTATAGCAGAGATTGTTTTTTATTAGGCTCTGAGTACATGACCTGGCACTTGTGCAGCTGAGTTTCATCTGACTACTATCACTCCAGTCCTCAAAGTCATCCCACTGCTTTTTTTTCTTTTGTATGATATTCAGAGCCTCCTCCATAATGATGATTCATTCCACAGTGTGTCATCAGCAAATTTTCTTGGCATGGTCCTCCTTTACTGTGCCAAGAACTGTGATGAAAATATTATGTAAGATTATCGCAAGAATCATCTATGAGGAATTCAACTCATAACCTTCCTCTAGACTGACCGAAATCATGGGAAATAGAGCTGAAAAGGACCTCAAGTCCAAACTGTATCCCAAAGACATGAACTATACTCAGCAGATACTTGTCCAATTTGTTCTTAAACATAGTTGATGAGATTCTATAATGTTCACAGATACTCCATATCAGTAACTCAGTCTCCTAATCGCTGGAATACTGCTGTACCTAATGGCTGCCCTGAATTACTTCTCCAACATTTTCCTTGTTTTCACTGAGCCAAATACAGCCATAGAATTAGCTCATTCTCCTTGTGAGTGATGCTTCTGCTCACAAACCACAACACCATGTTCTGACATGTTTGTTGTCTTCTTCCTTTGAGCTGGCTTCATGCACCCATATTCATCAGCTGATGCTTTTTTGCATTAGAAGTTCCACCACAGGCATTCATTTGAACACGAAGCACTACCTATTGAAATCAATGATTACTTGGCTTGTGAAGGAACCCCCAGAGCATGATTGTTTTCCTTTATGCTTCTGAATTTTAACTGAAGACAAAGTTTCCCTCAGTTTCAGGGTCTCAGTAGTCTTTTGAAGGCTGCTTTTGCAGGAAGTCAGAGAACATTCCCTCTTGTAGACCCCCTTAAGTATTTTATTCCATACATCAAATTAACAATTAATTTCCCCATCAGTCCTTATGAGCGCTTTACTTCCCTGCCCTATGGGTATTGAGAATGTCCTCAAGGTATCTGCCTTGTAGTTTGGAGGAAATTATATGATATGTATGTAGCAGAATACATTCTGTGTACAATTTACCACAAAGCTGGATAGCTCAGAGAATTCACCATGGACACAATGACTGAACAATAAGCTATGTTAAGGGTCCTTTATGTTTCACTGGTAACATAAAAGTCTTTAAAGCAAGAGATATTAAGGCCTTTTATGCAACAGATCCAAGTTGGGTCTACGAAGAGATTTTTTTTTTTTTTTTTTTCCTTTTGGGTTGGTGTGGGGTTTTTTTGGTTTGGTGTTTTTTTGGTTGGTTTTTTTTTTTCTTTTGTGGTGGTCACTAGCTTGTGCTGAGCCTAGATTAACTCAGTCTAATGATTATGAGGTTTTTGAATAGAGTCTGATAACCAAAATGAAATCACAATCCATTTTTCTGAGTAGTTGGTAGGAACAAGCTCTGAGGCTTCAATCAACCTGAAGATGAGCTCCCCTTTAGTCTCCAGATGTCATGCCTTCAAAGGAAAGCTAAAACTTATTTATGGAAATACTTGGTGTCTTCCTCTCTACCCCTCAAATGAATAGTCATAAAGCTGTAGGGTCCTTAAAGCTAGATCTTCAGTAATTGCACAAAATACTGCCTTTGATACTGTGCTGCTGATGCTGTAAAATAGTGCAGTATATTTTTTCACCCAGAGAACAACACCCAGTTAACATTTAAGTTAGTGAAGTGGAAATTTGTGTGACCTAATTTGAGAACCAGTCAAATGTCTTAGGTGAGAAAGTTTCACTAAAACGTAAATGCCACTGTATTTCTACTTTGCTTAAAAGAGTCCAGATTAAAGGGGTGGGGGAGAACAGTTATGATACAGGGGAATGCAGTAGAAAGAAGGAACCCAATATCCAAATAACAGTCCAGCTTAACTTTTGAGAACGGAGAGTCTGGAAGGTTCGCTTTCAACTCATGCATATGATAGGCTTTCATTACGTTATCCAAAAGGGAAGGAGAAAAGCTGATGTTACTAGCAAACTGAGATTAATTTTATGAAAGTCTGCAAGGCATTATTTATAGTCCGTGTGCCAGAACTGTGTTTCCATTAATGGTCTCTCCAGGCCATGCTCAAAAAAATAGCGCAGTCTCATATAGCATAAATGAGATCTGGCGATGTGAATTTAACTGTTTTCTATTTTAACAGACTCCTTCCCAACCCTTCTCTTGTTCCACTTATGAACTCTCTTCATGTCTTTGTGTTCTTCCTCCTGCAGTCCAGTACATCGTTCAACAGAGATGCTGTGAAAGCAGGGACAGGCCGGCGTTTTCTTGGTGGGCTGTTAAATGATACATCCTACTGTTACACTCTGGAAGTCTCATTCTACAGCTACATATTGGGTGGACCTCATTCTGCTGTCCCTTACACAGAAGAAGCATGTATCCTTTTGAAATCCTTCCTCCTCTTGCAGCACACATGAACTGGGTACTTAAGGTAAATACTTCTATCTCAATAAGAGTTTGCTGAGATAGGAACACACAAGTGGAAATGTGAGTCTGTTCCTGATGTTTTAATTTCCCTCATATTGATTCTCTATACTGTGGAAATTCAAGAAGAGAAAAGCATATTAGATCAAATAAGCCATTTCCCTCTTGTAGGAGATTGTCTCACACGCTTATTACAGAAACTAGTCATGGAGAGCCTGTGATCCACTCCCTTCCATAGTCTTCCATTTCTTTCTTCATGTTTCTTCTTATTCTCTCATTATCCCTGTGTTTGTATTATTGTTTTAATAGCAAGTTGAAAGTGCATCTTTGGTACTGAGTTAAAATATCTTCTCTGCCTTTGAACTGCAGCCAAAAGACTCTAAAGGATCCATTATGTTCTGCAACTGCCTCAGGGCAGGTCTTTAATACCATTTGACAAAGAAATGGAAAGTGAGCTCAGCAAACAAAACCGACAGTTGTTTACATTTTTGAGTGCTCAAATAGAAGCAATGTCTCATTTCTCAAAAAATGCATATCCATCTGGCTATCTCAATGTATCAACAATTTGTAGAATTGTTCTGACTGGTCTTATGATCTGTTTTCATGTTTTTCTTTTTGTCACCATGCGCAACCAAATAACCAGTACCCGTACTTCAAGCTTGGGTGTGTTGTTTCATTTTGTCATTTGATCTTGGTAGCTTTTGAAATTTCCACAGGCTTAGAAACAATGCAGAGGGAGAAAGATTAGCTGTGATTGCCTATTTATCTCTCCACTGAACTTTGGAAGTTGAGGAGGGTTTAAAGCTTTAGGGTAGCATGAGGGAAATTTTCATGAGACATAATTCTTCACCATCCATGCAAGTGTCCACACTATGTAGGAATAAGAGCGAGAAACAGGAAGCAGGGAAAGTAATTCTTCATCATTTGGGGGTTTTTGGTTTGGCTTCTCCACTGAAAGTGAAATTTGGGGGAAGGAGGGGGATGAATATATTAAGGTGACTTATCAGACTTGAGTATTTGGAATACAAGCATTTTTTTGCCCAGTAAGGTTAACTATTTCCAAGGAATAACTTCTTGCAACATACACATATGTAGTATATCTTGCCACTTGTAGTATATCTTGCCACTGAGGAAAAAACTGTCATTACTGTTAGGTTTAGGTATTTATTTCCTTATGTTGGTATTTTGGCATTTTAAGAACATGTGCCTTAGTTTCACCTTTAATTTTGCTCCTCACTCAGTACTCATTGTACTGACAACTGCTTATTTATCTTCCTTATTTATCAAGAACAGTTTTTGCAGTGAGGAGTGGGAAGAGTGATTCCCTTGAATACATTTTTCTTTGACTTGTAGGTCAGGCTGGCTTAGTTTTCTTTTCCATAAAGATTTTTTTGTGCTTCACATTACAGAGGTTTCAGGTGTGGGGTCTAATGTCTTCATCTATTTGCTTGTCTTGCCTTTTGCAGACAGAGCTGCACTGTTCTCAGTTCATTCACTGTGACCATCAGCAGCTAGAGCACAGAAAACAGGCCCCAGATCACAGAGATCTTTCTTGGTGGTGATGTATGGAAAGCTCAAGCAGCAGCTTGATTTCTACAGTTATGGTTTCACCTACCTGAGTGAAAAAGGAGGAGAAGCTGTTTTTGGCTGGCCTGGCAGACAGCAAGTAGGGAAGGCTCTTTGCCCATGTAGTATGCTCCACTGGCATTTTGCCCTGGTAGGTTTTATTATTTCCTTTTCAGTGAGGAGATTCTATCAAGAGTGCTGCTTATGACAGCTCTTCCTCATGTGTGCAGTTTCCTAGTTAGAGAAAGAAATGGAGCTGCTTGAAGCAGTCTCTAGGTTAGTCTGCTCTAACACAGGAGTGGCTGGATTTATGCACATCCTATCCTGGCAGGGGAGAAGTTTCGTATCGCTGAAGTGCCTGTGACCAAAAGTAAAACAATTGCAGAACATTCCAATTTAGCCTGAACAGCTCTTCCAAGCTATTTGCAAGTCAGTGATTAATTAATGCTCAGATTTTTTAATGGACCTGAACCAAAGAACAGCCAGTCAGTTCATATTGGCCTCCAAGGACAGGCGTGCTTCTATTAACTATCTAGCTACATGCAGGCAGTAAGTCAAGCGAATAAATGAAGAAAACACAGACAGCCCAAAAACCCTGAACTGATAGGGTGAGTATTCAGGAAATCAGCCTTCAAAGACGTATTTCTTAGGACTTTGTTCATTCTACTGCGATGTTATTGGGTTGTGGGGTTTTGTGTTTTGTTTTGTTTTTAACAGAAACAGGATCAGGGAGGTTAGATCAAAGCTTCTAGTGTTGGATTAAGAAGTGCAGACTGAGACTCAGCCTCAAATTCAGAGAACCCATGGCCTTGAACAGAGACTACAAAGCAGATCACACCCCACGTTCAGAAAGTAGCCATACTGGCTCCATGTAGAGACCAAAACAAATGAGGATCTCCAAGTTCTACAAAAATATTAATTTAGCCTAATGTTGTTCCTGTCAACAGGCGAGAAAACTGAACAAACTGAATAGTTTGCACTGGTGGCATGTAATTCTGTCAGCTTCTTTCCTTTACAGCATTTGGGTTAAATAAGATCATAGTACTACCCCCTTTCATGCCATTAGATAAGTGGATTAGGTTTGTTGGATTTGGTTTTTTAAATCTCTTCATGTTCTTCAGGGTTTACATGCTAACTCTAGGATCTATACAAACCTATGTGTGAGCCTGTAAATAGATATATTTCTACATTGGGTACGATTATGTATTTTGTTCAGACTTGTGTGACTGAAACATACTTTGTAATTATTGAGATAAACGGATATGTTACATGCATGAAAATGGGAGACAGACCTTCAGTCTGATAAGTGTTATTTGAATTCTGACATTGTTATTGTGGACAGTAACTTTTTTGAACAAGAAAAGTAAGAAAATTTTGAAAAAAGGAAAGGAAGGTGTCATTAAAAGTGGAAATCTGTTCCAAATTACTCCAGTTAGTATGACTGAATGTATTCCTCTAAATGAGGAAATAAATTCTCCTCAAAGATTCAGAATTTAGAGGATTACACCTGGTATGTTCTATAAAAACAAATTTGCCCCTGAGGCTGCACTATTTAAATGAAATCCAGGAGTGAAGGATCTTCTATCAGGCCGTGCAGGGGATATATGTTTGGGACATGTATGGTAGGATGACAGCGTCCTGTGGAGTGTTGAATTTCTGGCCTCTTCTAACATAGAGAGTTAACATGGTTGCATGAATGTCTCGGGCCTTGATTCGCATTACATCAGTAATGGCTACTGCTGGAATGTCTCTTGTATTTTCATCCTGCAAACAAAGCACTGCATCAGGTATAACTTCCTGAATGTCCTGTTATACATTCCTTTGGAGGTGTGTGCCTCGTAGGTCTGTGTCTAACTGATATGTACCTGGCTCACAAGAAACATTAGGGATATGTTCTATAAGCCTGGCTCTGCAGAATACCCTATGATAACAATAACGTGTGCTGTAGATAACAGTGAATGGACTCTGTTTCAAAGGCATAATAAGAGGATTGTAGGCTTGTCGGTTAGTTGCCTGGAAGTGGACAGAGAAATGTTTAAAACCCTCCTCACACACACACACATTTGGTGGCAACTGATTAAAAAGGCAGTGCAGCAACAGTTTGCTCAGCACCAGGTAAAGAAGCTTTAAAATGAGCTGATATGCTTCCATTAAATACCATGTTTTACTAGGCATTTACAGGGCTTATGACTCAAGGCATGTAAACTGCTCTGTAACATTCACCACCAGCAGCTCAACCGCTGAGCTCTCTAGATATACACCAGCCTCATAGCTGGGTAGGGAATAAAGGATAAAAGAGGTTGAGGAAGGATGAATCCCCAGCTGTAGAACTCTGAGTGCTGCTCTGATAGCACACCCAGAATTGCCTTCCACTACAGCTGCTGATCAGCAGCCATCACAGCTTGACCCGAGAGTGGCCAGTAAAGCAGTCTCACATCAACAGTTTTAAAATCTACTGGGTTCATTTTTTATATTGTTTGAACTGGATCCCTGCTGCACAGCAGGCAGACTGTAAGAGAGCATAAAAGGTTTTACTCTTCCAAAGACTAGCCATGAGATAGGAAAATAGAAACGATGGAGACTAGGCAAGAACTGGTTTGATTGTAGCCTGGTAGCTGTAGGGGAGAATAATCATCAAGATGGGTGGGCACCACAATTGTCAGCGTGTCCATGGCTTTTTTTGTGTATTTTAGTCTTAATTATAAGATTCCTTTGGGTGGGGAAGGCCCTTATCCAAAGATGGGCTTTTAGGCGTCTATGTGTATGGCTTTACTCATTTGTAAACAAACAAACAAAACAAAAAAATAAACATTTTGGAAGCCATGGGTGAAGAACACAGAAGAAAGAGACATTACTAATATTATCCCAAGGTAGGTCTTTTCACATTACAAACAGCTGAGACATTATCTCAATACTTTAAAACATAGCTGAACCAACTTGCAAAGGTATCACTTGGTATTTTCATTTCACTGAATGTGTTGAATTGAAAGCTTAGTTGCATTGCTGAACTCTCTCCCCTGTTTATGGACATAAAAAATGTATTTATGTAGCTACAGTGACAGAATGAAAGCTTGGGTTGACCAGAGTCTCTTCAGGTGCCTAACAGGAGCTCGCATCTTAGAAGCCTGGCACAGCTGGGACCACTGGGTTCACTCTTATTCTTAACTTCAAGCACAATATCAGCCTGCTGCTTCACTAGGGACTTGAAAAGTTAAATCCCCTGGGGGAAACAGTCATTTGCTCATAACCAGATTTCTTTTAAAGAGTACTTGGATCTCAGTAAATGCCTGTCCTGGGGAAAAGAAATCTGTATGCAAACTACAATTCCAGCAAAAGCAACTATAAATTTTAAAGCTTCATGGACCTGTTAGTCCTCTAGGGCAAATGTATTTGGTTACTTCGGGCTTTTTTACATTTCTTTTTTTGGCAACTGCCTGTCATGATCCTCTCTGTTAGTGATATCCTTAAGAGAAGATCCTCATGAGCCAGATTATGGCCCTTGCAGGTTCATTCCCACCCAGTAAAGGCAACATTACTAGCAAAAGCCAATGAGGTATGAATGGCTGTGCTGATAACGCTGAGGGAGCTCGGCAAAAGTTATCCAGTGTGGCTTGTGTTTGAATTTGAGTTAGAGCTTGTTGCCAAGATGATTCCACAGTGAATCGGGCATATACTCAGGAAAAGACCTCCAGAGATCTACATCTTCATCCTTCTTCTGCTAAGCTCGTAGAAACAGGCTCCTTTCTGAGTTTTGCAAAAAGTGGCATTAATCCTAATCCTGCAGATTTTCCTAAAAGTGACCTCCCTGCACATCATCTCTCCAGTATTTGGTTGTTTCTCAGTACCATGTTTTGGGCTGTCTTTGAGGAAAGAAACAAAATCCTCTTTCAGCTCCCCAGTCTATGTGAAAGTGTCAAGGTTTACAGCCACAGTTTCAAATGCTCTTAATATTACTGGAAGCATAGAGTTAAATTATAGAGTTGTAAAGTTACTTTATAGTGATAATGCTGTCAAGCATCAATATCACTGCCCCAGGGCACCATGGAAACTCAGTTAATGATATAAGAAGCTGATATCTTTCAGGGTTGCAGCTGTTGGCTCATACCCAGAAGGAATCTGTGTGTTTGTTCATATCATGTATATACAGGGGGACCTGCTCAAAGAAAATTAAGAAACAGTGAAATTCTGTTTAATGAAGTGCAGTGGAATGAATGTGCAAAACCATATATGGTGTTGCAGTATGCACACATCTTTCCCTCACAGAGTTCAATACAGTGGATGGTGCTGTAGAAAAATACTTATTTTACTGTAAGAGAGGTGTTTGTTGGGGAGAGTGTGTATTTTTATGTAGATTTGTTTATCTAGTTGCTTGTAGCACTGGCTGCATCAATCTATGCAGACACCATCTGGGTGTATCAGTAAAGAAATGGAAATTAAGGGAAGTGACTACAGTCAACTTAGGAATATCTGTAATTTTTGTAACGGATTTCTTAGCATCTGTATCCCAAAGTGCTTTGATAGCCTCAGATGAAAGATAATATAAAAGTGCAAAGTGTTATTATAAAGGTGTTTTTTCTTTTAAAGAAAGATATATTTTTTTCTTCTTCTGAAATGTAGACTATCAGTCTTGGAAGGCATCTTTAAAGTATTTCTTGGGGATTTAACCATATGATTACAGTTACCTTTTGGCTAGAAGCCAGGTATCGAATACCATGCATGTGAGTGGGGAAATGGTCTTGCCGTTAACTGCTGCAGTAGGAGTGGTCTTGAGTAACTGGTTCATTTCTCTGTGTGCCCAGGTGCTTTGCAGGCTGCCTGTTTGGTAAATGTTCACATGGCTTTCTGTGGGGAAGGAAGCAGAACAGGTCAGATTCATGGGCCTGTTTTAAGTAGAGTTTTTAGGCCTGATTAAGTAGTGTTCTAAGCAGAAGTAAAAGGAGGTTTGTAAGCTGAGGATCTAGTCCTGAGGGGAGTGAAGCATCAGAGGTACTGAGAGACTATCTGTCCTATCAGATTTTAAGGCAAAAGTTAAACTAAGCACCATGGTTTGCTCCAGAGCTGTGTTGTCCTGAGCATTGTAAAGGAAGACCCCATGAGGGTGCAGATTAACTTCCTTCCTCTTGTGTACACAGGTTCCTTTCTCAGGGATACTATGGTACAGGGAAGAGAAGAGATGGTGGTTGTGGGACCACAATGTAAGTAGGGTGTATATCCAGACCCATAGAAATGCTCTCAAGTCAGTTTTAGACATAAATGCAGGAGCTTGTCTTCTTTAAAGAGCAGAAAGACTTCAGTAACTATGAGCCTGGACTAGGGAATTTGCACATGTTGACTTGAGAGCCATCAATATTTACAACCTTATTCGGGAACAGGGACCCTGTGCACAGTGGGAGCATAAGCGTCTTAGAGAGACACATGTGCAAATATTGTCCCTGCTTCCCACCAGCTGTCTTCAACTCAGTGCTGGCAGAGAATGTGCTCTTTGACCTAGGTAGGGCTGTAACCAGTGACATGGGAAGACTGATCCTTATAAGCCAACCAAGATGAGGAAGCCCAGCTCTAAAAACAATTTTATCCAGTGCAACCTTTGGGGTTTCTGTTGAGACACTGCATGCTAACTGGTGCCAAACTCTCACTGAGGTTTTACTGATTGAAATCCTCATCAGTGCTTTCCATTCAAGCTATCAATGACTTGTAGTTGCTATCAGGCCAGCTAAATCAGCAGCCTGCAAGCACAGAACTCTAATTCAAAATGTTTTTGACGGTGGTATAAAAAACCATAAAATGTGCCAGTTAATAATAAAAATTGTTACATTTTTCTGTTAGTATTTCTTTTACACACAGGAGAAAATAACTTAGACCAAGCACAACTGATGCTTTTGCTGAATGTTTAGAAGGTGAAGTTGGTTACATGAGTGATTGCAGAGTTGTGGCTAATATAAACAAGGGGGGTAGCTCCCTCCAGGCACTGCTATCCCTCTTGGAACTGGCTTGCAAGGACCTGAACACCTCTCTTATGAACTGGCTTTTCTATAAACCTGTATTTTTTCCTTTGTCTTATAAGCAACTTGGACAAAACTAAGCATATGGAACTGATAGTGAGGCTCTTGGGTGCTCAGAACACCATACAAATGCTATTAGACCCGTAGTTAAAATAATTCTTTGGTAAATGTTAAATTCCTATTAGTAACACTTGCTAAACTTAAGTGCAGAGGAAAGGGCAAGGCTAATCTGAAAGGCAATGGAGAGCAGGGCTTAAAAGATATTAACAATTTGCTGGAAATGTCTGAGGGGAGTGGTTAATATGACTAAAGAGTAACATCTGTGGGTTGAAGATTTAGGTTGGGAGAGGGCTTTAACCAGTGCTGTGCTTTGGAGTTTTCCCAAATGTCAATGGGAATGAAGAGAAAAAAAGGCATTCAGAATGAGGCATTTTTCAAAAAGCAATAAAGAGAAAAATTGCAGTGTCTCTGTGATAGATCTCTGCTTTTGTGCCAGCCTGTAGTGGTGTTTGTGTATCTCCATGTTTGTCACCTTTTTCCTTTTCTCTGTGTCTCTTCACTTCTGACTGAGTCTTCTCCCCTGTGCCTGCCTGTCTTCTGCCTGTATCCTCACCATCTTGTTTGCAGTTTGAGGTCATTACCCCTACCCCATGCCCTTCTGTCACCTCACCTGATTTTTTTCAGGTGGTGCTTCATTAATCAGACACACTCAGTTTCTGCTTTTTGTTCACTTTGTGCTATCTTTCATGTAAATGATTTCTTTTTTCTTTTATATTTTGCCACCTAAAGGCTCAGCAGGGCTTTTTGGTGATTAAAGGGAATTCTAGGGTGGCAGTAGAAGTTATTTTTTCTAATACTTATTTAGTCCCAAATACCAACATCCTCAAAGGTAATCAGAGACCTTTTTCAGGAAACACAGCAAAGAAATGAGTGCCCTTCTGTCTCTGTGCCTTTCTCAGCTACTTGACCAATTGCAACTGAATCTGACAGTGATGAAGGTCTCAGAGATACTACATTCCTATGAGTTTCATGAAAAATAGCTGGCTGAATGAGTAGAGAGACCAAAGTTAATCTCTCCAGTAGGGATAGCTGCATCTCTATTGTTAGAAACCAGAGGAGCACAGTAGGTATGAAAGTCACAGGGAATAGATTCCACATCTCCTTGCCTTCGTGGGCCTGAAACTGGTGAGTAGAGACCTCACTTCACTTTCCTTTTCTCTACAAATTTTTACCCCTAACATCTCTGAAAACCTTAACAAAGGATATCTTGTGGCATCCTGAAAAGCAGATTGTGTTCTTCTCCATCAAGCCACTGTTGAAAGATGCCAGAAACCTAGCAAGTACAGTTCACAGGTGAAGAGAATACCCATTCGAGCCAAGGCCAATGCATGCTCACTCCAAGCCAGCAGCGTTTCTGGTCACCTAGAGGTGAAACTTTGTCCAGGGATCAGATCAACAAAGTCTGAACATGTCTCAGGCAGAAACTAAAGATAATATGCAGCTTTGATCTAGTGTTCAGAAACCTTTGTGTTTCAATAAGAGCAGGATGGGTCTGATTCTCCCATGTCTCATCTCTTAACGGAAGAACAGCCAGATCAGCTCAGATCAAAATCAGTCCTCTGCAGTATCTTGTCTGACAGAGGCCAAAAGCAGATGCCTGAGAAGAATATAATAATAGAATAAATGTATAACAATACTTCCCCTGAATATTCTTCCAGCAATTAGTGGTTTGGGGATCCTGGAGCCAGAGATGTTGATTACGTCTGTAGTAACACTCAATGGATTTGTCTCACATGAACCTGTATACATTTTTAGCATCCACAGCATTCCTTGCTAGGGATTTCCACAGCTTAATAATATCATGTTTGTTTTAAGCCTACCACCTGCAAGTTTTATTTTGTGATTCCTAATTGTTACACTGGAAGCAGCGTTGATCCCCATCTGCTTTCCTCATGGCACTCATATCAGTATTCTTTTTTTCACATTTGAAGTCTCCTAGCCTACCTAGTTATCTGCTGTCTGAGTATTTATCCTGTACACCATAAGTGGAAAAATATTACCAGATCAGAATCATTCCTTCATTTCTAGAGTTGGTATATCATCTTACACTTTCTTTCTAGGTACACACAACTGTATGAGTTGCCAAGCAATGGAGAATCAACTCCAGTGACTCTAATGGCAGAGCCTGTATTTGCTGTGCATTATGATTTTTACTTGCATTCAGGATAAATCCTGCCTTGGTCACACAAGCAGCAGGTATAAGCACCAAAATGAGAAATGTGGCTTTCAGTTTCAGAGTACACACCGTAATCATTATGTGTTCAGTTCCTTATGCATTTAACAGCCTGTGTGTGCTCTGCTGTACTCTTTTTCCCAAGACTTAGGAGGCATTCAGAGCTTGTTAAAATAACTGAATTTCCTAATCTAGCTAACAGAGTCTAGGAACCAACTCCTGTTGGAAAAATACATAGTTTTTGAAAACTGTAACATCCCAAATACCTTGCTTTCTGTCATTATGATTGGTATGCATCACTCTTCCTCAGCAAACCAGCTTCTGAATAATATGCTCCCATAGTCAGGTTGCATTCATGATTCTGCCAGGCTAGTTATTTCTTTTTCTAGAACTAGGCAATCCTTATTAAACCAGTAACTGTCATCTGGTGCCACAAAAGACCAAATGACAGGTGACTATCCACTCATCTTTTCTTCATCGACCAGTCCCTCAAGAAATCCAGTACGTATGTTAACTACTCAAGACCTCTCATGTAGCAAAGGGATCTGCAGGGCAGTGGAGTGTCCCATGTAGCAAAGGCTTACATTGGACTGGTTTCTGCAGACATGTGGGTGGGGCAGTGTTGGAGTATGTGCAAAGTAAGATCTCTTTCCACCATATCAATACATGACAAATCTCAAGCTTCCTTTCAATAAATCATTAACAGGTTGTTCAAGTGGAACATAGCTGGTTTAATCAAGGTAGGGGTTCGAAATGGCTCAGAAGATCCACTTGTCTTCCTGGTGACTTTCTATAGCAGATACTCCTACATGGTGGCGTCAGGACTGGATGGTTCTGCCAGCCCAAGGGGAGAGAGTCTACAGTACTTCAGTCCCATTATTCCTGTTTTCAAGCCTTTTCATCTTGGAGTTTCTGTGGATTTCTTCAAGGTCTGATAAGTGTCTCATTCTGTTGGCAGAATACAGCTTCAGGCTCCTTGTCTCTCACTGTGTAGCAGTAATACCTCCTCTTGAGAAGATGCCCATGTTGGTGCCTGATAGCAGCCTCACAATCTCATATTCTTGCTGTGACATTGTGAAGGTTTGAGACTGGGCTATTTCTGGGCCAACAGGGTTATCACCCTAGTGTCCCTTCTTCCTTAGTTAATGATTCCTCTTTGCACCACATCCCTCACATGTCTGCCAAGTAGAATTTGTTGCATTGACTTTCTTTCCAAATCTGTCCAGAAGGACAGCTTTCCTTCAACCAGGACACAGAAAGGGCCTCTGTCTCCAGAACCATCAATATTTTTCTTGAGATGATAAATGAACTGCCAATAAATCGAGGCAGCTGCCAGACCCATCTGAGAAACAAACCTTCAAACCCGATTTATCCGTGCTTGGTTTACTTATGTGTCTGGAAACTTTCAAGATGCAGAGGACTAACCACTCTGAGGCAGCCACTGAGAATTAGATGGTATAGATAAATGCAGTGGGAGTTCATGGACTGGTTCAGATACATTAGTTATTACTCTGTGCTAGACTATCTCAAACAAGAAAATGGCTTGAGATTCATCATAGGGAACACCACAGAAAAGAAACAAAACTCTCAAAGCCAGACCTAAATTCTCATACTTACTGTATCATTTAGTTCATTTTTCTCCATCTTTTCTGGTCTGTCTTGCCTATAATTCCGGTTTTTGTAAAATCTCTGAAATTTGTGTTGTCAAGATTTTTCTAAGGAGGTGAGACATGGCTGATCGTGTTGTGCCTAGATGGATATGGGACTAGTGTATGTGCTTCAACAAGTAAGGTTTGTAGGGAGACCAATCTGGTTTTGAACCAGCTGATAACGATTGGAAAAAGCAGACAATCTTTGTGTTTAGGGTCCTTTAGCTGGGCAGCAGGCATGTGTGTGTTTCATATACATTCATCCCAAAATTTCTGAGCCTATTTTTTTGTTTCCAACCAGAGAGTTCTCAGAGGTATTATGTTTGGGCAGGTTTTATGAAAACAGGCAGCTGAGCAAGGGAAATAGACTCAACTAATGCTTCTGCTGGGGGAAAGGCTGGAGCGAGTTTAAATGTTATTACACACCACAGGGTCTGTGTTGGGGAGCTGCTGTAAAATGCTCCAGCACAGGGGGAATTTCAGCTGGCGCACAATCCATATTGCAACAGAAACCGGGGGTAGGGACTGGGTCTCAGCAGTTGCGCTGTTGGTGGGAAAATTACTTTCTGTTTCAAAATAGGCCTGGCCTGACACAAAGCCTGTGTCAGGAGCACAAGATTGAGCTCTTTGCTGTTGGGGGGGACTTGAGCAAGTCCAAGGCAGCCAAACCAGTGAGGATAAGCACTCAGTGTCAGCTCCCAGGAGGAGAGTGGAGGCCCAGAAGTCTGGTGCCTCTTTGCACCTCCCTATAGTTATTTCCCAGTGTAAGGTTGGGCCTAATGAAGCGATTTCCCCCTCCTCACCTCATCTGCCTGCCTGCCTGGGTCAGCACCAGGCAGCACAGCTCACGCTTGCCTGTAGTTAAAGTGCCCTCTTCTGGCACGAAACGTTTCATTTCTCAGTGGCAGTCGATTGAAGAGAAGTGGATGTTTTTCTGATGGTTGCTGAAATCAAGAACAAAGCAGGTTTTCTCTTCCTTTGCCTCCCCTCGTGTTCCAGCCTGTCTTGGCAGGCAGCAGCAGTCAGAGAAGAAGGAGCCTCCCTGTTGTATCAGCCTGGCTAGGTCAAAGCTTTTCTGTGCCACAGTGCTATGATGAGAGATTTTGTTTGCATCTGAGGTCATTAAATAAAGATGCTTTTATTCTCTTTTGTCTTTTTTTTTTTCCTGCCTTACCTTTAGCTGGTGTAAATCTGTACCTATCTTGATTTACACCAGCTGAGAATTTGGTGGCCTTTTCCTGCTCTTGTTTTCTGCTCTCTGTTGTATAAATTGTCTCTTGGCTATTCTTGACCCGTTGACGTCAATAGTTCTCACTGTGAATCCCAATGGGATCCAGATTTGACCTCTATTGATTAGCAAGGAATGCTTGGTGATGAAATGTGGGGAGGGGAGAATGTGCAGCTGCTGTCAGAGTAGTTCTCATACTAAGCACTCGGAAAAGGAAAGTTTTGATACACTTATTAATGTGAATTCAAGGTTAGCAGTACACAGCACAGCAACTGCATCGGTCTGCAGAGGGATTTGAAATCAGTCTTTAATAAGAAAAAGGAGTTTCCTGCACTACTTTATCGCATCAGTTACCACCAGAGGCCTTTGCATGTGCTTTGGATTTTTCTCTATATTTAAGGAGCATTTCAAGCCATAATTGATTATAGCTGAATTTGTGTTACAAAGTAGGGAACAGCAGGTCAGGGCATTTACGCTGTGAGACGAGACTGAGCCTGATTCCCATTTAGATCCTTTATAGCAGAAGGGTAGTGTTTTTTCCCCTGGTAACAAGGAGTGTCTCAGCTATTGAGTACAACGCTGTATTAATAATTCTGTACTTATTGTAGGTTCTCTGAATGCAAATCCCTCACACACTAGCTGGATTGGCATAAACCAGTTTAGGAAGCACACATACAATTTGTACTGCCCTCCACTGGGTTTATGAGGAGCAAAAAGAGCTGGAGTTAGGATTGCCAGGTTTTGCAAACTGCCGAGCTGGAAGTGAAAATCCAGCTTTTCCCTTCAAGGTGAAAAGGACATAGGAGATTCTGGTGGTTTTGGTCTGCCTGAGGATCTTCCTGCAGTGGTCCCTGCTCTGTTATATGCACTTTAAAACTGTCGTATGCTGACATTGTTTTTTCCTGGTTGCTTCACTATTAGTTAAATAAGGTCTCAGGACTGAAGTTCAGGAAATGTGGCTTCTAATCATGCAATTTTATTTAACTCCATACCTGTGTTTCATCTTGCATTCCTTCTCAGTCCTGAGTGCTTAGATGATATTTAGGCAGAGCTGGTCTGGGGCTGAGGATAAGTACAGCACCATCGCAGTGTTACCACACCAAACCCAGGAGTGCAGGGACAGATAAGATCACATGCCAAGAACTAAGATTAGACAAGCTGAGAGTTTCCAAGCTGATACAAGTTGAGATATTAAAGTAGTTAATGTGAACACACATCATTGAAGATAACAGGCAATACTCAAAATTTACCTTATGACTTTCAAAGTGATTATCCCAAATATGGTGTAAGGATAAAGTGAACATAGTCATCTTCTAACATTTCACTTTAAGGCTGCTGCTCTGTATAGGAAAATATATGTGCGTGAGTGCATGCATACATTAGATATGCATATATACGAGAGCTTTTTTCTTTTCTTCTTAAGTACATTCTCAGGATTCATGAAGGAAATGAATTATGACAGAGAGAGAAACTCGCAGGCCTCTCTTTGTGTGGGGGAGTTCCAAGCCACCACTGCAGTGAACAAAGATGCCCCTCTATCAGTCCTCTGCAGACAGCCCTGGAACTGGAGCAGCCCAGAGTAATGGTGCTGAGAAGTTGGTACGATAACAAGGCAAAGCAAAGTATAGCCTAACAGGATGACAGTGCAAGATAGCAAAAATAGGTGGCTTTTGTATGACTATAATAGCACCACCTGCTCTCAGAACGTTAGTCATCCCATAAATGTGTCCATTCCAGCGAATATCCTTGAGGGAGCTGACACAGAAATCCATAGAAACGAGGCACTGAATCTGGGTAGAGAAAACAGAGAAGAGCAAGAACTCACCAGGCTGAAAGAAACCTGCTGGCGGGGGGAAGAGGAGCAGCCTGGGAATGTGTGCATGCATGTGTGGGTGTGTATGGGGTAGCAGAGAAGTACGTATGCTTCTCGAGGGGAAGAATTTGTTTCCTTCTCACCAAACCTCAGCCCCTGCTGCTTTCTTTGATTTTTCTCTAACAGGGCCAATCTAGGCATTCAGTGATAATAAATAACCCAGTATTACAAGGTGACATGCACAGTGACACTACAATATGGAGAGAAAAAGAAGAACCTAAAGGGACAGTTTCTGTGAAATTTATTTATTTCCCAAGTGTGCTCTGCAGTGTGGGCAGTTTGGGAATTCTGTCCCACTGGCTCCTGCTGCAGCCTGGTGGGGGGCTTTTACAGGAGCCTGACAAACCTCAAACCTTGCTAGCAGAAACAGTCACCCAAAAAAGCTACGTTTTTCCTGGTGAGCTTTGTTTGTAGTGCCCTTGGTAGGATGTTTCAGTCCTGTTTTGATTAAGGGTGTTTTGGGATCTTGTGTTTGATCTGTACTTAAGGGGTAGCTCTGCGTGTCAGGATACCTGCATTTGTTCGGCAGTGAGTTCTGTTGCCGATTCCTTGTCTGGCCTCTGGCAAGTCACACAGTCTTCCTCCCTGCGTTTCCCGATTAGCAGGCTTTCAGCTTTGCGATCATTACGGGTTTTTTAACATTGCATTTGTGTGCAATTTCCTGGATTTTGTCAAAGCAAACTGAGAGCAGAAGTGTTGTTGTGCTGACACGCACAGTATATCAGCAGGGCTGAGTCTTCAGCTTCACTGAGCAGGATGCTGTTGCTTGGGCTAACAGAATAGCAAGTTGTCGTTCTCTGTTGGACCAACATAAGGAAAGGAAAAAGGTACGTTTTGCCTGAGGGTTTCCTGGCCATTTACTGACGACTAGGGATGTTAAGGCTTGGTGATCTGAATTCTGTTTGTGGCTCTGTAAAGAGCTTGCAGACTCGGTGCCTGTCCCTTCCTCTCCCAGCCCTTTCTTGGATGAAAACACAGGAGAGGAGAAATGGCATTGTCTAGACAATGACACAGGGCTAGGACACAGTCTAGTGAGATAAAAGGAGAATGGAACAGGCATACAGAGCAAAGTGATTTGCCTAAATCTGCACAACCAGATCTCCTGACTCCTTCACTCTCCCTCCTGTGGTTTCTCCTTAGGAGATGAAGTTGATTGATTGAAATTGCCCTTTTTACTATTACCATTTTAATAATCTAACCAGTAATGTCAGAAATCTAGCATGAGGGGTGGGGTTTTTTCGGTGCAATCTCTTTGTTACTTGTATTTCTCTCAGGTGGGCACCAAAATTGGACTAGTTGGGTTCTCTTATTTACATTTGGATTTGTGTTCTTGTTGTCCAGGTATAGCATAGTGTTACTGCTGCAGCTGCATTCTCACATGGCAGGGGAATGTTCTTATTACAAGGAAGTGAAAATTAAAAACAAAAACATACCCCACACTCCCCACACTCCCCAGATAAATCAGTCTGCAAAAATAAATCTTGATCTCTTAGGCCTTGGGAAAATCTCTTTGTGTATCCATGCATGCTTCATCTCCTTGGTGATTGTCATCTTGTGTAAAATTCCTGTTTTCTGAGTGTGGGATGGAAACTACCACTGCCTTCTGCTTTAACATTTCTGTCTCCTCACAGCCCCTTTTGCCTGTTCTCAGTTGCTTCTCATGCCATATCTGACTGGTCTTCAGTGCTGACAGGGAGTCTTTGCCTTGGAGTCTTACATGCACTTAACTGACCACCCAGTTCCTTCCAGGTTTTAAATAGCTCAATAATAACCCGTTTTCATGGCCTGGGGTTTTGATTCTTGATAGGGGCTGTCAGCCCACAAATAAATAATATCTGCACAAAAAAGGGACTAAAATAATCTTGGCTCTTTTTGCTGAGAGCCAAAAGGACCAGTGGCTGGAATGCAAGAAGAAAGGATATTCCTATTCCCCCCTCATTTGGCTGACAGCATAATCACTCAGAGTAGTAAATCTTTATTGGAAACGTAGGTGAAAATGGAAGAGGAACAAGACAGCTTTCAGAGAAGAATCTGGGAGGGGGCTTGTGTCTCTGTGGAATCCCAGCCCCAGAGGGAGAGCAAAAGGGCTGCAGAAGCCCCCTTGCTGCTGGGCCCGAAATGGCCCTTAGTGGCCATGGCTGTGCCTAACAGCTCGCCTCCTCGGCCCTGGCCATCACCCTGGCCCTGGCCTGTGCCTTCTGTTCCCTACAGCCCCAGGCTGCAAGGAGCAGGGATTGTGTGTTGGCCCTGTAGTGGCTTTAATATGCACCCGAGCAGCATCCAGGGGCCTCAGTAGGGGCCAGGAATAAATTATAGAGATCTAGAGCAGCTGGCTACCTGCTGTGCTAGCTCTTTAACCCTTCAGGAGTTAGTGCTTTTGCATGGCCTCAAGAGCAAACAAGGACAAAAAAAGCAAACACAGAGCTGAAACATTTTATTTCCCCTACTGGGCCTGCCAATTAACCCTGTCAGGAGCTAGAAAACCACACTGGGCGCATCAACAGAAAACAAGCTGAGGAGGGAGAGAGTTTGAGAAAGGCAGTACAGAGATCTAATCATCTCCCCGTCTCCCTGGAAGAGCTGAGCTGTGGCATAGGGGCAACAGGAGCGAATTTGCAAACACCTCTGTGCTTCAGAAACTGCTGCGGGGCAAACAGAGATGCCAAAGACCAGCTCCTGGCGGGAGTCTGGCTCCAAGCTATCTGGCTGCTGTGTGTCCGTCCCTTTGCAAATGTCACAGTTCCTGCCCACCCCCTGGTTGCTGCATTATCTATGTTGGCTTTTCAGTGTGTTTGGGGGGTTTAAAGAAGGCTGGAGGGAAGAAGGAGGCAGCAAAGGCTTCCCCTCTCTAAAAGACTCCCTGTCTGGGACTCACCCTGCTCTCAGTCTGGTTCAGTGCTTGGGTCTGCGTGTTTTCCCTGTGGCATCAGGTGAGCTGATTGCCTTATCCTTTGCTCCAGGTAGTGGAAAGCTTGAGCTGGACTGAAAATAAGGGTAACTGGATGAGTTGGATGAAGCACAAGCCACCCAGGATGTATTTTGTTTGTTCCCCTTTGACAAGCACACCAGATGATGTGTAGAGAGCAGGTTCAAGTCGAGGGACAGTGGGCAGAGTGGGGCAGTGGGCTTGGTGTCACCCAAAGGGAGGTTTGGTCCGTTCACTGTGAGTATGATGACTATCCATTTGGGCTGTTTGGCATCTTGGGTGCAAGTTTGTTAAAGTAAGTTTGCTAATTTCCTGCAGTATCAGCCTGCTGTGTTTCTATCTAAATCATCCAAGTGACACCAAAGATGAAATCTGTCCCACAGTCACCTCTGTACCCTTTGGATCAACAAAGCACATGGAGGCAAAGCAGGGGCAGGCACGGTGTTTAATTAGCATATTGCTTTTATTCTTTTCTGTAGAAAGCAATCCTTCTTTCCACTTGTTACTTTCTTTGTGAATAAAAATCAGGTGTTGCCCCATCTGCTGTGGGACCTTCTGACTGGCAGAGTGGTCCCACATGCAGTTATGGGTGAGCCCAAACCAGCCTTGAAAGCCCGCTTTCCTCCCCGGCCCCTCACTGCACCACACATGCTTCACTGTTCCCTAATCCTCTCACTGCTAATTGCTTTTCTAGTGCCTCTTGGACACTGGTGAGCTGTGATGGGGTGACACACAGCGCTTTCCCAGCCTCAGCAGAAAAAGGTGGGATGGCTTTGGCTGTGAAGAATAGCAGGAATGGAAAAAGAGGGGCCGTTTTAGAGTTGAGTGATACAAAGTTAATATTCTGACTCTCAGGCCATGAAATCGATCTTCCAGGTGAATTTGTGGTCTCTCAAATTCATTTTGGGCATGACACGCACCTCAAATGGAACTGGCTGCAGCTCTTGACGTCAGTAAATGCTTTCTTCCCTTCAAAAGAACACAGCTTGGATTTCATCTTGTTTTTACACCTTCACCTCTCCTTGTAAGGCTCATTGTCACCACTGGGTCTGGTGTCATCCAACTGCGGCAGTGAGACCAACACTCTGTGCTGCAGAAATTCCCAGAGCACAACACTCAGCAGCTGCCAAAGCTTTCTGCTGGCACCTGCTCAAGGCAAGACAGAGAGAGAAATATCACTGTCTGCCTCCCTTCATTGCTGCCCACCAGGAAACCAGCATAGACAGCACTTTGCTCCTCTGCTTGAGATGTGCAGTTTAGACGAGCAAGGCGGACACCTTGAGCCTTTTTGGCCTTTTCAACAACTCATGTCCCCTTTGTCCCATCCCAGTTTTTTTTCTGGACGGATTGCTGCTGCCCCATATCGCTGCTCTCTAGAAGGCTGGCAGGGAATAGCATTCGCTGTGCTTTTCTTCTGCTGTTTCCCACCTGCCAAAGTCCTTTAAATGGCATGAGTCTAATTATTTTGGGCATGAGAGCTGCTGATGGCTGCATTTGGGCAAACAACAAAAGGATACTTTCAGCAAGGCAGCTCTGAGGAAGATCAGACATTTCTGATGGTTGTGAGGGCAACTTTCCTCTCACTAACTTTCTCCACCTGGCTTCATTCTCTTCTGACTCATGGGTGGCTGCTATCTCCTTGTCTTTGCATCTAAATTGGGGTGGTAATAAATGTACTAAATTGTTTCTTTGTGGAAGAAATTCTGCAAATTGAGAATGTCAGCTCCTGCCTCTCACTTTTCCAGCTAGCTCAGCTCTGAGCAGTGGAGCAGCCAGTTTGACTGACAGGAGGAGGCATCCTAAGTTCAGATATTACAAGGTGTGCATTGGGAGAAAGAGTGAATTTACTGCTTCTAACAGCCTGGAATGGACAGTACAACACTGGCTGCCGGTACAGGAAAGGTGCATGAAAGTGTTGTGCTGATCCTTGCATATCTGGAGCTACCTGAGGCCTTTCTCTGAAACTGCCATCAAGGGAGTGGGCATGTTTGTATGTGTCTAGTGCTGATTTAGTGGATGTTGTGCTGGCTTGGGGACCTGGCATGGGCACACAGTGTATGCATAGTTTCCTGTCAGCAAGGTCATCCTTTTCCCAGTCCTCCACCAAGCAGCAGAAGCAGGAGCAGGATTGTACCCAGCCTGCAAAGCTGGCCATGACACTTTCCCCTTCCCTCTTGCAGCAGCAAACTCCCAGGGTGACCTGAGAAATCATCAAGGCCCATATGCTTATCAATGAGCTGTGCAGCTTCTTGTCCACTGTCTTCCCTTAAACCTGCTGTGTCTCTCTTCTCCTCATTTCCCCTGCTGCTCACCCCACGTTCTCCTCTGGTCTGCAGTCTAAAGCATGTTTCCAAGATCTGCCTCTGCCATCTCCTCTCTTTTGAATGTTGTCAAGCTCTTAACATCTTTGATACTTGGCAGCAAGGAGTTACACAGGTCACCAGTGTATATGGGGAATTTGGTGTCCTGAGCAAGCCCTCCATTCAAGGTCAAGACCTACCTGGTCTGACCTCTCTATAAGAATGCTATACACTTTGGCAAAGCTTCTGCTTGACTGAACAGATATAAAACTGAATTAAACTGGGAGATGTATAACTACATCACCCCAAAATGGCTTTTAAATGCCTAGATAGAGTATGAAGAAATCTTTTGTTATATTTATTCTGAGTTGTATTAGGGAAAAGATCTTTCCCTCCTAGGGAAAGCAATAGAGAGAGTATAGAAATGGGAAATAAACATTCTTTTCCAGTGCAGAGAATGTAGCCACACCAGGCACCTGGGGTGCAGCGGAAAATTCAGGCAATGAAACTACCCAAATTTGTTTCCATGTCCCACTAGGATGAAATGCACAAAAATGTAATAAAAGGAATCATGATTAAACAGTTAAGAGTGAATCAGGTAAAAAAAATCTTTCTTCCTGGTGCTATTTGCAGCACAAGGCAGAAAGCATGCAGGTTAATCATATTTAAAAATCAGTGTTCTTTAGAGACGGGCCAATTTATTAGGAGAGCCCGGAATTGTTAAAGACAGATTTTCTATGCATCAAAACAGTTCTTATGAGGCTCAAGACTTGGCTGGTCTGACCTCAGGCAACATTAGGCACTTTGATAAAGCTTTTAGTGGCAATAAAGTTTTACTGAATAGTACTAAAGATGAAGCAAACTGGGAGACATAAGGCAGAGGAAACGGAAGTATTCACCCAGTTTTTGCAATCAGGGCATCAAGAACTTCCTGATCCAGAGGATGCATCAGGCCATCGTCTTTAATAGCCACCGATCTATTTGTGATTCCCAATTTAGTATCTAAATATTAGTTACAGCAGTGACTCAAAGATTAGGAACTGTAAAGAGCATAAAAATGTAAGAAGATACAATAGCTTAAAAGGAAACAAAAGACAATGTTTTTTTCCCTGAGCTCATTCTGTAAGAGAGGGGCAAGAAATTAATTCACAAACAATAAAAGGAGCACTATTTCTTGACCAGTCATGTCTTGACCTCATATGGAAGGCTTACTTGGTAAGATGAACACCGAAGATTTGGAGGGCAGAACTACTGTGATTCCTCCAATCCTGCACAGGTAATGCAGCATTGCAACCCCTCTCCTACTTCAGAATGCCGCTGGATGGGTGGAGCTGATACTGGTACTGTGATCACTGCCCAGCCACACTTATGTCCTGGGCACAGGGCAAATGGTCCCCAGTGTCGAACTACAGCTTTGTGTGGGGATTTTCCAGGTTCTATGTGCTCTGCAGTAGAAGAATGTGCATCCCCTTGTGACTAAAAGTGTCACACTGGGTCAAGAAAAAGTTGAGTGATTTGCAAAATGCAAAGCATCAGTTTTTTGAGTTTACATTTGGAAATGACAGGAATCCACTTTAGACAGGATAGTGTGTAGAAGTGGGGACTCTATGATAAACTTATGTTACCTGTCCTGGTTTCAGCTGGGATAGAGTTAATTTTCTTCCTAGTAGCTGGTGGGTGGTGAGTGGTTGCATCCCTTGTTTTTCCTGGCTTTTGTTCCTCTCTCTTTTTTTTGTTGTTTTCCTTTTCACTACAATGTGTTATTATATTTTATTTTGTTTCCATTATTAAACTGTTCTTATCTCAACCCATGAGTTTTCTTACTTTTGCCCTTCTGATTCTCTCCCCCATGCCACTGGCAGGGAGGGTGAGCAAGTAGCTGTGTTGTGCTTCGTTGCCAATGGGGGCTAAACCACGACAGTCCTTTTTGGGGCCCAAAGTGGGGCTTGAAGCATTTGAGATAATAACAGATTAACCAGAGTTTATTAAGGAATTTCTGTCTTTTAACAGTTGCAGGTCACGATATTGATTCATCTCTTCTCAGTATTAGTTTATCTGATCTGCACCATGCTCTTGTTTTTGTTGTACATGTTAAAGATTGGTGTTGGTTTTTGCAGTTTGCTGTGCTCTGCAGTGATTAGTGATGTTTTGCCTGGGAGATTTGTTATTAAAACACTGGCCTTGAGTTTTATCTGACATTTAAGCTTTGTACTGAAGCCGTTACTGTACTTGGGGTACCACCTCATGGAGACAATTAGCAATTATACTTCTTCCTCTGAGAGGCTTTTTATGGAGGAAATACAGAATGGCACCTTCGCTACCTTCTTCTATGATGTTTCCTCCTTCATTACCATAACTTTTCGGTATCTTGAAAATCCTTGGATAGTTAAGCTACTTCTGTTGGTATTTCTTGGGAACATGGATTCAGTTTTGTCTAAGGTTAATATGCAATTTAAGAATATCATCCAGAGATCTGCCCCAAAGCTGGATAGTTATAAGTGGTAGGGTGTGTGGGATAGCATGGGCAAATGCCTAGGACAGTGGACACCTCCACTGTTTTGGAACTTCACCCCTGAACAAGTGCAGAATCCTGAAAAATTAGTAGAATATTTGGAAAAAGTATGCTTTCACCCGAACAATTCTAGGGAGACACAAATCACTGCAATGCACTGGGGCCTGGCCCATGCCTACCAATAGTTCAACACTATTCAGTACCCTCAAGGGCAAGAGAAGGTCTTTGGATCTGATGACAAAATGACAGGCACTGTGGCTACTCCAACCCTGGCAGCAAGCACTACAGCTACTCCAACACCTGCAACAGGCACTGCAGCTGAACCAGGGAGCCAGCCTGTGCCAGTATCAGTTGCCCCTATACACAAGAAGAAATCTTGGAAGTGAAAGTCAGCTCATTTAGAAAGGGATGATGAAAAAGCAGGGCCATCACAAGGAGAGAAGGAAGAAGAGGAAGAACTCGTAAACGAGACAAAAACCACCTGATCCCTATCCTTGAGTGAGCTGTGAGATATGTGAAAATATTTCAGCCATCATCCAGGTGAGCATATTGTCACCTGGCTGCTCCAATGCTGGGAAAACAGGGCCAGTAGCCTGGAATCAGAGGGTAAAGAAGCCAAACTGCTGGGATCCCTTTCTAGGGAAGGGGCATTGACAAAGTGACTGGAAAAGGGGCACAAGCCCTCAGCCTCTGGATGCAATTACTGTCAGGTATGAAGGAAGGGTATCCCTTCAAGGAAGACGTTATATGTCGTCCAGGCAAATGGACCACCATTGAGAGAGGTATTCAGTACCTGAGGAAACTAGCCATGCTGGAGGTGATTTATGGTGACTTGAACAACAAGCAGTTATCCAAAGATCCAGATGAAGTCTGATGAACATGACCCATGTGGCAGAAGTCGGTACAGAGTGCACCAGCGTTATATGCCAACTCATTGGCAATACTGACCTGGAAAGATGGAGAGCCACCAATGGCAGATGAAGTGGCTAGTCAACTCTGGGAATACAAAAAAAGTACCCCTTCCTCATCTTGACTGTGGAGAAACTGTCCTGGGAGATCCAGCAACTCAAAGTGGATAGGTCCTACTCTCCACCTGTATGGACCAGTACCTCAACTATTAGGAGTCAGTGTTCTTCTGCTCAAGAGAGAGGATATAGAGGGCACCCTATGGTTTTACCTGTGTGACCACAGCAAAAGCACCCCATTGTGACTGGCCCAGAGGCTCCATGCACCCTTGGCATAGACTACCTCAGGAGAGGGTATTTCAAGGACCCAAAAGGGTACAGGTAGGCTTTTGGTGTAGCTGCCTTGGAAACAGAGGAAATTAAACAGCTGTCTACTTTGCCCAGCCTTTCAGAGGACCCTTCTGTTGTGGGTTGCTGCAGGTTAAAGAACAACAGGTGCCGATTACTACCACAACAGTGCACCAGCGGCAATATCACACCAACCAGGACTCCCTGATTCCCATCCATAAGCTGATTTGTCAACTGGAGAGCTAAGGAGCGAGCAGTAAGACTCACTCACCTTTTAAGACTCTTATATGACCAGTGCAGAAGTGTAGAGTGGAGACTAACAGTAGATTATTGTGGCTTGAATGATGTCACACCACCACTGAGTGCTGCCGTGCCGGACATGCTGGAACTTCAATACGAAGTGGAGTCAAAAGCAGCCAAATGGTATGCTACAATTGATATCACTAATGCATTTTTCTCAGGCCCTTTGGCAACACAGTGCAGGCCACAGTTTGCTTTCACTTGGAGTGGCGTCCAGTACACCTGGAATTGACTGTACCCATGCTACCATTTGCCAGGGACTGATCCAGACTGCACTGGAGCAGGGTGAGGCTCCCGAACATCTGCAGTATATTGACAACGTCATCTTGTGGAGCAATACAGCAGAAGACATTTTTGAGAAAGGGAAGAAAATAGTCCAAATCCTTCTGAAAGCTGGTTTTGATGTAAAACAAAGTAAGGTCAAGGGACCTGCACAGAAGATCCAGTTTTTAGGAATAAAATGGCAAGATGGACATTGTCAAATCCCAATGGATGTGATCAACAAAATAACATCTATGTCTCCACCAACTATAGTAAAAAGGAAACACAAGCTTTTTTGCTTCTATTTTTTTGGAGAATGCACATTCCAAATTACAGTCTGATCGTAAGTCCTCTCTATCAAGTGACCCAGAAGAAGAATGATTTCAAATGGGACCCTGAGCAATGACAAGTCTTTGAACAAATTAAACAGGAGATAGTTCATGCAGTAGCCCTTGGGCCAGTCTGGGCATGGCAAGATATAAAAAATGTGCTCTATATCACAGTGTGGGAGAATGGCCCTACCTGGAGCCTCTGGCAGAAAGCACCAGGGGAGACTCGAGGTCGACCCCTAGGGTTCTGGAGTTGGGGATACAGAGGATCTGAGGCCCTCTATACTCCAACTGAAAAAGAGATATTGGCAGCCTATGAAAGGGTTCAAGCTGCTTCAGAAGTGATCGGTACTGAAGCACAGCTCCTCCTGGCACCTTGACTGCTGGTGCTGGGCTGGATGTTCAAAGGGAAGGTCCCGTCTACACATCATGCAACTGATGCTACATGGAGTCAGTGGGTCGCACTGATAATACAAAAGGCTCGAATAGGAAACCCCAGTCACCCAGGAATCTTGGAAGTGATCATGGACTGGCCAGAGGCAAAGATTTTGGAATATTGCCAGAGGAGGAGGTAATGCATGCTGAGGAGGCTCCACTGTATAATAAACTATCAGAAAATGAAAAACAATATGCTCTGTTCACTGATGGATTCTGTCATATTTTAGGAAAGCACTGGAGACGGAAAGCTGCTGTATGGAGTTCTATATGACAAGTTATATAAACTGCTGAAGGAGAAGGTGAATTAAGCCAATTTCCAGAAGCAAAGGCCATCCAGATGGCTTTAGACATTGCTGACCGAGAAAAGCGGCCAGTGCTCTATCACTACACTGACTCATGGATGGCTGGAAACATACCTTGTGCCCCATGCCACTGCCTGGAACACTATCCTGGAAAGCAAATCCTATGGTGACATGGCACCCCAGAAAGAATTGAGTCAGACAACGGGACTCATTTCCAAAACAACCTTATAGACACCTGGGCCAAAGAGCATGGCATTGAGTGGGTGTATCGCATCCCCCATCATGCATCAGCCTCCGGGAAAAATCAAACCATACAATGGACTGTTAAAGACTACACTGAGAGCAGTGGGTGGTGGGACATCTAAACATTGGGATACACATTTAGCAAAAGCTACCTGGTTAGTCAACACCAGGGGATCTGCCAATCGGGCTGGCCCTGCCCAATCAAAACCTTTATGTACTGTAGAGGGGGATAAAGTCCCTGTAGTGCATGTAAAAAATATGCTAGGGAAGACAGTCTGGGCTACTGCTGCCTCAGGCAAAGGCAAACCCATTCGTGGCATTGCTTTTGCTCAAAGACCTAGGTGGACTTGGTGGGTAAAGCAAAAGGATGGGGAAGCCTGATGTGTACCTCAAGGGAATTAATTTGATTTTGGGTGAAAATAGCCAATGAACTGAATGGTATGATGTTAATTGCTATATATACAGTATGTCATCACTTTTATGGTTGCTATATGCCATATCAATGGTATTACATTAAGAATCACCCAAATCAATGAAGAATGAACTTTGATGAAACCAAGCAAAGTGAAGTGGTGATGGAACCACAAGTGACTCCAGTATACAACAATCCAAATCCACACACCATCTCTCCTGCCCTGAAAGACTGTTATGACAGATGGAGCCCAAAGTCATAGACTAAATGAACTCAAAAGACTTTTTAAAGGGATGACCCATAGACTAAGGGAATTATATCTGTGTATATATCAAAAGGCAGGGAAAGTGGTAGTGATTAATTGGGATGTATTGGAAAGGGTAGAACCTGGGGATGATGTAGATGGTATAGAGTAAGGGGTGGATAGTGTCCTGGTTTCAGCTGGGATTGAGTTAATTTTCTTCCTAGTAGCTGGTACAGTGCTGTGTTTTGGATTTAGTATGAGAATAATGTTGATAACACACTGATGATTTAGTTGTTGCTAAGTAGTGCTTATACTAAACCAAGGACTTTTCAGCCTCCCATGCTCTGCCAGGTGCACAAGAGGCTGGAAGCAGGCATAGCCAGGACAGCTGACCCAAACTGGCCAAAGGGATATTCCATACCATATGATGTCATGCTCAGTATATAAACTCGGGGGAGCTGGCCGCAGGGCAGCCATCGCTGCTCGGGGACTGGCTGGGCATTGGTCAGCAGGTGGTGAGTGGTTGCATCACTTGTTTTTCCTGGGTCTTGTTCCTCTTTCTTTCTTCTTGGTTTCCTTTTCATTATTATTATTATTACTGTAATTATATTTTATTTTGTTTCCATTATTAAACTGTTCTTATCTCAACCCATGAGTTTTCTTACTTTTGTTCTTCCAGTTCTCTCCCCCATCCCAGTGGAGCAGGAGGGTGAGCAAGCAGCTGTGTGGTGCTTGGTTGCTGACTGGGGCTAAACCATGACAGTTACCCTAAGAATGGTAAGGTAAATCAGGATGTTAAAATATGTTGGTTAATGGTAAAGTACAATGCCTGTCCTTCATCCTTTTTCTTTTTTCCGTGTGGGCTAGCTTGTTGCTTTGTGATTGAAATGTATTAGGGAAAAGATCTTTCCATGCCTCTCTGGTTGTCTAGCAGGCTGCAAGGCATGTTTGTGTGCAAATCCTCTTAATTGCTTTGTAAACTTTGGGGAGTAGAAACCTCTGACAGTGGAAAGGAGAGATTTGTACCATTCTGCAAGTTCTGTGGTCCAGAAGTACTTAGCTTAGGGTTAGCTTAGGGTAAGAAATAAAATGCCTTCTTGGTTGTTACGCTAAAGGAGATTACATTCATAAAAAGGTTCAACACGGAGTTCAGCTACACAATCGTAACACCTTGACAATGTTGCAAGCATTTAACTTGGAGTAGCTAATATAATATTCTAACACATAGTTGCTGACTGAAAGACTACCAGAAAAAAGGGCAGCTAAGGTGTTCTTACTACGTAGATTGTGTTCTGTGTATTTTCGGCCTGATGCAATGTGCATTGAAGTCAGGAGCAAAATTGCTATGAACTGAACATTGAAAGATCAAACCTTTGTGAAGATTAGATCCCAAATCTCTACCGACTTAACCTGCTTTTTATTGTCCCTGAAAGTTGTATAAACTCAGGGAAGAAGATAGGAGTGGCTCTGAATTCCTCTTTTTGTCCATTTTATGATTGCTTGCTCTGAACTGAGGGGAAAAAAAGAAACATGTTTCCTTGACTACAGCACTTGTGATGTCATCTGTGTTGTATTTTTTGTTCCCTCCCTTTTCGGTTCCTTTCTGAACTCGTCCTCATCTGCTCTCCCTTTATAGCCTACAGTAGTCCTATAGGTTTTCCTGCTGCTCATTTCACTATTACAGCGTGTATTACTTTGTTGTATCTAGGTCAGTCACTTCTCACACCCTGCGTAGTATATTTGTCAAAGCATTGTGCAGTCTGGTTTTAATGTCTGAATTGAACAATAGTATTACAAAGGGTTACCTTCTATTGCTTTTCATGAAGATGGAGGACAGTCCGGGAATTTTTGTTTTTAAAATAAGTTGATTCTGCTTCCTTTTCAATTTTAGGCTTCATATCTCTAGCCTGCCCTATGCTGTATTGTGATCAGTTGGCTATGCCAGAGTGGACAGTGTTAGAACCTGTGTGATAGTTCTTCTGCAAAATTGTCCCCTCACTGCCTCATCCGCTAACAGCTTTCAAGTCCTGATTGTTTGGAAGAAGCTATCCTTGCACACATCTGGGTATGAGGTGTTCGAATCAATCTTGAGGTAATGGCCAAGTTTCCCTAAAAACACCTCTCTCAAAGGCTGTGTTTTCACTTTGGAGCTCATCATTTTTGTACTCTTGGACTAATAGTGCAACAAAGGCTGAAATTTCTAAGCAACAAAGAAAGCAGTCCTTACCAGAAGTAACCCTATCTCCTTTCCCTCTGGCTCACGCAAAGGTTACTGCATTCACCTATATCAAGGTCCTGCCTATGCTCAGGCTTTGCAGAGTATTAGCTCTGCAGGTTTTCTGCCAGCTAAAGACTTTTCTGTAAAGATGTAATAATAGATGCGGGTCCATTTTGTTGCTTTTTGGGGGTTATCTTTAAACAACCTGAATGTTGTTGCTTTTTTTTTTTTTTGTTCACCTTGATTCCTTTCTTAACTTAAAAATTAATTACATGGCTATGCCACCTGGCCTTTGTAAGAGAAGGCTACTGTCTTCCTGCTGTAGTCATTTTAGCCTCCCCTTGCTGAAGTCCAAGGCAATTCTAATTTTGTCCTGAGATCTTGCAAATAAATTGTATTGCTTTTGCATTTGTCAACATTAGGAGTTATTTGCTGCACCTTGTCCAAATTACCTAGTAACGCTAAGGACCCTGTAGAATTTCTTTGCTTGCTTTTTTCTTTCCTCTCCGTGTCCACTTTCCCAATTTTGTGTTGTCAGCAGGCTTAACCAGTTCCTAGTCAGCTTCTCTAAGCCATTTATATAAATTAGGCTTAGCAGGGGTTCCAAGGATCGTGTGGCGATGAACATTACTTTGCATTTGTTGACTTTAATTTTCTTTTGCCGTATGTTGACCCAGTTCTAGAGTAGATCTAAATTGTTGGATGTTTCTTGGCTGCTTTTCTCACAGCCATTATATAGCCCCACCGGCAACTGCAGGAACTCTGAAAACGACCTCGCTTGAAGTCATTTACACAACCTAAAACTAGAGCAGGAAGGGGCATATTCACTGACCTAATTCAGCGGGTCTCATCATTTAGGTCTCTTAATTAATGATGACTCTGTTTTGCTGTTCTGTAGCCTGATCACTATCTGTTCTCATTTGCTACGCTAACTCCTTGCAAAATTTCTGCTGAATTTGCAGCTTTCCATGGAGTATTTAGCCAAACTGCCTAAATAAGCCACAATAAATTGTGTGATGTATACCTTACTCTCTGATTTACTCCCCTCTCCTTCCAAGCCAAGCAACCTTTTAAAAGTTTTTGTCATCACTTCTCAACCTTAAAAAATTAAAGCACTTGGATGGAGATCAGAAGCCTGTACTTGTCTTCAAGCTACTTACAGTGATTTGGTAGTAGCAAGAAATACTTTACACCATGCTCTCTAGGATCCCATGTGCAGATCCATCTCTCAAAGCACAAGCCCTCTGTGGTGGCAGCAGCCCCTGCCACCCATAGTCACTGGGCCCTCTGAAGCCTCTTTAGACTGGGAAGAACTCACAACCCCTCCTTTCACCTCATCTGGTCTGTGAACGTGTTCAGGAAGGCTACAGGGAGCTTGTCACAAACTGACCTCTGCCTTTCACATCTCTGCCCAAAAGGAGAAAGATGGCCATTAAAACGATTTCGTTTAGGGCTCATTTACCCTGTTGTTTGCAACACGTGCTGTGGTGCTTATGACTGCTCCAAGGCTGTATCTAGCTGAGCTCCCAGGAGAGAGAACATCACGGACGTGCCCCCAGGTCTGCTGTAAATTGGACTGAGTTGATTGTGTCTCTTTTTTTTTTTTTTTTACAGCTTGTCCAGGACTTTTAATGCTTTAACTTAATAAGAATGGACTGGTCCCATGCTCTCAGCTTCAGGCCCTTTACTCACTATCAGTTTGGAGCAGCTGCATTTATTTGCTTCTGGGTTTAGGGGAGGGAAAACCCCTCTTGGAGCTCTCCATGGGATTGAATATTTCCATGTAAATTGTATCTGAGGGCACAGTTTGGCCCAATGATTTTAAAGACAGTCTGTTGAAATTAGAGCTGCATGATGTTTTTAGAAAGGCGTGTAGATACTACAGCATCCTCCCATCCTGCCTCCCTGTTCCAGCTGTTGAGTGGGCAGGAGACTGGAGCAAGTGAAATTCTTACTTTTAGGGAGAGACACCATCTTCTAGCTTGTGGGTGCCACAGTATTCAGCTATCGTTTACCAGCCTGCCATATCTCCAGTATGGATTTGTAATCTGCACACAACTCAAGTACAGCAAAGTAAGAAAGCTGCAGCACTTGTTTTGCTGCAGTGTCAGAATAAACACTGTGGGATTATGACTTTGTCCATCCAGCACCTGAAAACAAGAATCCTATCCTTATTCTTCCAGGCAAAATAGTTCACATAGGTTCATTGTCTTCTCCAAGGCACCTCCAGATGGGAAAGGCAGACTGCCTGCCCTCCTCCTATGCCCCCTGAAACTGGGTTTCCAATGAGACAATCAGCTTGTTTCATTTCTCCAGGGAAAGGACAGCCAGGACTGTATTTCAATACATCAGGAGCCTCTTGAAAAGGTGAGGCCCTTTCTGTTAGTGCTGTAATGGAAGCGAAGCCTAAAGAGAAGAAATGTGACCATTTCAGGGGCACAAAGTCATCGCATTTCTGCTGTTACATTCTGGGAACAAAAATAGCAGGGACAGGTCCCAGCTGCCGGCCACAGTGTGTTTGAAAAGGTTATCAAGACTTTATAGCATGTAAACAGCAAAGCTATTAGCTCTGAGCTGTGAAAAGTTTCTAACCTTCACCGAGAAAACCTTAAATTATTTTTGAAGTGTTAATGAAAGTCAGCTCTCTAAAGATGGATGTGGAGCATGGAATTGCATTAGACAAATGGCAGTAACATTTTAATAGTTATTGCTTTGAAAGCCCCCCTCTGAGAGGATTCAAGGGGGTTGGAGACCAGGCACTTTCGTAAGCCTCTTTTTAAGGGGGGGTGGGGCGGGGTGTAAAAATGCATGGTTTATATTGAGCTATTTACAAAAGCACACAGATATTGTGGTTTTGTTTAGCATGTGTTTGGGACCCTGTTCTTACCTCCTTCAAACTCTTAGAAATGTTTAGTGGCTCAAGGATGTTTAATGTGGTTTTAAAGCTAGCATTACCCTCTCAGCTCAGGTGTGGACCAAGGGAGCCTGAGTCTGGCCCTGCAGGTATTGATAGGTAGGTGCAGGCAGCCCTGTTATGGAGCTGCCCCTGGGGTAGGGGTCTCTCCGGGCAACAGCCACAGGCAGAGTCTGGGTGCAATCCAAGTGGGTCAGCAAACTCCCACCCAGTTCACTGAGGCCAAAGTTTCCTCCTGTATCTTTATTGTCTGTGTACATGCCTCTGCACAGATATGAAAGACATATATTAGTGCATGGTACTTATCTATGTATAAGTGTATGTCTTTTGTGCAATTGTATGTAATTCAATTACTTAATTACTAATTAACTCTAATAGGCACTCGGAAAGAAAGGCCACACAGGGTATGCCCTTCGTTCTCAAGCACCTGTCTTTGATAGCGCCTTTCTACTACCCATGCAGCCAGACTTTAACACTACTACATCACCCCCAGTCTGCCTCAAACAGCACAAAATGCTGTCTAAATCGCAGGTATTCAGCAAGCAATGCTTAGGTTGGGAGAGATGATCCTCTAAAGATCAAGGTGCCTTGACCTGTTGCAATGCTTCTCTCCCACCCTCAGTCATATCTTGTCTGTGTGCATATATTTTTATGATTTAGTTTATATTATGAGAGATGAATCTTGCTGAGGCCTTTTGATCCCATGAGGAATTTTTACAAATGCTTCGTTTGGGACACAGGGGTAGAGTGAGCACATAATTCTCTGCAGAATTGGAGCCAGGGAGGGCACGAGTTTGCTGTGTTGTGCCCTGAAGCACCTGCTAACGTTTCATGTTAGAAGAAGATCAAGAAAAGAGGTAAATGTGCAGACTGTGGTTATCTATGAGCGGAGATGTATTTTAGCTGAGTCCCCTGCACTGAGCAACACCAAGGCTTGGTGAGGTTCTCTTCTCATCCTTTGAACTCCTTCTCTGAGATCCAGTTGGTGCTTTTGCTTTCCTTACATATTTTTGCAGGTAGAGCCAATTTTATATAAAAGACTTATCTTTCTTTCAGTCACCTTTTATTGTCAGGTCAGATATTTCCCCTCTCCTCCCCTTTTTGCAACAAGGGGGAAAAATAACCCTTTCAACAGCTCCATAACCATTTCATGCATAATAACGTTTTAGGCTTTTATTACTCTGTTGAGACAAAGCAGGCTCTGATGAATTTCAATTCAGCACAGAATCGACCATGCTACAGTGTCTAGTCATACAGAGAAGAAAACCTCTCTCCAATTCTGGAACAGGTTGAAAGACCAGCAACTGTGATTATAATACCAGAGTCAATAAAGCTTAAAGCTCTGTCTGGCTTCCCCACTAAGGAAGGTGAACCAAATCTTCCTGCCCCCCACAAATCAATTTTAAAGCCATTGCACTGTGATGACGTTCGTCAGCATTTTCACTGCATACAATGTAGACTCATTTTTTGCTGAGTGTGTTCACTTAAAGGGACCCTGGCAGCCCAGGCAGGTTTTGTAAATGAATTATCTCATCTCAATGTATTTGAACTTTTACAATTATGTTTTCCTCTTCATTCTTTTTTTTTTTTTTCTAATTCTCTCTTCTGTTTCCCTGTGCATGCAAGAAAAGCTCAAAGTACAAGGGAATGTGCCAGTGAATCTGGAATCTAGCATTGCCAGGTGTATTTGGGAGTCTTTTATATTTTTTTTGAGTCTATTTTTAGGTCTGCATACAGTTGCATTATTAAGCTTTTCTCTCCAGCTGTGAAGCCTACAATTGCATTTTTAAATGAATGCTGGGAAAACCTCAAATAATCCTATGGCTTCCAGAGACTACACTTTTACAGAAAATACTGTAGACCTGAAAAAAACAGTAATTCTTTGTAAGCCTAGCTACGTAGCCTGGGAGAAAGGGGAGCTGGATAAGGGTGGCAGCTCTCTTTTCAATTGTGTGCTCTGCTTGAGAGTGACCCAATTTCTGAGCCAAATGGGTGAGGTCCCAGCCACACAAGTCCCCTTGTGGACACCGTCACTGTGCAGCTCCCACATCTCTGGTTGTCAGGTCACATGGATGGAGGGGGCGTGGGGGGCACGTGGTCCTCTTGCAAGGCCACAGTAGCTCAGGCTTAGGTGATGAGGCAGAGGGATGGGAAGGGACACTGATGTCTTTGGGTATCTTACTCATATTTTCCATTTACCACTTAAGCAAACAAAAAAAAATTAATTTGTTCCTCAAGGTAACTCCTCTAAGTAGTTGCCTGTTTGTGAGTGCAGGAAGAGATACTTTGCTGATTCACTGTATGGTGCAGTTCCTTATCTAGTATGAGGATAAGGCAACCAGGTGGGTAAAGCTGCCTTGGACTTTCTGCAGAGGACTTTTTCCAGCTCTTCCCCGGATTTGTCGAACCTTTGCAGTATTTGGTTCAGTGATTGATGTTTTGGCATCCTTGCTGATCGCTCATGTACTCACATTGTTCCAGTGCATTTTCCTTCTCCGTGGAAAGCACTGGACCAGTTGCCAAAGTAGGTTTGTGAAGTCAGATATTGCATAGGATAGAGAGAACCTACTTTGATCAGCCAGGCATTAAACTTACATCCAGGCTAAGCAAAACTCTCCCTGTATTATTCTTCCTGGAATTTGAAGTTAAGGTAACAACCTTCAAAATAAAGTGGCATGGAAAACCTTTGTAAAAGTGACTCAGGCAGCCAGCAGCAGGAGCTTTGAATTTGAATTGCCTGGAAATACTCCTACAGCTACTTGGAGTATCACATAAGCTTACAAGGAGAAAGATTTGGGGGAAATTCAGTGGAGGCCTCATTTATTCATGGAGGTTTCTTTATTTTTTGGACAGCAGCTGAATAGAAACTGTATGCTTAAGACACTTCAGACACTCACTTTGAGCTTTTCTTGTGAAATGTAAACATGGGTAGAATGGGATGAGTTCTCCTCCTCACCGATAGTTATGTAAAGAATTTTCTGCCCCTTGGCCCTCTCATGAGAGTTGACTAAGGTATTTCAGGAAATGTCATAGCACGCTTCTGAGATGGGGGGTGATGCTTATTACTGTACTTAAAATAGGTGAACTGAGGCAATAGATGGGTGAAGGTTTTTAGAGGCATTTAAAATGCAGAAAAGTTTCTCCCAAGACTTTGTGAAACACCTAGGGTTTGAACACCTTTTAATTCCAGTGATGTCCTAGGAATTCTGATTGCATCTTAACTGCTTGTGGAGGTTTTGGCTCTGTTTGCACATCTGGCCTGAAGGGATCTGTGGCACAACATTTTAGGTTCAAAAAAACCATGTGGGCAACCCAGACAACTGGGTAATATATCTTTAGGTTTGCTTTCAAATACTGTGTAGACACTAGCAGCCTTTTCCTTATTTATTCTGTACGATGCAAAGGGAAGGCAGCAGGACAGGAGGTTAGCTGTCCCTCCCCATCTTCCTTTCAGTTAAGGCCTTTGGCTCTGTGGCAGCAGGAAGATTTGAGGCTCTAAGACCCTGAATGTCCTCTGTAGCAAGGAAAAGTTGCTATACACAGGGCAAGTACTTGATTCAGAGCCTCATGAAAGCACCTTGTCAGTTCAAATTGAGCTTAGAGTGCTTCAGCTGATGAGAATTTGGTCCCACCATGTCTTCTTCCAGTGCATTATTTCATGGTTACTCTTTGGAGTGGGGAGAGAAAGAGATTTTAGGAAATTAAATTAAAAGAATAATAAAATTACATAGAAGTTGCCTGAGGGGTTTAAATATCCTGCTCTTGGCAGTATAGCTTCATTTTCTGCATAATCCTTCCTTTACAGCTTTTGCAAGGGGTAAAATCTGTCCCTCAGGGAAAATTTTCCACCCCACTTGTATCCAAACCTCTTGACTCTATTGACATTCATGTCCTCAATTCAAGCCCAAATTACAGTGGCATAAGCCTCCATTTAGTAATGGTGAAGCTAAAAAGGCTTTGGGATTTGGTTTAGCTTAGCTGAAACATATCAAACCTTCTCCCAACCAATTAGTTCTGGAGCTCCTCAGGAGAACATGGTTTCTTAAGGAATGTTTGTGTCACTGTTTTTATTAATTTCAGGAATGTCTTAATTCCCCCCCTTTTTATGGTTTCCTTTTTTTTTTTTTTTTTTTTTTTTTTTAGTTTTGTCCTTTGGCAAGTGCCTTACTTTCTTCAGATGTGCAAAATCACTTTGCTAAATATGAAACACAACTGAATTTTTTCAGGCTTGGTAATTCTTAAGAAAAAAAAAATGAGGCAAGAATGAGAATGAAGGAGCTGTTCTGATGATTAAGCCAAAGCAACCCTAGCAAAGGATGCTCCATTCCTGAACGTGAAGTGTGTGCTTTTGGCAAAGCCTGGTCCCCATACCCAGGCAACCCAACACTACAGTGCTTAGGGAGGAGGGAAGATGGTTTGTGGATTTGAACTGGCTTAGTGAACCAGTTTAGTGAACTCCCAATATAGTTGGTTGACTCCTTTCAGTTGTTTTGTTGGAGTCAGACATGTCTGTCTTGTATCAGCCTGAGGAATTGATGCTGTTCAAAGGCATAGTTGGTCTTTCAGCCTCAAGTGTTGCCACAAAGCTGTTTACTAGTAAAATTTGTTCTGAAACACTGGAGAACCCAATGAAACAGTGCTGTTGAAACACTCAGAGGGCTGGAAATTGGCCTGAGGACAAATGTGGCTTAGTAGAGCCACACTGTGATTGTGTCATAATGACATCACTGGCAATATCATTTGGTCTCTGTCTTGACCCTGCAGCTTGCGATTTTGTGCAGTGTTATTTCTATTACCTGCCTACTTTCCCTCCCTGTTTCTGCCTCCACACTGCAGTCTCCAGCCCTTTGGAGGAATGGCCTGTGCTTGGCAGTGCTCTACCACACTCCCTGACCCCCACCTCCTTCCTTTGGATCACCAGGTAAAACCAGCAGGTGTTAAAATCATTAAGGTATTCATATTTAACAGTATTAGCTCTGGAATAAAAACCACTACTGTGCTGTAGTTCTTTTCATCTGCGTGGAGTAAATCATCATCAACCTCTTTATTTTGTTTGTGTTTCCATAGTGAGATGGGAGCATCATGAAAACAAATTCAAAAGCTTTGGTTTGTTTTTATTTCATATGCTAGGTACTTGCTTGTGAAAAGCAGTGTCAGTACAGTGGGGGATCCCCAATGCAATCAGAAAGCCTCACTGAGTCCAGGAGGGGGTGTGCTTACAAGCCACTGTAATCCAGAGGAAGCCTGGAGTGTTCCAGATATTATAGCGGCACTTGATGTGTCTACGTCTGCTGCTCTCCATGGATAGAAAGTACAGCAGAACAGAAATGGCCCTGGAAAGTAATTATTAAATGGTTTCCGCTGATCCATCTGAACAGCACTGTTTACTCTAAGCCAGTCATGGTGGCAGGACTAACTCAGGGACTTGCTCTGCCACTGGTTAACTCTCCTGTTAAGCAGATAAGAGAGTTACTGGAAGTATGGTGTCCTGCCCGCCCTTTGCATGGCTGCCTTTGGATCATCTGTCTGGACATGTCTGTCAGTGCACAAAGTTGTCTGCTTTATTGTCCAGCAGTGTAAGCAGACATACTACTTTAATCCAATCCCCTGTTGTTGCAGAGAACCCAGATATTTTTGGCACCCCTTCTCTAACTTGGGTCACCTCACCCTGCTCAGAACTGTATATTTTCATGCTGGCCATCCAGCATGGCTGTGCGTGGCAGTCCAGGGTGTTTCACCCCTTCTTCCCAGGAGAAGATGTGCTTCTCATACACAGTGCATATGGGAAGAATTTAATCACTCAATGAATGACCACATTGCCTGTTTGAAATCTGGAAGGTGTCCTGGAGATTAAAAAGACTGTGTACCTTCCCCCCTCTTTGACTATGGCAACTGTGATCTGTGTTTTAACTGGAACAGTTTTTCTAGCTGGCACTGCAAAAGCACTGAGCTGTCTGTCTAGCCATCACTCCAAGCCTGGTTAAATTAATATTAGCTCTGAGAAATAGGTAATTATTTTCCCTGTTTATTTGGTTGCACCTATAATTATTGTTTTACCTGGTGGGAGCCATAAGCTGTTGTAATTATGCTTCGTTAAAATGCTGATTAGTAACGGCTTGCTTCTGAAAGGTGTGCTGTGGGACCTACTTTTCCCTGGCTAGGCTTATTAATTGTAATGTAGATCTATGTACCTATCTATTAACTCTGAGCTAATATACATAGAAATGATGCTAAGATCATATTTCAGCACCTGACTTAGACTCACTAACACTAGAAAGTCCAGACCTCAAGATATTTTTTCTGGTTAAACAAAGATTCTTTGTTGCTATGAATCTCTTGCACATTTCCAAACACATCTAGAAAGGGGAAGGTGAAAAAATGGTAGTAAATGTGCCGTACGTAAAGAGTGCTTCTGAGCTCCTATACATTAGCCTTTATGTTCATGACTTTTAGACTGCTTTAGAAAGGAAGGCCAATATTCTTTCCATTTTAGACATCAGGAACATAAGGTTTGGAAACGATTTGCTGGACTATAAGATACATAGAATATATGTGTTTATTTATGAGCAGAGGCGTTGTCATGGTTTAGTTAGCCAAACAGTAAGAGTGCACCTTACTGCTTGATCTTCAGTAAGGCTGTGAAGCAGGATTTCAGCTAAAACCTAACTTCGCCAGCTACCTGCTAACTTTTGCAGTGTTATTTTGAGATAACTGCACCTACCTTTTCATTCTCTTTTGTCCATAAGCTCTGTTATCAAGCTGGAGCAGGAGGTGAAAAATGTTGAACCATCTTGATCAAAATACCACTTTCTCCTTTGAGTCAGAACCAGAAGGTGCCTTGAATTGTTTGATAGCAATTGTTCTTAACACAATAGCAAAACAACAGTTGCAGTTCCCAAAGTTTTTTCAATGTTTGAGTTCCATCTGTCACGTGTATGTGTATGTGCTGCAGAGATGTCCTGCCTTCTGTCAGCTTAGCTGAATGGTACTGAGATTTAGGATATGTTTCAGGGGGACAGTTAAGGATCAGTGTTCCTAGTGTTATTGTGTGATTTGGTGGCTCTGGGATTCAGTACTTTTAAAGAAAGAGTATAAATGTTCCTATGATATCACCCTCTTTACCAAGGATACCTGCCTTTGAGGTTTGAATCCTGCAAGGCTGGTAAGCTTTTTGACTTGTGTGAACCAGAAATGAATATAGATTCTCTCTTTCTCTTTTTTAACACCCATTCTGTTGTGAAAATAATGCAGGCAGACTTTGATTTGAGAATTTCTTAGTCCTGAAACACTGAGGGAATTCATAGATAAGGTTCCTATTTGGGCCATTTCTAATAACATGTATTAACCAAGCATACTGTTCAGAGAAATTTTTTGCTTTGTCTGGGCTTCCTAAAGGTCTTCTTTCTCCTAATTTTTCTTGCATAAATAGCAACAGCTCAACCCAACCAGTACAGAGTTCAGTCACAACAAAGCACCCTTTAATAATTACCCACTCTTTAGACTTTGTATCAAAATCTGCAGCGTATGAGGATCTCTGTATAGGGCAAAAGAAGCAGTTGATGCCAATGAGTGTGTTAAGGATGATTGAGTGGGCAAGAGCAGCCAGAGCTTAATGTAAGTGAGGCAAAGATTCAGTCTATAAGTCCATGAGATTGAGTCTATACATCTTCATTAGTGCTTTATGCCTTAAAACATGGTAATGGTTTCAAGAGTGAACACTGTATTTGTACATTAACTTTTTCACCTCTGAATACCTTTTTTATACCAACCTTGCCTGGACCAGAACTGATATTGGGACCATTTACTGGGCTCATGTAGAGAGTAGTCCCAGCTTTTGTGTGTTCCCTCTTCTTGACTTCAGTTAGATTTGGCCATGAACTTAACTCATCATAGAGCCTGTTCTGCTCTTGGGTTGTCTTGTTCAATGCAGTCTTATTAAGTGCAGTTGTATGGCAAGTCCAATACAGGAGCTAGAAATTTGGACTGGAAGGGCAAAGGTTCCCTCCTGTCATGAAGAATCTGTTTTCTGACGGCTTGATCTTGTTTTGATTCAAGTCCATTTGCTTTCAGGACTTCTCACTCTTTTCTCCAGGCATTAAGAAAGGATACTATGGGTAGGACCACTACTTTGTGGTGAGCATTTCACCCCCAGCCTTTTCTAAGCATTTAGTGACTAGACTAAAGGCATCCAGAACTGTGAAGCCCTCGGCTACCTCTGTGGTAGAAATGCCAATGGTTTAGAAGATGGCTATGTGTCCAATGGAAAATGGAGCAGAAAGGCCCTGTTGTGAGGACGGATGGGTCAGTATGTGCATACGCTGGAAGCAAAACCCATTGTTGTTACATAGTTGGATCACTCTAGTTCTTCCAGGTGTGGGCTATACTAAACAGCTCAGTTTTGCACAGAGGTTGCTTAAAGTAAATCTGTGCTTTACCACCGTTATTCTGAAACGTCGTCTTTGTCATAATCCCCTTAACTTGTCATGCTTGTAGAATATAATGGTTTGATTCCAGAGCTCAGGTACTACTTTGGGGTTTTTTTGAATGTGCCAACTTTATAAGTATCTCTGTGCACCCCGTTGGAGTGCAGTCTGGAACTACTTAGCACGGTTTTGAAGTCAGGGAAACTGAGGCACAAGCAACTTGCAAGGTTATGCTATAGGCCGGAGCAAGGATTAGGTGAAAGGCATTCCAGTCTGCTGGTGCTGGGGAAGGTATAGTGTGAAATTGAAGCCTTTTAATCTGAAATAAAGATAAGTTCAGCAGAAGGCCGAAAGACTGCAACATGTTTTGGAAGGGCCAGGCAGCAGAGTATGGAAAAAGGTAAAAATTTAAAACTTTTGATCACAAGCTAGGGTTGAGCTGGACTAGAACTTATAGAGAAACATGGCAAATTAAGAGAAAGTTTGTATCTGAACATGGACCTTGCTCATTTTGCAATGGACTTTGCCTTTAAAATGGAGCTGATGCAAGACCTGAACAAGCAGAGAAGTCTGGGTGTTCCAGATACGCCTTCAAATCTTAATTTGGTAACTTCAGTTCTGTAGCCAAGACAAGAACAGTAATGCCAACAGTGGTGCTGAGTGCTCCTCCATTCCCATCCCACTGGAAAAAATAGGCTTTTGGAAATGTGAGTGACATAAGAGATGTGGTAAACTTTGAGGTTGCCAGGAGCTTTGGGGGTCAAATCCCTGGATAATGTCTAATTGGCTGTGATAAGGACATAACAGTGTCTGTCTGCTGAGAATCTTGCCATTTTTGTGTGTTTCCTGCATAAAGGGAAGGTTGGTAAGAAAGGGATCTTTTAATTCAAACATATTTCCTCCCTCCCTTTCTCAGAAAATGTTCATATCAGCCAACACATCTAATTGCAGGCCAGCTGATATCACTTGTGTGGCTGGCTTTAGAGTCCTATTAATCTCTTAAAAACTAGCAAAAACCCTTCAGCCTGCTGCTCGATTTTGGGAAGGACATAGTGTTATTCACAATCATTTCCAGCTATGGTATAAATTATTTGGAAAAATTGATACTGCATATTTTAGGGAGCTAGATTTCTCTGTTCCTTTTTGTCCCACTCCCCCTCTTTTTTTCTTTTTTTTTTTGTTCTGATTAGACAAATGAATCATGCAAACGAGTGTTCCCTGCAATGCCACTAATTGATGGGATGCTATACAATTGCATTGCAATAACAAAACACTTTCAGCCTCTGAGAGATTAGTTGCATTGGCCTGGGATTAAGAAACCTTTGAAATCCTGAATCTAAATTACCATTCTTTTGACTGCTGTTTGTGACGCTAATTAGCTGTGTTAATTGGATGTTTTGATACTTGAAGAGCAGAGCAATCCAAATATTTTTTTTTTTTTTTTGGAAAGCCAAAATTATTAATGAGTTTGGCAAGGGAGCCAGAGTTTATTTTAATGCTGCACACTTCCATATTCCCATTTTTGTTTTAGGATGGTATTTTTGTTGTTTTTTAATGTTGCTATTATTATTATTTTAAGCACTCTGAGTGAGTAATCAGCGTAGGAGTGAATAGTAAATGTTTGAATGTGCTTTCCAACAGAGAGCTCTGATGCATCGCTGTCTCCAAATTATTGAACTGCTGGAGAGAAAATATGTCTAAGCCAACATCATTTGTATTGTTGGAGAAGTGGGGAGATAAAGGGGGGGAAGTGTGAAACAGATGAAGAAAATTAACATGGAGCCATTTAGATGGAGGGGCTTCCTTTATAATCACACGGTAGGTGATCTGAAAGGAACTCAAATTTAGTTTCTTCTGGATTGTCATGTACTAGCTTGCTATTCTTGCATCAGGCATCATGCTGGCTTCCCAGGCTCTGGACTCATAGAAATGATTTGGTGTAAATAGTTGCATGAGTTTTCAGGAAGGGGTAGAAACTCTTTACCTTGTAGGATCAAAACTCAGTATTTGCTTCGAACTACTGTTTCTATCTCATGACTTTATGGTCTTGATTCAGTTCTGACAGACAGACCTTCTTGGCAATGGCCTATTCTTGTTTCTGAGTTCAAAAGAAAAAGAACAAAAACTAACACCAAACAGTAACAACTTATGTCAACTTCTAGAGGAACTGCATCACATTTTACTTTGAACCCAGGCCATGCTGGATTGGTATTCTGGGAACAAAGACGTATGTGGGCCATGTCTTACAGTTCAGGTACAGTTGGTGACTCCATGCCTGTGCCTAAACGCTTTCATCTGATGTTGTCTCTGGAGCCTGCACATCATGAGTGGCACTTCATGGAGGCCCTTGCTATTGCTTGCTGTTCTTCAGAGGTCAGCCTATAGGAGGACTGCGAGAGCAGTGGTACAGGGGTTGGTGCAGTCAGTGGTGGAAAGGCAGTGGAGGAGTTCTGCAGCATTGTTGCCTGCATCTGCTCTATAAAATACAGGATCTGAAGTTACTATCTAGGAAAGGACCTGGGTACCCAAAACAAAATCTGTAGGGACTTCTGGCATATCCTTCAAAAATTATGTTCCAAAATGACCTACCTTTTAAATGTCACCTTTTAGAGCTCATCTTTTAAAGCACTTATTGACACCTCCCTTTTTTATGCCAATCTTGTCTAAAAGCCCAGACTAACACCTGTGCTCTGTGCAGTGTGCCTTGGAGCCTCACTATCACTGAAACCACAGAGTGGTGCTGCAAAGGGTCTGCTCTGACCCACACCCTCTGAACAGATGGCACCCAAGGACAAGGCAAGGCTCTCCCCAAAATCAGATGTAACTGCTTTGTTCTGAAAATGGAGGTAGGTAGCACCTTTCATGGAATCATGATTTAGATAAACATCTACCCCCAAAGCAGGGCATCCAAATTAATGTCATTCCCAACTCAAGAAGCACATTCTTGGCCTGTCTCCCCTGGTAAAGCTTTGGGTAGGACCATTTTACTCTCAAATCTGTGCTCCCTTGTAGAAAGGAGTGGAAGGAGCTGTGGGGTCAGAAGGTGGGTGAGAGAGGCCTCGAGGCTGTGGAGCCTAGCAGGTAGGACCTCCCTCTGGCAGGAGGGAGCTTGGAGGCAGCATCTCTCTTTCCAGGCTTGTGCATGGGATTTCTGTTTAAGCATCCTGACACGCAAGTGGAAACGAGTCCAAGGACAAGGGTCTGTGTGGATGGAGGAGCCTTCTGTCCAGCCCTGCTTCAGGCACCACAGAGCAGGAGGATTTACGGTGCTTATTTGTGCTTGTTGTTTCCTTCTGGCTCCCTCTGCAGAGCTCCTGCTCAGGATGCAGATCACTTCTGTCACCTCCTGGGGCACCAGCCTTGTCTCCATGTGCCCTGCAAGGAGTGGAGGGGCCAGATCCTGACCCTTGGGTGCCACCTGGGCCCTGGCCACCAAGGGTCAGGTCTGTGTGTCTCCTATGGATACCTGAAGCCTTTAGGGGATTTGGCTTTTTTTCTCCCACCCTCTCGCAGCTGTGTTTCTTTCACAGGCACAGAATGCACTCGGTTACATTTTTTGTTGTTGTTATGTTTTTAGTTCAAGTTTGAAAAATGTTGTCTGAAGATTCGCATCCAGTTGGAGCACCATCTGGATGGGACAGGCCAGAGAAACCCAGCTGCCTCTAAGAAAAAAACACCAGAAAAACATTCCAAATCTTAATGTGTAATTACAGTGTGAAACAACAAAAACGCAGCTCAGCCAGCTTCTTGGCAGCTTTGTGCTTTGGCCCTAGGGAGATTTGTCTTCCAGGAGAACTTAGGGAGTCAGTTCCTCGGCAAGCAAGAGGAGTGAGACATGGTGGGAAGCTGATGGATTTGATCTCTAGGGCAGGACTGGGTTTTTTTCATGACTTTCAGTCTCCATCTGTCAGTGGATTCATGTGCTGACATTGATGTCTACTTTAGAGGAAGTAGCACTTCCTGGCTTGGTGGCAGCCTGCTAGTGGGAGGGCAGAGGACAGGGCTGTGTGTGTGTGAGTATGTCTCCAGGGGAGGTTGCAAGACATACAGAAGTGAAATGGAGCCAGGTTCAGATGTCTGCAGCCGAAACACTTCCAAAGCAGAATAAACAACACAACATTTCAGCTTTTCACCATGAACAATAATCAGCTCTCTGTTTTCAAACAGTTTTCTAAAAACAACACAAATGTAGGAAGGGCATCAAAACTGTTATACAAATGTTGAGCTTACATGGGAAATCCTTTTGCAAAATGCTTTTCAGCAACAACTTCTTCCATCTCTCTTATGTCAGCTCTGGCAGCCAAGGCAGCGGTGGACTCCATGAGGGACTAATGCTTCTGAGGGTCAACTGGAGATGTGTCAAGAGTGAAGGGCCATATTTGCTTGAGGAACTCTTGATATGTCTGGCCTTCCTAACCCCTCGTGATCCTAAAGGAAGTTTCTTTAATAACATCATTATGATTTAAGGGGGTGTAATTGCTCACACCTTACACAGACAGTCCAACTTGCTCATTCCCAGCATCAGTGCAGACCAAGTTTGGCCACACATGCCAAGGCTGTATAGGAACCCAGCAACAGAGCCCTGAACAATTTCCCAGCTCAGCTTGAGTTGTTCAAATGTCAGCTCAGGGGTCTGTGATGTTTCAGAGGGCTCAGCCCCTGCAGATATTGTGGCCCTTGTTTCTGACACTTGGTATTTTGGATGAATGCATCACCTACGATTCATAGAGTAAGAAGCGACAGCATCTGAAAACCTGTCCTCCTTTACTTGTCTGGAGGAACATCTTGTGCAGGAGTTTTAAAATGATACCCTACTGTGCACTCATTTGCAATCAGACCTTGCTTTGCAAATGGTGCTACATCTAAAATCCATGGAATGTGCTCGATGCAAACATTTGCAAGCCTGGCTTTCTCCTGAGAAGAATATGCCTTCCTCCTAATTAAGGCTGGTTGTCTACCCAGCTATTCCCACCGCTGGCTGCCAGCAATAATGTCCATTGTAGTGTGGGTGGAAAATATGCAGTTTTCAAATCTCATTTATTCCATACAGTATTATATTCTCTCATGAACAGGCTGCTCGTTCTCTGTGAAAAAACAAGCCAAAATGCTCCAGGAGCAGCATGGTCTCTGCCCACACTTCGGGATAAGACAAGGAGATGTTTACCTCAGCACCCCTTTTCCTCTACAAGCTCTACTGCTTCTGACTCCCACGGTTGCCTTTTTTCCTAATAGTTTCCCTATCCCCGGTCATCCCTCCACATCTGATTTAGTGGATTATTTCACTGTGTGGGTTATCTAAGGATTTATTTTCCCAGGCTGGTATACTTAAATGCATGTGAATTATCTGATATGGGGTTTAAACACATGAACATAAAGTAAAGGCTGACATGGGGCATGCCAGCCCACTCCAGAATGCTGTCTGTACACATGATGATTATTAGCAACTCATTTCACAGTGGCCCCTTCAAACCATTGTCATTGATTCAAACTAATGATCTAAGAAGGAGTGTCACTGGCATTTCCTGGGGCCAGTCAGTTCCAGTAATGGCTGAGGTTTTCATATAAAACCTCTGAACATCAGTTAGTAGATCCATGTCTTTTACTATCACTTGGTGAGAGAATGCGATTATTTGGTGAGCAAGAAGGATCAGAACACCCAGATTTGAAATTTAAAGTGATTGATCATTACTCTAAATGCCTGGCTAAGTCTTATGGCTAACTGGTGTTTTGAAACACTGCTTAATTTTTCCTCTAAGCCTTAATGTGCTAGAAAGAGTTGGCAGAGATTCCTGCTCAGACAGACTCAGAGGATGGACTGCACTTGCAGCTTATTTGACTGATATGCAGGGCATCAACCTTGCTAAAATATGGGATTCTAATAAAAGAAGATCCTTCACTAAGAACCCATTCTTTCTGGTGCTTTACACCACTGCATTGGTTGTGAATATTGCTGGGATATTGCTGTTTTCCCGGAAAGCAGATGACAAAAGCTGTGTCATAACCTTAGCTCTGATTAGAAATGGACACACACTTTCAGGAACAGCGACAGAAGCTGTAGAGTGGGAATAATCAATAATTGCTCTTTTGGCAAATAGATGACCCTGTGGACTCACAGAAAAGATTTATGGAAGGCAATGTATTTTTCTTATGAAAAAGAACAATAAGGGATAAAATGCCTGTTCCAGAGCTGTCGTTGGTATATAACAGTGGCTGATTTAAACTGAAATTCTGTTCCTTCCTTGTGGTATATTCGCATTGAATGTGATGAAAAGGCAGGCTAAAAGTGCTGCGAAAAGAGTACGCATGCACCACATCAAACAATAGGTTCAGTGATGCTTTGACAGCTGCCAGTGTGTCTCATTGTACAGGATGCGTAGGCACATCAACTAGTTAGTGAGTGAAGATTAGCACAGAGAGCGTAAAGGGAGGAACAGATATTGGGGATAAAGCAGCAAAGGGCCATCATGATGGGAGACAAGTTTTAGACCTTTCTTCAGCCCTGACTGAGATGAGCATAGAAGGCAAAAAAAAAAATGTAACACCACGCTGAAAACACTGAGCAGGTGCCTTTGCTAAAACTGGTGTGGGCTGAGGAGAAAGGAAGTTTCCAATTTTCATTTGGTATTGAATTCAAGAGTTGGACTGTCTTAACAGATACAGCTGAGCAGAAGGAATCATCTGGTATTATTCCCCAACTGGAAATGTTAGACAACCCATTTGCAGTGAACACTGAAATGCTGTGACTTTTGAACCATGAAATGTGTATCACTTGAACACACACTAAAGTACTGAAGGCAGGTGAAAATGTCCAAAGCAAAGGCTTGTAAAATGTGAACAAATATTCATGGGCATTTGTTTGCATTACCCTCTGATCTCTGTGAAGAAGCCCTTTAAATTTCATTTTGAGATGCTCTGGCAGTGTGAATACCTATGCTTTAATTTAGTTTGCTTTAGCTCCCAGAAAACTCTATTTCCAATAGTGATTTGAACTCCAAATCCTGGCCTGATTGATCTTGTCTCACCTGACAAGTCACAGTTGCTATTATTTTAGTGCCTGGCTTGGTGCCCAAAAATGTACGTATTTGTACAGGGGTATGACTTGCCATTCTACTAAATGAAGCAATACAAATAATGATAGTTTTCACTCTGAAAGAGCTTTATAGCCATCTCTGATTTCAGCCTCATGCTGGCTCTGTACAGCGTGCTGCTAGGATTTATTACTGTTTAGTTCATGTTGAAAGACCCAGATTTTCATGTGTAAATTGGAGCCCCCTTGTGCTAGGGATGTTATGGTGCTCAGGGATGAAGTTAGGGATGCAGCACAAACAAAGGGAGGAAAAAAAGGGTTTAATGCTTTTACTTACAAGGTTAGGGAATAGACCACATAGACAAAGAAGTATTTGTCAATGGGGTCACATGCCCTCTCACAAGATAGGTCCTATATGTCAAGCTGCAGTGGGAGCTCCTTTCAGAGCAATGGCAAAGCCTGATGTGGCAGAGGATAGGACAAGCTCTCCTGCTCCATGACTCCACACACTTCCTGGTGAGAGAGACCACAGTGAGACTTTGCAAACACGCCACCTGTGAGCCTAACTGACCCTGATTTAGACTACCTTTACAGAAAAGCAATTGATTATATCTTATCTCTGTTTCCTTCATCACTGCCACGCACCCATAACAAAATTTAATATAAAGAGATGATGACCATTTAGTTAGCTATTAGATTATGCTGTGAGCTGGTGAATGAGCTGAGATGGGGTGACCAGCTGATACCAGGCACCTGGGATTTACTGCATCTCCACCATGTGCACAGCCCCCTTTAGTAGTCAGGCCCTGCGTGACATGCCCAAGGTCGCCTGGGAAGTGTGTGACAATGACAGGAACCAAACCTGAGTGTCCCAGGTTACTGTCCTACCCTAGCACTAGTTTCTGTTTTAAGGATGGCCTCATGTCCAGAGGTGGAAAAGAAACATGTTCTAATCTATTTATTTATACCAGTGTAATCCAAAACATATTTAGCATGTGTATAACTTGAAATAGTAATGCTATTCCATGCAGGAGTTTATTGATTTGCAGAGAAGGAATGGCACTGTCAGAATATGGAGCTTTTATCCCATGGACTTATTTTCTGCAAGATGTCAGGCTGTGTAATCCTGCAAAGCTACGAGCCTGGCTGCCATTGGAGGAGGCTGACAGTTTTTCAGCAGTTTTTTAAGCTCTACCATCACCCATGAGCATTTGTTCTCTCTGTGTGTAGGTGGATTGATTGCTAGGTAGCTCAGTAAATAGGTTGGGAAAATAATACTTAATTGATTTGATATTACAGGTGACTTGAAGGAGTTGGGAAAACAATGTCAATTAAACAGTGCAAACATATATATGTATGTCTGTAGATAATGTTTTTAAGCACTTTTGGAAGAGGAAAAACCTATAATTTGAAATGCTATTCAGCTCTGTAATGTATTTAATTGTTTGTGTGTGTGTGTAAGTGGTAAACAGAGCTAAAGCTGTAGTTTAATCAATAGCTTTTCCATAAATCTCATCTAAACCAGAGCCCAGCTCAGCAGATGTTGATGGCTGAATTTCTAAGATATGAAGACCTCTGTCAGATATTACCTGTGATTCTGGATCTCTTGTGTGCTCAGATTTCTGTATGCAACAGCTCACAAATTAATACAGCAAAGTATGCTCTCCAATACCAGCAGTGCTTCGAATCACTTCAGTTGACTGAATATTGCATGAGACAGCTCCTGAAAATATCCCAGGCATCTTTATAGTATTTTCATAGAACTGCCAGGGCTACAGTAGAACTCTGTAATCCAAATAATATGGCAGTCTGCTGTCCACAAAACATCTTTCATTTGCTCCTTACTAAACATGTATTTGTGTTGATTTAGCATTCATGACATCTCATAATGGACCAGGATCCCACTGTGCTAACTGTTGTATGAATGCAGAGCAATATCTGTGCCCTGCAGAGTCTGCAGTCCAAGTCTCCATTATCACTAGTGAAGATGTCTCTACTGGTGACAGCAAACTACGTATGTCCATTTTTTTTTTAGCACAGTTTGTGCTACAACGTTTGCTCCTAGTTTTGGTTAATGAATTACTCGTAAATGCATACTCACTTGTCACTTATCAGTATTTGCTGAGTGGTCTGGACAAAAAATTACTAATATCCAGCTTGTTAAGAGAGCTGCTCACAGTTGACTCGTTGTTGTGTAATGGCGCAAAATAGTCATATGATGTATCTGTTCTCCCATCTGCACAGTGTTAGTTTCATTATACACTTTTTTTAGGCAGAATAATCAGGCTTTTTGCTCTTCTTAATTGTTTGAGTTACAATACTGCTCAAGACTCAAGAGGAAACAGGAGCCCCATTGAGTGATGTCAGATACAAACACTAAGAGAAAGACCATCCTTGCCGAGAAGGCCGTGAAATTTAGATGGACAATTGTACTATGGGAGAATAAAAAGGCGTATGCAATGTGAGATAGGAAATAAATTGCATACCTGAGAACAGAACTTATGTCTTGTGCCTGCCAAGTCAGTGCCACTTCCTTCCAGGAATGGTCTGAATTTGAAATCTCAGCTGCAGCACTCAGGAATGCACTGACCCCACACATTATAAAGAATAATAAAAAAAAAAAAACCAAACCAAAGACAAAATCCTAGTAAACTAGCAAAAATAACCTGAAACTTGCAATTGAGAACATAATGACCACTCAGATTTGTTAGTATGCATTTCAGCTAGCTCTACTTGGTAATTCAATTAGTGATGGCAGAACTGAAAAATAAGAACTCCTTTGGTACTGCTCCTAGTACCAACTTCTGCCTATAACTCATGGAGAACCTGAACCCTTGTGTAATTTTAAAAAATTTGTTGAGCTCTGACCCTATTGTTGCCTATTTTTTTCACGAGGTTTTTAGGAGGTGAAAGGCCTGACATGAGAACAAATGCATCTCCAGGCCCATCAGATAGTATTCATGTATAATTGTATGCATGTTTAGATTAAATAGATATATTTTGGGGATGCTTACCTGATTAATTAATCAATGTTTTTCATATCATCAGAGTTTTCTCTCATCTTCAGGAACACACGTTCTTTACAAAAGCATAAGCTCATTTGTGGAAATCAAAATAGTAAGTAGTATTTTCACAGCATACCATACAGTGATGAGTTGCATTTTCCCATTGCTTATTAAATGGTAAAGCTTCAAGCTGGCCTCAAGTTATCCCACCTGCTCCTTGGTATAAATCAACACTGCAATAAGTTACTCTCATACTGATGAAAAAGAAGTCCCTGCTCCTGAGGCTTCTCTGAAAGAAAAGAAAGTATTGGCTCTGAAAACAGCTGGTTACAATCAGATTGAGTGAAAATTGGAGTATAATAAAATACCTGAACTTACATCTTCCTTGCTTCCTTTTATGCATGCCACTAGCTAGTCAACACACTGTATTTGCTCGATTCTTTTCCTGTTCCTGTCATTCCAGTGATATGTTAGAGAGATGAGGACAGAGAGGTGTTTAGCTTCTATGCAGTATGATGCAAAAGCTACTGAAATAGCACAAGAAGTGTTTCCCAAGTATATACATTACGCAGTAGAAATAAATACCAGTCAAAATTGCTCCAAGGACCATTGACTTCATGTACCCCAATGGTAAACCAAATGTTTTGTTGGGATCAAAATATCTGCATAACATCCTTTTGTTGCCAGAATTGAGTGTAAATAGCTAAGAAGAGTCTACCTATACCCATCTGGAAGTGAGACATTGAAAGGGCTGCTTTTTCAGCAGTTTCCATGAATCCAAAATGTTGAGTAAGTGCATCCTTTCACTTCTCCAGACCCCTCCATTAAGCAGGTCCAAATGCACAAAATTAAGCCTATGCTTGCTGGAGTAACTGTCTGTCTTCCACTGGCTCAGTGGATATAGAAATAATTCAGTGTTTCTTTTCTTTTTAAATCCATAAATCCATTTTTTTATCCATATACATTTTTTAAATCCATTCTATGATATATAAAACTAAAGCCTGACGTTAGTGTTTGACGTTCTAGATGCTATCTCTCTTGGCCAAATTGTGATGCAGATGTAATGATCTTTTATCTCTCTGAACTTCTCATGCAGACTCGTTGCTCTTCATTCTTGTCTTAAAGTTTTTTTAGTGTTACTGTATGCTGTTAAGCAGTTACTCATATTTTAATGCAGAGGTAGCTCCTTTTTAGTGGTGAGTAAAAGTCCAGAACATTTTGGATCCTTTGGGGGAGGAAATATTAGTGCTGTTTTGTAAGATTATTCCAGTTCATATGTTTTTATTGGAGGAAAAAGGGGTATAAAATGTAAGGTAGGTATGGAATTTCAGAGCATGCTGTGAAATTTAAAGACATCACTAATTAAAAGGAAAACGTGTCTAAATCCCCATACCAAATCCCATAAAACTCTGTTGTCAAGGTATTGAGAGACTTGCTTTAGGCCCAAAGATAGCAGTATCTAAATGCAGAAACATAAATTCTGTGTTTCGAGAGATCTATTAGTTTAATTATATCAGACAAAATTTTGACTTTTTTTCCTTGCCTTTTTTTATTTTTATATAGCTGTTTTTCTAAAATCACTAATTAGGTACTGTTCTACCTTTGGCATTTCTTAAAAGAATTTATTGTCTCCCTCCAAGAGTAAACCATGCTTCTTCAGTGGCACATCTGTCTCTATTCTAGAAATGAGATAACATTTTCACCTAACGCTAGCTAAGGGGTTAAACACCAGGACCTGGATACCAAGATGAGCAGCCCAGGTCTGTCCACCAGAGGCCTTCTACTTCTTGGCATCTTTTTTATTTAGCCACTAAAATTCAGTGCTGCTGTTATACCTCAATTCCTCCTCCTGTGTCTGTGCACATAACACCCTTGAATGAAGTCAAGCACTTTGTTATGAAGTCTTTTTGTCCAAGCATGTCTGCTATTTCCTTATTGTTATCCCTTTTATTGGGCGATTGCTACTGCATCTTCACGGTAAAAGCAGCCTGGCTGGGGAACCCTGCTAGTTTGAAATGTACGGTTTGCACAGTGCAGTGTCAGTGCTTAGGATACTGCTGGAAAGGAAAGAATTGGCTTTGTTTTGCCACCTGGACTGAGAGGACACAAAGTTATGCCGCCATTTCTGTAATGCAGAGCGCTTCTCCAACAGAGTCCAAACTGAAGTTTGCAAGAATGAAATGTGCCGTGGAAGGTTCTCACTGAGCACACTTTCATCAGAAGTGTTCTGAAAGTGGTAGTAACTGTTTCCTCTTTCCCTTAGCTCACAAAAATAAAAGATTTCACTTAACTGCTGGCAGAGGTGGAGCTGACAGATCCATGTCCCCATAGTTTCCCATAAGATGTGTAAAAGAGGTGAAAATGGGTGAATAAGGAGGACTTGGTATCCATGAAACTTTTTGTCACAGATACTGAGCTGTGAACCTCAGTGAAGAGGGATATTATTCAGAAAAAAATTTCAATGGTTATCTTAAAAGAAAAAAGCACTGGATATGTCATTACTTTGAGAAGGTGGTATTGAGCACACAAAGCTTGCAGTCAAATGTGGCTTGAAGGACAGGCAAGGCTTGACCGGATGGATCTTGTGGAATGATGCAGGTGAGCCACCTGGCAAGAAAAAAGTGGCAGATTGCTAAGAGGCGTCCAACTGTATTGCGTTATTTGGTGTATGAGGCAATTGCTTTGGGCACAGGTGCCTAAAACTTCTCTGATTTGTCTTCACCTGGGGCAAGTTGTGTGTGTGGGTGGATTCAGTGGCTGACAGGAGAGTTTTAAACTCACAAGGCTTAAACTTCCTTGTAGAAGGAAGTCTGGAAGAAGAAGCTAAGCAAAAGATAGTACCTCTGGAATGAGTGTCACTTTGCTAATATTTATATTATAAATAGCCCTAAAGTGGTTAACCTTAATCCACACTAAAGCATAGTATCACTGGGTCTCTGCCTACACATACTGTCAAACCATGGCTGTATCATGCAGTAAGTATCACAGAGAACCCAGCAGTATCAGAAAGTGGGTATTGTCCTTAGGGGGTCTATCAGCCTATCCCAGTCTGGCAGCAGAACTGTTCCCAGGGTTCTGCTAACCATTTAACATGTACACTCACTCTGAGGTGTTTATTCATGCATTGTGTGAAAACTTAAACAGAACTTTAATTTTTCTCTATTTCACTGCTGGTCTACTACAAGCACAAAATACTGAGCGAGAGGTACGTTTCCTCTTTCTCTTGGATCGATAGTTCTTTGTGCATTATAGATGCAGACAGACAGGAGTGTGAGTGGGGAGTTTCTGACCATAGTTTTCCACTGGACATGCTCTACAGTTGTGCTTTTCTTCCCTGTGATTAGAATTAATTACTGCTGCTTCCCCTGTGCAGCCTAAGAAGAAAGTTGAAGGTATCTGTCAGTGGTGGTTGAAAACAAAATGAGAAAACAAGGACAAGAGGACAGAATTGCTTTTTGAGGCCAATGGACATTGAGTGAATAGTTGTGTTACTTGCTAAAGAAGTATGTGTCAGTTCTATATGTCCCCCTCTCTCCGAAATCAATAATGTATCAACCAGTCAGTCCCCTGAGACATACCGTGTGCATATAGCATGGATATAAAAGCAGGTAAGAAACTACTTTTGCATGGAAAGTAAATGGCTCTGTGTAGGAAGTTTTTGATATGTTTGTAAATTCAATCCCATTGGCTTTATTTATTTATTTACTTTGTATTTTTATTTTAGGTATGTATTAGTTTTTCCGTTTGCCAGATTGCTTCAGCATGCCATGCAGTGCAATGCCACTTTTGTCCCAGTGAGCTGTTATTTCCATATAAAAAGTAGAGTGTTTTACAGTCAAGCATATATTTTTAACACTGGGGAATTTAAACTGCACCGTGTATTTGTAGAAGGTGCTTAGTGCAAGAGCTTCCACTTGAGAAGACCAAACAAACTGGAGAAATGTTCTGAAAAAAAATGAAAGGGAGGGAGGATGTAATTCAGTGAAAGTGAAGGCAGGAATTTATACATAAGCAGGAAGAATTGGCTGTACAGATTGAGGCAGGCAGCAAACTAGTTATGAAAAGGATTTGGGAACTGTGGCTCACTAGCATGACATAAATTCTGTTGTGGGGGGAAACCAGCATTCCCCCTTGGAAATAGGCACTGGAATGATCCCTCTGCTTTTCTCAGCATTAGTTAGGTCACAGCCAGAGCACTGTGGCTAGTTCTGGGTGCGTTTTTTCACAAAAATGTGGGTCAGAAGTAGAAGAGCTGCAGAAACAATTGGAGACCTGGAAAACAGGATTTGAGAGGAAAGGTCAAAAGAACTCAGGGTTGTTTAGCACAGGAACAAGTCGGATAGAAGGAGAACATGTTACAGTCTTTAAATACCTGCATGACTACAAAGAGGAGGGGAATAATCTGTTTTCCATGGCCATGGTAGGAGAGATGGGCTAATCCTGTAGCAAGGGGTGGATTTGTCTGAAACATGAAGAAAGTAGTAAGGGTGTGATAGCAAGGTCTGCATTTAAGCACTGGGATGGGAGGCAGAGGGATCCCCATTGCTGCTTTCAGAACAAAGGGGGCACTCATCTGTCAGGAGCTGTCAAAGCAACCTAGGGCAGATAGAGAAGCTAGGTAACTTCAGACGGTCCTTTCCTAGAAGTCTCTGTGTCTGAATTTCATTTTAACAGGTCCATTTGATCTCCAGCTCCTGGGCTAGACTGCAGATGTAGGCCCAGCAGCCATATGATCACCAGCGTGACTCAGAGAAGCTCTGTGACAGGTAATTTACTTCCTCAGATCTCCCACCCATGCCCAGCTGGAGGGTTAGCTATCTGATTGTCCTGGTTTTGGCTGAGATAGAGTTAATTTTCTTCCTAGTAGCTGGTACAGTGCTGTGTTTTGGATTTAGTATGAGAATAATGTTGATAACACACTGATGATTTAGTTGTTGCTAAGTAGTGCTTATACTAAACCAAGGACTTTTCAGCCTCCCATGCTCTGCCAGGTGCACAAGAGGCTGGAAGCAGGCACAGCCAGGACAGCTGACCCAAACTGGCCAAAGGGATATTCCATACCATATGATGTCATGCTCAGTATATAAACTCGGGGGAGCTGGCCGCAGGGCAGCCATCGCTGCTCGGGGACTGGCTGGGCATTGGTCAGCAGGTGGTGAGTGGTTGTGTCACTTGTTTTTCCTGGGTCTTCTTCCTCTCTCTTTTTTTTTTTTTGTTGTTTTCCTTTTCACTACTACTACTACTAATAATAATAGTAATAATAACAATACCAATATCATAGATTTATATACATTATATAAATATATAATTTATGTTTTTCATTCAATTCATACACATTACTATACATTATTATAATAATAATATTATTATGATTGAAATATAATAATTATTATTTTATTTCAATTCTTAAACCGTTCTTATCTCAACCCACGTGTTTTCTTACTTTTGCTCTTCCGATTCTCTCCTCTATCCCACCAGTGGGGGGAGAGTGAGTGAGCAGCTGTGTGGTGCTTAGTTGCCAACTGGGGTTAAACCACAACACTGATAAAAGAGCTGTGCATCTCAGATTGTCCATTCCAATCTTTTCATGGATAACACTGCTCAGTCTGTTCCTATAACCCCTCCTCAAAAGCAAACTGGTAGAATTCATCGAAGATCCTCCAAGCTCAAATATGTCAGCCTAAAGCAACATCTTGCTGTCCAGGAAGAATCACTGTGGGACACTTAACTGGCTTTATATCGGCTAACAAGTGGAAAAGACAACTACAGCCAGATTCTGTCTAGCAACAGATAGGTAAAACTGACTCCCTCTCATTCTCTGTTAATCTTATCCAGCCAATTCTTCTTTGCGGTTTTCTCTTTCACCATTGCCAGCTTTTGAGGTTAGGCCATAGACAGTTAATCTGAAAGATCTAGTAATGGCAAATCCAAAAGGAAAGAATGGAGAACTACTTTGTTCTGTTGTTTTGCAGAAAGATTTTGTTATCCAGTGACTGGAGGGAGAAAAAAAAAAAAAAAAGTAACCTTGCTAGTTACTTCCAGGTAAAATAAATCCAAAGGAGAAAATATTCATACAGCAACAGTCTCTAGATCCCAAAGTCTGTTTGTAATTATTCAATGCCTTCAATTCACTTTCCTTTCAGAAATACAGGGAAGCATCTTTAGCACTAGGCTGCAGAGGAAAAAATATTCATATTTGCCTCTTCTACAAGTTACCTGTTAGCCCCACGAAGAGAACTGCTCTGATGAAAAATTCACCCATGGAAAGTTTCAATTTCTTTAACGTCTGAAATGTGATCTCTAACCTCTTTCCATTTTCTGGAATGTTAGATGTTGAGTTATGGTTCCTGAAGACTAGTGTGACTGGTGTGCCAAAAGCCCCAAACGATGATCCCTTGTAACACAGTTTGCTTAAATTCCATGCTGGCGTAGTAATCAGCAAGCACATTTGGGTCTCTTTATTGTTTTATCTACTTTCTGCATATACACTGACATAATTTTATCCTTCTCTTCCTGTTTTATATTTGGGAGAATCTTGCCTGGATTAGAAGATCACATATTCCAGTGCTCAGGATGCATCATGATTCTTGCAGAAAGCCCCAGGGGATCATTCAGAACAGGAAAAGAAGGCCTGGAAAATACTGTTGTGAAAGATATGGTCAGAAGCATATTTAACTGCCATGTACCCTGTGTAATGGGATCAGTTCAGGATCGGTAGAGAGGGGAGAGAGTTACTTGTCGAAACTCCAGCACCACCTTGTACAACAGCTGGCTGGTCCTAGGAGGTTTCCCATGCAGCTTGTAACCAAGCAAGGCTCTGCTTCATGCGTAAGAGTTGATGGATTCACGGCCCAAATTGCTGGCTCTGTTTATCTCTCTGAGTGTGGTACAAATCCTAGTTACTAAAAATCAAGAACAGAAAATCCAATTCTAGTTGTAATATCAGTCCAGGTCCAATTTTGAGTAGGTGAAATAAACTAACTTCAGACACCAATGGACAGTTGACTGCTGCACAGTAACACAACACAATTTAGTACAATTTTCCACAGTTGACATATGTTGATCAATATAGGACTCAGAATTTAACAGGCATAGAATTTCAATTAAACTGAATTACAGAAGAGTATAGTCATCACCATGCTAGGAAAGAGGTGTTTTAGCAAATGAGACAGACAACCCCACTTTCTGCACACTGTGCTGCAGCTGGTCTGTGAATTAAAAAGTGGGCTTTAGCTTTCAAATTTTCAACAACTTAATTCTTAACCAAACCGTATCATTAAGGTAAATTGTTTTTTTTTTTTCTTTCTTTTCTTTTTCTTTCTCACCTTTTCCATTTCTATTGGGGCTTTGAAAAGGGTAAGCACTGATTGTTTCTAAACTGACAGGCACTTTATTCCACAAGTGGGCATGAAGCAAGATAAGCAACCACAAGCCCAGGTGGGTCAATTCCATTTTGATTGCATTGGTCAGCAGCTGTGGTATGCTTAGCCAAGCCAATCGGGGGCACAGCCACATGCAGGTGCTGTGCTGTGCATATGAATGAAAAACCTTGTGGATGTGCATTACAGGCTTGATGCTCACTGAAATGCATTTGTGTGAATGTGCACAATTCAAATGCCCTCCTATTTGTTGCTCTTCATGCAAACACTGATGACAGAGTGCTATTTACCATGCTGCAGCCAGGTGTTGCAAAAGGATCTCTCCCAGATACCAGGAGGCAGGTCTAGGTTTTTCTGAAGAAGCAGGTGCTTTCAGCTGTCACCAGCTTGTTTTGCTCTGGAGAGCTGTTGAGTGCAGGCCGTGTTTTTCAGAGCACAATATTCTAAAATGCAATTGGTGTGAGACAGTTTCTGTGTTTCTGGGCTCTTCCCTGAAACATCCATTACCAGCCAGGCCACCAGGGTATAGGGAAAGGCTACTTACTGTGCATTCAGAGGTGACCCAGTGTATCTAAGTCTTGGTAGGTCTGACTGTGCTGTATTTGAATGCTCTAGAGAGTGGCTGTGAGATACTGTGAATGGTGTGACATATACAAGGAATTGCTTTTATATCTTCTGATAAGAATGTTGTGCATGTGTGTGAATTTAGTGCTGAACTAACAGCCCAAAAAAATGTATCCACAGGAGAGCTTATCCATGCCGCTGTGTCTTAGCCCTCATCTGGAGGGACCAGATTTAGAGGTGAAAAGTAAAGACCTCTCAATAGCCCACTGAGTGCCTTGTTTCTCTGTGAAAATATGCAACAAGGGTGCCAACCCTGGCAGCAGGTTTTGTCTTGTGGACACATTTCCACTGGCAAATGGACCTAAGACCACCACACTCCCTTCAGCTGCATGATGCTTAAAGTGGATATGCTTTTCCAAATGGTCATCTGCTCCAAGCTGACCTTCTCCAGTGTTTTGCAGGTGCCCACCTGACCTTCTTGCCTGCTCTAAAGACCAGGCCCAGTTTGTATGAAAGCCTGTGACACAAATGGTGAGATGGGTTTATCAGCTTCTGGCCATGGCAGGCACAGACTTAAAGTGCCTGTTCATCTCCATTTGGAGACAGACCATCTTCACCTGCCAGCCTCTGGTGTTTTATAGAAAGTTAGATCTGAGATTGTTTCTCTGGATGCACATGAGAATGCTGGAGCTCTGGCACCTCCTCTCCCTTCTTTTCTTGGTGTTGGTCACCTGGAAGGGAATACTGTACAGGTCTGTAGGATAGCTTTTGGGATCTCTCTGCTTCCTTTTCATTTAAAGTCTTCTGCAGCCTCAGATACTGACAGTACCTGTACTTTAAATAACTGTGCTGTCTTTTCCCTCTCACACGCTTTCTCAGTGGGCTCCTCCTCTTTGAATATTCAGGGTTTGATTCTTCTCATTTAGATGGTAATTGACATTTCCATCACGCTGTACTTGTAGCTCTTCCTACTAAATGTCATTAAATTCACTTCTCTGTGGCTAAGGATACCTTTTATTTACACAAGAGTCCCAACATCCCTGCATTTGTAAACACAGTAATTACATATCATTTTTTCTGTTAGTTCTGGCAGGTTCAGAGCCTAACTAATGGCATGGTGGCTGCGGTGCTCCATGCAGAGTAGCTCACTCAGGTGTCACCTGCTCCAGAAGACAAAGCCTACAGAAGCAGCATGAATTTTAAGCTACACTGGGTACTCTCGTGTTCACTTCTCTTCCCAGGCAAGCTTTCTATCTTCTGTGGCTTCGTGAGGTAGTAGGATCTATCTGAACCCTTCTCTGGACTGAAAATCAGATTTTTTTTAAAAGTATCTGTGACTACTGTTAGAGTAGTAAACCTTTCTGGACAGGGAACCAGTGAAATCTTTCTGGATTTCATAGTGCTCTCCTGGCATCAAACCATATTCAAGTCATGTACAACTCGGGCCAGCTGTGGTTTCTGTCTGTTCAGGACACCGCAGAGCAGCATTGGGTGGGCCACAAGTTTAACACTGGTGGTCCTCAGGTACCATCTGATAGGTCTGTACTGCAGTGGAGTCATGGCAGTGACTCTACTATGGCTCTAACGAAGGTCTGATCACTCAGGGGAACTGAAGTTTTAGAATATCTGTAGAGATTAAAACGTTTGCACATTTGGACTCTAGTTAAGGAAAAAGAAATATAAAAAAGTTCATCTATGTACATAATATATATACTGATTCTCCAAAAGTCTGTTTCTCCTACTGCTGTATGGGGACATTCATTAGTGGCACTGGGCGTGATCACTGTGAATCTCCTGTGCTTTGCTGGAAGGATCAATTGCATTTATATGACATCCCAAAGAGGATGGTTCTAGTACAGATCAAATACTGTCTGGGCCAAGCAGGGCCTTGCTCATTTTACAGACTGCCTATAAACAGATACTGTTAAGTTTTTTGTTGTTTTTTGTTGTTTTTTTTTTTTTTTAATTATTCTTACCGGAATTACTATTACTTCTTTTGCTGTCACTAACACTTCTGCCTGTACGAAATAAATGGAGAGAAAATACAGTCACTCTCTACAGCATTGCTCTTTTCTTGCTTTCTGCAGTACCTGCTAATTAAATTGATTGTTTGTTACATTTCCCCTCTTGTATGAAATGTGTTTGTGAAAAAAAAAACCCAAAAAACAAAATAGCCTGACTGCAAAGACACGAACCCTTGCTGAGAGAGTCAGAGGCATGAGGCCCATTGGAGATTGCACCTTTTGGGTGTCAAATTTAAGGTTTTCCTTTCCCACAGGAGTGCAGAAGGTCATATCCAGTACTTCAGCTGGAGATGGTCGACCCCAGAAATAATGCTGTAAGGCAGGAAGGAAACTGAGCTGGTGGCAGACCAGCACCAGGGTTAACACTTGTGAAAGATTCTCTGCCCTGTGCTAGCTCCGAAGATTACAACAGCTATTTCTTTTCAAGTAGTTACTGCTTGGTTAGAAGCTTGATCCAGGTCCTGCTGGACACAGAGGAAGGCTTCCCACTCTGCTGGGATTTGGATCTCTTCATCCTTTGGCTTGGGAGTGCCTATTAATGGAGCACTCAGAAAAAAGGAGGTTGATCTCCAGTTAGCAAATAGAGAAATTGCCAATTGGTGGCCATCAGGCACCTGTGAGAATAGAGCTATGTAGGGGCAGTAAAAGCTAACTCTTGTTGATGGCCACCAGCTCTGGAGATGTTTTTTGGTAATGTTGGAGACAGCCAAAAAATCTGGGCAGGTCGCAGTAGGTCAGCACACCAGAAATGGTTATTGTTGCTTTTGTCTGAAGACTGACAAAAAATAACAAGAAGGTTTGACTTTTAAAGGGAATGTTAAAACTGAATTGGACTGCAGTCCTGAACAAATTTTGTGTTTGCACACATTTGGCAAAGCCAGAGGTTGTGACCTGAGGTCACTGCAAGCTGATGAGAGGGGAGCGTTTCTTCATTCTTGCAGTTATAGAAATCCACGGATGAGGTGAAAGGAAAGGATAAAACATGTTTATGCTTAAATCTTTGATCCTTGAGTGAAGGTTATATAAACATCTAGGAGTATAAACTTCATACTTACTGAAATAGAAGAGGAAATAGTTTTGTATGGAGGGGATGAGTAGTTCAAACAAACCTATATTGTCCCTTAAAATTTCATCCACCCTCCTCTAAATGCTATTGCTGGGTAAGTCTTGCCTTGAAATCCTTCAGAGATGCACCCCCAGGAAGCGCTCCTTTGGAACCTGTCCTGGCTTTCTGGAAGTGCCAGCCTGTCCTTTCTGTTTTCTACAATGGGCTAAGAGAAAGGGTCCAGGTTTTGCCTGACACCTTCATCCAACTTGAGGATATCCTTGGACATAACTGGGTTTTGAAACATTTTGATCATAAAAATTAAATGAAGGTAGGGGCTAAATCTTATTTCCCACTGTTTCTGCTCTCGCTCATCTCTGACACCAGTATCTGATGTATGTAATCAGCTGATCTGTGCTGGAAAGGTTAGAAGTGAAGGATGTTCCTCTCTGTTACAGATTAGCAAAAAGTTGGAGTAACTTTGGCCTTATGAGACTTGAGGTAAATTGGCTTAGCCCACATAAGTGCAAACTCACAGTTTGCAGGACAGGTTATAGCCATAGATGGAGAAGAAGTTGTTTCTTTTGGATCAAGTTTTACTCTATTGACTTGAAAGGAAACTAAAGCACAGGGTAGATTTTAAGCTGCAGAGTGCCAAAATGTCTTCAGGTTTTGGCAAGTAATCTGGCAAAATCAGGTTACTTCACAGGATTTCTGTCATCTTGCACTGCAGAAATCTTGTACGACTGCAAATTCTCTCAAGTTTTTCCCCAATCTTGAGCTCCCAGGTATAGGATTAAGTTGAAGGCTGATTCATAGAAATCAGAGACATGTTCATACTGCAGATTCGAATCCAGTCCTTTTCCTCCCTTCTCTTCAGTAGCCACATTTCTATTCCTTGCATAGCTAGACATGGACTCTTAAAGGGAAATGATTTATAAGATACTCATTATCTCCCCTAAACTACGGACTGTGGCCATTTTTTCAGTTATTACTGTTTTTGTAAAGTACAAACGTGAATTTGCCCAGGGGTGTGTTCAGTTGCTCCAGACAACCTGAATTCACAGAATCTGTCTGTCAGGATTTGAGGATCAAATGATTGTGTCACTTGAAAGGTGGCTTCTCCTGAGTAGCCATCTGTCTCCAGACTGATCTTGCTGGGCCTTCAGCTGCAGATGGATTGCCCCAGCACACCCCAGAAACTTGTGCTTTTTCCTCAGCACATTCCTGCAGTAAAAGTCACCACTCAGCAAGAACAACTTTTACCTATTAAGAAGCAAAACCTCAAGGAGGTAGACACAAGTAGGAAATATTCACCTAACCAGTAGATGCCTTCTCGGTTCAGCTGAAGACTTTGCTTCACCAATTCCATTTCACTGCTCCTGTGAAACACATCCTGTATACCTGCATCCTAATTTCAGTCTCCATGGTCTCCACTATCTCCTCTATAGTTAGATTTCCATACGAGTTAGATCAGTTCTAGTTAACACAGGTTTCGTCACACTAAGTCACTTGTGGTTTTTGGTTTGTACCTCTCTCCCACGTTTGTCCTCTGCTCCCAGCCTCTTATGCCCTGGCTTGTGGGCTGTTCAGAAGGGCTTCCTCTGCTTTTTTGAGTCATTCATCAAATTAATCAATACAGATACACCTTCTACTCTTCCACGTGAAGAGGATGAGAGGAGAAGCAGGGTTTTGCTGGGAACAAATGTGCTAGTAATATCCTTTCAGCCTGAAAGGCATAAGAGAGCTGCCACCAATTCCTCATGATGAGAAGGAGATTCACAGTCAAATTGGCCTATTATTATTTTCATGGGGAAACTGAGTCAGAGACATTACAGCCAGTATTTCACCTGAGAAATCTGGCTGTCTTTTTAAGAGCCTTTATTTGGATTTAGGAGCCAAGGTCAATGTCCATATCTGAATATTTTGGTTTCTCTGTCCTCACTTCATACCAAGCTGGACGATGTGGGCATAAAGGCAGGGTGTCTCAACTCACAGCCTTGTGCTTTGCCAGTTGTGGTGCCTCTCATCTCATGAGATTTCATGGAAATCACCTTTCTCCACCATGCCTCAGTTTCCCTGCTTGTAAAATGGGAGCCTGCTCAGTTTGGAGAGAGAGTGCAGAAGCAGTGAGTAACTTAAGTCTTGATGGTGAGACAGGAAAATGTGGAGGTGACTCTAGTTAATGGCTGTGCAGCCTGTGTGACCTTTGCTTTTAACAGTGCCACAGGACATGCCCGTCTGCAAAACCCCAGAGAGTCTGACTGCAAAGCTTTCTATCACCAAGACCCCGTGAGATCCGATCCATCTCCAGAAAAGATCCTCATCACTCACTGAGCTTTTAATTCCTTAGAGAGGCAGAAAAGACAATATTCAGCAGCTGGTTATTTCTTCCTTTCCCTCAGTCCCTCACACGGAGTGTCAGTTTGAAAAAAAAAATGGCAGAGAACTGGCCATTAGCAAGGAAAACAGTTTAGGGAAGAGATGAAATAAAAATGCAATCAATTATCTCTCGCCGTGCCCAGGTGTGTGGGTGCAGTCAATTTTCAAAGTCATCGAGAATTTTAGATGAGAAAAGGGAAGCTGTTCACAGCAAATTGCAAGTGTTGGGGGAAGGGGGAGGGAGAAGGAGAGGGAAAGCAGAGAGGGGACTGAAGGAGAGATTAATTTCCCTCTTGAGTGAGAAGTGTGTTTGAGACAGACAGATGGGCTGTAAATACTCCAAACCAAGGACAGGAGCTGAGACAAGGGAGAGGCTGGTGATTGAAGTGTGGCTGTGATGGAGGTAGTACATTTCCTGGCCAAGGTGACTGGTTTTGTTCTGAAAGGGGGAGATGTCTGAGATGTGGCTGCCACACTTCACATCAGCCTGGACCAGGACTGCATATTTAGACTTGATAAGTGATATCCAGGTCCCAGTGGGGTTTTCCTTAAGGGTCAGCTTCAACTGCCTGCCTCGTAAGGGAAGTCTGAAGGGCAAGAGGGGAGGGGAAGAAAGAAAGAAAAAAGAGAAGGGGGAGGGAAAGGAAGGAAGGAAGGAAGAAAGAGAAAGACGCTCTTCTTTCCTCGTTAAAATTATTGAGCTGTCTACAAGTGGCGAGCAAGGGGACCATGTGACCAGCAGTTAATCACATTGCTGTGAAATGTGACTGCTGCTGATAATAGGATCTTTCCTTCAGTAGAATTTCTGTTTCAGAAGTAGTGATTTTCACAAAGAAAAGAGGTTGAGGGAGATATCATTTCAGATCTAACAGAGCCTGTGTACATTTTCTTTAGGGAGAAAAACCTCCTTTTTCCTTTTCCATTTGGCATCCCTGTTTGTATTATTATTATCATAATCAATTTTTCATTTTCACAGCCCAAACTCACGGAGTACAAATGTAACCCAGCTCCAGTCTGTCTGCTAGCAGATTAGTTCCCATTTAGTCATAAAGTTAACCAACCTTGTTCCAATCAATTAATGCCTAGAAGCCTTAATTTATTGATGCCCCAGTCCATGCTAGCCGTCAAAAAGATGAACATCCTGCTTCAAAATGAACTGGTCTGTCTTTCCTCCAACATACAGGAATTATAAGAGGTTGGTAGTAAATAAGCATTTAGAAATCCCTTCTGTACAATCAAAGGCAACAGCAGCACAGAGAAGAATAAAGGGGATTTTAGCATGCATGAAAAAATGTGCAATAAATGAATCGGGCTCTCAGGACAGGAATAGCAGGGCTGTGGAGCTACTGTGGGCTCGGCTGAGTTGGCTCATTCTGTCATAAATTGATCTAATGTACATCAGGTTACTGCAAGAGTGACAGGCAAATGAAAGGTTGTTGATCTATACACCTTCCCACCTTCGGATTTTGCTTGCCAGAATCTCTTCACTCCTTTTTGAGGGGCCTGAATTACTTTTGCCCTTGTTCTCTAGGTTTTTGACTGGATTTACTGGTTAATCCAACATGAAACTTCTCCCAAGCACACTGAAATAAGTAGGAGTCTCTCTGTTGGTTTCCCCGGCTTGTAGATCTGGTGTTGCTAAAGCAGATGCTTTAGTCAGAACTAATTAGAGTCGATCTGGTTGCATAAGAGAGACAAAACTGCAGCAATGAAAGCATTGAAATACTGAGGTTATTTCTGTTTCCGTGTTACACGACTGGAAAGGACATATTTTTAATTTTCTCTCCATACTTCAAATAGTAGTTGTTATTAACGCATGTTCTTTTCTTCCTTTTTGATTTAGAAAACAAAAAGCACCTATAATTGTTTTGATATTGAAAATAAAATAAATTAGAAAAACCCCAAAACTGCAGTCAGCTCAAGTGTTTCTGGAAAAGCAAAAAAGTGCAAGTTGAGGTGCTCAGAAGGGCTTAAATAAAGGCCAGGTCTCAGCTCTTATGCCCCTTCAGCAACAGGACACACTGTGGCTCCTCTGACAGCTTTTGCCTTCTCTGATCAGTCTGGCATACTCTTCTGACTGACAGATGATTTGCAAACAGACCCATATTTTCTCAGCTACATCAGCTCAAAATTACTTTGCCAACTAATTCTTGGGTGGTTGTTCAATTGCAGGCCGTTCTTTATGGGAGCAACGTTTTGACAGGCAATCTGCTTCAAGTGGGCTCTCCTCTCCCATGGGTTTGTTTCCTTGTGCCTGCATTGGCTGAACATGGGTAAGGCATCACTTTGTGGTTGCGAGAGGTGAGCCAGCAGAACATTTATTTCTTGCAAGCTGTGAGGAAGGTAATGTACAGCAAGCACAAATGTAGCTGGAGCAAAGGGATTTTCTCCTAGAAAATCTTTGTGGAAATATTTTTGATGCTATGCCCTCCTTGGTCTCCTCACCAGACAATGTCTCTAGGCTGTATCCTCTCATGCAAGAATCAGCTTGACCAAGGACAGGCATGTTCTTAGGGACCATGTGAGGAAATTGTTCCTTTTCTCATTTCTGCTGCTGCATTTCCTTGGTGGGGTTGGAAACATCACACCTCCTTTTGCACCTTGGTTTTAATCTACAAATGGAGGAGCCTGCCAGTCTTTGAAAGGTTTTTACTATTGGCCGATATGTTTTTTTTTTTGTTGTTGTTGTGACCAGCTCTTTATGCCTCATAAGCTCTGCATTAATTTTTGCATTTGGGAACACCACTTAAAAGAATGTGCTGCAGCAAATGTTGATTCCTGGCTTGGTACTTCAATTTGTCCCTGTGTGGTGTTCCCTTTGGTTCTCTGTAGACTTCCCTGGCAACAGAGAAGGGAAATTGGACCTGAAAATGGCTGAGCCATGTTTGCCCAGTCCTGTGCCCAAGCTAATTGGGGCAGTTAACTGATCTGCTCAGCTCAGAGACAGCACTGAGGCAGCAATACTGCTGCTCTTCATACCAGGAGAAGGGTCTCTTCACTTGGAGTATACCTTATATTCTTCCTTTGAACACTGGCTGGTGACAAAGACAGGCTGTTGGAGTAGGTTAGGTTTGGTCTGACCTATTTTGGTATTTCTTGTGAAAGAATTCTTTATTCCTGCTCTCTGTGGGTTTTTCTAGACAGGCCAGAAATTCCCTGTCCCTTCTGCTTTCTCTGCTCTTTATCTACTAGAATAGCTCAGGTATATTTCTCTGTTAGCTGCTTCAGTGCCTGCAAAGTCATACACAGAGCAAGGACCAATTTCCCATACCTTCTTACTAAACTGAATGGTTATTCTACCAGAACACAGACCCAAACACATCAACTCTCCCAACCACTGCCAGGCCCTTACAGTGTGGTCCAGCTGCCTTTCCTCCAGGTTTCCAGCATGCCCGGGGTAGGCCTAAGGGCCCTATTTGAATGTAGTTCAAGATACATAGTTCTGCCTCATTTCCAGCCTCACAGCTTCATTCTCTAACCTGTCATCCCTCGTCTCCTGTTCCTATACCCTACAGCACTGCAGCCCTGCTTGCATATGCTTCTTGATTCCCCTTGATTGCTTTTTGCACTTCCTCCCTTTGCCCATACTGGCTTGCTTTTGCAGGCAGTGTATTTATTGCTAGCTGGCAAATGCAAGCACTTGGACATACATTCAATTATCTTTGAACAATTTCCATTTACTCTGGTTTTGCTTTCTTCCCTTTCAGTTTCACTGAACACTGCCTGTATTTTCTCACAGCTTGTTCAACTGCAATACAGTCTGCTTCTGTTCTCCCTACTTTTCTTTTTTTTCTTTCTTTTTTTTCCTTCCACATTTTCCATGTTTTTCATTAAGCTCCCTTACTAAACTCTGGTGACCATTTCTCCACTGCTGCCCTTTCTGTATATTTGCACTGAGAAGGGTCCAAGTTTAACCTCAGTGTGTTAAATACTCCCTTCACCTGGAAGGAAATCAATGGTATAGGCAGATTGGGGTTTTATCTACTCCCCCACACCAAAATGTCTGTCTTTTTGATGTACAATAATCTCCTCCTCCCTAGTGGTTTCACTCTTATCTGGTTTTCCATTAAAACTTGACTTAGGCTTTATTTTACGCCAATGGAGTGCACTGTAGAGATGATAAGGGTCAATTCTGCTTACTGTTCAGGTGAAGGTGTGTTTTTGATCTTCAGATCACTTCTCAAGTACGTAATCTTCCCTGAGACCTTGCCTACGCTTAGAGTGCTGCTTTCCACTGCTTGTTCTCCCTTCCCTCTGGCTGGTAAAATATGACTGTATTTGGACCAACTCTTTTGTAACATCTCTTATGTAAGAGAGACATTTTGATTCAATAACTACAAAGAGAGGGGATATTGCAAGAAAGAAAAGTGATTTGATTGTCCATCTCTGAAATCATCCAGACTGGATGACTTTGTGGAAGAGTTGCTTTCGTCAAAATCTTCAGGAGCAGGGAAATATCTGTAGCACAGAGGCACTCAAGCTATTTTTAAACAAGCTGGCTTAGGCACAGGAGAAACAGCATGAGGTGAGCTGTGCAGAGACACATGATGCTGTAGTCTGAGTACTTCTAACAATAGTTCAAGTAACACTGTAATACTTTTATGGCTGCAGTGTAGAGATACCAGCCTGTCACACAGCAAAGGACTCCTCACCTCCGGTGGGGCTCTCTGTACTGGTATCTTTGACTTAATCAAAGTCTGGTCATCTGGATGAGAACCTGTGGAGATACCCAAAAGATGGGATTCATAAAATTTATGAAAGAAGATGGAAGAGGGTGATCTGCCACTATGTGAACACGAGCCACTTGTCTGAGCTGTCCTTCTCCACAACTCCATTAGCAACATTAGCTAGTGATGGAAGCTATCATGATGGTATCTCCTTTAAATACTCTTCCACTCACCCACACCAACAGCTTGTAGTTTCTGGTGAGTACAGCCATGAAACAGAGACCTTTAGCCTTTCTCCTGTAAGCACTTGGGTATCACTTACTTATTGGGCATGAAGCTAATTGAAGGGTAGTTAATGCCATCAAGCATTGGGATGTATTTATATTTTTAACTACATGTAAGTGATTATCAACATTATAAATAATTACAGTCTGCCTCCCAGCCCCTCTGCTCCATTCCACCCTGCTAATTGCAATGCTTAGATCTCAGTGAGCTCATTATGTTTTGTCGATATTCAGCTCTTTGGCTTGCTCACTTAGTAGGGACCGGAGGGACACAAATGGGAGCTAAAGATTGAAAATGCCAAGCTCCTAGGGATTTGAGCTAGTGATCATCACTGCTTCATCTCTATGCACAATTTATTCAGCACTCCACCTTCCCTAATAAATTATAGATCCCTCAAAGGGAAGCTTTGCCAAGGGATGGGCAATTGCCTTACTCGCGGGGGAGCCCATTCTGTGCAGTATTGAGCCTCTTTGACATCTGGTCCTTGCAGGATTGGATCCCTCCTGCCCTATCCCTCTGCCCGTCTCTTCCACCCCTTTTGGGAAGCATTAACCTTTTCAATGTGATGTATGCGAAAGGGCGACAGTCAGCAGTGGCAGTTCCTAATGGATTCTGTTTGTTTGGTTGTTTGTTTGTCTGAACTGCCTGCAATGCTGTCCAGACCTCTTGGAAAAGCAAGCCAGAGTGCAACCAATATTTTAATTAGCAGCAAAAGGCAGAGAGGCTTTTAAAGAAGAACAGTGTTTGAATTCAGAAGTAAGGAGCAGATGAATGGGCAGGAGACCTGGGATTCAGTCCAGCTGAAGATGGTAGCACATAGTGCCTGCCTTTAAGTAGGAGCTGAGTTTTCAATCGCAGACCATAATGGTGAGTGGTGAGATGGTTATGGCGGTCTTTTGGGGCTTGTGAGCTACAAAGCTGTGAATTTGTGCCCCTTACTCTTCTTCTGGCAGTGCCAAAGTAGAGACTTGTCAGATCTGTCTTGCCAAGGACTGAGAAGAACCCCAGTGGAGGATGCTACTATAGAACAAGATCTGAACCGAAGGAACTGAGTTACAGGGGCAACTGTTTGCCCATCCCTCTGTCCTCAACCAGAATCAGTTTTACTTTCCCCTCTCCTGATACCTGTTTTCCTAATCCCATCTTAAGATGGGGATGCCACAGCCTCCCCAGGAGAGATTTTTCTAGTGCTTCACTAGTCTTATTGCTGGAAAGCTTCCCCCAAAATCTAATCTCAATCTGTTTTATTGTAAATTAAGGCCGTTGTTTCTTGTCCCATTAGCAGCAGATGCAGAATAGTCTATCCTATTCTACAGCAGCCTTTACTTCTTTGTACACTCTCTCTCTTCTCTATTCTGTGGTCCAAAGTCCACAAATCTTTTCAGTTTTTCCTTCTCGGGCTTTGTGGACTTCTGATCATCCTTTCCAAAGCCCTTAAAGTCTCCAGAAAATTAAGCTGAAATTAAACCAACTTCAGGAGTAGCAGAGTCTAACTCAGCTTTGTGACTCCACAGCCAAATGTTGCTTCTTGGAAGAGTCTGGGACACAGCTGGGAGCCCGGTCATCCAGCTTTGCAGTGACCAGAGATGGCTGCTCAGTGAAGAGAGTCAGTCAGTCTCAGCCCTCTGCATCAGGGTCGACAGCTAGAGCAAATGTCCTTTGGCACCTGAGGGTGAATGTTCCCTGGTGATTCAATGTGAACACCAGTGCCAAAAGTGGATCTGAGAAGGAGGAGCTCTCTCCAGGTCATGCAGAAGTTGGTGCTGCTGTGTCACCTGAGCTGTGAATCAGTAAGAATTCTCCAGAACAATACTGGAACTTGTGAATAGACGCAAATAGGGCTTCTGCAATTATTTCATGTTAGTAATATGGAGATGGAGATAGAGATAGGTAACACAAGCAGACAGTGAGTCAGTGCCAATAGCAAAATAGGATGCGGCCTCAAAAATATGAATGTTTAATAGGAAAAGTCATATAAAAGAATTGGGTTTACAAAAAAAAAAACCAAACCAAAACAAAACAAAAAACCCAAGCAAACAGCCTCCTATACCTGTTATCTTTATCCACTGAGACTGTTATTCAGTCCAGCCCCTCATTTTGTTGCATAGGCACTGTGCCAGAGTAAGGAGCAGTGCAGCAGACAGGCCTCACCATATACGGGGAGTTTGAAGGAGAAGTGATTTTCATAGCCATAAGTGGCACTCTGGAAAATTGAGAGATGCAAAGTTGCTGCTTATGTCTCTCATAAACTCTAGAGGTTGCTGGATAAATTATGGTCACAAGAATGTTGTTACAAAAGCTCTTTTCATCAGGGAAAGCAGTGACCCTAAATCTAGCCCACCAGTTAATGCTGGGCCCTTACAAGTACTTGCTTTGAGATGCCCCTTTTATAAATCAAGGGCCACTCCTACATTGACTGTACAATGGTGTACTTCCAGCCACTTCAGCAAAGTTGGCTATTGTTTCAATGAAAGTTGGTGGATCTGAAGTTTGGCAATGGTTTACTCCCACCCCACCAGAGAAGTGAGGGGAAGAGACAGGCAGTGAAGAAGGGGAGAGCTGCAGACCTTTCTAGCATCTTTATCCAGACACAGACCCGCTCCTGCCAGCAATCCTTCCCTGGGGGACATGATGTAGGAAACCAAGCCAGCTTGGGTGAGTAGCTGTTTTAGCAAGGGCTTTGTGACAGCAGTCAGAGGAGTGATATTTGTGGCAGGGACTTTATATAACTATATTTGTGTGTGTGTAGATTAAATATATATATGTGTGTAGTGCCTTATCACTGCATTCCAGCTTGAATTTAAAGCACAAAGGAAAAATCAAAGGTTTTAGAAAAAGCTGAATTTATCTGGGAATGGGAATTATTATAGCAAAGATGCAATTAATTGGGAGGGATTGTGGAGATTATAGTAATATTTTACTCCTTCCCTACAATGACAAAAATAGCATTAGTTTCTCTACCTACTACTAATAGCTGTAATTCTCTTCTTCCCATTCACCAACACCAGTCTGGAGTGACCACCTACAGATGAGGTGATGTGAAGAGAGCTTTGGCCCAGCCCATGTGTGTCCCTGCTTTAGGGAGGAAACCCCCCTAAAGCAGATAGCCTGAGCTTAAGTGTGGCATTGACCCTTGAGTCTGAGTCAGCAATGTAGGCAGAAATGAGGTCTTGTCATTCATAAGCTGATGCTCCTTTTTTCTCATTTTACTTCATTTAACTCTGGTTGTCCTCTCATCCTTTAGTGCCACTCAATCCCAAGCAAAGCAACCAAAGACACCTTCATAATTGATTCATCCCTTGAGCTGGACCCGCTCTGCCACCCCAGCCCAGCCTGGTCCTTGCAGAGAGGTCAGGTGCCCTGTCTCTGGTTTGGCCACCCATAGCTCCCATGGCAAAACCAACCCCCAGATCATTTTTGTGCTCTGACAGCCCTGGAAATGCGCCATTCCCAGCAGAGCTTTCTGCTGCCTGCAGCCTACACCACAGTGCCTTGTCCTGAATCAATACTTGCAGATACTGGAGATAACTCAGGGAGAGAAATACATTAACGTAGCCGAAGAAACAAAGATAATTATTTTTTTTCTTCCTCTTTTTTTCTTCCCTCCCTTCTCCCACAGAAAAAAAATTTCTTTTCTTCTCCCTCCCATCCTCATCTCTATGATCTGCACCTGGCAGGGCTCCAGACTCTTGAATTATTTCCCACTTTTCAATAAAGTCTTAAATCTTTTTTTAAAACTGCTTGTTTTAATTGAAACATTTCAATCAGTCAATTTGCCCCTTCTCTACCCTCTCACCTTCCTCCCCTCCCCCCAAATAGACCCATTTGCAGTAAATAATCTGTAGCCAGACTTTCTGCTCTGTAGCCAGACTTTCTGCTCTAAAGAAATAAATAATTCTGAATTTGCTGAATCCTGCCTGATCTCCCAGCTTTAAATCACTGCACTTTGTACTGAGCTCAGCCGAAATGTTGAACACACTGAAGCATGACTATTACTTGGAGACTGCAAGTGTTTTTAAAGGTACAGTCTCTGAGGCCATGGTCCTTTTTCCTCCCAGGACAGTCTGAGAGAGGAACTAAGCCAATTCCTGAGCATAAATTTTCTCTTCCCTGCATTCTGCCCACTACAAATGCAGATGTTGCTTGTCTTGAAGGCACTTGTCAAAGACTGACTGAAGGCAGAAGAAATCCAGTGGGTCTTTGAGCAAATACTGAAGAAGAGGCTCCTTGACTGAAATAATCTAATAGCCACTGGACTGAGTCCTTTTTCAAATGGGTGATATAAGGTAGGCTCCAGGAGGACCTCTGCATCTGCTCAGACACTGGAGAGCAAGTGCCCATGTTCCCAGGTGCAAATAGTTGCACTTGAACTCAGAAGAGCCTGGGGTATCCCAGCCAGGGAAGGAAGGTCCCCAAAATCATTATAAGCCTTGCAATCACTGTCAGCATTCTGCAATTCTCTTTATCTTTCCTCTACTTAAAAAGTTTAAAAACAGCTATATGCAGGTTTATATCACAATGGAATACAATCCTCATATTTCTTAATTCCTCATATTTCTTATTTAATCATACTTATTAATATCTTCTTTTTAGGATTGCTCTTGTCAAAGCTATTGACTATGCCCTGTCTCAAAATGCAAGCTGCATCTGAAGAGGGAAAATGCAGCATGCCAACAGACTACTGATGCCTAGTTACAATTTATACAACTCATGAGCTTCCAACAATTTAGAGATGAAAAATGGTTTATCCACACTTTGGTGTGTTGAGACACTCTTTCTACCATTTATCTTGAAACTGATTTTGTTTGGGTAGAGGTGAATGCTATGCACAAAGCTGTGAGTGGAATGTCTAATGGAAACTGTCAGGCATGGAACAATGGGTGTCATCGTGCTTCTGGGCTCAGATGTGAGGGACTAGGAGTATCCCCAAAAAGTTCAGGTCATGATTTTCCAGTGTATTTTGGGGGGTTTAATTAGAATTGGAAAGTATTGTACTTTTCTTGCATTTCCAACTAAACTGAAAACAAAAACAGTTAAGACTTAAGTTTTCATGCTCTTTTTCCCTTGTGCATTTGAGAACATTCATCAGTGATAGAAGAAGATTGTGAATGATGGATTTTCACTTGGAAATTGCTTCCCCTCTCCTTATCCCTTTTTGGTATATCAGAGAGAATCAGCTCTGTAATTTTCATTGACTGTGTGAAGAGCTGAGGTCAGCTAATCCACAAGGGCTCCCTCCCAGATTTGGCAAGTGACCAGAATTAAACAATAGCAAAGATCAGAAACATTAAAATCACAAGAAAAGACTCATCCTACTATTTTCCTGATACTCTAAATAAAGATTCATCAGACATTAATGTGAGACCAGTAAATGCAGGCCTATACTAATTTGGGGATAACTTGATAGAAGCTGTTATAATCAAGTTTTAAGTATATAATTTTTAAAGTATACCAACATATAGAGCATTGCTGATGCAATATTTTAATTAAAATATACTGGTGCTGAAATTCACTCCTTCTGGATTTTTCTTTTTCAGCTGTGAGCTTGGTTCTGACCTCTGTCCCTCAGAAGACCTCATCAGGAGTCAGCGCTGCCAAGATATTAAATAAACCATTTTCTTTGGTCATTTCATAGTTTAGGCCAGATTATCATTTACAGGAGGGCCCATTTCCATCTCCCACTGGTGTAGAGGGACCATAAGATGGATAAAATGTAACTTACATGGAGCAATGTGAAGATGGCATTAGGATAATGGAGCAGCGGTCAGAGATGTCCCTGCAAAATCATGCTCATAGTGTTGGTAAATTGCACGTGGATTCAGAGGTAAAAATGGGCAGTGGCCCTGTTGTGTTTCCAGTGTTACTTTGACAATGTGTGAGACATCTCACTCCTCTCTGTTTCTGTGCTTGCTCTGGACAGCCGGATTTTCCTTTCCCTGTCTGTGTGTCTCAAATCCCATGTTGAATTAAGTGCTCCCTTTTCATGGCCACATGTGGTAGCAGCTCTGCAGCTCAGTATTGCATGGAGGTTTTCATCAGTAGCAAAATGCATTCAGTTGGGTGGCTCCTTCACTGGTGCCGCTGTGTTGCAGAGGGAGAGTTGGTGTAGACAGGCGCTTCACTGCACTCCCCTCTGCTCCCCTTGAGTCTCTGCCTCCCTTCAATGGTAGCACCCCGGAAGGTTTGCGAGTGCTTGGCTCTATCCCAGCACTGGCTCCCGTGCAGCACCTCCACCTTCTTGCCTTTTTCTGTCTCTACCTCAAGATCCCTCCGTTCCCCATGTCCAGGTGTTAGCTGGAATCTGCCTGTTTCACTTTAGTTCATGAGAAGGGCAGAAGTGGTAGCTGTTATTGAAATGAGTTCAAGGGAAATACAGCATGGTCCTTATGGCACAGTCTCTCTGGCAGAGATAAAACAGTGCTCTTCAAGATACCTATTCTCCAACCTCCTCTTTCAGAGGAGGAGGGAAAATTACAGGCCTCTGATTACTCAGGGAGAAGAGCGCATAACTTCCATCTTTGTAATTTCTTCCACCACAATCAAGCATTGCAGGAAAAGGGCCTGAAAGCCTGAAACAGTCAGTCACGGATCTTTGTGGCCAGTTCCTTCCCTGATAACACACAAGAGGAATAAAAATGAAGACTCATCACTGCTGTTACATTTTTTTTTTCCAAAAGCATCTGTCTCACTGGGGATCAGGAACTGAGGCTGTTGGGAATGGAAATACTCTCCTTGGGGAAAGTCTTTGCTATTTCCAGGCTGTCTGTGTTCAGGGCATTTATAGATTTTAAGGCTGGACGGCCTGGTTGGTTTTCTCTAGTTTGACCTGCTGAGTACCATGACAGGGTGTCACCAGTAACTCCCACATCGAGCCTGGTCCTTACGCTGGAGCTATGAGAAGCCCCGTTCTCATTGGAAGTGGCAGACTCTTCCCAGAAAGTATGCCCACGTGCACCTCACAGCCCTGCAAAACCAACAGCCTGAAGCTTTAGTGCTTGCCTCTTGAAAGTCAGTAGGGAGGACAGGGTAAGTCCTATCCCCTCCGCACACTACCTTTTAGAAGATTCCTCCTTTGATAATGATTTTGAAATACATAACCAGATATACTAGACATTGTGAACCTTGTTTCCCTGGAGTAACAGTCTTGGAGAAGGATGCATCATCAGCGCCCAGACTTGCACTGTGTTAAATGCTGGTGAAAAGCCATAGAACAGCCCCCCTCCCCACCTCATCCCACTGCCAAGTCCCTGTATTGCCCCAATTACACTTGGCTTGAAGTGCCCCTCAATTAGATGTGATATGGGCAGCATCTCTTATTTATTAGAGAATAGTGTCAGCCCTGTGAAACAAAACAAGTAAGTAACTGGTGAAAACAGCTCTGCTAAAATAGAGGACTAGTTCTGATCAGGCTGGGTGTAATATAACATGGTGGTTTAAAGCTGTGTAATGCCATTTTCCATTAGAGCTCTTGTTTGAGTCAGGAAGGGGTTTGATCCACTGATGGAAGCTGTTATAAACAGACGAGAAAACCTCATCCATATTTCTCTTGAGATTCTACGAAGCTGACAGTATGCTAGCTGACCACAGTCATCTGGGACTCTCCCACACAAAATAACCCTCTTTTCATAAATAACAGGATTGTTGTTGTGGTGGACTGAGATTTGCTGTAGAATTCAGTTTTGTCAAACAAAGAGCTGCTTCTAGTTTTTAATCTGAGCTATTAAAAAGATTCATCTTTCTCTGTGTGTCTCATTTTCCTTCCCCTTTCTCCCTTCACTATTTTTTTTTCTTCCCCTCTCTCTGTCTGTCTTTAGGATAACTTACAGCTGATTGTCTGAAACAAAAGACTTTCGCAGGTCTGGTCAGTGGTGCCTCTGGATTGAATGGTCACGATTTCAAATCCTGTTTAGGACTAAACTTGGACGAATTCCATAAGCTAATAACCCAGCGCAGTGTTTCAAATTGATGGAGGTGCCATCCTCTAGATGAGACATAAAACCAGAGATCCAATCTGCTTGGCAGAGACCCCACAGGACTTATCAAAGATGAGTGGGGGCTGCTAACTGTTTTGTCCTTGTCAAATCCTTACCACCACCACAGCTTCTCTTCCTGTTCCAAAGCAATGACAGTGGACCTTATGAAAATGAGATGGCAAACTTGAAGGAGCCATCCTTTTTCTAATTATTTAAAGCAGTTTGCAGTGTCTGGCAAAAGGGGGAAAGAGAGATAATCCACTCACTTGAAAGTGGAATGACCCTGAATTTCAGAAAGCAAAACAAAAGCAAATGAAAGGTGCCACCATGCTCTGCAGCAGTGACATTATTAAATGATCAGTGAACTATTAAAGCAGCAACATTTAGTACCTCCCCTAATGACTTGTACTGCTAACTCGTTTCCAAATTGAGATTTTTACTGCCTCCATGCACAGACAGAACAAGGCTGTGTCTGTGCTTCTAGAGGCTCCAGCTTAAGCAGACTGTTCACAACAGGATCGATGAATCTTCTCAGTTGAAAACCAGAAATGGCTTATGAGATTCCCCACTCCTCTGTCATCTTTTCTTACCAAGGCTGGAAGCTCTGGGGTGTGAGACATGGTAGAGTTCATAAATACAGGGTTTTTTGCAGAGAGCACGGCACAGTTCTTGAACTTCCTAACATCTGTGAAATTTGGCAAAGTTGTGCACGAACAGCCTGTCCCGAAATCTCCCCAAAACCTCTGATGCCATTCAAAGAGTGAATGCTGTGAGAACAGCATTTGCATGAGGCACACTGGTTTTCACTTCCAGGTAGAAATATGGAGCATGGAAGAATGAGTCTACAGAGGACGAAGGGAGAGGAAAGGGAATTGCAGATGCTAGTGAAGGTGAAGATTCACCCAGATGTTTTCACCGTGATTCTCCAAATGGAGTTCTACTGTCTCATATGAGCTGAGCTCCCATGATGGGAATAGCTGGGAAATGGCCATCAAGTGCAGTTCAAGCTAGGTAGGGAGTTCCTGTCAGCAAAAGCACAGCATGTGTGATTGCAGAAAGGAAGTTAAAAAGAAAGAAACAAACAAACCACCCAGCAAAAGTGGGTTCTGGTTGTAATTGCAGTTATTTATGTGCTCATGATAATACTGTAGGCCGAAGTGGAGTCTGGGTCTTTCGTGCACCTGAAAAAAATGCAGATGTTATTGTTTTGATTTGTTTTTCTCCATCAGTTCTGCACATGCATGCCGCCTGCACTTGCTGAGTGAATCAGGCCATTTCTCTCCCAGGCTAGGCAGTCACAGGGAGAGACTATTACTGCTGTTTATGGTCTTATGTATCAGGTGCCTGATTTCCATGACAGAAACCACTCATCCTTTGCGGATGCAGCAGGTGGAGTAGAAGGGGTAGGACAGCTTGAGAGACTAGTATTATAACACGCACATTTTTTTATCCCCTGCTGGTTCGAGTCTCTCTTCATCAATGCTGACTGAAAGTTGTTCCCATTTTGTGACTTTTCAGTGGCTGCATGTGGCACAGGTTTGCATTTCTCATTTCTTCACAGTGTCCATCTACCTGTGTGTCCATGCTCTGCAAAATGCCTTTACCTTTCCTGGCAATCTTAGCAAACAGGAGGTCTGTGTGGGCTGCAAAACATGTTAAGAACTGTAGAAAAATGGGGTGAAGTGGCCTTAGAGGCCCTTCTATACTTCCTTTTCTAAACTTCATGCAGGACCAGTTAGACCTAAACCATTCGTGTCTGCTGTGGGTTTAACCTGCTCTTGAATACCTCTGGTCTGGAGATTTCCAGATGTGCTAAGGCAGGTTATTCCAGTGGTTAACCATCCTTACCTTTAGAAAGCTGTTCCTAAGTTCAGCAGTAGAACTGGAGTCCTCCAGGTCAGGGCTAAGGCAGAGTTGTAAGGCACCACATAGGAACTCATGTAGCCACTTCCTCGGCTGCACCCACTCTCATCTAAAGGCTTCCTTCCCTGGGACAGCAGGTCAGGTGTTTCCCACTGTGCAAACACAAGCAATGTAGAGAGACAAAGAAAAGGGCAACAGGGCCATTTCTGCCAGAGGAGCCTTCTGAGATTGGCACTGACAAAATGTCCTAGAGACTTTACTGAGTCCAATTACCACTTTATGTCTTTAAAGTGCCGAGTAAATGAAAGAAACTACAAGATCAAGCCATGTTAGTCTTCTCAATCCCTTAAATGTTTGACAGCCCTATCCCCTTCTTTCTCACTTTCTCAGACTACTTTGAACTCTTAACCTCTGTCACTGCTTTGAGTTCACATCTGCAGAAACCAAACTACCCCCAGCCATCCCCAAATTCCAGTAACAATCACAAAACACTTCAAAGCAGTGCTGCCCTCCCTCAAATTGATAAACTTTAAGCTGTCTCTAACTTTCTGAACTTTCATGCACGTACAGCTAGTCTCATCCGTCAGTGCTGGCAGGCTGCAGGGGAGCTTAATGGGTACTGCAGCAGCCGCGAAACAGCCGGTGCTGTTTCACACAACCAACTATCCCTGTCCACGCAGACAACAGCCGTGAACACCAGCTGTTCAGGCTGTGCTGTACTGTTGGGCAGAAGAATATAGATGCCCGCAGTACATATGGTATTAGGATAGCAATGAGTGTATCAGGATAGACCCTGAAACAGAAGGGATAGATCCATGTAACCATCCCCAGGCATAACAGTGGGAAGTGGAAAAGCGGGACTAGATCACGGGAGAGAAAAGCAGTGTCAGAAGTCAGCCTCAGCCACTAGAACTGGGCTTGACTGCAGTACTAGCAGAGCTGGTGGCTGGTTTTTTGCAGAACTAGAGCTAAAGACTGAGTCACATCAGTTCCACATCCCCACTAAATAAATAAACAGAGATCTTACAGTGATGCCTGAACCTGATGTCTCATGCTCATTTGTTTTGATGTGTCTAATGTAAGTGGGCGAGTAATAAAAGCTTCATTTAGAAGCTAGTGTCTTCATAGGCACTGCTGGAAGCCCCTGGGACAATGCACTTCTGGAATTTTCCTCTAATGGAGACATCAGCAGATAACTATTGATAAAGCAGAACATGCACACATGCACACAAAACAACCCACCAACGATTTATTTTCCTGGACTGTTGGGTGTCAGATGCAGAGGTCTATTTAGGTTCCCCAGGTTATGTACCCACCTCAGCTGCTGCATCAGCACTCCTGAAATGGCCATTGCAATGACCATTTGGGGCAGTGCCCTGGAGAAGTATGTGTTTATTGTAGTGTGGGTAGGCATCAGTTCAAAACAGGCAAAAAAAGGAGTCCTCAGTCCCCAAAATACAGCTGTGGATAATGGCATCGACTGCATTTCTCCCAGTTGGACATCACCCTGTACATAATAAGCAGGCATTGCTCTGTAACAGGCAGACCTAGTGCTAACATTTCACATGAGCAGGAGATTCACCCCATGGACATGTTGTCTAGGATATTATTTTTTAATGCATTCACAGGTTATTCAGCTTCTTTTTAGGCACCTGAGTCTTCAGGAAGGTCTAGTTGCTGTGCCTGCAAGGTCTCTGTGGCAGCTCTGATGTGCAGCACCTGCCTAGGATTGGGCTGAGGCTTAGCTGAAGGAGGAGTCATGGCTAGTGAGGAGAGAAAAGCCCCTGGAGTTACTGCTGACCTCCTTAAGGTAATCTACCATCCTTCCAGTTCAGTGCTAAAATCACCATTTCAGGTCCTGAATACAACACAATTAAAGAACAGTATATTCTCCCAGGACAGTTGGGGGTCAGTGCTAAAGGTTTGGAGGGCTACAGCTTTAATCCCAATCTTGAGTTTGTACACTGGTCCATGGCTGGTTCATACCATGACATTGTTGACCTCGTTTCCTGGATACAAGCACAGAAACACTGCTGTATCCAAGCATTTTTAGGTAATTATTTTCCCTGAATGTGGAAATTGGAAGGACTCTTTTGTCTAGTGTATTACTTCATGACCACCACAGGGATCTGCAACCAGGTGCAGGGGGAAAGGGAGATTGCTTCCTCCTGTCTGTGGTTTTATGCAGCATCTGCCTGTGAAAGCAAGAAGCAAACAAGATGATCCCCCACTTTATCTGCTTGCGTAAGTCATTTTGCCTGAAGCCTGAGCACTGTAGGATGGTTAATGTAAAACTTGCTCATGCATCAAATAGCAGTAATTTACCTTTAGTTTCTTCTTTTTTATTATTTTTAATTATTGAAAAAATAATGCTCCTTAATTAAAAACTCACAGATATGAAGCTTGGAAGAAATGTGGCCAGGACATTCTTGGATTACTACAGGCTGAACTCATTGGTGGAGAGACCACTAGCACCTACTCCTAAAACTCGGTAGGTCAGAAAGCAATTTCTCTTGCTTTAGCAGGGCTGCTTTTTTAATACCTTTCATGACTAAACTTCAGTGCTACTGTATTATGGCTTTATAATAAGTGTGCTAGTCTAACTGTGCTTATTTTATTGAAATTCCATTCGGAAATAAAGCATTTATGATCAGGAAAGATACCTGGTTTATGTCTGAAAAAATAATTCAGAGGATTTTGGAGATATTGATATCTTCCTGAATTCTGTCTGCTGTACACCAATCTCACACCAGTATCTTTAATGGACTTGCCCTTCATCTATCTCCTGAGAGTGAAGGAGAATCAGACCCACTTTATTTTGAAAAGTTTTAATTCTGGAAGTGAAAACTTTTTCAGTGCTTCAGGAAATTACTGGCAAGCCTGTGCTAAAGGCAAGGTTCTCCATCTCTCCTTGGACCTGCCGCAGTGCTGGCAGCCAGATGACAGGTTCCTTCTGCCAGTCCAACTGGAACCCTTTACCTGGGGATCCTCTCTTGCCATAAGTCCTTACTCCAGCTTTACAACCAGTTCAGTGGATGTTTGTCCAAAAGGAAGTCTTTGGACACGAAGTAAGGCACTGGTGGGCAGTGTGCAAAGGTGTGAAAGAGGGTTTGAAATGCCCAAGCTTGAATCCCTACAGTGCTGCTAGCCCTCTGTCTGGTGTTGGCCAGCTGGCGTCCTTTCAGTGTCTCTTAGCTTTTGTGAGGAGCAGGGGAGATACCACTGAACCATTTGTTGAGAGCTGTCATTCCTTGAACAGGTAAAGCTGTGTAATAATGTGAGGAGGGGAGCAGTGCAGGAACCATAGCTCCTGTTTCATGGAAAACACCATATTCAGAATTTGCCTCTGTTCTGAGAAAATGGCAATAATGCCTCCAAACTCAAAATTTCCAATTAAATGCATTTGAGCCAATTGGAATGTTTCATTTGGGTTTCAACCCTTAACAGCACAACCAAATATAATTTATATTTTGCAGTGGAAAAGACAATTCCAAATTGGCAAGGGAGGCAGCTGAGCTTGAAATTCACTCCCTTCTTCTCCCCACTTCCCCCCCCACCTTTAAAAAAGTAGCTGTGGGAACAGTTGCTTGTTTGCAAAGGAACACTTTCTTACTGAAGATTTTCTAGTGATGCATAAGATGGATGTTACAAATATCAGCCCAGACCATAGAGCAACTGCTGGAGTTCCTTCTGCAGACTTTAAAAACCCTCTCAGTGCAGCCATTCTGGCAGTTCCTTATATATGTGGTCACAGCCATCCCGACTGCATTAGGCGTTTAAATGCTCTGGTTTGAGTCCATCTCCCTTTCTCTGTTCGTGATCTTGACACAACAGTTTAGGCTGGCTCAAGGAGGATTGTCAGCGCTGCAGTTCTGAATGCTCTTATCTGCAGAGACCTGCAGGGTTAGCAGAGAAAAGCATCCAGCATCTTCCTCTCCTCTGGAAAATGAATGTATCATTTCTCTCAGACTCCCGGGGCCACAGCCTCCAAGGCTAAAAACCCACAACTATTACTGAACCTAATTACCACCTGACAGCAAAGTGCTTTTCCGTAGCATCATTCAGTTACCTCATCAAAAGGAATGTTTATTTGCTTTCTTCATTTTCATTTAAAGAACTACTGACAGTGGTAACTGAAGCATTTTAATCTCATCAAATATCCATGTCCATCTCTGTAGAGACAGCCACACCAGCAGGGAAAGACACACATCTACAATTGGGTTGCACAGAGCAAATTTTTCTTGTTCCCCCACCAGGGTCTAATGGGGTGAGGGATTTTTTTTTGGGGGGAGTGCTACCTCACAGTAAAATCCTAAATACAGTAAATGTTCAGCCCAAAGCCAACAGATGTTTAAGGAATAGATTTTTAAAGATTCATGTTGTTAATCTCCTGATAACTTTCAAATACTGGCTTTTCCCTGTAAGTAGACAAATGCCTTCTATTTGTATCCTGGGCTTTGTCACCTGACATTTGATCAGAGCCTGTATATATATAAAATGTACATCAATGAAATGAAATTGCTCTTTGAAGCTGTCATGTTAACTGCAAACCTCTCCAAAAGAAAATCTTACAAACTGCTGGGAAACAGAAGGGACGGCTGTGGCTTTAAATATGCCTTGGCTAGGCAGTGGCACTATGAAAGGTTTGGAATATGTAAAATTATACTAAATATCTGTGTAATCAAGACTAATTATATGGCATGGTTATTAGCTTGAAACAGGACATGTTGTGCCCACAGTTTATGAAAATATATTAAAACATTACCAGATTCCACATACTCATTGAAAGAAAGCTGCAGAGTTAATAAACATGTAAGGGACAACTAATTGGCTGCTTTGTCCCAGCCTACTACAGGCAGAACAGTTCCTGTTTGAGGGAATTAGTGCAGCCAAATTGTGTTATACGATAGCCCTGGAAACAGCAACAACCTGCAACATTTCCAGAACACATCTGACTGAAAGATCTTAAAGAAGGAAATGTTTATGTTGGTATCACCATATTGCAGAGAAGGAAATTGAGGCACAGAAAGGGAGAGACGATCCTGCGAGTCAGAAATATGGCTGGTACCCAAATTCAGGCACCTTTCAACAGTTCAGTCCATGCAGTAAGGCTGTCTGACAACAGCCATCCTAGAGCATAGGCCATGCAGGCAGTTCAGTGGGAACTGAATTAGGATCATCTGGAGCAAGAGGCAAGAACTGATGCAACAGCTTTAGTTACAGAACCAAGACTGAGGCTGGAGCTAGGGTACCCTCTGCTATCCCCTATACTTGTGCAGCTTATTTCAAGAGCTGTATCTGTAGAAGGTGCTTATGTGCCTGTAACTGGATCCAACTGTTTGACTGGACCTGTGGTTAAATTCCACCTGCCCTGTCTACAGAAGCCCCTGGGAGAAGTATCGCCTGTGGATGGGGCCTTTGGTTCCTCGCTGTGGAACTCTGCCCACCACCCTCCCACGAGGGTGGAGAGTGAGGTTGGAGTCCTCAAGTATTTGCTGAGCCTGCCAGTGGGGAGGCAGTAGGGGTGCTGTGTTTTGTCCCTGAGTGGTTGGTTGCTAGAAATTAATGTTGAACCCATCATTGTGGTGGTGGTCTCTGAAGGGTTGGGGTGAGCTTTGGTGCACCTAACTCTGCACTGGGCAATCCTGTTCCCTCCCAACATGTCCTCACCAGCGAGAGGAGGTGTGCACAGTTGCAGGCCATAGACATCAAGTTTAGAAGCTTCTGCTCCCTCTGTAACCAAAGGAACCTCTGGGCAAACCTCAAGTGCCCAAGTAGCTCAGATCCCTCAAAAGACCTCTGGACTGTGCACTGACTCTGTACAGAGGCCAGACATGAAAACGAAATGCATAAAGGGGTTTTTTTTAGCACTGTCTTTACTTCTTAGACAGTTCTTTATTTATACACTCCCTGTCCAGCATGGTTCTTCTCCCATGCACCCTCCCTCCCACCACAACTCATTCAGTCCCTCCGAGAACCCTTCAGCCCCTTCCTTCTGGCTGAGCTTCCTCCAACCTTCCCCCAGTTCTCCTGGGAGCCCAGCCCAGTGGCCGTGCAGGGTTTTCCACAGCCTGCAAAGGAAGGTCAGGACTTGTTTCAAACAGTAATCCCAATATGTCCTGCAGTCCTTATCGGGGGAAGACCCCGTGTTCCCAAACAAATACCCAGTTCAGAAAGATAATGCCCACTGTCATCAGCATGCTAAGCAATTACTTTCCTGAAGGTGATGTATCTGCAGCAAGATAGGAAAGCATCAGTGATTCAGCTGGGGAGGGCAGGAAGGTTAGAATATTTTCCTATGTGAGCTAATGAATTAAAAGCCTTGCTGAACATGCTGGACATTTTCTGGACTGACAAGCCAGTAGGCCTATGAATTTCTAACAGAGCAAAAGAGACCTCTGTGCTGCCTACAGAGGCTGCTGGAGAAGAGAGTGCTGCCATTTAGACGTGCTTTAGAGAGGCTCAGGAAAGTGTGTCCTGGACACAAGGATGTCTCTCTAAGGTTGGGTTAAGTGGGCACAGAGCAGGAGATCGCAGTGCAGAAAGGGGCTGTCGGGTGGCAATGAAGGTTCATGTCCTTCCTCTCCTCTTGTTACTGTTCTTTTTTAAGCTGCTCAGTGACCAGCAAATTCTGCCCCCATTGCACTCACTGGAAAGCATTTGAGTGGGGCTCCCTTTGATGCTGCTGGTGGCACAGGGAGCTCTTCCTCTTACTGAATCTCTGTCCTGCACTCAGCTCTTTCTACTTGTGCCAGAGTAAAGGTTAAGATTACTTGGGTCAAAAATGAGAAATGTCCTCCACTGAAATATTTGGTAAAAGGTAAAAAATTTGTAAGAGAAAGCAGAGTACAGCTGTTGTAGAGAATGGTTAAGGTAGGAAACCAGAATTTTTACTGAAAAATACGCAAATGCCAGTCACCTTGCACTGCCTTAAGTCTACCCCTTTGCCCATATCATTGTTGCTCTGTTCTTTCACTCTGGCTCATTGACTGCACAGCAGAGCCCTGCACCAGCACCGTGGCAGCAGAGGAGCTACTGCCTCTTTAAACCACTGACATTTTTTCTCTGACAGCCACCAGTTCCATGTTTCTCATTTTCTGGACACACTGGAGTTCAAATTGTACTTGAGTGAGTACTTGTGCTGAGTACTTACAGCTCTGGCTGAGGTTAGGAGAGCTGGGCTTTGAACAGACACAATGTGGGTACCCTGAAAAATCCCACCTGGGCCTTGCTAGTGGAGCATTCTGCAACTCATGTCTGCACCACATTTTCCTGTAGGTAAAACCCAGACTGTCTGCTCACGGGAGTGTTGGAAGAGAAATTCCTTCCTGTGTGGGAAGATCACAGTTGCTGTACTGATACATGAGAGAAAAGTCCAGGAGAAGATGAATAATTCTAAGAGCAGGGATTTGATGGCATGCAGCAAATAATGCCTGGGGCCACACACTGAACAAAAAAAGGACAGAACAAAATATTGACTGGCCCTTCATTAATTGCCATCTGTCCATCGTGCCCTGACTGAAGCAGCAGTCTTGCTGAAGAAAAAGTAGGCTGTGATGAGGTAATTAACGACCACATCAGAAGGCATATCTGCCAGGAGGTTGAATTAAAATTGCTCTGACAGCCTTTATTCAGGCCATATCTCCTTTTGCTGCTTGGCTTTGCAGCCTTAATGATGATGTATGAGTTCACAGCTGTGTAACCAACAGGCTGGATAGGCCCACGGGACTGTCCCATCATCCTCAGAGGCGATGGGCACCATCATCTGCATCACGTTGGGTGGAGCCAGGGAGCGTCTTCCTGTGTATGGGCACAGTCTGATCCGAGGCACTTCTGCCAGCACAACTCAGCCTTTCAGGTTTTGAGCCCCATCTTGATACTAAAGAGCTGTGTCCAGAGGTTGTGTGGTTTTATGGGCTCAGACTGATGCCATCCCAGGGATTTGCTGCTTTCTGGCACATGCTGTGTGTGGGTCCTGCCCCACTGGGTCTGGGATGCTCTTCCCAGTCCACCTTTTCCTGTGTTTCAGAAAAACTCCTCTCTACAATTTTAAGCTCTGCCTTCAGGATTTTTGAGGTATCACCTATGTCTGGTAGTGCTTTCTTTCACCTGGCCATCACTGACATGAGAGCTGGGAGTGAAGTAAGCTGGTAGTGAAGCCACCTGTCTGCTTTAGATAGATGGTTGCTTCTTGTCATTCTCTAGGGGCTCTCTTTGCTGCCATCCCCAGCTCACTTCTCCCAAACTTAAATCACTGTCTTGTCATATTTTCGCCCACCATTTTCAGAAGCTAAGAGGAGAGCAGAGTCTAATAAACAGAAAAAATGAAAAAATGTTCTAGACCAAATTTGATCTCGGTGCAACAGAGATCTGAAATACTCCACAGCTTCCAGGGCACAGTAGCATTGCAATGCTGTGAAAGTGAGAGAAAATTGGGCACCCTTTCTTTTTTTCTCATGACTTCTCTCACATGGAAGGAGATGTTACTGGCCATCTTTGAGCCATTCATTCCTTGGGCTCTGCTGACAGGGCATAGGCATGTGTTAGTGTAGGAAAATATAGCCCGGTTAGCAAACTGGTTTGAATGAAATGTTGTGTGGGCCAAACAAACTACACATTCTCCAACATATGGGCAAAGAGGCAGCTCAGATTTCAGCTGCACATTTCAGCCATGATGAGAGGCTACCACTGCTATTAAGAGCAAATTCAGTGTCTCCGTATTTTTTAAAAATTTTTTTGTTATTGCAAAATAAAACTGACTTGGGTCTTCAAGGAGAAGTTCCCTAGAGCAATCCTGAAGACACTCCCTTTGCCCACAGAGGATACATGCAGGCTTTTCACCTCCAAGGCTACTTGTAACATCAGCAGCTCACCCTACTACACCCCTTAGGGGGTGAAGGGACTCTCAGAAAGTCCCAAGGCACCAAAATGGTGTCAGTATCATAAATACTGCTATCAATGCCTCTTGACCGCAAAGTAAATGATTTGTTCCCCTTCCTCCAGGGCTGCTCCAGAGAAAGGTCAGCAAAACCACTTACAATTTGTAGAGAAAGGAAGAATTGAAATGAGGGCAGAAAAAAAAAAAGCCAGATGCAAAACTCTCCATCACCATTCCAGCTCCCTGGGAGAAAGGATTGCAACCTATCTCAGGGATTTCACCAGGACCTGGTCCATGGGCACCCTATAGGTGTGTCAGTTTTGTAGAGACAAGTAGGACCAGACCGTATTTAAAAGTATACCTTATGTTACTGGCAGGGCTGGCCAGGGCTGCACTGGTGCACAATCCTACCAGCTTGCAGAGAAATGCCACCTTGCAGCCGAAGCGTGCAGACTGTCTTACCTGGCTCCCTGCATGTTCAAACAGTGCAAAGCTCCTATCAGTGTCTAAAAAAACCCTTGCTTTATCCTTTTATCCTCCCACATTGGCCGGTGCTCCTTTAAAAAGAAAATTAAAAAAAAAAACAAAACAAAACAACAAACTGCTGAGGAGTCAAACAACTTCAATATGATTTCCAGGGCTGTAAATTGTATTAGTAATGGGAGCACTACTATGGTTTAAAGGCAAATTATATGTCTTGCCTCAAAAATTAATTTTTGTTTTTTCCCCCTTCTCTGTTGGTAATTATAATCTGTCAGCTCACTCCCACACACGTCTGCATGTTTTATGCAACTCTTGATACGTGTAGCTGTCGTTAAAGAAAACCTTTCAGGTTTTAAACGGTGACACATTTGTGTGGGTTCAATAAAAAGGATCCATTTGCAGAGTTTGGGGGGATTTGCAGTGCTTGGCCAGCTACCAGCAGAGAGCTCACCAAAATACCACATTACAACAATTACTTTTTCAAGCATTTGGGAACCAGAGTCCTGGCTGGAAGGATTTTACCCTGGATTTAAGCACGCACACACTAAAGCACATGCAAACAGCCAAATACACCTCTGGCTTGGTCCTGCTTTCAGACAGTCCCCGAACAGAGGGTGTGTAAAAATACTTTAGGACTAGCCTGGGGAGCCAGTGTGCCTGATGGGTGGCCCAGCAGGAGAAAATAATCTGCATTACTGTATGAAGTAGATTGGTTCCATGTTAACAATCCCTTTCAAAATGAAGGTGCTGTCAGCTGATTTAATTTAATTTACTCTACCTTAATTTACTTTTGGAAATGAGCTAAATGAATAAATTGAATTATGGCTACTTTAACTCTGAAGGAGCATATCCACATAGGAGCTTACTGTGGTTTCACTAATCAGCTTTACATTTACACCCTAAATGTATTTGGATTAGCTCTCACAGGCATCCTCATAGAGCTATGCCTGGAGATACCCACCTGCTGTCCTTTTCCTTCCTTGGGCTTGTTGCTCTGAGGAAGCTAGGGCTCGGTAAGCAGATTTACAGCATCTGTGTTATTTCATGCCTCACCGCTGTCTGGACTTTCCCTATATTTCTAAAAAGCAGGACAGAGCACTCTGCTCTGAAAGCAGGAACAGCTGCTATGTGTAGGGTGGGTTGACATGGATAATGTCTGATATACATAGCATGTTAATTCCAATATATTGCTAACTTGAACAAGCTCAAGAGACTGTCATTTTCTGCTACATCTCATCAGGTAAGTGCAGCCCATTATTCTCCTGCTGCTCTTTAGGAAATAGGAGGACAGGAGACAAGACAAAACCTATTCCCATCCTCTCTGCAGCTTCCTGCTCCAGGGTCAGTAAAGATATCCAACGATGGCTGGGTCTGAGCCATGTGCATTGCTTGTAATTGTGGCTACTTCTTCTCTTGTGTGATAATGTGGTTCTAGTTACAAGCTAATCATTCCTGCCTCTGTGCACTGTCTCCTCGGTGAAGCAGGAGTGCCTTGCTGCAGTGAGCTGGGGAAGGAGGGCAGGAACCGAGGGATGGATGACAAGTAGCAGGATCCCTTCTGTGGCAGGAGAGACATCTGCAAACTCTGCTGGGGGGCAGGCTCTAATATGATGCCTTCTCTACAAGCAGCATGGACCAGCCCCTGCATTCAGAAAGGTAGGGCCACAGGGTATGGACCTGATGAGATTTCCAGATAGTGCTGGGATTCTCCATGCACCATGTTAGTGGGGTTTGTATGGCCCAGAAATCATAATCTGCTGTAATAGGTGGCTTGTCATCTGGCAAGCATGAACTTCTGCTCACTTTCCGGAAATAGGCACTGAGGACTGCTTGGAAAAAAAAAAAAAAATCAAGCCTGTGGTAATGGCTGAGGATTTCTGACCTTTGCTCTAACATTTCAAATTTGTTTTTATTCCTTCTAATTGGCCTTGCTTTGGAGCATGCACATTATCTAACTGCCAGGGCACTGGCTGTCATTATCTGCTGGGCCATTTGATTTGTGTTTTTTTATGTTTGAAACTTGTCAGACATTCTCAGAAAATACTGCGTTCCCTTTGCAGTGTCAGATATGGGCTTGGTTAATTGTGCATCCCTGAGAGTGAAGAATTTGAAGTAATCAGGCATTGATTGTTTAGCTGTGATGGACGCAATGGAAACACATCTCCTCTGTATGGAGGGGAAAGTGTAAAAATTAGATCAGAAGCTACATGACAGCGGCCAGATTTCTTGGTTTCAGGGATCAGAGGCTAGCCATTTTCCAGTCTTGATGATTCATTTTTGATCCCACTCACATGTCTTGGATAACTTTGTTTTCTCCTCCCTTTGCAATTTAAACACAAATTCTCTTCTATTTTGGCCCTCTTAATACACCAGCTGCAAAGTCACTAATTCAAATCTATTCCTCCCCACCTCAACTTGCCTCACCGGATGGAAACAAAAGTCAATAAATGTGTGTGTGAAAGAGCTCAAAATGCCACAGTGGCACCAGCATGCCCATGGTGGTGGCTTTGTTAAAGCTCAGCTCATCTAAAACATTAGCCTGGTTTGTAAGTCTGCTGATTCATTTTAAGACTTTTAAGGTTTCCTAACAATTAGAAATCCAGATAGAGTTGTTTTAGATGTGGACATGTACACTGCATTTGGAGTAGATGTACATAGGGCTTGTCTTCCTGCAGACAGGCTAAGAGAGCTACAGGAAGCAATAGGATTATCCCTGTTTTGCATAATGTAAAAAAGAGCATCGCTGGAAACACCAAGACGTTAGACCTCAATGTGAATTATGCATATGCTGTATTTAGATAGAAGCAATTTTGCTGTTGAAATCAAGAGGTTGGCCTTTTTTTCCCATGGGGATCTGTAACTCAAAATGTGTTGAGATCAAGCATGTAGTGGGGGTTTTTTAGCTGTAAAGGTGAATGTATTCAGAGTATTCAGGTGGTGATTTTTTGGATGTACAATTAGTTGACTGAGAGATGTGGTATAAATTTGTTATTGTAATTGCTATGCCTCTGAGATTTCAATTTGCAAAACAGTTTGCATGGCTGCAAGATTAACTGTTGTATGTGTGATGAGCATGCAGCAGAGCTGTGATTTGATCATGACTGTCTGTCAATTGACTGTATGTCCAAAAAAATGATTTTGTCACAAGTACCTGATGTGAACAGAGTGGTTGATGCTCACAGTGCTCCAGTTCAGTGGATGCCTGGAAAAAAGGCCAGTGTGTAAAAACAGCACATGTAAGTGCTGTTGGTTAGACAGGATTTCCTTTTTCTGTGTTACCCAAATCAGGAAAATAGGAGCAGGTTTAAGAACCATTTTTATCCTCTTTGCATATTTTATATTGTTTCCCTCACTTGCAGAGAGGAGAATGGGAATGACATTCAGCAGCGCTGCTCTAGTGGACTGGACGAATGGGCGCAGAGAAATCAGTGTGTGTAGGGAAGAGCCAGCCTCAGCGCAGCCAGGAGCCGAGCCCTGCCTGCCCATCCAGCGCTGGCTCTGCCCCTGGGAGTGTGCACGCAGGCTGTCAGCCCTGACACGGGCAGTGCTGATGCAGCCCCAGGGCAGGGGTTGGTTTGACTGGCTGGCTTTCCTATGCTTTGCGTGATTCTCCGTTTGGTCCACAGCTGCTGCTGTGTTTGGGTCTCCAGAGTTGTCTAGAAACATGTCAATGTAATTATACACAGAACCAGAGACACCACTTGTTCTCACTTCAGTGTGCCTTTCAGGTCTCCCTCCCAGGGTCCTAATTTATTTATTTTTGTCCCAGTGTTTATCTCTTCAAAATACCACTGTGCCTTAGGTTTGTGATTGAACTGTGGAGATGCAGTAGATGCTGAACTGGTGGCAGCTGTGACAGCAGTGAGGAGGGGAGGGCTGGTGGAGGTAAAGCCCTCTAAGCCTCGTGCCCCATCAGCCCCTACATTGTTTCAATTCTTTTAAAATGTATTTTAAAACCTCCTTCCGCAAATAAAAGCAAAAGCACTGACAAACACACACCTGCATGGTAGGGAAGGCAGGTTTCTCTGTGTCACTTACGGCGGGCAGGTTTAGAGGGGCCCAGTTCCTCAAGGGTGAGTCAGGGCGAAGGGATCAAGAAACCTGAGTTTCCATCACAGCTCTTTTCCTTCCAGTTCTCCCCAAGTCTGCTGCATGGCCTTTAGTAGGTCACTTCACTTATGAAACATGGCTATGTGAGTGGATAGGTCCTCCCCTTCCTAGCGTTTGTGTCTCAGTATGAATTGGTACAGCCTGGGTCTCCAGCTGCCGTAGCAAATACGGACACCTGATATTGGAGGGAACAGACTGAGTGCTGAAAGAGTAGATCAGGCACAAGTAGAGGACCCTCTCCATTTGTATCCTGCCATACCAGTGGGGGGTGAATGAACAAAATCGGCAGTGCATGGCAGGTACTGGGGGGGCCAGGAGCTGTCTGAGTGGGCACCCCAAAGGCTCATTGGAGCCCCTTGGCTGGTGTGAGCAAGGCTGACAGCACAGTTTGACTTCCTTCCTTGGGATGGGAATGGATAGTCAGGTTTTGCCGCTTTTACAAAGGAGAAGCCATCAAAAAGTATATCTGCTTTTACAGCCGCAGCACAGCCAGCTTGGCAAGGGGAGGTAAGTCACACTCTGCCAAGAAAAGTGGGAGATGCAGCACCACAGGGTTGGAGATTGGTACACTCAAGGGATGATGATGGCTGCTCAGAGCTGGTGCTGCTTGGGGTGAGTGCAGAGGGACCCCACTCTGCCAGCAGTCTGCAGGCAGGGTTGTAGGCTGCCGTGGCTGCCAGCGGGCAGCCAAGAGCTGGTTCCTCTGGCTCCTGGTCCCAGCATTTGGCTCAGAGGCACCTTTGCAGTTCCAGTGTGACCTGCCAGTGCTGGTAGGGGACTGTGAAGTGAAGGTCCCCGCTCCAGGATGGCCCTGTGCTGGCTGGGTCTCCCTGAGCGAGGGATGGTGCTGCAGGGCCCACATCCCTCGTAATTCAGCCTCTCATCAAAGCGAGGTCTCTGGGTACAGCGGTGTGAGTTGTGCCACTTTTTTTCCCAGGCCTGGCTCTGCCCAGCAGCTAGACAGACCAGAGCTGAGGCTGTCTGGTCGCTTGTTCCCACCTTGCTGTGAAACACAAGTGTGTCGGGACCAAGAGGGAGGAGAGGCAGTGAGAGCACTGGGCTGTGAGATGAAGGATTTTAATTAAGGCCTCTAAGCAAAGAGGCTATGTAAGTAAATAGAATTGAAATGTTACAGAATATACTGATAATAAAGGATAGAGATTTACTTTTCCTTAAAGTAGCAAACATTGATCTTGCACACCATAAACACACAGCCAGCAGCACTTTGTCTGGGAAACAAGTAGTGAGACTTATCAGGAACCAAAGCCTTACAAAGTAGATCTATTCCCCTGGACAAGCTGTGGGAAGCCAAGGAGCTGTTTCTGTGGTGCCGAGTTGTGATGAGCTCAGTTCTTATCCCATGAACTCCTGGGGTATCACTGCAAAAGTACTTTGTACTTAGCATAACTCAGCTACTTTGGAGGTCAGTAGTTAAACTCCCACTGCTCTGCTAGGACTGTAACCCAAAAGGTGTGCTGGAAATGCAACACTCCAAACAACAGTGACAACTAAAGTTTCGCATGACCGTTAGATAATTGAAGTTAACAGGCACGGAGAAATAGCAGTATCACATCAGGCTCTTTGAAGGCACTGGTCTGGATGCTGGAAGCACTGGTATCATGTTGGGCGATGGGTGCTCTCCCACCACGCAGGGGGGGTCTGTCACTAAAGAGTTTGGCCCCAGCTGTGAACATCCCTGGCAGTGGGGGCAATCCACTGGTGAGCAGACCCATGAACACTGTCCTGTGAATGGTATATGCCCTAAAAGGAAATATTCACAGTGATTCGAGGGCTATTAATGAGCAGAAATGAAGTGAAACATTTTAGGCATGTGGGGGCTGCAGTGAGGAGAAAACAGTGGTGAGTGTATTAGCCCAAAGCAAAGCAGTGGGGCCATTCTCTTGCAGAGCTCAGAGCTAGTGCAAAGCCCTTGAAGTCTCCTGGAAGGACTAACCCTGCTCTGGCCAGAGGAGGATGGGACCAGCTGGTCTTTAACCACCTCTAATTTGTCTCAAGCTGCCAAAGCCTTTCTTGCAGATGCACTTCACTGTGAGACTTTACACATGGCTTCTCCTCGGAGCACACCCCACACACAGCTTACCTGCTGCTGAAACACTGTAGCATTTTATAATACCTGTCCTCTCTTTCTCTTCCTTTGGCAGGAAAGAAAAACTGCTGCCTTTTAAATGCACTACGCCGCGGGGCCAAGGGAACAGCCATGCTGGTGGCAAGCCAGAGAAGAGGAGCCAGGCGCATCTGAAGGACCAGTCTCTCTCCATGCGATGAGAGGAGAGGAAGCTGGTCTGTTGGGTGAGGCGGAGGAGCACATCTGGATCTGGAACCGATTATGTTTTTCTTTTATTCCCAGACAAGTATTTCTAAGATAACAAATAGTCCAAGGAGGAAAGAGGGAGAGGGAAATTAGCTAGAAATTTTACTATTGAGTCTTTTTTTATTTATAGATGGTAAATGAATTTCAGTTTGGTTTTTTTTCTTTTTTTTTTGTTTTTTTTTTTTTTTTGTCTCATCTCTGGGGAAAAAAAGAGTGACTCAATAGATTCACAGAAATTATTTGCAGTGGCTGAAAAGCTATTTGTTAAAATGAGAAAGCACCCCCTTCCTCTGCCAGCCTCTCTCTCTGTCTTTAAAGGGTAATCCATATGATGAGCTAACAAGGTGAGAAAGCCTCCCCTTCCTCCACCAGCCTCGCTCTCTCTCTTTAAAGGAGTAATCCATGCGATGAGCTAACACGGGAGTCCTGGCTCCCCTGCTGCACCATGTGATGTATCCCCTTTTAGTGTCAGGCTCAGAAGCTCTTATGCCAATTGCATGTGCTAGCCCTGTTAGCTTGCATTAAGAGAGCCTGATAAATAGCTTCTGGGAGTCAGGCAGGTGCTCCTCAGTGTGCCGTTTATCATCTGCTGCATGGTTAGGTTTTTTGCTCTTTTATCAGATCATTTGAGGAAAGGGGTCATATGAGAAATGTTACTGTCAGGCTGCAGGCATGAAACTCACTGCAAGACCTGTCTAACAGGCAGGAACCATGGTCCTCCAGCAAAAACTGGTTGGGGTCTAGAAAGACTGGACTTTCCAACAGAGGTACAACTGAGGCAATGCAAGCTAGGGGTAGTGCTGAGAGGGATGAACAATGTCGTGTCACTACTGTAAGAAATCCCAGGTAAAACTTCACCATCTTCCTGTTACATGGACAGCATATGAAATCTCTGCTTGAAGCTACCGTCTTTAGGCAGTCTTCTTTCCTGTCCTCTGTGACTAATTGAAACATCTGCGAGCGATGTGGATTTGAAGTGCAAGACAAGTGGTTCTCAAACTGGAGAGTAAAAGAGGGTGACCCTGAGGGGAGCCCAAGTGTCTTCCAGGGGATGGGAAAGGAGAGCGCACTTAGAAGTGCCACTTGCCAACCCATCAGAAGGCTCGGGAAGCAGCCTCTCTTCCCAGTCTTCTGCGAGGAGTTGCACTGCAGGTGGTTTGGAGGAGAGAAGGTGCCAAGACCCAGTGCACAGAAAGGGAAAGGATGAAACAGATGGGGTGTGAACAAAGACATGTGAAACAAGACTGAATGAGCTCCTCTTGGTGTGGGGTCCCCTGAGAAGTAGTAGCCCAAGACACTCTCTTCTCTAGTAGAAGAACTGGGTTGGTTGCTCCTCTCCTCTTTCCCAGGACTTGAGCACCATGATCGAGGAAGAGAGTCAGACTCAGCTGTGTCCTTGCTCTGGCTTGTATGTGAGAAGAACACATCCTGGGGATAAATGAAAAGGTATGAGAAAAACTGAAAACTATAGCCTAAAACAGACCTTCCAGGTAACTTAAGTTTACTGTTCTTTGTGAAAGTACTCTGTGAGTCTTCAGCAATGGAGACCTGGCTGCAAGGCCTGAGCATGACCAACACTGAACCAAGGCATGATCCTAGGAAGAAATGAAAGCAGCTTGGGATGCATTTATTCAGCCAGGAAGCTAGTAGGCCCTCATATGTGTTCATCTGTCTTTGAATACAGTTCCCATATCTATGTCTCAATGAATAGAAGGGAGCTCTGTGTAAGGTCGTTGAGCTCCTTTCCACACAAGTAAACTCAAAGCAAGCAGGGTCAAGGCTGAGGTCTGCATTCTCTGTCTCAGGACCTCACATGCACTTCTGGAGCCCCATCACAGCAGACCTCCTAGGAGCAACTAGCACGTGCTTTCCATCCAGGTAGCATTACTGCAGCCAGAAAGGGTGAGCAGGTACAAGTCAAAACAAAAATTTGGCTTTGCATGCCTCTGAAAAAGGACAAACTACTCAGGATCTGGGAAAACTTGAGCTGATTGTGTCTGTGCATTAGCCACCTGTTAGCTGGGCTTTCACAGGTTAGTTAGTTAGTTTCCCTCTGATAAGGGGAACTTGCTTGAAAACAAGAAAGAGATATCCCACCAGAAGGACAATTATTTAAAACACCAAGCAAACCTGATATTGTCAGTATTGCAAGGTGAAGGGGTTAAACTGTGCACGTTTTTAGCGGGAATAAAATGCCTTTGTATGATGAATTCCAAGGCATCCAAAAGGCACAGTGCTGGCTCTCTGTCTCCAAAAGCAGAGTAATGAATAGCAGTGACAGTGTGATAATTAAAATGACCTCTTGGAGATATGGATTAGAAGATACGCAAAGGGGGGATAAGTTCTCCTTTGAATTGATCTAGTGTTAATTTATGACTATCATTGGGTTTTATACGGTTTTAGTGGAAGACTTTCAAAGTTGGTTTACTGGGGTGATAATGTTCTTTCTGCATATTCATTGGAAAAACACTTGCAGAATTCCTCATTATTTCTTTTTGAATGGCTCTATATATACATATATATCTATATATATATAATGAGAGAATTTCAGGTATTTGCTTAGCTGCTAAAGAGTCTACTCTAGAAATATGAATAAAGTGATAAAAGCAGCTGTGGAATGAGTGTATTGTTTCATTTTCATTCATTCCTCCTCACAGGCCCCCACAGTCACTCCAAAACCAAGTCATGGACACGCGGGTTCTGGGAAGCCCTTGTGCTGCCCTGCTATCAGCTGCCAGAGGCTCCTCCTATCCGACTTGTAAAAGTTGGTCTTTTAAGTTTAGATTTAATAACTGGATCTTCCTGGAAATCATTGTCTCCACTTCTTACTTGTCTCCTGCCACCCATATCTGCCCCACAGCCTGCAACTTCCAGGTCTTAGTATAGACCTAATGTAGAATGCTCATCTCTGCCAGAAATGCTTCCTTTCTGCTGAGGTATCCCAAGCTTTTAGTCGGATAGAAAGGACAGATTGGAGACAGTTACCCATATGGGAAATGATGACATCCCATTTGTCAACTCCCATGCTAGTAACCTTCTTCCCATCCTCTCCACCTGCCTAGCAATACCATAACATCCCAACATAAGGTTACCTGCCTAGAGCATCTGCCTAGCTCCTCAGTTGGGCAGCACGCCCGTTCTGGAGCCCACTCTCCCCATCCTTGTTAGAGCACGTCATGTTCAGACTCTTTGCTCTTGCCTCCCATTTCATGCCTGTCTCAGTTTGTCGCTGGCACCTTCTGGTCCCCCCACAACCACAGCTGCCCCTACCCATTTTTTCCACCCTGAGATCCCGACCATGTCTCCTCTTAACACTATATGCAGAGTTGACTCTATGGTGCTTTCTCCAGAGACCCACCTCTGCTTTCAGGGTTCACCAATAAACCATGTTTCTTGAAAGCTCTCCCTGACCGTCTGGGAATGGGAGCCGGAGCTTTTCACTGTAGGCTCTTTGCTAGCTTGCATGATGAGGGCTTACACTTTGGTGTGGCAGAGTATGTGTCATGTGCACACACCATTTCACAAATGTTTGGGGAGAGTATCATGGGAGCTGAAAATATGAGACCTTTTGTCCCCAGTCTCTAGCTCACTTTCCTCCCACACGAGCACTGAGGTCTTTTCCTCCATCTGAGCAGATAGATCCTGCTTCAGAGCCTACTTCTGGCCTGCCATGAGCCTCTTCTTCCTGGAGGAGAGATGATCTGTGTCTCAGACGTAAGTAATGCATGTTGTACACTCAACAAGTAATTCTTTACTAGTTACTTGTGTCAGGTTCAAGGTGAGGTAACACCAGGGATTTTGAAAGCTTCAGAAGCCAATATGGGTCCAAAACTGGGTGTCTAATTTGACAGAACAGTATTTACTCTTGAGAACAAAGGCACATGTTTATCTGAGCACAAGCGGAGGGCTCTTCTTGTGGGGAGACCAGAGCCTCGGTGCATTGCCCAGCTTGTTTCCGCTCTCTGCTTGGGGAGCTGTATTTACCTCCCTTTGTACAGGACTGGGTGATGAATATTAAAATGCCAAAATTAACTTGTTTTCTGTGCATTCTGCTCTCCTGACAAGAAAATCCTGCTACAAACCCCTGTGCAGGCAGTCTAACTGCGCTGAATTGGACCCTTGCTGTGAGGGGATTATATATTCTGATTGGGGACGTGTTTGCAATTATTTACTCTGCCACACCAAAGACCTTTACTGCAGAGCTGCAAACCAGTTATAGGAACATGAACTGCTTTGACTTTTTCACTAGGGAAACATTAATCCAATCACAGGTTATGTCCATTACAGACTATGGCAATATTGTATACAGGAATTCCTGGGAGAAGGTTCTACAAAAATTGGAATCTCTCTATAACCATGTTATGAGATTTACTGGTGTGGATAAAATGGGCAGAGTTAAAATTACCAGGCTGGCTATCTCTAAAAGACAGGTGAAGTCTGCTGGCTATCATTGCTTCATAATATTACAAATGGAAAAGCCCTGAAGTAATTGAATAACACATCTGCTGAAAAAACCTTGTGAACTGCTATAACCTAAAGATAGACTGCAAGGAAACAATGTATGTACAGCACCCGGTTAAAAGGAAAAAGATGCTTTCCTTACCTGGTGCAGGAAGATATCGCAAATGCGGATACAGATTCTCTCTTTGCCTCCTAGATTATATGCATGTGTGTGCTTTATATATATATACACACACACACACGTCTGTGTGTGTTTGTGTCTGTCTATCTCTTTTCATATAAAATAAGTTAAACCAGTTTCCTCAGCAGCCAGAGTCATGGTACTGGATAGTAACAATTCATAAGCAGAGCTCACTGTGTTTCCTTTTGTACTGGAGGTTGCCAAAAATATTTGACATGGCTGGCAAAGGAGCTGGTTTCTGTCCCCTGAAAGTCTCTCTGTTCTTGTGCAGAAAAAGATTTCAAAGCACTTTGCAAGAGCTGATTAAGATTTTCCCTGTGCTTTAGTATCAGTATTCAGTAGTCCATAGCCATGGTTTAATAGCAGAGAGCAACTTCACTGGGTCACTGCAAGCCCAGGGCTACAAGGAAGATGTGTACTGATATAGCTGCTGCAGCCACGACCAGGAGCAGTCTGTCCATGTAAGTAAGTGCACCCTGCACGCACCGTTCAGAAGGGAAGGATGGCCAACAGCCCACCAACTGCCTCAGTATCACCCTGTAAATGCACCTCCAGGCACGAGAGAGCAAGGCTTCCTGGAGCCAGATGCTCCAGACACAGCAGAGCTGACCAACCATCATCTCATCCATTCTCTGGAGGTAAGTGCACTATGGGCTGGATATTATTTGCAGTGCATGAGAGGGGATTTCTGATCAGATCAGACACAATACGTCGTTCCATGGTTCTGCCCGGGCATGAAGGAGCACCTCTTATTACTCATGTTTTTCCCCATCTGGTAGCTCTGAGCAGAGACCAAGGGCACTTGACATGAACTGCATTGCAGCAGCATGGCTGTCAGGGGTTGTCATAGCCCGTCAATACAGGGAGGTGTGATTTATTTCACGTTTCATGCACCTCTCCATGGCAGACTAGCACACATGGAAGGAAGATATGCTTTTGAGAGAGCGAGTCTGGAGGGCTTTGAATCCTCCTGTGGAAGGAACACAGGGGAGGCTGAGAGCATGAGTACTGATGGGCACAGTATGTAAAATAACTTTGAAAACAGTCTTTTTTTTTTTTTTTGTCTCGAAGTTGTTCATTCAAGAAGTTCTTTATAATTGAAAATGTTTTAAAAAAATCTAAATTTGCAAAATATAAAAATGCTGTTTTTCCAGTAAGGCTTGAAATTTACTGTCTGGAAGCAGTGGGAACAGAAACCATGCAACTCTAGCTTAAGCTGCAGTATCAATAGCCTGGGTATATGATGCAAAATTTTCTTACCAACTAGTATTTGGAAGAAAAAAATACTTGAGCAAGTCATACCACTGGGGACGAAGTCTTTCTCAGTCATAAGGGAGCCAATATCCTACCCTGATCCCGTTACATACGCAAAATTATATTGAGTATAAGGAGTCCCCTGTTAATTTTGCACATTTAGGGCTGTTGCCCCTGGTACTTTCAGCCAAAGCAGCCTGAACAAATGCTGAGGATTGGCACACATTTCCCTTTGGTCCTAGGTGAAGATGGGGGATTTTTTGGTTTTGCTCCATGTGTGTACCACTAAGTTTAATCAGGATTGTTCTGTAGATTGTTCTGTTATGACCCATTTTAAGGCTGGATTAATAAATTTCTAGAGGTGTAATTTTTTTAGGCCCTACGTGTTACCCATGTTGTGTGATGCAGCTGCGTGATGCCCCTTTACAGAGCCATGCTGCCATAAATGATGAGACCACTTGCTGGTGTTTGCAGTGCTGAATGCAGAGCGCAGTCCTGCAGGGAGACAGTGTGCTCTTGGTGAGGAAGCTGTTTTCTGGCAAATCCATGTTGTACTTAGCACTTTGATTTCTTTCTCCCCTAAGGCAGATTTCTTTTCCCTCTCGGTCGGTCACAGCCCTGTCACACTCCCAAAGAGTTTGAGCAGCTGATCCTGAGTCACCAAGTGGAAAATACATCGCATGTCTGGGGAGGCTTGGCTAAGAAGTAGGAGGAAGAGGGGATAAAAAAACATAGAGAAGCACAAGTTAACTTTAGCTCTGGAAACTGGTTAGAGCATAGAGGTGGTCTTTAGCACAGGAGTGGCTCTTGAAGAGCTTGTTGTTCAGCACGGAGGGTTGGGTGAAACCTTTGGTCCTTTCAGGTGAAGGAGAGTTTTGTTATTCTTCTAAATAAAGCCAGGATGTCACCCTGGAAATCTTAAATGTAACTCTCAGCTCTTCTATGGATCAGGTGTTGCAAGACTTATGATAAGGTGAGGAATATTTATTTCTGTAATTCACCTCTACCATTTAAAACCCCATGATATTTCTACCTCATACTGAAGTTGCTTTATATACTTTTTTTCCATGTGAGGAAACACCCATTTCTCACATGGTGGCCCAAGACTCAGGCAGCTGATGTGAGCTGAAGCAGGACAGAATTGGGTCACAGAGCCAAGGAGGGAAGTGAATGAAACTCCACGGCTGAGCCACGGCAGCCAGCTGAGCGATGGCAGTGGGTGCTTGGCTAAATCACCACAGATGCTTCCAACGCAGTGTTGGCAGGGAGTAAACAGTAATTAATAATGGCTGTTAAATGCAGATATTTCATACCTCTCAACCTTGAAAAAATGGGGAGAAGGATTTTTGCAAAATACTTCCTTTTCTGTCACTCTAACACTACATGTTTGTTACACCCTCTTCCTGAACCGAGCTGTTGTTCAGCCATCCTGAGACTTCCCAGACCATTCATATGAGGATTTCTGACTGAAACAGCTGTAAACATCACAGTCCCCAGGTTATTAGTCAGTTCCATGCCCACGATACGATTGAGGGTTCTGTGAGATGACAAAGGTTGTGTGGAAAGCCACACAGAGAAGAACCCCAGAAACCCCTATGCCACTTGCTATAATCAGTGTAGGTGCCACCTTTTGGGGTTAATCTTGTTGGCCCAGGACAACCTCCAGATATCTTTGATGACAAATCAAGATCTCCTAAGTTTCCTTGCTCAACTTCATCATAATTTCACACATATTACATCCATGTAGACCATAAACAAAAAGCTAAAAAAAACCACCGTACTTCATTTAGGCATTGTAGATAGGTACAGAGATGGTTAGCTGCAGTAGTTCTGCCATGAACACCAACTGTTCTGCCTCCTGATACAGTGGAGGTGCAAGACATAATAGGGACAGTATGATGGTGCAAAAAAGATGGTCACAGCCAAGTTCTCCCTTCAACCTGAGGCATGTGGTATTTGAATTAAACTGTTCCCTGGTGCCAATGCCATTTTTAAACAATTTAAACTATAAATTCCAAATCTGTAACTGGATTTAGAGCACTCCGTGTATGGGTTGCAAAAAAAAAAAAATCTCTAGTTTTCATTGATTTAGAAAAATGGTGGCAGTCTGCACAGTGTGGGGCCAGAGGTGCAAACCAAAGCCCTGTTTTGAGCTAGGGTGCCACGTAGCATGGAACATGCCGGGTTAAAAGAAGGGCTCATTCTGGGAAGGGGACCCTGTATTTGGAAATCATCAAGGGCCATCAGAGCAACTAGTACTGTCCAGGGTAAATTTGCCTGAATTTTGTTCCCTCCTCACTATTTCAGTATCCAAATGCCTGCAGTTTGTATAAAAACATGTTTGTACTCCAGGCTGTAGGTTCAAAACATTGGACTTCACTGAAGGCACAACAGAGAGGGACAAACAGATGCATATTGCTGCTTGCTTGACATGAGTTTATCAGCATGTTTGTGGTCAGTGTCCTGTCTGCATGTTTCTGTGATACAGAGGGGGTGCCTGCGGGTAGCAACAACCCTCAGGCATCTTTTTAATCCCTTACTCTTAAACGTATGTAGGCCAAAATCCTTTGTTCTTTTAAGTCCTCCGGGTGAACAGCTATAGGTGAGTTAATATAAACAATAATAATGATCACAAGTATATGTATCAGCAGTGGTACAGACTAGCCTTGTGTTTCTGTACTGGAGAAGGAGAAGCACATCCAACATATTCAGCCCTAGGCTGCCCCAAAGCATTTTCTTGTGCTGTTGGGAAGATGGGAGTGCTGTGTGTTTCTGGAGAGGGCATTAATCAGTGGAGTTAAATACCACTAACCTCTTGTTACTGCCTGCCACAAACTTAACCAAACTTAACAGAAAGAAGGAAGCAGTCCCTGGTGTAACCATGGACGGCACTCTGGCATAGTCGGCGGGGAACACAGCAGTGGCAATGGTAAGTTCCGCAGCTGGGTGCTAGATTGGGGTGGACGAGGGGGTTCCTGGAGCCAGGGAAACACGAGGAAAAGCAGAGCGGCCTGCCAGGTCCCGGCAGCTCTCGTGAGCAAAGCTGATGCAGCTTAGGCATTGCCAGGAGCAACCACGGGAGACTTAAATGGCCCGAGGGAGCGCGAGCGACCAGGAGTGCTGCCAGGGCATGGTGTCGCAGTTTGCACGGAAGGGCGCGCAGAAGGGATGCTGCACCCTGCTTGTAGGTCCACAGCCCAGGGAAGTGCTCTAGGTCTCTGCCAAAATGGTGGGCACTCGCCTCAGAGCTAAAACCAGTGTTCCTACAGAGAAAGCCCCAGAGATGTCTGATGCATCCACCCAGATGGAACTGGTAAGGAAGGAGGCTTCAGTACAGGTGGTAGGTTGCAGCGAATGCCCAGACCCTTCTCCTGGTGTAAAGGTAATTACCTGCACAAGGTGTGCACAGGCTGATGACCTGTTGCATCAGATGGCTGAGTTGCAGGAAACAGTTAAAAAGTTGTGCAGTATTAGTGGAGCCAAGGCAGAGAAAGATAGGTGGTTTCAGATCCACGCTCCTGTAGCGGACACCACTGATAACGAGGCACCTTGGACCCTGGTGACCCACAAAAGCAGGGCTTCGCTTCAGTCTCCACCCTCCACCATCACTATCAACAACAGATTTGAAGCTTTAGCGGCTGCAGACACTCACGAGCAAGGTCTGCAAGGTGCAACTGTACCAGCAGCACAGAGCGGATACCGTAAAAAGAAGAGATGAGTGCTCATAGTGGGTGACTGTTAAAAGGCACTGAGGCGTCCATCTGCCAACCTGACAAGGAGTCACAAGAGGTTTGCTCCCTTCCAGGAGCTAAGATGCGCGACATCACTGAGAGGGTGCCACAACTTCTCAAGAGCATAGATTACTATCCGCTGTTACTCTTCCATGTGGGCACAAAACGATGCTATAAGCCAGAGCCTGGGCAGAACCAAGGAAGACTATAAAGCCTAAGGAGCTAAAGGAGCAAGTGAAAAATATTGGTGCCCAAGTCATCTTCTCCTCCGTTTTACCAGTTTGGGAAAAATGGACAGCCAGTAATAGACGAATAATGCAAATCAATTCTTGGCTACATGGCTGGTGCCATTGCAAGGGTTTTGGCTTTTATGACAACGGGACATTCCTCAGCAACCATAGCCTGTTAGAGAGGGATGGAATCCACCTGCCTAGAAGGTACAAGGGAATCTTTGGCAGCAGGCTGGCCAACTTGGTGAGGGAGGTTTTAAACTGAAGGACTCGGGAGACAGGGTCCAAAGTGGCAATGCTAATGCCATTATATCCAATGGGGGAATAAGTCAGGCCAACCAGAGCCGTGACAAAGGTGCCTTAACTGCCTCACAAGATGACAATCAGAAGACCAACCACCTCAAGGATGGTTGTATGGCTATAGTGGATCCTTGGGCACCTCTCCAGGGAAACCCACGTGCTCAATTACCTCTCTGAAATGCCTGTACACCAACACACTCAGCATGGGGAATAAACAGGAGGAACTAGAGGTCTGTGTGCGGTCGCAGGGCCACAATCTGATTGCAGTTACAGAGACACGGTGGGATAGCTTGCATGACTGGAATGCTGTCATGGATGGCTACACACTTCTTAGGAAAGACAGGCCAGCAAGGCGAGGTAGGGAAGTGGCTCCTTATGTGAGGAAGCAACTGGAATGCAGTGAGCTCTGCCTAGGGGTGGAGGAAGAACAAGTCGAGAGCTTATGGGTAAAAATTAAGGGGCAGGCAAATATGGGTGACACTGTTGTGGGCGTTTGCTACAGGCCACCTGATCAGGAAGAGGAAGTCGACGAGGCCTTCTACAGACAGCTGGAAGTAGCCTCCCAACCGCAGGCCCTGGTTCTTATGGGGACTTCAACCACCCCGATATTTGCTGGAGAAGTAACACGGCGAGGCGTGTACAATCCAGGAGGTTCCTGCAGAGCATTGAGGACAACTTTTTGATGCAGGTGGTGGAGGAGCCAACGAGGTAAGATGTGCTGCTAGACCTTACACTAACAAACAAAGAAGGTCTGGTTGAGGATGTGAGGGCTGGGGGTAGCCTTGGCTGCAATGACCATGAGATGGCAGAGTTCAGGATCCTGTGTGGTAGAAGCAGGGTGACAAATAGGGTTACAACCCTGGATTTCAGGAGAGCCAACTCTGGCCTCTTCACAGACCTGCTTGGAGGAATCCACAGGTTAGGGCTCTAGAAGGTGGGAGGGTATCCAAGAGAGCTGGTCAATATACATGGACCACTCCCTCCAAGCTCAAGATTGGTGCATCCCTAGGAGGAAGAAGTCAAGGAAAGGAGCCAAGAAACCCACATGGATGAGCAAAATGCTTCTAGAAAAACTCAAATGGAAGAAGGAGGTTTACAGTATGTGGAAAAAGGGACTGGCCACTTGGGAGGAATATAGGAATGCTGTCAGGGTACGTGTATAGGTATGTTGGCAGAGATGCAACAAGGAAGGCCCAGGCCCACTTGGAACTAAATCTGGCAAGGGATGTCAAGGATAACAGGAAGGGTTTCTTCAAATACATCAGTAGTAAAAGAAAGATGGGAAACTGTGGGCCCGCTGCTGAACAAGGTGGGTGCCCTGGTGATGCAAGATGCAGAGAAGGCAGAGTTACTGAATGCCTTCTTTGCTTCAGTCTTTACTGCTAAGGCTGGCCCTCAGGCATCCCAGCCCCCAGAGGAGAGAGAGAAAATCTGGAGAAAGGAAGACTTCCCCTTGGTTGAGGAAGACTGGGTCAGAGATCACCTAGGCAAACTGGATCCTCACAGATCTATGGGCCAATGATGGAATGCACCCACAAGTGCTGAGGGAGCTGGTGGATGCTGTTGCTAAGCCACTCTCTATCATCTTTGAAAGTTCATGGAGGACAGGAGAGACGCCCGAGGACTAGAGGGTAGCCAATGTCACTCCAATCTTCAAAAAGGGCAAGAAGGAGGACCCAGGAAATTATAGGCCAGTCAGCCTCACCTCCATCCCTGGAAAGGTGATGGAACAGTTCATTCTGGAGGTCATCACCAGGCATGTAGAGGAAAAGAAGGTTATCAGAAGTAGTCAACATGGAATCACCAAGGGAAGATCATACTTGACCAAGCTGATAGCCTTCTATGAGGGCATGACTGGCTGGGTAGATGAAGGGAGAGCAGTGGATTTGTTTACCTCGACTTCAGCAAGGCTTTTGCCACTGTCTCCCGTAACATCCTCATAGGTAAGCTTAGGAAGTGTGGGTTAGATGAGAGGACAGTGAGGTGGATAGAGAACTGGCTGAACAGGAGAGCTCAGAGAGTCATGATCAATGGGGCAGAGTCTGTCTGGGGGCCTGTAACTAGCGGTGTTCCCCAGGGGTCTGTGCTGGGTCCAGTCCCGTTCAACATATTCATCAATGACCTGGACAAAGGGACAGAGTGTACCCTCAGCAAGTTTGCTGATGATACAAAACTGGGAGGAGTGGCTGATACACCAGAAGGCTGTGCTGCCATTCAGTGAGACCTGGACATGCTGGAGAGCTGGGCCAAGGGGAACATCATGAAACTCACCAAAACCACATGTAGGGTCCTGCACCTGGGGAGGAACAACCCCATGCACCAGTACAGGTTGGGGGCTGACCTGCTGGAAAGTGGCTCCACTGAGAAGGACCTTGGAGTGCTGGTGGACAGCAAGGTGACCATGAGCCAGCACTATGCCCTTGTGGCCAAGAAGGCCAAGGGTATCCTGGGGTGCATTAAAAGGAGTGTGGCCAGCAGGTCGAGGGAGGTTATCCTCCCCCTCTACTTTGCCCTAGTGAGGCCACATCTGGAGTACTGTGTCCAGTTCTGGGCTCCCCAGTTCAAGAAAGACAGGGAAATGCTGGAGAAAGTCTAGCGGAGAGCCACCAAGATGGTCAGGGGACTGGAGCATCTCTCTTATGAGGAAAGGCTGAGAGACCTAGATTTGTTTAGCCTGGAGAAGAGAAGAGTGAGGGGGGAGCTTATCAATGCTTATAAATGTCTGAAGGGTGGGTGTTGAGGATGGGGCCAGACTCTTTTCAGTGGTGCCCAATGACAGGACAAGGAGCAATGGGCACAAGTTGGAACACAAGAAGTTCCACTTAAACATGAGAAAAAGCTTCTTTACTGTGAGGGTGACAGAGCAGTGGAACAGGCTGCCCAGAGAGGTTGTGGAGTCTCCTTCTCAAGAAATATTCAAAACCCGCCTGGACGCAGTCCTGTGCCCCCTGCTCTGGGTGTACCTGCTCAAGCAGGGGGCTTGGATGAGATGATCTCCAGAGGTCCCTATCATTCTGTGATTCTGTGATAACCCACACAGACCATGCACCCCGGCAGGGGCAGGGTTGCTTACTGTGAATTGCGTACCTCCCAATCCCGCCTGGGCCAGTTCTAGCATCAGAAAAGCAGTTCAGTCCCAAAGCAAGCCACGAGGCTAATCATTCATCAGCACAACTGCACTGATGCCAGTGCAAAATAGCAGGAAACACTATCCCCATGTACTTTTAAATCATCAAGCTAGTAAGTACCCTGGCTTATAAGATGTAATCTTTTAAATGCAGTATGGATTTCTTCCCTGAATTATGCACGATAACATCTTTAGGCATGAGCTTTATTTTTTTTTACTGAAAGAGCTGTCTTTTGATGGCGGTGGTGGTAATCACTGTGTTTTACAATTCAGCAGGCTGGCCTGGGGAAGGCTCCTTATTGCCAGACAATCTCTGCTAACTTCCTAGGAGTGTTGGGCCCTAGGATGGTGCCAGAGCATCTCCAGGAGATGTGAGGCCGTTAACCCACTGGTTCAACAAGCTGATACTGACCTCCAAGCAAAACTAGCCAAATGTCACATTGAGAGAGATCAAGAGAGGAAAAGGGAATGAATACTAGGATTTCAAAGGTGACCGGACAAATTCAAATCAAATCTGGTCACATGCAGTCCCCATCTGGGGCTTGCTGGTTGCTCAGGAGTGTATGGGGACCACACATTACACAAGAGGCAATGGGCACAAATTAAAAAAATACATGAAATTCCATCTGAACACAAGAAAACACTTTTTAACTGTGAGGGTGGTCAAACACTGGGAACAGGGTGCACAGAGAGGCTGTGGAGTCTCCAGCCCTGCAGATATTCAAAACCCAGGTGGACATAGCCCTGGGCAACCTGCTGTAGCTGACCCGGCTTGAGGAGAGGGGATGGACAAGATAATCTCAAGATCCTTTCCAACATCATCCATTCTGTGATTCTCTTTCCTGTTTTTTACACCTGTTTCTGACAATTTTACTGGTCATTTTGCAGCAAGCAGTGTAATAATATCAATATTTAACTCTTTTGCAGCATTTTTCACTCCTTGATCTCAAGGCCTTTAATAAGGTTTGTATTTCATCATGTCTTTTTAAGAGCTGGGAGAACTGGTGCAGTCAGAAAACAAGTGATCTGCTTAAAGACATTCAGGAAGACAGGGGCAGAGGTACCAAATTTCCTGAGTGTCACCTCCCATTCCTGGACCAGCACTGCAATCGCCACGCCTGTGTGACTGGTATTTTGAGAGAGATGCCTGGTGTATCTAGCGCCCAGTGACAGCAGAGGCTGAAGGCTGGATGCAGCACTCCATCCATGGATGCAGCCCTTGGACTGCAAATCACAGCAAAGGAGAAATGCTTCTGTGCTTTGCCAGGGAGACAATGGCGCAGGCAGCTCTGTGCTGGTGAGCTCAGCTGAACCACAAGCAAGCAAGCTGGTGCTTTGATGAAGGTGTATTCACAACTGGCAAAAACAGTCTTTACCCACCAGTGCTTCAAACTACAGGTCTAGTTTCTGTATATCACATGATTTTTTTCTCCCCCCAGTGTTTCTACTGCAGGTCTCGGATTTGGCCAAGCTGCAACACATAACAACAGAAACATTCTTTCTTAATAGCACTATTATTACCAATCCTTAGAGATTGATGTTTCAAATATCATAAAAATTCCTTAACTAAAGCACACATTGCTGTGATTTTGCATCTCAATGTATTTTGATGTATTGACAAGTACACCTTTATAAAAAAAATAACGTTCTGATTTTTCTCATGAATATTGAAGATCAGACAGAGGAGCAGATGTGCGTACATGTCTACAGACACACAAGCACAGAGCCCCCACTTTAAGTACTTGCTTAAATCCCAGATCCTGACAAATAGGAATGATCTGCTTGTTACTCTTTTGGTGAGCTGAATAAATACATGGACTGTGTTTGTATGGAATAGAGGCAGCAGGCAATGGCTGTTTATGGATGATTAATCACAGCCATGTATTCTTTATTTCCTATTTATGGGTGATACAGTGGGCTGAATTTTAATCAGCTCTCACTATGGTGGATTTTCTTGTTTCTGCTTTCAGCAGTTAACACTTTAGAGATATCAGAAAATGAAATTAGTAGAATGGCTATGGACTGGGATCACACTCTGGTTTTAGTGATGTCTGCTTACTGCCTTCAAAGAAGGAACACAATAATGTCTCATGAGCGTGGGCTTCTGGGAACGTAACTTGGAAATGGGTGCAGTTAATGATAACATCACATAACAGTCAGTAGAACAGTGAGCTGAGTTCAACTTAAACCAGCTCTGAACCCAGACTTCCACTGTCTCTACCTAATACAGTTATTAAAACTAATCCAAAACAGGGAATGAAATGCTACCACTGGCATGCAGGGAACATTCCTATATGGAGGTGCTTTACAGCCATTCAGGTGGGATAGTCATAAGCAAGTGGGAAAGACAGGCTCCAGTCTCGTGCCCCACTGAGTCAGTGATTCTTCTGACAGCAGGGACATCTACAAATGAACAGGGGGTTTAATGTTTTCTAAACTTGTTACTCAGTAGACAAAGCTGGCTTTTCTTAATGGTCAGAACAGGGAGCTAACCCTGCCTGGAGGGGGAACGCTGCCCTCACTGGCCTCTGACTCTGGTACAGCTGTAGCTCGAAAGATTGGCAGAGCAAGTGCTGTAAGATTTCAGGTAGAGCTCAGCAAGGCTCATTTAAGGATTATTGCAGGAATGGCTCCTTCGTTCTTTGTTTTTTACCTTAAATATGCAGTACGGCAGAATGCTTTTCAGCAGATCTTCATCCCTTTGTTCACGGAGTGGAGAGAATAATAATTAACAGAGCCCTTACCTCTTCTGCTTGGATGATGCTCAGTTTGACCTTTACAGTACTAAAGAGGTATTAAGGTAAGAATCAGGTACTGTATCCTGACCTCAGTTACACCATGGTAAATCTGAATTTGGAGTCAGACCACTAAAGTAATTAGAATTGACTGGGACTAAGATTGGTGCACACTGCATTCAGTATTTCTGGCATTTATATTCAAGGTAGTCAGTGGGATCCATTACATCACCCCACACCTGACCGATGCATGCCGCACACAATGTGTTTTTTACGCATGGTAGTAATCGCACAGCAGGCGACTAAAATGGAGAGCATTTTAAAAGTCAAATTGGCCTTTTACATCACATAATTTGGGATGGGAGCCAGATTGCTCTGGATGATTTAGATACCTAACTCAATCAATGAGTATGAGACATTGAAATGCCTTTGGAAAAAAACCCTGCAGTCCCTAATCTTTAAATTTCATCTTTAATTTTGGAGTGAAATTGGTGCTTAGAAAATATAGCTCAGGGAGGGCGGGAAAAGAAGAGTCCAGTGAGCAAAACTGAAATCTCGCTGAGCCAGGAACTGTCGTCAGCCGAAGAGGAGATGGGAAATTAGCACGCAGCTCAGGCTGGCTCACTCTCAGGAATACATTGCCCAAATCAATGCAGGGAGATGACGCCATCCAGCCCCTAAAAACCTACAGTCCTTTAAAATGAGGGCCCCTGGGTGACAGATACTTTTCCAGGCATTAAGACTCTGGCAGCCCAACCAAAGTACAAGATCAAGAAAGTAAATTTGAAGGAGTTTATTACAGATAACGCTGCCTTTTCCAGATAGCCATGCTTCAGTTAAACCCACTGAACCAAACACCACATTGCAACTCAGTTGGGAAAAGCAGCATGCCCTAAGATATGATACAGGACAAGCAAAATTAATAATTTTGAGATGTATTATCATAAGAAGAACGCGAAGAATTTTTTTTCTTCTTTTTATTAGGACTCTTGAAATTCTCCTCCCGGGCTACTATTTAAAGCCCAACTTTGTTTGTGCTGCTTGGATCCAGTTCTAATACCCTAGCATAAAAACAGACCTTGGAAAAGAAAGCAGCATTATATTCTGCCATATGCAGTGGGCCAAGTGGAGAAGAGCCACTTCACCAATGGGTGTTACTTAATGATGGGAAAAATTTAAGTGGTTTTCGTGAAATGAGGATTTAGCCCACAAAGGGGCCAGGGGATATGGAGACTATTTAGAGATATGGAGGCAAAATGATAGATCCTTGCTTTGAAGTCAGCCTGAGACTGCAGAAAACCACTCTGAAATTACCCACTGGCTTCAGGTTATCCTTTGTGTTGGGACAGGGATGCTTCGGCTGTCTCTTCTGGGGCTAGTGAAAGATCTCAGTCTTCAGAGCTGCCAGTACTCCAGCACTTGAGGTGTGTGTAAGTTGTGACAAATAAGACAGGATTTATAGAGCAAGAAGTATGGTGTGAGTACAGTGATTGATGGAGATAATAAAGAGTTTCCTCCTGGATGCACAGACACTTTTGGGGTTTCTCAGGGTCTTAATTGCTAGCCCAGTTTGAGAATAGAAGAACATTGCTCATCTGGGTGCATATATCTGAGTGTTCGTGCAAGAGCACACACATATGTGCATGGGCAGTCTGGTGTTAACAAAAGATTTCTGTTGATCCCCAGACATGGCCAGTTTGTCCTCTACTACACCTAGAAAATGAGAACAGCATGGAAATGAAGATCTACTCCTCATGAGTAATAATTGAGCTCTTTTATGCTGTAATGGTGATTATTAAAGATGCCTTCAAAATTTCCAAGTCCAATTTTTTTTATTTTATTAGGAATTAAACTTTCAGATCCCACATGTGGCTTTGAAAATCTCAGTTTGTAGTCAGAAACACCACAGACATTTGTAACAACTTACTCCTTGACTGAAGCTTTGTCCACAAACAGACACAGATCGATGGAGTGTGACTCAAACAATGGATGTAGGCCAATGACCAACACTTTGTACCTTCCAAGCCCTGGGACCACAGCACAATGTACGTAGGAACCACAGCAGAGCATCCAGCTGGCAGAACATGCACAGGCCAGTCTTACTGCATGAAAGCTTCATCCAGTTGCTCTTGTTACCCTGTGGCTTCCAGGGAATACCATATTCAAGCAGTGATTTGATCTTCAAAGGTTCGACCATGCAAGATGCAAAGCAAGCCAGCACAATTCCTCTTCAACACTCAAGTAAATGAATATTAAATTCAGGTGCATATTTGATTGCCCAGCATGGGGGAGCAGAGGGCTCAGCAATGGGGATGTTGGAGACAGCCATTACAGCATTAGCCCAGGTTGTGAGGATCCTTATACTAACTTCCTTCCCTGACCTCTAAAGTATTTTTTTTTCAGTTTCTATCTAGATCAACATTCAAAGACACCAAAACTAGTGAAGAATAGACTAAAATTTGAGCTAGAGTCCAAGCCAACAGGTCAGTGAAGACATAGTTCAAGACAGCAGCATCATTCAATCACCTCCCCTGCCCCGTGTCAGCTGAAAAGGAGTCAGAGAAGTATTATGCCCTCAGTCTGCTGGTATTTGTCCTCCACCAGGCCTTTGCAAGTCATGGCCCCAAACCCTAACAGTTTAGAAGAGAAAGCTATTCCCAGGGCATCTTTTTGGAAGCAGCAAAGTTGCAGCTTTAGATTGATGTTCATTTTTATTTTGTGATCATAGCTAATTAAAAGAAATTAATAGAAACATAGCCACATCCAAAAGTTTAGTAGAAAAGAAGCACTGTAGTTTAATTATGCCACTATGTTGTGTATGACACAAAGCCCACTGAAATCTGAATACTTGATGATCTCTGGAATTTGACAAGAGCTCGTCGGCCTTAGGGAGAAACTTGACAATTGCTAATCTACATATGCTGACAATCTCTACATATCAGGGGCCCCATGAGGGTCTTTAATTGCTCTGTAAACTTCAAACTCAAGTGTTCTTCAGTAGGAAAAAACAAGATGCTGCATTCAAGCTAAAGAAGAGTGGTAGTTGACATGTTTATTAGATACCCCCAGGCCCCGAAGGATTGCAGGGTGGAAGGTTCTCTGGGTAGAAGTTATAAATGCAGCATCAGATTTATTCAAGACAGAACAATTATGTGTGACTGCTCAGGTGCAACTATGGCATGATGGATCCAGGAAAACTTTCTGCAAAAGCGTTTCTGCAGTTTCAAATTGCATTTCTATTCTCCCACTCTCACAGCCCTTTTTGCCCCATTTGCTTGAATTTTACGACAGCACACACAAAATGTCTGCTTGATTTGAATGGAAGTGGGCAGTGGATTTTGTAAGGTGTGGACCCAAGCTTTTTCAAAAGCAAAATTTGTGATGCTTGCCTTACTGTTGTGTAATTGCAGGCAGTGAGTTTTGACCACGTATCTGGCAGGGGAGGGACTTCTATCCTCCAAGATATCTTCAATACAAGACTTGAATTTATGCCGGAAATGTTAGTAGGTCTGGCTTAAAATGTAGCTGCAGGAAAACTGATGATTTCATAGGAGAATGGATAGCTTCATATTCCTTCCCTTTAACTTCCGGTTTGACACAAGCTCACACTCCGATGATTAAGGTTACCCATGTGTTATGGACAGCACAGAAGGGTATTCTGGCTCATTCTCCTCTTGCTGTATTGACTCGAAGATGTCGGCTTTGATGCTTACCTTTTACATTGTCAACATAATAGCCAAGCAAATTCTGACTGCTTCATTTCTCATTTTATTTCTTTGTATTTCAGGACTGTCTAGAGTTATTCTCCTGCTGCCATAAGGGTTCACTATCCCTACCGAACTGGCCACAGCGCATAGAGACAGAAATAGCGCTAACCCCTCCAGAAGCCATCCGACACAGCAGCATCAGTCTTGGTGAGTGGTTTTACAAAGTGCTTTATCATTCTGGGGAGCAGAAGGAATAGACAGAACTTGGACTGCACCCCGATGGGATGTGCAGCACTCGCCATTAGGGGATCACCTTGCCTTGCAATGAAGTTGATCAGGAAATAATTGGAGGGAATAAATCCGGAATCTCCCAGTGCCAGCTTCATTCTGGGCTCTAACAACACAATCCAAACCTTTGAATTTGGGGAGGGAGAGTGTTATCGATGCAACACGTTAAACAACCTTAACTCCTGTGAGCAATGGCACCACTATAACACTTGTTTATTAGCAAAATGCATCTGATCTCAAAGGCCTGCATGACAAGTTCATTACATATCAATTTAATTAGCTGATTTACATTTAATTTACATTTCAATTAATGTCTTTAGCAACAAAACGTTGCCTTAATAGGGTAATTGCCTGTTAGGCAATATGTAAAAGAATAAATAGTCACATTCTGATGAAGAATTCCTATTTTCAATTTTTTATTACCATAAATAACCTAAATAATTATTGCTCTTAAGGGACCATGTCCCAGTTCCCTTCTGGGCCTAATTATAAAGACTTAGTACCTCATTAAGCAAAATGGTTTCGGAGTCACAGAAAAGCATTACTCTAATCGTGACTCATTAGTTTCAACAAAAGAGGGGAAAACTGCAAAAGTCGGCACATTTCACTATATTATTCTTGTAGTTCTTATGAACCACAGCATAGTTGCCAAGTGGCTGTTACAGCTGTGTAGGCGTTTCTGTCACGAAGCCCTATTTTCAGAGAGGTTTTTTTGTGTAACTTTGGTCATTAAAAGAGAGTCACGTCCAACTGGAAAAGCTGGCACGTGCACCCCTGGCATGGAGCAAGAAGCTTGAGCAAACTTTTGGTTTTCTGTTCCCTGAGAGCTCATCTTTTCCCCATATGGCGACACGCATGGTGCCTTGGTTTGAGGCTGTAATGTAGGATCCATCTCCTTCTACCATGCCAGAAGGGTTGGCTTCATCACCATAATATATCCCAGTGCATAGAAAACGGACATGTCTTTTCAGATTCGTTTGAATTCAATGATGCTTTATCACGGTGCTCCTTTCTTGTAACTAAAGAGCAAACATTGACTGCAGGCTTGGGTGTGACCAGACTCTGACTTTTAAGGCTTTTAGTGTTGGATCCAAACCACTGTGGCAATGCAATGTAAAACACTGATCTCATACACACTGACTCCACTGGTTTAAATTTGTTCAAAAAAACATGGAAGGTTTGGCATGCTGCTGGCAGGTTTTATGCTACATTAGGCATTGCCTCTCTGTGCTAGCCTAACGTTACACTGGATCCGGCATCATCTGTTCTTCAGCAGCCAGTGCAAAGCCAATGTTAAAGCATTAAGCTGGCACAAACTCTGTGTCAGGAGCTCTGGCTGATTTGATGTACATGCCTGTGCTTTGTTTGGATTAAGTTTGTTCTGCTGGCGATCCAGTGGTGCAGAGATCCAGAAGTGATTGATTGCATTTGCTTAAAATGATGTCATGGAAGGAAATAAAAAGGGACTGATTAAGATTTTGTTTAGCAAATAATAAATTTGTAATATTCTAGGAATATATAGAGCTTTTACAAAGAAAATGTTTAACTAATGGGAAAACAACCTTTTCACATAGTGTTAGTTTCCTCATTAACCTTAAATGATGATTCATATGTAAAAGAAAACCAAACTCAAACAACATGCTATTCTTACATTGCAGATAAAGCCAAAGCTGGAAATAGAACAGGATTTTTAAATGATAGTATTGTGCAGCTTCTAAGAACAGATAATCGGTGGGGTTTTTTCTTTTTTTCTCTTTTTTCTTCCCCTCTCTCTTTTTTTTTTGTGACTAAGTGTTACTGTCCTCATTTTACAGGTAGTCAAATTGGCAGCATAGAAATGTTAATTGATGTTTCATATCTCAGAGCTGTAAGGAGAGCCCCTACCCTCACAGTCCAGCCATCCTGCTCAAATGTTTACTGAAGTCAGCGACAGCTTTAGTGGGCTTTGGAACTCATCGTCAACCCCAAGGTCTTCAGACAACTCAAGACTGTGAGGCAAACACTGCCCCATACTGTGCCAGATTCTCACCTGCTCTAACTCACCCAACTCCAGAGGCAATTCATCTGGACTATGTGCCTGGGCCAATTTATTGCCAGAGACTGGGCAAGTTCTAGTTCCTGAGTGCTTAATTTTCCTATAACAGGGTGCTGTATGTATATACCATTAGGACAGTGAAAAAGAAATCAGGTGGGAGTCACTTTCTTCTAATACTAAATGCGCCCTTTCACTGGGATAAGGAAAACCATGCTGTCTTTAGAGAGAGAGAGAAGCTTCCGCTTCCAAAAAATGTCTTATTACCTTCAGAAGTTAATTGCTTAGGAGTCAGATGTATCTCCTGGTATTCCGCATTTTATTTTTGCTCCTACACTTGATGGATCTGGAATTCTCTTCCAAGCTGCTAACTCAATTTTTGCTTTTTAAAGCTCATTTAAAACCTTTCCTACTTTCCTGTGTCTGTGATTAACACTAATCCACTCTACCCTTTCTTTTCCTACGGCTTTTTATATTCGCCCCTTGCTGCAGCCTGCAAGAATTCTAATTGGCATCTGCTCTTCTTTTTGGGTTTCCATTTTCTCCTTTCTTCCTGCTCCATTTTCTCTCTGCTGCTATCTGGGCTGCTCTATGCCATCCTGTTATACTTTCTAGCCCAGATCTGCCTAGTGCTGTAAAGGATTTGATGATTTTCTTTAGGAAGGACTCTAATAATAGCCACAATCCTGCCCCTTTACAAATCTTCCTTACAATGGAAAAAAAAAAAAAAAAAAAGGTTCTGGCCCCCAGAGTGAATTCCATTGAAAACCAAAAGTTCTTGTTTAAAAAAAAAAAAAATCCCTCTCTGTTCCTGATGGATTGGAGAAATTTTAAAGGAGCAATGTTATAATTTATGGGGAATTTGAGCATAGATCTCAGAGCTCCTCATTAGACAGGTAACTTCAGCTATTATTTAAAGAAAGCATTTCAGTTTTCCTCTCTAGTACAACAAGAAGCTACAATTTTTAACAGGAAAAAAAGCCAGCCAGAAAGTCCTTGAGGTTCTCTAGTGACTTTGCTGTTGTCCATCAAATTAACATGGAAGATGCTCAAACACTGCTACTTTAATGGGCAGAGGGACAAAACTCCTGACACACTGCAGAGAGGCTTTTGAAAAACAAGTGACTAGATGCCATCTGAGCTGGATGAGGCTAACAGAAGCCAGAGCCTAGGACTATAATGGGATGTGATGGATTTCAAGCTTTAACTGCCATTTCAGATGGCTTATGCCAAAACTGCCCCTATTCAGCTGCTGCCTCAGCCTGGCTGCCCAGCGGAGAAGCTTTTCCCCCTGAAGCCTGTCTCTGACGCTCAGTTCCTGGCCATGCTCAGAAGTAGCTCAGTTAAGACAACTCTGACAAGCTTGGAGCCACACTGTGCCTTTGCCCTCAGAGCCTCAGAAGCCAGTGCTCCCTGCTGCCTTCCCAGCACCTCCTTTGGCAATGCCAGGTGCTGCAATGCATGAGCTCCAAAGAGAATTGTTCAGAGCTCTCTCCTCTGCTCTCTGCCTCAGTAAGCAGCATGCTACCATTTATTTTTTTAGCATGCTTTACAGAGTCACAATGTTTACAGACAGAACATACTGTTAGACCATTAGGGTAGCCTCCTGTACATCACTGTCACGGTTTAGCCCCAGTCAGCAACTAAGCACCACACAGCCGCTCGCTCACTCCCCCCACCCCAATGGGATGGGGGAGAGAATCGGAAAAGCAAAAGAAAAAAGCTCATGGGTTGAGATAAGAACAGTTTAATAATTAAAATAGTAATGGTAGTAATGGTAATGATAACAATAATGATTATGATAATAATAATGATAATGATAATATAATAAAAAAGAAAGTAACAAGAGAGAGGAATGAAACCCAGGGAAGAAAGGGAAAAGGAAAAAAAACACAATGGCTGCAACCGCTCACCACCCGCTGACCAACGCCGCCAGTCCCTGAGACGCGATCGCTGCCTCCCCCAGCCAACTGCCCCCAGTTAATATACTGGGCATGACATTACATGATATGGAATATCCCTTTGGCCAATTTGGGTCAGCTCTCTTGGATATGCCCCCTCCCCTCCCGGCTTCTTGTGCACCTCGCAGAGCATGGGAAGCTGGAAAAGTCCTTGACTACTGTAAGCACTACCTAGTAACAACCAAAACATCAGTGTGATATCAATATTATTTTCAAACTAAGTCCAAAACGCAGCACTATACCAGCTACAGTGAAGAAAATTAACTCTATCCCAGCTAAAACCATGACAATCACAGACCATTAAATACTGTTGTCACTTTTCTTTCTGTTTGACTAAAATATGTTCTGTTTTGACAAAAGCATTTCTTGAGTCACCTCCACATTTTCCTTCGGTATTGTCAGAAAATGGAGAATTTACTTTCCCTTCAATAGCTTGTTCCAGTGGTTACTCACTTTCTCTGTTACCATATAATGCCCAATACCTAATTCAAATTTTTCTAGCTTTAGCTTCTAGCAACTGCCTCTTGCTATGCCTTTCCCAGCTGTATTAAAGTTCCATTTAGTATCCTGCATTTTTCAACACAAAGCTACATATCCACTGTAATCAACCCACAGCTTTTGGCTTTCCGTGCAGGCCACTGTGCCACCACTGCTGCAGCTACAGCCATCACGGCTAACTTTCCATTAGCAGAGGTTCTTCAATGCAGAATATAGGGGCCCTTTTGTACACTTCCAAGCCAGATGCTCTGAATTACTGCAGGGCCAGAGTTGTTGTCTCTGGGATGGCAGAAGAGTGGACAAGAACAGTTGGTAATTTCTGCTTCCTCCATGACCATCATCTTTACTTGCTTTGCCAACCCAACAATGTTCTTTTCTTTGCTTTTTAAACACAAAGCCATACATACATAAGGAATAAAATGCTCTAATTTATTCTGCAGAAGTGTTCATCAAGTGAGAGACAGGACTCTGGGAAAAGATTAAGAGCTTACATTTTTCATTTGACTTATTTCACATAAAATTTCATAGAGGATAAAATGATGGGAGGCAAAGAAGCAATGATATTTCTGTTTTATCTCTGTCTAAGGACCATAAATCTTTCTGAAGTATCATTAATTATAGCAGCGCCATTCACAACGCTGTTGTTAAGGGTCTATCAGCAGTCCCATTATAAACCCCTATTTTCAGGGGTTTATAACTTGGTTAGAAGAATTTCATTTCAGGCAAAAACTTTGCTGGGGCAATGTCTCCATCTAAGACAATTTTTTAAAAGTGTAAAACACAAAGTGTTACCTCTTTTGAACTGAGTAAGGGAGACCCCAGGAACTTTATAGGGGTACAAAGATAATGCTGTCTTGGCTGATTGTACCTGTACCATTTGAGAATTCATAAGACTGTATTCATAGATGTTATCTCTTAGATGAATTTAGATCATTCCTTTCAAATGCAAGTTTCCAATTACTACAACTGAATTCAAGATCTGGAATATTCCTCTAGTGGCTGTAATCAAATCAGATTTGATTTCTTCTTCAGCTGCAGCCAGTCAAGCAAGAATTTAGCACACCTGGAAAACAGCTCACATGTTAAGAAAACTTCAGTGTCTTTAGGTAGCTCATCTTTTTTTTTGTGCTGCAGGCATGACTTACATCAAGAATCAGTGAAGTTAATGGTCACATCCACCAAAGCGAGTATTGCCTTAGCAGCAATACAGAGGAATTGCTCTGTCACGGCTGAGCCAAGGTGAAATGTTATAGAGGCATTGAGTTTCTCCAGATGTGTGGTGAAAAATGCTCTTCCATAGGCACTAGTGAGACTGGGAGGGCACAGGGAAGAAAGGTCGCTGCTTCACCTACATAACAACACGACCAAGTGGCCTTTTGTCTGTAGCAGCTTGTAGGTTCATCAAGGAAGCTGGAGAGCTCTGCCCTGTTGTGTCCTTGCACGTTAGGAAAGAGCAAGATGCTCAATAAGATGGGATCGACAAAATCATTGTGGCCTTTTTCTAAAGCAACAGATATTAATGAACGTTATCTTCTGGGCTACTTTTTTTCCTGCTTTTAAAGTAGAAAGATTAGATGAAAATGTATTTTGTGAAGAGTGTGCTGACCCCCTCAGGTAATCTCCATCCTCTGTCCTCATCAATAATCTAACACTTTACCTTCCTTGTTATATTACTGTCTGCAGTAATGCAATTCACTTTGGTCCCCTTAGATCCTATTAGAATCTCTCACATTACAAAATTCTTCCAGCTCTGCTCTATAGCGTACTGGGATTGTTTAGTCTTAACTTCTGCTGGCTGTTTTCCTCAGCTACAATTCTTTGCACAGGAATTGACTTTTGTGAATTGCACATTTAAGCTAGCAGTGAGTGTCCTATGGGGTCCCTAAAGCGCTCTGATTCTGCTTTGAACACTGTTGAATGTATCTTGTGATAATGAGTTCCACTATCTAAAGTACTTTCTTCTATCAGTTTTGATTGTGTTGTCTTTTAATTTCATTGCATGTGTCCTTTGAAAGGATAAATAGGCATGGGTAAATAGAAGAACCCATTTCTACATATCACTCGATCCCTTATGTACCTCTTTTGTATTATGTCTTATTTTTCTCCTCTCCAAAGTAAAACAGTCTTAATGTTTTGTTTGTTTGCCTTTTCTAATATGGAAATCTTTTCATATCTCGTAATTTGTTGCTGTTATTTGAGCAGATGTCTTCCTGGAATTCTCTACAGTTATTAATGACAAGAAAATCGTACTCAGTGATGATATCTAAATAAAGGGCTCAATGTGCAGAAAGAGAGAGGTCTCTTTTGGCTGCTCCGTCAACATCAGGGGCTTAAAGTAGGCAGAAATGGCTCACTGACAACACTCATAAGAACTGCAGTACAAGGTGGAAAAATGCGGAAAACTCCTTCATTTCCTCTATTCTTACTGCCAGAATGACTGTGCAATGCCACTTTGCACCCAACATAATGCTTCCTAAGTTTAAGGAGAAAACCGTTCTTGGCTTCTTGGCCAAAAGTGAATCTCTGACAAACTCAGTGATGTTAGACTTGCTCTCTGATCTCCAGTCTTATCTGATCTAATTCTGTCTAATGCACAGTATTTTTTTAGATTCTGAACGTTAGAATATCCACTGCTTGCAAACCTGACTTTTCCCATTTTTCCCACTTTACCTGTTTTGTAGCATATTCCAATACACTGAAACTCCCAAGGCCTGATCCTCAGGAGCACTGCAACAATACGGTATCATTATTGTGATAATTATCTTAAACCAGTGCAACCTCACTTTTTTTGACAGTTACTCCTCACTGGCAACAACAGAAATAAGAGCAGAATCGAGTATTTTAATGACACCATGGTTCCTCCATACCAGGCATGTTGGAGGGGCTGGAGGACAGAAAAAGATGAAGCTTTTAAATGGAGGAGATTGCAGAAACCTTAACATAATGCAGAGCTGTCATCCAGGCTCTTTTATTGCATGGAACTAAGTATAAGTAGCGTTACAACAAGATTTACTTTTGTAAAAGCAAAGGAATTCATGCGCTTTCAAAGCAGGGAAACTTTATAGCAGTTAAAGCCTCAGGTCTATTAAAGTAGCATGCACTTTTTGTGGTTTTGCTTATCAGTTTTGCTTATTAGCAAATTGATTTGTGCTGAAAGTCAGGGTTTCCCCTCGTTGTCCCCCAGATCCCTGCAGTGGAAATATAAGACTAAATTATGCACTTCATCATAACGAGAAAGTCCAGATGGATCTCACAATGCTGCGGAAAGGGCTGGACAGGAAAACCACTGCAGCAGCAGCCTTTCTTTTCAAGGCCCAGCAGGGCAAAGTGGCAGAAACTCTGCAGACCAGAGGGATGGAGAAGCATCTCTGTGCAGAGTGCATAGCCCTCCAGTCTACCCTAGATTTTCCCTGGTTTACCAGTGAAGAGCACTGAAATTCATTGCTGCCTTATCACTTTGGAGCTTTCTGCCCTGCCTTGTGCTCCTTTTTCAAGGGTTATAAAGTACTTCTGTTCCAGGGCACTGCACATGGATATTAAATTTTCAGAACAAACATTATGCCATTTTTTATTTCAGCATTTATCTATTTTCTGTTCTTATATGGCCACACTTACCATAATATCTCATACTTCACAATCTTTAACACATTATTTATCCCTCTAAAAAGCATGTATATGAAAGGTACCTGAAAATAAGCAATAAACCATTTTAATACTGTTACCATCTGAAGCTACGGATCTTTGAGAATTTTCTTCTCATTAACTCTGGAATGCTGTTCATAACCTTGAGACTGATAATGCATAGAAAGTTACTTTATTCAAGTGTAAACCCCTCCTTAGTATATAGAGGTCTGCAATTCAAAAAAGTCTTTTCCAGGCCCTAAATACAGAATCCTGTCCTTTGTTCAGACAAAAAAAAAAAACCTTACAGCTGTTACAGAAGTCACATTAATGAAAATAACACCTGCATTTTCAGTCATTTATTTATTTTAAAAGATTGAAATTTATAGATGGAGTAAATATCACTACTAATAGTTGATACCACTTTTGTCGGCACTGGCAGACAAAACTTTGCATAGTTTCCTTTTTAAAAAAAAAGATTAAAAAACAAAACATTTTGAGAATGCTGTTTCTTTCCAGATCACTTAGCACTAGCTTTCTAGATCACACAGCATGATTTTTCTTTGAAATTGTAAAATGAAAATAAAGCAAGCCATGGAATATATTTGAGCCACTGCTCTTTTTTAGAAGCAATTAAAATTGTCCACTGAGTTTCCTCCCCTCTCTACAACTGTATTTGTGAATTTGGAAAGCATATTTAAAGGCTTAAACCCCCCTCACAGTCTGAGGCTGAAATGAATTGCAGTTGCGAAAACAGAAACTCAAGATTATTTTGGTGTTATACGTGACTGTAAATAATCCGAGAAGAACTTAGCAGCAAAGATGTTGGGGAATACCCTTGATGTGGTCATAATGGTGACCAAGATCAGTGGCATCAATTTGAATTTGTCTAGTAATGAAAGCAGAATGGTAGGCCTGAAAAGACAGTTTCAGGTGTGTGGTGCTAAGTCTCCATTCAGAATATATCTTGTCCACCCTGTGTCTCACCCAATGACGATACTAAAACAGGATCCTCAGAGAGTCAAAAGGGCCCAGATGCCTAAAACAGGACGTAGGTGAAATCCAAGTATGCATAAAAAAAAAAAAAAAAAAAAAAAAAGAGACAAAAGAAAGCATGGAAATTCACTGCTTTTCAGCTATTCAGCCCTGGAGCAGTGTAAAACTTGGCTGGTGTCCCCCTTTTCCAAAGGGAAGGCTCTCTTGGCACCTATCTGCAGAAGGTCCAACAAATCATGGGGATACAGACATGTCCGCGCCTCACGGTCCCTTTTGGATGCCCCACAGCAGCTCTCTGCTCCTGCGTGGCCTGTCTGGTTCCCTGCTCTATGCCGGGTGCTTTGGATTTTACACCGGCGATCCATCTCTCAACACAGCACCCACAATTGTAACTGTCCGTCCTTTGGGAGGCCGAGGGGTCAGAAATTATTCCACTGTTGATACTCTCCCAGCACCTCAGGGCCACAGGCCCCTGAGGGAAGTGCCAGCACAGGCCAGCCTGTGAGGCGCAGGAGGAGGGCTGCGGCGGCACCCGGGCAGACTGTGGGGATGAAGAGGGCCGAGGGCTGAGGGCCCCGTGTGGAGCGGCGGGAGGGCCGCGGGGCGGCCGGGGGGGTGAGGACCGGCACCGGGCAGAGCACGGCACCGCAGGAAAGGCGGGAGGCGCCGCCGGCGGGCGGAGCTGGCGGCGCCGGGGCAGTGCGGGGCGTTGGCCCGCCCGCCAGGGGTGGTGCGCGTGCGCATGCGCAGCGCGGCGGGGCGGGGCGGGGGGCCGGAAGCGCCCCGGTTGCCGTGACAACGGCGTCGGCCCCGCAGCGCGGCTGAGCCGGAGCGGGCCGGGAGCCGGCGGGCCTCCGCCCCGGCGGGCCTCCGCCCCGGCGGGCCTCCGCTCCGCCCCGCCCCGCCCCGCCCCGCCCGCCCATGCCGCGGAAAGCGCTGCTCTGCGTCCTGCAGCTGGACGTCCGCTCGGTGAGTGCTGCGGCGGGCCGCAGGCTGGAGGAGAAGCCGCGGTTCGCCCTTCCGGCGCCGCTTCCCGCCCCGCTTCCCGCCCTCAGCCGCCGCCCCGCTCTCCCGGCCCCGGGGGTTCTTCCGGGAGGCTGCTGCGGGCCCTGTTGCCGAGCGGGCGGCCGCCCGCCGTCTGGAGCTCCAGCTCGGGCCGGCTCCTGGGCAGCTTCTGCCCCTTGTGTGTGCGCGTCCTCCGGCAGCCGCTCCCTGTGCCCCCCGGTTGGTGTGAGCAGCAGCCGTGCGCCTCCACGGCTCTCGCCTTCCGGTGGAAAAGGCTTTTTTTAAGAGACCCTGATTCTTGGGAAGCTGTCTGGTGCAGGAAAAGCACTCTTGAAAAAACAGAGTAAAAGAAATCCCGGGAAACAGCTTGTACGTGGCGTGTGCGTCCCTGTGAACGATGAGGCCCCTGTGAGGGGTAGCAGGTGGCACTGGGCGGCTCTGAAGTGCCTGGGTGTTACATGGGGGGGTTGAGGTCAATAGGTGTGAAAGTGGCAAGTTTTTACATTAATCATGTTAGGACAGTTCCTTGTGAACTTCACAAAGTTTTCTGGTTATGTTCAGGGTGGGAATCAAGTGAGAGTCTGTATCATTCTACTGATAACTTTTAAGAAGGAGTTGAGGTAGATGGTGCTCTGTTACTCTGGAGTTGTTTGCTTCAGAGTCCCTGGTCACTGTAATCCAGAGGTTAGGCCTCCTCATGGGGGAAGTGCTGCCAGAATACTTGCTGCTGAAAGGAGAACCTGAGGCGCCATCCAAAAAATTCAAGTGCAGATCTAGAAAGTGCATACTGGGAAATGGTCCTGGTATTCCTGATTACATAACCACCTTTGTACCCAAACTTGGACAGCTGCTCTGAAATAGAGCTGTGAGTTTTTACATGTAGATGCTGAGGGTATCACCCTAATGGTGTTGCTCTGCTGTCTCAACAGCTAGTGTTTGTCTTCATAATGCAAAGGTCTGCTTGGTTCCTGGGAAGGAGCAGACATGCTTTCATTTTCCTACTGTCCTGAGCTATTCCTGTGCCAGGAGAGAGTACAGGGAAGGCGTTCCTGCAGACTCAGGCTTCCTCAGTTGTGGGTTGTGGGGTACTTGTTATTCACCCTGCTCTTAAGGCTACAAGTAATAGTGGAAAGGGACAGAACAGGAAATCTCCAACACAGACCTGAGTGCCCCGTTTAGCACATGTGGGTCGTTCAGTTATACCCCTGCAATGCTATATAATTTCTCTCAGATAATTCTTTTAATAAATCTGTTTTTTGAACCACTTGTTTTGCCTTTTTTTCCCCACTGGAGCCTACTTTGGGATTTTACTCCTGTAATATTTTGAAAACCTTCCAGCCTAAATTTTATTCAGGCTAGTTGATGCCCTGCTCTTACACAATTGTCAACACTGGCCTTTCACTTAAATAATTTTTTTCCTTCCGTGGTATTTGCTCTTTGATGTATTTTTTGGGCACGTGTTCTGTCATTTCACAATTGATCTTTGTCAGCTGGAGAGGCCTGGTTCTTTTGGTAGTATTTTGTGTGATAGGCTCACCAGTCTTCTGATCCTCTTAGGGATGGGTGCTACTCTTCTACTTTCAATTTGCATTGATCAGGATCGGAATTGAATTCAGCATTCCAGATGGGGTCTCACTGTTGCCTTAGGTGATGTCAGGGGAAAAGAAGTCCAACATTCATCCTGTATGTCTTAATATTAGTCTCTTCACAGCTGCACTGCAGTTATGCTGTCATTTATTAATACACTCATCATCTTCCCCTCAGCCAGCTTTGAAGGTTAGCCCCCACAGTGAAAGCAAAAACTGTTGTTAATACACAGTAGGTGCATCTCATCTCCATTACTGTGGTCCCCCACACAGGTTTTTCTATATCTTTTTGTTGACCTCTGATGATTTCTGAATTTTAATTGGAAAAATTTCATGAGAACACTCTGACTTCTTGTGTCAGGGTCATTAAAAATATTAAAAGGCATGGATCCCACGATGTACCGAGGAGCGTTTTTAATAGTAACCCTCAGCTTGATGCCTCCCAGTTTTGCATGTTATTGATGCTGCCCTTATGCCAGTTCTGTACCATCTTAGGACTTCCATACTAACTCCCATCTTCTGCATCATAAGTAATTATTTCTCATGTGGCACCATATGATATCCTTTGTCCAGAAAACAGGCTTTCAAGAAAATATCGGGTTTTGCTTGATTGACCTATTTTTAAAAAACATGCGCTACTGAGCTTTTTTCTGGTCATGTTTTCCTCCATATCTTTATTCTTTACTTTTGCATATTTAAATTTTCTGATTGATGGTGTTATAATTTTTCAGATCTCTTTTTCTGCCTCACATGGGCCTTGCGTTTGTTATTTTTCAGCAGATGGTACTATCCTTGTTTTCATAACGTAGGTTTTAGTTATGTATAGCTCCAGCAAGAAAAATTACATTCTTTCAGAACCTGGGCTGAATATGATTCAGCTTCCCTGTGGCTTCTTGGTCCAGGCCTACTGCATATTGGGTAATTTCTGTTTCCATCATTTAATTCTTTAAGTTGTTCTTTTGCTCCTGTATTAAGTATCATTAAAACCACGGCAAAATATTCAGTTGTGTTTGGGACATAGATTTGTTAGCTTTCACGTCTTGGTTAATTTGTACTACCTCCACTTGTTTTCTCCTCATTCGCTTTATTTGTGACTAAAGTCTTGTCCAAATTTATGATTCCTTTTCCTGTTTTTTTACAATGCTCTGCGTATTTCTCAACCCTCTTTGAAACCTATCCACTTGTGTCAGAAGTTCTGTCCTCTTTATTTTTCCCTTGTTTTAGGATACAGATGGATTTTGCTCCTTTTGACTTAATGAAATTCCAAGATCTTTTCCGATCTGAGTCCACCAGCATTTTGGTTTATCTCACTGCTAGTTTTCTTCATTTCTGAAAGGCTGCTGTTCTGAAATGGAAAGCCTTAGTTAAAGACCTTATTTGGTTTATCCTGCCATTAATTGAAATTGAATAATTCATGATTGCTCAGACTGAGATTTCATGGGTATTTGTTTTTTTGAGACTAATTTTGGTGCATACCTCTGCTGCTGGCATTTAGATTGCTCATGTAGCAACAGAATGAAATTGACATTATTCTTCATGTCATCGCTATGTGGAGAATTCACAAATGCGGCAGTGAAGGTAGGTGAAGCTTTAAGCACTAAGATGAATTCATAGCATTGTGGATTACTGCCAGGTAAGGAGACTAAGATGGCATCTCTTCACATTGAGAAGATTATTTTTGCAACTCTAAGTCCAAAATGCTATTCTGTCTGGAAGCTTGCACTCAGCAGAAGTTAATACTGCCCTTCATAGGGAACTCTACTTGTTTTGATGGTAATGGGCAATTAAAGGGATTTTTCAAGACCTGCCTCTTTCATTGGTAACATATGCAGCTACAGTTTTAGGACTGTCTGTAACAAACAAATGCCATAGGAGGTTGTGGATCAGTAGAATTCTGTTCCTTTTCATGAGATTAATTTAGTGATTTCTTTACAGCTATTTTTGATGTCCCAGCAATAGGGCTGGTATGTATTTTCCATCCTTCTGGGAACTGCAGCAGAGAAGTCCAGGGTAGCACTGTCCTAGACATTTATTATAGTCCTTCTGGTTGGTTGTAAGATCAGTTATTTGCAGCATTGATATCCCTCTTAGCATCATAGAATCATAGAATGGTTTAGGTTGGAAGGGACCTTTAAAGGTCATCTAGTCCAACTCCCCTGCAGTGAGCAGGGACATCTTCAACTAGATCAGGTTGCTCAGAGCCCCGTCCAGCCTGACCTTGAATGTTTCTAGGGATGGGGCATCTAACACCTCTCTGCGCAACCTGTTCCAGTGTTTCACCACCCTCATTGTAAAAAATTTTTTCCTTATATCCAGCCTAAATCTACCCTCCTTTAGTTTAAAACCACTACCCCTTGTCCTGTCACAACAGGTCTTGCTAAAGAGATTGCACCCATCTTTCCTGTAGTCTCCCTTTAAGTACTGAAAGGCCGCAATAAGGTCTCCTTGCAGCCTTCTCTTCTCCAGGCTGAACAACCCCAACTCTCTCAGCCTGTCCTCATAGAAGAGGTGCTCCAGCCCTTGGATCATTTTTGTGGCGCTCCTCTGGACCCGCTTCAACAGTTCCATGTCCTTCCTGTGCTGAGGGCTCCAGAGCTAGACACGGGACTCCAGGTGAGGTCTCACCAGAGCAGAGGGGCGGAATCCCCTCCCTCAGCCTGCTGGCCACACTTCTTTTGATGCAGCCCAGGATACAGTTGGCTTTCTGAGCTGCAAGCACACATTGCTGGCTCATGTCCAGATTTTCGTCCACCAGAACCACCAGATCCTTCTCCGCAGGGCTGCTCTCAATCCCTTCATCCCCCAGCCTGTGTTGATGTTGGGGGTTGCCCTGACCCAGATGCAGGACCTTGCACTTGGCCTTGTTGAACCTCATGAGGTTCTTACAGGCCCACCTCTCCAGCTTGTCTAGGTCACTCTGGATGACATCCTGTCCTTCTGGTGTGTCAACTGCACCGCTCAGCTTGGTGTCATCTGCAAAATTCCTGAGGGTGCACTTGATCCCATTGTCTGTATCATTGATGAAGATATTAAACAGTACTGGTCCCAGTACAGACCCCTGAGGGACACCACTTGTCACCAATCTCCATCTGGACATCAAGCCATTGACCACTACCCTCTGGATGTGACCATCCGACCAATTCCTTATCCACCGAACAGTCCACCCACCAAATCCATATATCTCCAGTTTAGAGAGAAGGATGCTGTGGGGGACTGTGTCAAAGGCCTTACAGAAGTCCAGATAGATAGATGACATCCATAGCTCTTCCCTTGTCCACTGATGTAGTCACTCCGTCATAGAAGACCACTAGGTTGGTCAGGCAGGACTTGCCCTTGGTGAAGCCGTGCTGGCTGCCTCGAATCACCTCCCTGTCCTCCATGTGCCTTAGCACAGCTTCTAGGAGGATATGTTCCATGATCTTCCCAGGTACAGAGGTGAAGCTGACAGGTCGGTAGTTCCCTGGGTCCTCCTTTCTACCCTTTTAAAAGATGGGCACAATGTTTCCCTTTTTCCAGTCCCCAGGGACTTCACCTGACTGCCATGACTTTTCAAATATCATGGGGAGTGGCTTGGCAACTACATCAGCCAATTCCCTCAGGACTCTGGGATGCATCTCATCAGGTCCCATAGACTTGGGTATATCCAGGTTCCTCAGGCGGTCACAAACCTGTTTTTCCCCTACAGTGGGAGGGGCTTTATCCCCCTGGTCTCCATCCTGTGGTCCATTGGCTTGGGAGGTGTAAGGAGAGAGGTCACCAGTGAAGACTGAGGCAAAAAAGTTGTTGAGTACATCAGCCTTCTCATCTGATGATACTAGGCCCCCGTTCTTGTTCATCAGCAGGGTTATGCTTTCTTTGACTTTCCTTTTCTGGTTGATGTACCTGTAGAAGCCTTTCTTGTTGTTCTTTGAATCCCTTGCCACATTCAGCTCCAGCCACACCTTGGCCCTCCTGACCCCATCCCTGCACAACCAGGCAGCGTCCCTATACTCTTCCCAGGATACCTGTCCCTGCTTCCACTGCCTGTGCAGTTCCCTCTTGCTCTTTAGTTTGACCAGCATGTCTCGACTCAGCCATGCTGGTCTCTTCCCTTCTTTAGCTGATTCATAGATAACACTATTACAGTTTTTAAAATGGTCCCTCATCCTGCCTGAACAGTTTACAGTCAGATAAGAGCTTCAGTTAGTCTCCTGAGTGTTGCACAGCTCCATGCATCACATATTACAAAATAGACTTCATGAACTGCAGATGTATATGTTTCATTCATTTTTGGAGCTGGTTTAAAGTTACATGAACAGGTAGATTTGGTGTTCCAGCCCAGGCAATGAATTGTGCAGTTTATCTCAAGGGTAGTAGAAGCACAAGTTTCCACATGTGCTATCTTGCCTGACGTGCTGATTTGTAAGAATTTATTTTCTTTTACAGGATAGCCAGAATAAATGGCACCTGTTGTTTGCAGTTTTGCCCTCTCCAATGTCTTCAAACCTCTCACTTATCATCTCAATAAATAGGCAAATATTGGTTGCCTTCTCTAAGGTGAAAGGCATGAAACCCTAGCTTAAAATGATTGTAAATTCTACAAAAATGTCAAGAAGAAAAGCGAGAACTAAGCTAATATGACTTGTGGTATGTAGTTTGGACGATCTTGCCTTGTATGAATTAAATCTGTCTCTTTCACTCACTCCTATTCACACTTGCAACTGCATGAGTGTCATACAAGCTGTTTAATGCTTGACAGTCTGTTTCAGTTGGGATATCTATTATTCTGGCACTTTTCTTGCTGATTTGAAGCCCTCATTTACATGGAGAGAAACACCTTTTTTTTCTCCTTGGATATTTATGAGTAGAAGCACTATTTTTAGTTTATAGCGTATCTGTAGTAATCTACCACACATTGGTTTCTGTTATTTCTTTCACCTGAGGCTGTTTTTCTGCTGTTTATATAGTTTTCTTTTAGATCCAGTTAGTATTTCTCAAGGAAGACATTCATTTGGGAGTAGGAGACTGTAATCAAAGCACTTATATTAATTCCTGTCACTCTCCTCCTTTGTCTTTCTACCTGGCAATTAAAAGCCTGAACACTTTCTCCAGCAACCTTATGTTGGAAGAGACAACCTCATATTTATTATACCGTAATAAAAAGTGAGCAGTAGAACCGAAGTGAAATGTGACCATTCACTGTCTGGGTAATAGAATAAAACCACATGGCTTGGAGAAAATAGCAAATAGTTTTGCAATGAGTTGTGTACATCCTTGCAGTGAAAACACAAGTAAGACCATCGGATGTTCATCAGAGCTTTAAAAACATACCAACTTCTTCTTACTTAAAGAATAAGAATTGTCCAGAGAAAGTTGAGATGAGTGGCAGTATCTGGCAGCCTAATGAGGAGCCTCCTCTGCCATGACTACCTTCCAAGGTGGCAAGACTTCTCAGATAAAACTTTGTGTGCCACATGTCTGCTTTTTCTCATTTACATATTAGAAGGCAAAGTTAATATAATATTTACAAATAAACTTGGCCTTTTTGGTGGCTGGGCAGAGAATAATATCTAAGCATGTACACTTACCAGCTTCATTCTCTCTGTGGCTAGCTTAAATTTGGACGGGTTTTTGTGTGTTGGCATCATGTAGACTTCATTGTACATAACTCTTCATGTAGAACCTGATGTGACCCTTGATGATTAACTCTTATATAATCAGTGCATGCCTTTAACACTGTTAACCTGGGATTGGGATACCAGGTTTCAGTTTTGGTTGAAGACAATGGAGTATGTTTACTTACAGTATTTGGTCCTGATTATTTTTAAATGGTGAGTATTTTTTCTGATCAGTCTGTACAAACAGAATTGCTTTAGAAAATAAATTTTTGCACTCTAATCTGTTATAATCTGACTCTCAGAAGTCAACCATTTCAGCCTTGACCATTTCATTTTTATCTTGAAAACAACCGTTACTTCTGTAACAAAAGTTCAGTTTGTTTAATGAATGTGTTACTCTTACAGATAACTTGCCCTGGAGTGCTGCTGAAAGACAAGGAGGAACTTTATCTCAGTGTCTCTGTACTTGGACAGTACAAAAAAACTCAATGTGTCCCTGCAGCATTTCCACTCTTGTTTCAAGAAAAACTAGTATTTGAAAAGGTAAGATAATGTCAAGAGCTAATAAAAGCCAAATAAACCCCATCCCAAACTCCACAAAAACTCACTGCAAAACCCCTGAGCACAAGTAATCACACTGAGGATGGCATAACATTATAACTCCTACTTCTGTTCAGCACAAAGGAGGTATGTACCTATATTATCCACATGGTGACTCAAGAATTATGCGTACTGAAGATTATAGTGTATGATGAGGCTTTTTAGGTGTTTGTTAATTCTTCTGTGAACTTCCTTTTTCAGTGTCTGCTTTCTGGGCTTGGAAGGAACTGAACGTTGTTGTTCCAAAAATTAGGGCAAGGTGAAGAACAAAGACTATAAGATATAGGAGAGTCAACTTAATTTAGTAGAAAGATAGAATAGCAGCTCAAGCCTTCTTGGTGACATCTTTCTCCCTTTGAGATACTTTTTTCATGATTTGTCACCAGAATTCCCAGGTGTGTACTCTGGCCTTATAATTTATAGTTGTTTATCACATATTCTGAGTCCCTACTAGCTTCATTATTAGTACCACAGGGATAATGAAACACAGTATCTTACAGATATGATCTGGCTCCTTGACTACCTATGAATAATAATACTTTGCCCTTTCTAGTTCTTTTCCTTTAAGCATCCCCCAGCACTTTGAAAACCAGACTCAGTAAACATCAGTGATGCTCTGGTGATGTGGGTAAGGTACGAACAGTGATAATTTCACTAGCTACGGAAGAGTAAAAAAGACCATAGTTCCATAAAGGCAAACATACCACAAACTACTTAAGGGAAATGTACTGAGTACTGTTTTCACTGTAATTTAGGGGAAATCCAAGACACCAGGATCTATCTCCTTACAAAAGGGGTGAACAAGAATGCTGAGAACAGTATCTGTCATCTTACAAATAACTATTGAATAGATCTAGATACTTGTGGAGCACCGGTACTTTGGTATTTTTTGGTGTTTGGTACCTTGAACAGTGAAGCGGTCTACACCACTCTGCTGAGACTTTTGTACAGAATTAGGGGGAAGTCTATTAGCTGCTGAATATCCAGTGCAGCATCCTCCCCTATTCCTTGCCATCTATTCACATGGGATTCCGATTAAAAATAACCCTGAACAGTACTCTGTTCATGAATAGTCACTTCTATGAAAATGAAGCTTAAAGCATTACTAATATATTAAAGAACATATTATTCATCTATCAGAATTCTAGTACATTCAGCAGTTTATCATTCTCTCTTGAAATTTTCTCAGACAATACTTATCTCTACATGTTCAACTCTTCACAATGCCTCCTAATTTAAATATGGAGAGGTAACCCTAAATGGCTAGAAAGCATATGACAAGAACTGCCAGCTTTCAATGAATTTGATCATATGCCAAATGATAATTTCAGTTTCCTTTCTTTTTCCAGTGGGGATAGGACTCTTGGCAACCACCTGAAGCAAGGAAGAATACTGATTTCCCCCCCACCCCTTCTCTTTCCCCAGAGGTCCATCTGATGACTTTGACCGTGCTGTTATTTTTATTTATTAATTTCTTTTCCAGGCATTTGCTGATGTAGTTGATCCTGGAGACCTTGTGGAGTTACTGGAACGTAGGTTCTGCTTTTTATGTATACTATGTTGTATGCATTAATGTCATGCATACGTGGGCTCTAAAGACTTTTTGGAGGTTTAAAGTATGTGATCATTTTTTCTATCAGGAGCCTGTTCTCTGAAAAGCTAATGGGAAACCAATATAGTACATCATGTACTAAATAAGTAGGACCCTAGCACTAGTGGATCTTCAGAATAGATTTGTTGTCAGTATAGGCAGAGGTTTTTTGCTGTCTTTTTGTTACTAGTAACTTAGCCAAAATACTGTTAACTAACAAAATGCCTCTAGAAATGTATGCTGCATGCTTTAGAAGAGGAAAAGGGTTAAAAGTCACAATTAATGGAAAATCCACCTGGTTATCTAGATAGGTAATGGATTCCTTTATCTGATAATTTATTTGATTAAGTTTCAAATAATATAAGCGTAAACCTTTTATTTTTGTAAAATTATTCTTTTCATTTTTTAAGAAAATTATATGCCTTGCCACATGTGGAGCATAATAAGTTGTAGTGAGACATCACTGACCCTGAACTCAAACTCCAGGAATATGCTCCCCCATACTGGGAGTTATCTGAAAAACTGGCAAAGCTTGCATCATCTTCTTTAAAAGCTATCTTCGGAGAGCAAACTTGGCAGCAAATAGAACTTCCCAAGTTCTAAGTCGCATTTACAGTTGTCATTTGTACGCTGCTAATGCCATTGTGTTCATCCGTGGTATTTATGCAAGCTGTTCTTAATTTTCTCTTATTGTTGGTGTAGTGGAAATAGTGTAGCTATGTACAGTGCTATGAAGCTTAAATCACTGAGCCATTTTTCTTGGGTTTTGACTATGAAAATTACTTTCCACTTCAGTTTTTTTTTAACTCATGAAAAACTTTTTTTTCTTTCTAGTTGACACAGCAGTGCTGGAACTAATACAGCTCATTCCTCCAGGTATTGTATCAGTCTCTTCATAAATTATGCAGTTTAATAGGTGAATTTCCATGAGGACATTGCCCATTACAGCACAATCACTTTTTCCAACACGCAAACAACATAGAAAGCTCTTCAACAAGAGCTCTGATTATAAAATGTTAATAGATCAAGAGGATCTAATTCTTGAAAGAGAATAATAACTGAATATTGAAATGTACTATACTCAGGCTTAGGAAAGTGATAATATTTTAAAAATGGAAAATAAACTGAAATCATCCTGTGCACACTTATTAACTGCATCACAATTCATTTGCAAAGTGGCTGTCTGTGAAATTTCAGAGTGCATAATCTTGTTCTCAGAATGACACTTTTTTTCTTTCCATTTTAATGGTGACCATTGGGAAAACTGTTATCCTCACTGTAAGTATTACAGGTCTCTTGGGATATGTGAAGATAATAAATAGCGATTTGTCATACTTCTGTTATTGGTTTGTGTGATTATAAAAATCTATTTTAATGAAATTCAAGTGTTCCCATGAATAATGTAAATCTGCATTTTATTGGAAATAAAGTCAAGTTTTAAAGGAGACTCGTTTGGAAACTGTGGTATTAAAAGCACTCTCTGTCACTTGTCCTTAGTACTTTCAAGGAAACGATTGCTTCTCTCAGGTGACTCACCAGACAGTTTACTTAAAGAAATGTACTGAACGTGGATTTTTGTTGTGGGAGGGTAAAAGATCTTGGATAAGGAATCTAATTTCAGGGGTCAGGATAGGTGTGATACAGCCCAACGTAAGCTGACAAGATGACTGCAATAGCACAATTTAAATTTTCTTATAATATACATTCAAGGTTTTCCCCTAAAAAAATAATTTTCTTTTTAAAGTAGCAAACCGGGATAGTGAGAAAATCTTGAGATAATGATTTTGATGTTGCTTGCGTTTCTTTCTTACTACTATGGATACTGTTACTACTACTATTCTGTAATATGGATTGATACAGTTTTTCAAAAGGGATTGGCTGCCATTAAAAAAAATACTGGTTTCTTCTGTGGCATGGAAGGGAAAGAAAGAGGACAATTATTGAAGAATTGCCCAGAGAAGACTTCTCATATGTCTCTTAAAGACAATTGTGTTAACTGTTTATAATTTTTTTTACAACAACAGTGAAACATGCTTTCAGTGTAGATTCTGCACATTTCTGCTCTAGATTTAACTTGATGAGGTTATTTCCTAGTGTAACATGAGTTTTAGAGCCAAGCTGTTAATTTTTAAAGAACAAAATTTATCTTAGTTTCTATATGGTCTTGTGTGTGGTATCTGTACTATGTGGCTTTGTCTCTTTTCCAATTAAAGTATATATTTTCTTTTTAGTAGGAAAAATTCTAGCTACATATGAAGAAAATACAAGAGATTTCCTGTTCCCTGACCCTAAGCTTACCTGTGGGCACCATGGTTTAGATCGTGAGATTTTAATGAAGAGGTCCTCTTCTTTTACAGTGAGTGAATATCTGTGGATTGTATTTATGATACAGTGTGTTTCACTGAAGAAACCCCTTGAACTACTTCAAATGAAAAGCGATTACTTCTGACAGATTTTGCCATTTCAGGTGTTGAATGTACAAATCCACAGTTGAACTTTGGTGAGGGTATAATCTTTTTTCAAAATGCTTCAAGAAATTAATGTGAAAAAGTTAGTTTCCACCTGGTTTGCAGTGTGGCACCATGACATGTCTTCTGTTCAGTTTAATCTGTGGTGCAGTTGGTAGTTGAAGGGATGCAAGAGGGAGATGTTATATCAACTTCACGGTTCTCAACAGATAAACCATGTAACCCTCCCTCCTCAGTCTCTCTTTGTAGCATTTTGTTTCAGACCATTTTTGGTACTGTTTAGGACAATGACAGGCAGTACAAATTTATAGTGCTATGCCATCTGACCTGTGGGCCTCCCTGTGGTGCAAGATCACCACTAAAATAGTAAGTAACTGAAATTTAGCTTAGTGCTGCATGATTGTTTTTCAGTTCCAAAGCCTGTTTCTTGAAGTCTGTTCAGGCCATTCATGCTCATTTAGTAACTTCTACAGTTTCAAAAAAGCTATGATAAATGACAACTAATTGGCAGAATGAGTGCAATGAATTAATGTTAATTTTCTGGAGATAAGGGCTCAAGTACATAGTAAATGAAAATTAATTTATCTCACACTTCCCTTCCGTGGAGTTTGATAGCTGAACCTTAGGTGTCAGTGGAATAACTCAGGAAAGCACTTTGAAGGTGATGGTGATGACATGGGAGATGTGTTTTGGGGTTTGTTTGGTTTGTCTTATTTTTGTTAAATTTTACTAGTGGAGTGGCAGGACATTTGGTTTGGGAAGACAGGGACTCAGTTGCCCTGTCCTTTGTGATTGGATTAAAAACACATGGCAGGAGGGAAATATTGATTAAAGGTCATTGGTATCTTTTAGCTGGTATAATCTTTATCCTGCAAGGGCAACCTGGAAATTACCCAGGCACTTGCAATTAGAAGTGCTAATTTGGTGTCTAATGTTATGTTACATTTGAATGAATTAAAGCTGTGATTTTGTGATACAAAATGTATGGTTCTGCAGCAGCTTAAACTGTACCTGCAAAAAAAGCCACCATTTTTTGGCCATAGCATTTCTTTGATATGGCTTATCCTATGCATGTTAGTGGTAGCTCAAGAGAGGGGGTGGGACTGTATTGTTTTCATATTACTTATAGAATATGTACTTTTCTGGTGTTGAGAAAGAATAGATAGGGAGGTAGTAATAAATGAGGTGGTATTAGCAAAATTATTTCAGATTTTTTGTAAATACAATATAATGAATATTTCTGGAAGCAGAGATACTACTACTACTACTACTAGAGAAGTTTGAGGTTTTTTGTTGGACTGACTTCTTTAATATAAAAATTATGTATTTTTCTAATAAAGAGAAGGTGCCATAATTTGTGAGCTGTGAGAAGATGTGATCAGAGTAATTTGGATGTGTAGCTGAATGATGACACTGTAGTAGCTTTAAAAAGTTGACTGATGTAAGACAGAAATGTACTTCATGTCCTTGGGAACAGTGTAAATGAAATCCATCTCTGCCCTGGAACAAGGACTGCAGAAGCATCTGTTGCTCCATTCCATCTCCATCACAGACAGAGCAGTTTAAGAAGGGATTTTGACATACTGACCCCATTTGCAGGAATAATAAAGAAGCTGTGTTTGATGGAATTGGAGGGAGGCTCCCAACAAGAACTTGGTTATTCTCCTTGCTTGCCAAATGGGATAGCTGTGAGAGGATTTTTACCTCCAGTAGAAATGCCATCTCACATGCCTCCATCTTCTAGTGCTCCGTAAGCTTTACTGGCAAATATCTCCTGCTTACTCTGTCAGCGCCAAGCACTGAATTGGAATGCTAAGCAAAAGGGAAGGTGTTAAACAAGGTCTTGAGAACACTCACATTATTGCTATGCTAGTCAAGCCATGTTCTTCCCACATGGAAAGTTATTTATAGCTAGCTGAGATGTTGAGTATTTTTGACTGACAGCTGTGCTTCAGTGGCACTTTGATTCCCAATAAATTTGTCTTTTATTAAAAAAATAAAGGTAGCAACAGCAAGGTTACGGTTGTGGAGTTCAGATAGGCAGTGACAAGCAGTGTCTGATGAACACTGCTAATCTGCCAGTTGGAAGGAATCCCAAATAAAAAGGATCTGAACTCCTCCAGAAATCTGGCACTTGGCTGATAATGTCTCTGGCTAAATGTCTTATGAGGCTTACAAACACAATACGCATACAAGATGTGTCTCGAGTTATCTCTCCTGGCCCAGCGTCGCCCAGTTGGGGCTTTTGCTGGCTATTCTGTATTCTCTGCAACCCTTGCCCTTCAGAATTTGTTTAAGCCTTGACTGGTGGTGACTTCTTACAGACATTCTTATCTCCATTCCCCACTCTCATGCAGCATTTGCCATGTTACTTAAAACAGTGTATTTTTAGTTATTCTGTCTTTCACTAGCATACCAATGCAAGACCTTCTATTATATTCATATATACTTTTTTAAGCTACAGACTTGTACACATGCTCCTTACAGTCAAAAACACATGTAAGACTTGTTTTATAACTTGTGTTCTTCTAAATATGAACCACCTTTACAGTTTTTCTATGATCAAACTAATATTATGTCCATATCACTTCTGTTTAATGACTGGTACAGAGGGACTGACAAGCCTGTTCAGAGCTGCAGACACCACTAAGCTGGAGGCAGAGGAACAGATCCCAAAAACTTTCTGGCTGGATTTCATTTACAGATATGTTTGGGGCTATACAGCAGTGTTTACGTAATACTGTACTGAATATCCTTCAGCAATCCCTAGTTTGGGAACTGCAGAAAACAGAACTCCTCTGATTGCTTTTGGCCTATAAGTTACTTTTGACATACCCATGCCTATGTATGCAAGTGCGATCCCGTATTCCCTTTCCACAAACCATTTCTCTGAAGAAACCATGGGTTTGTGTGATTTTTTTTTTTTTTTTAGCTATGAGCATTTAACAATTCTGTAATCATTCTCAGCCTCTGTACCTCTGTAACAGCAGTATGTGCTCTGTTGTTGCTTTTTATAGAAGACTTACAAATTCTGATGTGTCCTTTTTAAATTGTTGATAGCACTTGACAATTCATTAGTAATAAAAATGAGTTGATTAAAGACGGTCAGCTTTAAAATCCCTTCTATATGCCATAACTTGATTTGATTGAATCCTGGACTCTGTTAATTGCTATGACTGAGCTTTCTTGGCATTTCTGTCATTTCATTTCCATAATCTAACCTGGGGACAGATCATATTCCTCTTTGGGAAATCAGTTTCTGTTTAGGCAGGTGGTAGAGAATAGTTTGGTTCCTCAGCAGACTTCACTTACGAAGTTCCTGCTAATTCTTAAGGATGTGGGGCAGAGTCACAAACAGACCAGCTCCTTTTTGTTTCTCAGTGATTTTGTATGTTCATGTGCACGAACGCCCATGCACACAGATGCCTTGGGGCAGCGAACTCTGTCCATGTTAAAAGAAGAGAGGGTAGACACTTATAAGGACACTTGATTCTCTCTGCTTCTACAGAGCTGTGTAAGATACACATAGATGATTCCCACTTGTTTATAGTATACGTAGCCTTTAGTTCTTTTATGCCTTTTTTTAATGTTGCTGTTTTGGGAAATAACACTTCTGTGTCATAATCTCTGCCATTTTCACTCAGTAAATTTTGTATATGTTGGCCAATTGTAGCTAAATTTGAAAGAGAGTAGAGCTCTCAAAGGTATTAAGTTTCTAGACACGTCTGAATTAAAAGAAGATGAGTTGAACTGGAACTGTTAGCCGTGTAAAGATGGAAGGACCTGCTGGCCTTTAATACCTGTGTGCTGGTTGACCAGGAGGCCCAGCTGGACCCCACTGACTCCAAATTGATCAGTCTGGGGCTGCCTCTTGCCAGCCACATGTGTAAGAAGGGATTGGGAGGAAGTGGAACATGATTATAGAACATGGGAGACAATCCACAGAAATCGGACTTTCCTGTAATGGTTACAGAATAAAGGGGATTCTTAATCATACTGTTACAAATTAATAGTTACTTGCAGTAGAATCGACTAATTTTCAAAATGTTTTTACAAAAAAGATTGCATAATTGAGACTATTTATGAATAAGCTTCCAAAGTTAGCATTAATGAAACTTCTAGAGCATGACTGGAATTTTATTTGATGCTATATAGCATGGCATAAAAAATCTTTTAAAGTGCTTTTGACGAAGAAATGTATTGAAATAAAAGTCAGACCTTAATTGTTGTACGAAAGCAATATAATCATCTGTAATTGAATTGTCAGAAATGCAAATGTTAGCATCTTGACATTTACCATTGCTGTTCTGTCTTTTCTAATTATCTTTATTAAAGGCTGAAATTAACGAAGGTAATGGCTGAAAATTAGGAATGGTTTGTTACATTAGGTGACATTTACTTCTTTGATACCCTTTATCTTGAGTTGGAGCTTGATGTTCAATTATCGTCTCTCTTCTAGGGAATTGCACCAAAATTGAGATTTTCTACAAGCTCCCTTATTACAGAAAGTCTGTTAAGCTCAGGAAGGAGTCACATACAGGTTAGCATAATTTAATTGTTTGCAATTTAATTTCTAGATTTAATATCGATAGTCTTGGTTCCAATTTTTGCATGTGCTGCTCACTTCAAACTTTTCTCATTCTTTTGTTGTGGTTAAAGCAGTTGTCATGGGTGCTTGACAACTTGATTAAATTTTTAATCAAGTATGAGTAAAGAGTGGGTTTGGTGCATGACAGTAAATGCTGAGAGTTTCTTGAATCTGAAACAATTATCAGCTGCGATATTCTGTGATCAGCTGAAGTGTCAATCCCTGGTGTATTTGTAGGTGGTAAGATGCCTTCTCACCATTTCTTACTGACACTTAAGGTGGGACAGTAAAAGCTAGATGAAGTCAGAGAAGGTACATTATCAAACAAACCAATTAATTTGTTTTCCATAACAATATCAGTAACAGTAATGGAAATGAAGATTTCTGTTGAAAAGGCTGTCACCAATATTAATCTGGAAAAGCTGCTTCTGCAATGAGCAAAATTAAAAGTGAAGTAGCTGAAGAGACGGGGGAAAAAAAAACCCCTCTGATGTGTTTGTTCATTTAGTAGCACTTTTCTTTGGTCTCACGAATTGGAATTTTGGTTGGGTTTCCTGGCACAAGCTGTCACATAAAGTTATTCTTACATCATCCTTTTTTTGCTAGACTATTGAAAAATGGTGCAGCATCATTAAAATGGGATGGTTGTCAGGAAGGCTTGTGTGCAAAGAGGGTTAGGTGACTTTGACCTGTTTGTGGTATTGCTAATTAGTTCACTGAGAAGTTTCTTCCAAATTTAGCAAAAGAAATGTATTGAGACACTTAGGCAAAGAATAAAAAAAAATCAGTGGAAATTGTCATTGTGAGAAAACTACATTCACTGAAGTGACTTCAATAAGGGCAGTTTGATTTAAAATTTAAAATGTCCTTAAAAGTATTTAATATGTTATGAATGGCATGTCAAATTTGCATGTGTTGCAGTGAAGGCCTAGTTTCGTGACTGGTGTAAGCCAGAAGAAGCACAGCCTACTTCTGGTGAAATTGAAATTAGTTTTAGAGAATTAGGTCTGGTTTTGTTTGGGCAAGTTCCATACTCTGGTTCACTACCAGCTGCACAAGTGCTAGTACAGGCGTGAGAAAGACAGTGGCGTGAACAGTCTGTGATGCCAGATTCAAACTATGTTGATGTAAAACAAACACACAACCTCAGCCTCATTCATTATTGGGTGTAGAGGGAAAGGCTTGAAGGCAAGCTGGACATTTTATTTTTGGGTTCCTCTGAAATGAAGTAGTGCATGCAACATTCAGATTTAAGAGTATTGTCAACTTCCTCAAAGTTGAAAAAGAATTTCTAACAGGAAGAAAAGTCTTGCTATACCATTATTTTTGATCTTTTATATCATGTGAATTTGGGCCAAATTTGACCGAAAAGCCTAATCATCCATTCTGCGGTATTCAAAGTTAAAACATGCTGCTGACGAACTAGCCTGATAAGAGTTGTATAATCTAGAGTGCCTTGACCTATAAAGCTTGTAGAGTAATTCAATGCTCATTTAATGCCAGGAATTACAAAGGAATGATAAAGTATTTCAAAGAAAACTTCAGTGTTGGAAACAGTTCCCCAGAATTTGAAATCGGTCACTGAAGAATTTAATAGTTATTTGAAGGGGGTGTCAGTCCTGATTGTTAGGTAGGCTTTGCTGGTAACAACAACACAACAGAAAGTACAACAGCATCACCCCTGGCCTATGCTGTGGGAAGGGAGGTGGTGAGGTTGGTTGTTCCTCCACTTTCCTTTATTCTGCTGTATGTAGGTATTTTAAAAGCAGTATCAACTCAGAGATAGACTTTTAAGCCAATATTTGATAATGGTTTGATTTTTATAAATCTTAGCTACAAAATACATATTTTGGCTGTCAAGTGCCAGTTTTACAAATAAACAGCTGCTTTGCCTCTTCTTTTGCAAAAGTATTCACATGATTTGAGAGGATCTTTGGAAGATGGACTTTAAAGTTTTGGGGTTTTTTTGGGGGGGGTTGTGTGGTTTGTTTGTTTGTTTTTTGTTTGTTTGGGTTTTTTTTCTGAATGTAGCTTCTTGATTATAACTGTTTAAAGAACCAGTAAATTCACCATGATCCAAGAAAATATAAATATCAGAGAATGTAATTACACTTTTTGTGAGGCTTTAGGCAACTCTGAATTAATATAATTTAAGCTATTAAACAGGCTTCTATTTTAATTTATGTATTTTATTTTAAAGGCTAAGAATTTTAAAAGGTTAAAAAATGTTTAAACAGATGAAAAAATGCTTCAAAACTGTGTATGTCCAATCCAGGTAAAGTTTGTGTTAAATTGAATTTTGTCACAAGTTCATTTAACTTTTACAGTCTCTGTACACTAACTGTGTGAGAAAGTTAATTGGGTAAGTATGAGACACTTAACATCCTACATGTAGTAATGTGTATTTTAACCTCCATCTGGTTTCAGAGAAAATGGTAAATATGTTGTTGTTTTTTAAATTGCTGTTTGGTTATGGTTTTGTGAGGGGAACATCAGCTGACACGGCATTTATTTCTGTTAAAATGATTAGTTCCTGTTTGCATTATTTTCAGTGATCTTTGTTCTGCATGCTGTCAAACCAGATAATTTCTCTTTTTCACTTTAGGGTGGTTTGAAATGGGTACATCACTCAACCCCAAATGGAAAATTGCAAACAAAGTTACCACAGAAAAATACTCTTTCACCTGAGAAAAGCAGGCACAACTTAGCAACAAAGAACTACGAGCAGCCTACAATAGCTTCTAAATCACGTTCTCCATCTCCATACACAAAAAGACGAATGTGTGAGCTATCAGAAGAAGCCAGGCAACGACTGGCCCATTTAAACCTTGGTCCTTATGAATTCAGAAGAGAAACTGATAAACCTCCATTTGTAGTTAGACGGGTTTGTATTCTCTCCAAAGTTGTTCGAGCTTAAGTTCAGATCAAATATTGTTATTTCACTAAATACTGCTCCAAAAATTCATTCAGCTCTTGGTTTAGATGAATAATTTTTCTCTCCTTAACAGTCTGTCACCTAGTGATTTAAATGTAAAATTAACTAAAATAAAATTTCTTTTATCTGCATTAGTAACAGACAAAGATCAAATTCTTTCATGAATATCTTGGTTAAATTCTCTGAGGCCCCATTTCTTTTCTTCCAGCGCACTAGACAGGATAATAGGTGTATAAATTCAGCTTGGAAGTAATTGATATTAGTATTAAAAAATCCTGAATAAGACTTTAAAGAAAGAGTGTCTAGTCACATTATGAACAGTTACACTTCCTCTCTTTCAACTTTTTTTATGTTGGCATCCTATGATCTTTGAAACACTTTGCTCAGAGCTACATTTCTAACACTTTGACTTAGAGTTCATAACCAACCTGACATTAGAATCCGCATAAGGACTTTTTGCTAACCATACGTGAAAAATTGTTCTGAAATTAGGTACTTATTTAAAGAAACTGTGTTTAAGTGCTTTAATATGAAGGGGCCCAATTTCCCAGCGTCTTCGAGGATCATATTCTCTTTTTTTTTTTCTCTTTATTCTTCTTATGATTGCAACAATCCTTTATTTTTACAATACCACTTTGAATGTGTAGGGGCAGAGATGGGATCATTCTGATTCTGTGCTATGAATGATTTGGCTGCAATTCTGGATACTTGTCACAGCCATTGAGATAATTTAATGTTTAATTAGTTTGCTTCTCACTTTATTTAATTTTTTTCTAGTTTATGTATAATATCTTGCCAAATTTTAGAATTCTTTTCCAAGTTTTATTCTACATATAGGTACATTTTAGAAATTCAGATTAGCCTTAAGGCATTAATCATTCACCAACCTACTGTTTATCTCTCTTTCAGATATTTTTCTTTTAACTCCTTTTAATCAATTCTGTTTTTTGGTCTATGAGTGAAGTTCACAGTTTAATTATAGCATCTTTAAACACTGATTATTGATTTTGATTGCACAAAAAAGGAAAAAGCTTGTCTCTTAATGTACCATATCCTGATTGTCATGGCCTTTCTAGATTAAGAATGCTCCTTTTAGGGCATCTTTACTGCTGAGGACTCTTTTGGCCTGGAGATTTTATGTTACATGAAGATTAAAATTAGATTATGATAAATGTAACTTTTTTAATTAGGAAGAGATTCAGGTCTCTTTTGGTGAGATCTGAACTGTTTGGAATAAATATGAGATACCAAGAATTGTTTAAAAAGACTGCAGACTTTATAGATGAAGGAGAAACTATCTGCATTTTTTTTCTTTGAACAATATGATATTCAGGGTTTTCTAGACCTTTCTAGTACTGTTTTTGTTTATGCACAGTAATGCTAATAATACGCATAATATGACTGAAATGTTGTGAAAATAGTTCTAACTAGTATTTAAATGAGAATAAAGTATTTCAGAACGGACTACATTTGATCTTATGAATGAAAACAGATAAAAAAGAAAATGATAGATCTGATACCGAGCTTTTTAACAGTATTTTTGCTTCAGGTTGAACAACCAAGTCCTGGTATTAAACTTCATACCTGCTGTCCCACACGAGAAAGCACAATGGAAGCCTGGACCAAGGAAGAGCATGGTCAGTATTTTCTACTATATATCTCATTAATGCTTTTGTTTTCTGCAGTAGTTTAGTGAGGGTTTTTTGTTTCATTTTTTTTTTATTTATTAAAAAAAAATGTCAGTCAATAATGGAGAAAAAGCTGTTCTTTCTTCCTAGGAATAGGAAGAATACTGAATAAGCTACTGCTGCCAAAGGTGGTTTTGAATAGTTCTTTACCTCATGAAACTTGGAACATAGTTCTACATGATATGAAAGTAGGAGTAGAAAATTCCAAAGCCCAGGCAAGTGCTGTGTTTCACTCCACTTGTTTTGATGAGTTGGACAGTGGAACAAATCTGCACCATGGTCTGTGGGTGTGTTGATCAGGCTTGGAGTATTGATCATTTTGAAGTTCAAGGGCTTTGTTTCTTCAAAAATGAATAATGTTTATTTCAGCAGTATTTGTGAGTAGTTGATCAGTGATTTACCATTGTTAATGAGCATCCAAGATGTGCCCGAATATCTGCTTTGGCATTCACTGGTATCAGTAAGTGAGGGTTTAATAAAAGGTGTGGGACTGGAAATTTAAGGAAGTACCCTAAAACTTGATTTTATTGCATGTGTCTGGCCATATGAGGATTTTAATGAGTCTCATCAGTAGTTGTTTGTTATGTGTGCTCTGCGTCATTTTTATTGCACCTCCTCACTAATTATAAATTGTTGTATAGCAAATCATTATGCACTTGTTATTTTACATTTGTTCTTTGTAGTAGCACTGTGTGCAGGATTTTAAAGGTTTCGCGTTCCCTTTGGGGTCATACTTACCAATCTGTAGTATCTGGATAATGTAACAGACCTATTATCATCTGATACCATTGCCTACTTGAGTTGATGGTTTCTGGCCAGGGGTTAGGAGACTGAAATCAACCTCACTATTAATATCCAGAGGATTCACTGGTCACCCGCCTGTGTCTTGAGGCTTAACTGTAACTTCTGAAAAAAACAGATTCCTAGGATTAGAAGTCTTAATAGTGACCGTACAGTTTAGTCCCTTTTTGCTTTTGTGCAGGCAGCTAGTAGAGGGGTGTCTTTACATTGCTGTACAGGATAGAAGTACCTCTTTGGGCTTGGGCACAGTATGAGGGTTGTTCGGTACAGACTGATATAACTGATCAAGCAGCCAGACATAATTTAATGTCAGTCCCTCAGGGGTGAGGTGTGTACTGACATTGGTGAAACATCCTAACCCGGTGTGGACCTAATAGTTTCCCCACCTATGTTTCCATGGGCTTTGTACTTGTGTTTGTGTGTCAGTGGTAAGGGAAGGAATGAAGAGGTGATAGAAGGAGGGGAGAGGTGGTCATTGGGAAGCTTGTTCAGAAAAGATTAGTAAGGTAGTGTAACGTACGTAAGAATTTTTGGGAACGGTAGAGCTTGATTTTATACTGATTTGGGCAATTAATAGCTTAACAAAATGTGCCTCTGGTCTATGCAGAAGACAGTGCTTAACAGTGATTCATTATTATAACATCGTATTCCCTTAAATATGAAGTCTTTGCTTTCAGCTAAAGAAAGTGATTTTCTGAAATATTCTGAGGAGACTGTTTAGAATTTCACAATGTATAATAATAAATTGCTTTAGTACTGTTTGGACGGAGAGGTAAGCTATTTTGTAAAAGATTTCATAAAATTTAGGACATTTGGATTTTCTTTTGAGTTTTTTCTGGGATGCATCTTTGTTCTTTCTCCAGATCCTTCTCTTCTCGGCAGCTACAGACCCAAGAAAGCCAAAGTGAGTACTTTGAATTGCTATTGTTTACAAATTGTTTTTTGGGAAGCTCTGAGTGAGAAAGATTGTCCTGTGTAGGTATTTTTGAAACTTTATCTACTATAGTATCAAAAGCAAGAAAAGGGACATTTTAAATCTTATATGACACGGTTTAGGCCTGCTGACAGATTACATACAAATAGAAATGTGAAACTTAGCACTCTATAAGATGTTCATGCCTGTACGTACAGAACTTGCTTCTCCTTGGCATTAAGGCTTGTGACAAGGCTGTAGAAGAGCCTTTAAAGGCAGTTTGCATTTGCCTTCCCGGTCATTCTGAGACCACGCTTCATTCAGGAGCTATATGGAAAGGTAGCACTGGTACAACTGGCAAGCCACTGTTCTGTTATTTCACTCCTTGCTTCTTCAGATTTTAGCTGCTTTGTGTATTAAATAGATCTGCAAATTAATTTCAGGGTTCCTTTATTTTCTGGTGTTTTTTTTTTCTTTCCATCCTCATTTAGTTGTTTTTGCCTGTGTTCCTGAAGTACTACAGAAATTGTGGATTTAGGCATTTAATTGCATATGTCCCCCTAGATTTCCTAATGGCTGGGAAAACTGATGATAACAGGGAGGAGGAAAGAAGGGGAATTAAAAGGATAAACCTTGATATGTGTTAAGTGCACTTTTGTCAGATTCTAAACTTTTATTACCAAAGATTGCAGTTTAGCGTACCATGTGAATCTAATATATTGTGCCATTTCTGGATTGTTCCACGGCTGTAAATGAGAAACTGTAAAGAAAATAGAGAATTTCTACTAAATATGCTAAATATGTAATTGGGTTTTTGTGGGGTTTTTTAATGATGGCTATTTTAAGGTTCTGTTGTCCCCCCACCCCTCTGCCCCGAAATGGGAAAGTAGATTTTAGGAGCGGTCATTGTTTGGAGAATGCAGATAGGTGACCTACAGGTTAATTCATCATGTTCTTGATGCCTTGCAAAATCAGGGCTGAAGAGAAAGTATTTTTTTCTTGCCAGAAATATAATATAGTTTTGTTTAAGAGGAGCTGTTTCCCAAGGCTGAGGAAAAAATTCTGCAGCCTGGAAAAAGCTAATGAATAACCTGATTATTGTTGGTCTGGTTTTGTTGCAGTTTTTTGGGGGTTTTCCCTCAGCTTTGGGAAACAGGTCCTGTAAAAGTCCCCATTCCAGGTAAAAGGGGGTAATCCATGGAGACATTTTAGTGGTATGTTTCAGGTTAAGAGGAACTATGAAAGAGGTAGCTAGTATCCTGAAGAGTGAGTAGAAGATGAGTAGACGGCTCTGAGTTTTCTCTCCAGGAACAGCAAACAAGGAGGAAAAAAAAGTCTTAAGAACAAGGCTTCCCACACTGAGGAGAGGTCTGATGTTTGTGTTGTTTACACTCTCAGGCATCATTCTGAATCTGTGAGATTCCTGGGAGGGGTAAGCCTTTACATTGTGCAGTCAGAAAACGTGATAATAGGCCTGTTACACTAGACTTTGCAATAAGATGTTGTGTTAGATACCAACAGAGTCCTCTAACACTTGTTGATTTAAACCAGGACTTTTTCTATGAAATGAGGGTCTTCTTTCTTTCCCCAGCAGGCAGATTTTCCTGCATATATGTGCAACCTTTAACCTTTTGGTTTGAAAAATAAACCATGAAAGCTATACATCTTGGTATTCATAATAAATTTTAGCAAGGTTTGGTGGGATTTTTTACAGGCAAAATCTACTCATGGAAAAGACTTGAACAGTTCTGATGTTTGCCATGAGGATGTGATCTCAGATCGACCCAACAGACAGTCCCATTCTGGTTCATTAGAGCATTCAGCACCTCCAGCATTTCAGAAGCATTCTCTAAGTTCTGTGCTCAATCGATCTTCTCTAAGGGAAAGGTAATAACTTAGTTTTGTTTGTGAAATTCTGGAATTAACATGAGCAGATGATAGCAGTACTTGCATGACTATAGTTTGCATGTTTGGAGGTGTGCAGGCTGAAGAGACTGAAAAACCTTTCCCCAACAAATATGCTGTTGTTTGACTTTTCCTCAGGTGCTGTGTTTGCCATCACCTCTCTGCTGAGTGAATACAATCCTAATAATATGTCAATTAAAAGGATCTTTGACATCTCTGTTGCTAACCTTCCCTGAAACAATGAAGCCCCAGATTTCAGGCTGCCAATGTCTGTCTAAAACAGAGAATACTTAAATAAATAAATAATAACTGTTTCAGAGGCGATTAGAATCTCAGGAATGTAAATATAGGTACATGTCTAGTAGGCTTTACCTGAGGTACTTGGAAACATTTTTTTCCTTCTGACTGTTGTTCAGTTTAGTGTTTGTAAGCATATACTTGTGGGTATTCTGTAGTCAGATGTGTGACTAGTGTGCATAACATGTTTGGGCTAGCTTTAATCTAGTCAGTGTATTATTTTCTGATCTTTCTGCTTTATTGACATCTTAAGATGTTGTTTTGTTTGAGTTGAAGTGTGGGCCTCTGCAGCAATTGTGTGTATATTAATTGCTATATTTAAATTAGTTTTCTTAGTAGTCTCCACTGACCCCGATGGGGTTGGGGTGGAGACAGTTTCTAATATCCCTTAGTTCAGTGGATTTCAATCCCTGGGTTGATATTTTGGGCAAGCTTCACAGCTTCAGTGTCTGATGAGGGTGGGATGGAAGAAATGTCAAAAAGCGACCGATTTTTTTCGTGCTTAAGTCCTTCAGTCCTTCAAAGACAATATTCCCTACCTCCAGCTGAGTAGAATGTGTAGTTGGTGCACAATGCTTCTACTGTACATTCAGTTTAGTAAGTTACTAGATGGCTTTCTGGGAGCAGAAAAACTATATACAAAGCTGGGCCTGAATAAGCAAATACATAAAATAATTAGGAGACGGTGAGGATGAAATTGATGTCCTGTCCTAAAGGTTGAAGTGTTTACTGAGGCCCTACCTGGAGATGTACTTTGGTGGCTAGTTCACACTCGTTCCAGGCTGTTTCATTCTTGCTACCATTGGTACCTCAGTTAACCAATGCTTGCAGGGTGCATTTTATAACCTACACACAGCTTAATGCTTTTTTTCAAAATAGAGAGGTTGTCTCTGTTTTTTTTCTTTAAAAAGAAAAATGACAGATGTCAGGTGGGGATTGAATTTTTAAAACTTATAAAGATCAAGTTGGTGTTTTAACATCATCTTCCGCTTGAAAACTTGCTTGTTTGTTGTTCTGTGTAATAGTATTTCTTGTGAACTGTTATAGGGAGATTAGGATGTATCTGGGGTTTGGAGGACGTTTCTTTGTCATCTTATCTACCTCCCCACTCTCTCCTGACATTGTTTGTGCATTAGTTACCCATGTCTGGGGAAGAGATATTGTAATGGTGACTTTTTTATACTTCTTTTTTCAACTGGACTCCTTTGGGGTGGGGTAAATTTTAAAATGGATTATATTTAAAGCTGACAGGGTCCCTTATATTGACAGCAGGAAAGTCTTGTATGTTGTGAGCTGCTGTTACCTGCGCAGTAATTTAGTCATCTGCAAATTAATCTTGAAATTAGCTGAATATTCTTGCTTTTTCTCTTTACAAGCCCTTCTCCAGAAGAGATTTGTGATCTTGTGAAATTATGTTTTTTCTTCTTATTAGAAAAAATATACTCTGCTCTTTAGAGATGTAATACCTCTTTATGTTAAAGATCTAAGCATTTACTTTTGTCATCAGAAAAAATTCAAAATGAGAAGGTAAAGGGCATAGTCTAAAAATTTGATCTCTATTTCATGCTGCTGAGATAGCAATGGCTTTAGCTGACTATACTGAGAGCTATAGTTGGAATGACAAACATGGATCAGAGGTCAATGTTTGGAAATGCATGCAAATGCTTCTGTTTAGATTGCAGAAATACAGAGAGAAAATCAGTACTACTGAAAGTATACCACTGTTAGTGTATTTCCAATGATACAGTCTTATCTCACAGTATTTGGTGTTTATTTCCTCAATTTTATTTTGAATTAAAAGAGAAACAGCTTAGCATATGCAGGCTATTTTTGTTAATGCTAGTCAACGCACAGTCAATACGAAACTTGACTTCCCACCTCGACCTTTAGCTCCTTTTTTACTTTTTTTTCTTTTTTTTTAAAGTAATGTGAAGTGAATGTCTGCCTTCTTGGGCGTACTTCTCAGAGCACTGCTGAATAGTTGTTAAGCCACTGCAATACTTTTCAGTGATACAGAAATTGGGGTCTTGCGTAAGGTCCTCTGAGCCCTTTTTCCAGCACTTTCCAGTATTTCTCTGAGCTTGCTAGAGAGACCACAAATCAACCCTCTACCCTTTTCCACTGGGTTTGAGCCAGAAGCAGAACTGTCAGTAGATTTACTACTGAAGTCAGCAAAGTTTTGAATATTTATTTTTCATACTTTATTTTTACATTTTTCATTATTTAGATCACCTAAGGAAAGCATTTGCTAATGTTGCAAACTGACACTAAGCTGAGTGATGTGGCTGTACAACTCTACTTCTCATTTTGATTCTAGCTCCTGTGCAGAGCAATGGTACATGCACACTCTTCAGTTCCTGCCCATGATGTGTGGCCAGCTTCAGTCAATGCAGTTGACTTGCCCCCACAGACTGGTTGGTTGTGCATAGACAAGTATCCTTTTGCGTATAGATAAGTATCCTCTATACTTTGTGAAAGAGCAGTAGCACTATATTCTCTCAATGCTGTTGCAAGAAAGCAAAATTCACGTCCAGTCCTTGCTTTCATAGTGCATGTACATTCTCATGCACTCCTAGAAGATGGTGTTTTTCTTGGGACTTACAAGATAAGCCTTCCTTGCAGCACTGAAACCTGCAGCAAAGTACCTTTCGTAAAGAAAGGGAGAAACGGTGAGGTACATTCTGTAAGGTAATGACAGAAGTCCTCTGAATGGAGCTATCTGCTGGCACAAGAGAAATTCTTTTCTCAAGAGACCGCGGCAATCATAAGAGTATTTGACCAGTTCTGTTACATTGAGAGGCAAAGCTGCTTCTCACACATTTGGGATCAAAGGATTCTTTTTCCTACTCTGGACATGACAGGCCTTTGCTTTTGTTTTTTATCATTGATCTGAAAAATAATAATTTCCAGAGTGAAGTCCAGCTCGATGTCTTTTTTATGTTGTCCTGGTTATACTGCTAATATGTGATCTTACCTACTATAATATTTAACAAAAACCAAAGTTCTGTCTGAAGTAAGACAGAGGTTAACTGTATGGATCATTGCCCTTCTGTAATATTCCTCTGTTGTTTTACTACCATCTTTTTATGTTATCTTTTTTCAAGTACTAGGGAAATACCAGCAAGAGGTTAGCTATTTCTAATGATAGATATAATGATAGATACTAATAATTAGATACTAATGAAAGACTAGATCCTACGTGAAGTCCTTGAAAATTCCAGTTATCAGAAGCTTTGGTTCAGTGATCTTGAAAGGTCACCCCAGGATCTTCGGTACTAGTTTTGTTGCATAGCAAAATCCAGACCACAGGTAGTTCACCTAATATTTTAGAGAGTGGCATGCATCCTAAGACAGGGTTTACTTCTGTGAGAGCATGTTTAAATTCTGAGAACTTTCTGCTACAGAGTGGAACACTGAAAAATTTAGCAGACTTTTTAGGAAAAAAGCTTGCTCTAGGGAGAGGCTGTAACTAGGTTTCCTGTCTGTTTCTAGCTATTTAAAAGTCATTATTTCTGATTTTTTGAAATTTGGTTTGGTAGTAAGGTTGTTCTTGAATCTTTTGGGTTTATCAATCTCACCTCTTGGGGAAGTTTCCTTATTTTGCATTCTTTAAGTTAACCTCTGGAAATCAACACTTGAAGATCAGTTATTTCATACTATATTCTGCAAAACTGAGCAGTATCTAAGCCTTGTTTCATATTTTTGACCAACATCTGTACTATTTGTCATCTTCATTGGTTGATTTTGCTGCAGCAGTAGGTAAATTTGAAACTGATTGCTGTCAAAGCTGTTTTGTGTATAAATAAATTGATTCAGAGGTGATAGAAGGTAGTGGAAAAGTTTCCAAAGAGGATAAGGAGTTGCAGCCCATTTATGACATACTAATTAATGATTTAGTACCAGCATGACTTAAACATTTTTGGGGCAACTGCTCAGTATTTGGCCTTCCTTGACATCTCGGAAACTGTCTGCCATTTGCGATTCACTTTTTACGTGAGGATGATGTATCTTGCCCCAGTTTTAAGGACTAGATATAAAGCTTAGGAGGGAAATGAAAGCATTTACTAATTTAAAAACTCAGCACTGAATGTATCTCTAGTGCTTCAAGGCCTAACTGTAAACAGGGCTTTTGAAAGTAAGAGAAGCTATTTAGAAAGGTTGAGAAATTTTTACTTTTTTAAAATTTCTTGCTGAAGAGGGAGAACAAATGGGTACACAGCTAAGCTGTCAGCTTCTGCTTCCAAATATATAGGCTGCTGTGCTTTGATTTAAGGCCTTGTCTGTGTGTAATTGTTTCTGCTTCATAGTAGTATCCTGGCATACTTCCTCCACTTAAAATCCTTGCATCCTTATAGTATTTGTATTTTGATATGTTTTCATTACAATTCAGGAACTGGTATGTACCAAAACAGTGTCTAAAACGCTTTTGGACCGGTATAGCTGCATCTATGCCAAGGTTCATAGCCATCAGTCATTTTAAGAAAAAGCAAAATTGCGTCCTTTACTAAGTAGACTAGTAAAACTCTTAAGTGTAGCCCAGCCTTTCTATTGTGCTTCCATACAGATCCGTATGCACTGAGAACCAAGTTCATCTTACTGAATTGCCACTTCAGGTCCTCTTAAATGAGAATAAAGCAACTTTTCCACTTACTGTGAATGCTGCATAAATGCCTACTCGGATATAAAATCTGTGAGGTTTATTTCTATTTCAGAATTAAATATATTTGGTTTTCTTGAGAATCTCTCTTGTTCCATGTGTAAGTTCTTACAGATTGTGGATTTTCAGTTTATACTTAGCTTTAAGAGTTCTTTCTCCCTCTTCTCCCCAATTACAGTAGCGTTCTCTTCAATTGTGAATCTGGTACTACAGTACTTCATTGATTTCTGTCCTCTGATAGTTTGTCCTTGTATGTGGTTTTGCTCAGCATGAAGTCTGTGTCTTTGAAGTTGATGAATTCTTCATGGAGGCCACATGCACTGAGTTGTTCACAAGGCTAGGAGGTGTGACAGTGGGGGAAGGGGTCACGATAGGCACTGCAAATATTCTGCAATAGGCTTTTGCACTAATTCTAGTGATATGAAATATATTAGTGTATCCTGCTGAAATGTGATATTAACATTTTTGCTATGTGCAAGTGGATGATTGGATTGTCTGACATACGAAAATTCCTATTTATTACAGCTCTCAAGTTCGCAAGCTGCTGTTTGACTAGAGTACGTGGGTGGGTGTATCCAATTTGTATTTCTAATGGAGTATTTCATCCTAGTGGATAAAATTATACATGAAAATAACTTTAATCTTTAGCACAATCTTTAGGCTTCTTTTTTTCACCAAGGTAGATGTTGTCTGTATGACCTTAAAAAAATCCTTATCTCATAAAAGAAAATAAATGCCTTTAGTCACATTACAAGGGAAAATGGTTCTGTTTCCTTGATCATACTCCACACAACATCTTTGAAATTAATCTTGAGAAGTTCTCTGATTGATCTGGCTTTTTCTAGGTCACTGAGCTATATTTCCAAAGTGTTTATACAATCTATTGGAATCAATAAACAATTTAAACTGATGTAACTGCAGAATGTTTGCAAGTCCCAAGGAAAATTGAAAGTATGACAAAGAATAAAGCTGTAAGAGTTTATTTCATTTTTCAGGACAAACAGTCATTGACATGAAATGACATTCCTTTCAACATTGCAATGTGATAGTGATGCTTTAATCACATAAATAAGTAGCTAGTCATTTTAAAAACTCGTTCTTGGCGATTTTGAGCAAATGGAATCCCTTTATTTATACTTTAAGAAGCTGTGCTCTACAGCCTGTTTTATAAAATATTTCCAATAGGAGAGTTAGAGTATCATAAAAAGGTTTCACTTCAGATTATGGTTGTTACATTTCAGGCATGATTTTATTTTAGTTTGAGTTTTGGCTGGTGTGAATATTAACATTATGACTTCAAATGTGGATTAAACTCTATAGTTATTACTAAAATTAGACAATAACAATACTAGGAAAACTAATTAAAAACAAGCTGATACTGTTTTTAATCACACTTAAGGTTTTGATTTTTTTTTCCTTTTTTTTTTGTTGTGAATTAAGTTTGGGGTATGTGTGAGTGGCTAACATTTCTTATACCACAGCGCACACTAGTGGATTGATCAATAAAATCACCTGAAGAATGAAATCTAATAGTTCTTGAATTAAGTATAAGTACCTAAATCTTCTTGCAGACATAGCCATGTATTTTCTAAATTAATAAAATAGCAAGCTGGGTTTTCTTTTTTCCAAAAGTAAATACATTTATCTCTGAGGATATTTGTAAATTTAAGATTAATAACAATGATCTGAAAACTTACATACGAATTTCATAAATTTTATTTCCCAAAGGCAATCTATTCCAACTTCTCTCCTCAGTGCCAGCAACCTGGATGTTGGAAGAACAGCAGCTGCTGTATAAATAAGAGAAGATGCCATGTCTTCAAGGGTCTATCTTTTGTTTGTCAAATGGGAAATGACTCGCTCACTGCATCTAGGATGCCAGTTTTTAAACATGGATTTTGGAGGTTCTTTAATATTAGTAAATGTTTGTAAATGCTAATGGGAAGTCATAAGATGATAGTCCCACTCCAGCCCCCTTCCCTTTACCTTTCTTCTTTAAAAAAAAAAAAAAAAAGGGTTTTTTTCAAAACGCCACTCATGATAGAACGCATGCATTGTAGTGCAGTACATCAAACTGGGTTTGATTGTGTTAGGGAAATGAATGTTCCCGCCTGCTTCAGGGACTTAGACTTCTATTTCTTTAAAGGCAATGCTTTCCTCCCATAACAAAATTCACAAACCATTTTGCTTTCTTTTAGGAGAAGTTATGTGAGATCTTTTATTGCAACAGATCGTTAGATTCTAGTATGCAAACGAATTGAACAGTATGGATTTGCCATACATGCTGTTGCATTTGAAATTAATTGTAAATGTTCAGGATGTTAACACAAATGTTATAGCCAGCTTTGAGAAAATTCTTGTTTGTAATGATCCAAAGATAAACAATGTTAAATGTCATTAGAAATACAGAACATACATCCTCCTATAGATTATATGATTCATCCTTCCAATATTGTGTCATTTCTTGGCACCCTTTCTTGAAGAAAAATAGAAGCATTCAGAAATAGGTGGTTTGATTTAAGGAAACTCATAAATAGGCTGAAAATATTGGGGCTCATTAGAACAGAGAGAGAGGTTTCAGAAATGTAAGCAATAAGAAGTGAGTCCAAATAAGTTGATTAGATACAAGAAAATAGAAGAAAGTTACTCAAAAGCAGAGAACTGGTCACTTTCTCCTTATACTTCTGTCTCTCTCTGGTAATAGAAGGAATGATCCAAAAGATTGCAAAGTGCTCCCAGCCCTGTCTGTAACCTTCAAGGCAGCCTGGCACTTCCCATTTTCAGGATCCTGCTTCCATTAATTTTAATGTTGCCAAGTTACTTGTTTGGACTGAAGCTTTCTATGTGTACTTGGTTTGTTCTTTCTGGAAGGAGCTGTACAGTTCTTTAGCTGTATTGAAATTTCTGGAAGTTTGATGAAGGTAAACTAAGCCAGGCATGATCGCATTGGGGATTTCAGAGACTGGATAATGCGAGGAATGTGATAAACTGGAGAGAAGCGGGCAGAAGGGCTTGCAGTCTCAGTCCCAGAAACCCATCCTGAGCCCAGTGTAGAATCTCGGGGTTCAGGGTCATGATGTTTCTCCACTGCATCAAATTTGTGAAGCCGACTAATAAAGCTTGTCACTTTCTTGTGCTCCTAGTCCACCTAGAGTATGGCAGCCCAGTACTGCTGTTGGCTCTTGTCCCATTAGCTCAAATTGCAGCGATATGGCTTGCCAGCTCACAGCTTGCGTGGTGACCCGTATTCATATTAGCATGATACCACATCATGAGTTTTTATTTTCTTGGTGCAAAGTCAGGTTCTCAGAGGTTAGGAAACACTGAAAAGAAGATGCACAATCTTGATATGGTGCCCTGTTTCTATCCACTGTGATGAAACTGTTTAAGTAAACATTTCGTAAGTTTTCCCCAATAATTCTTTCCTTATGTTGATCTATTTTTTCCTTTTTTTCTTTTTTTTTTTTAAATAATAGATTTTTGAGTGTACTAACACATGGAGGTTGGTGTGTAAATGATCCTATTCTTAACATCTTAGCTGCCTCCCTTAACAGTCTGAGAATAACTATTGATATGAAATTTCTGCCAGCTTCTGAATTTGCTGACTAGGATAAGGGTTGATTTTGCGGGTTTTTTGGGGGGCTGTTTGTAGTTGGGTTTTTTTGTTTGGTTTTTTTTTTTAAGTGGAAAAATGTGCTGCAAAACATAAAAGGGTAAAATCCAAAAGTAGCTGTTGGTTTTAAGTCACTCATATCAAGCAAGCTACCCAGTTTTTAATGTAAAAAAGCAACTTAAAATGCAGTTGCATCTTGTGAAATAAAGATTGTGAATTTGCATTCTTTAATTCCATGGGCTTTCCAATTTGCACGGATTGGGGTTATCTCCCTGTTGATTTATTCCAGTGAAAAGAATTTCATGTGTGTAATACTTGCTTTAAAAAGAGGAAAATGAAACCTGATCACCTGATAACTGTATAGCTTTTCTAATCTGTAGGGACAACACAAACATTACTGAAATATTACTGAAGTAACAAAATCATCAACATTTTCTATATTTCGCATCTTCTGTTGGTATTGTGGATACATACTGTTTATGCACTGCTTTGAAATGTTTCTTTACTTGTACCCCAGAGGAGAAAAAGAATCAAATCTAAACATTGTGTATGTTCCAAATAGAAGGAGGTAATGCATGCTTCATAATTTAAAAAAAAAAAAAAAGAATATGAGTCAAAAGCATGTTTGAGCTTTTCAACAAGAAAATATTTCTTCTGTTTGTTTTTCCTCTTCCTCTTGCAGATTTAGCTCTGGTTGGCCTTCACCAGCAAATGGAGATGAGATCCATAAAAGAGTGAAAAATATTTTAAGGACACACAGTGCTAGACAGCGACTAATATTTGTAAGTTTGACTGCAAACTAAATCCTTTCTTTTCTCCAAGATGGCTGAGGAAGAGAACTGTGCCTACAGTCTTGGATTTATTATAATGTTGTCCTTTGAGGCGGCCTTGATTGTAGAAATATGGATTCAGTATATAAACTGAACTGTTTCACACTGATTTCAGTAGCCTTATTACGTGTAGCCTTTATGGACAGCTGGTATAGGTAACCCTCTCACAGGGTACTGGGGACAATTATGGGTTTTTTTATATCTGGTTTTCCACTTCCAATTTAAGCAAAAAATACGTTACAGCTCTGTAGAACATCAAGGCTTAAAATGTTGTGCAGCTGCACATCAGCAGATGCTTGTGTCCAGCTGTTTGTAGAGCTAATATTATTCTTCAGCTGTGTGCTTTTTTCCCTTAATCACCTGGCTTTCAATAAACAGAGTTCTTTATGTAATGAGATTATGCCCAGGATCAGAATATTTTGTCCTTGAGTCTGATGGAATTTTGAAGTGCAATTATAGACAGATAAAAATTTTTGCTATTGCAATTTTTGAGAAACCCAGTTGTGGCACAGGATCTCCCTGGCCAAAGCATTGTACAAACCAAATAACAAGGTTCTTCATCTGCAGAGAACTTAGGGTCTTAAGTGTGAAGTGTGGTAAAGGAAAGGTAAAGTAAAAAGGTGTAAGGATGAGAGGTGGGTAAGATTAAGATTAGGAGCTCTGATGAAATTATTATTTTTGTCTGACAATCTAAGACACAAATGTTACTGATCAGTTAGAAGAGACCTGAGTCTCTCAAAGTGGAGAAAGGCATCTGTTTTTTCTTCATTTTCTCCTCTTAGAAAAAGGAGTGTTGATAGAAATCTGCTTTTGAATGTTGCTCTAATTTTAAGTTACTGCTGTCCCCAGCTGCCCACCTTTTCCCTCTGACATAGTTTACTGTATCAGTGGGAAGTGTGATAGAGTGTGAGAGCCCTGGCCTCCCCACCTCACACTTCAGCACAGAAACGTCAGGAGTAACACTAGTGCATTGGCATATGAGCTGTGCTGGCTGGGCGGTGACTCCACTGACTACAGTAAACCCATGGCATAGGGCAGCGGCAGAAGTGAAGGTTGTTGTCTCGATCCACTGCTGTAAGATGTGCTGAAGAACATCTGTCTTAGTGCTGAAGTCTTGATTTATTTAGTTAGTTATTTATTTCCCTAAATTTAGCCATCCTGGGCAGCTCCTTGTGTTGCCTCCATGCTCTCTTAATCTGACTATTTTCTCATTTCTGTTTTTTTCAATCTTCATTTTTGGCTTAATTGTTGTGCTTTTTGTTTTAAACTCAGAAAAACCTTTTCTCATGCATGCTAAGACTGTTTGATCAAGTTCATGCTGTACCTCCCTGAGTTGGTATACCAACATTATGATCTTCTGAGCTGCTGACTCTCAAATAGAAGATACCCATCACATTTTTCTGTGTTTCAGCCACTCCAAAATAGGTACAAATCATGTCAAATGCTTCTCTGATATTTCAGTGAACTTAAGATAACAAATTGGATTTCATGACGGTCCAGCACCTGCATGTAATGAAAGTTTGCACAGCCTGAACTATCTCCAGTGGTCCTTGACTACTTTCCTTGAACAGTAGACCATGACTTCGTGATAAAAGATTTACTAGTTTGTTAGGAGAGCTGGATGGCTGGTTATACGGTCTCTCCTTACAGTCGTAAAGACTATTAAATATAATAATGGGTAAAGGAGAATTCAATAACTCTCTTCCTATTTACTTATTTTACTTATATAATTTAAAACATTTTACTCTAAAATGACTTACACATATACTGGTACTCACTTTTTACTGCAGTATTGCACAAATGCACACAAATTTGCAAGCATGGTGTTAGATTCTTGAAGCATGGTGCTTTCTGTTGGCTGTCTGTTAGCACACCCTGTCACTTCCAGTATCAAACACTAGCTGAATACTCACAGGGATTAATAATCAGAGATGATGCTTTTCTGTTTCCTCTCCTGCAGGAAAACCTCATGTTTCTGCCCTAAAAAATCCAGATATCAGGGTATTGTGTAAGATTTTTTTGAGTCCTTGATTACGAACCTGGTCAGAACAATGCTGGAAATTGACCATTTTTCTCACTCCCTTTTCTTTCGCTGAGCAAAAGGAGTAGGAAGATGTTACAGAGAAGTCTCATGGTGTTTGAAAATCGTGTACAGCTAACTTGTGAAAGCTGTGCTAACAGCAGCTGACCTGCTTAAAAAAAAAAAAATCACATCTACTTTCAGTGAGTACTGTAAAATACACCAGCATTGGTTGTGCTTCCCCAGCTGGCCCAAATCTAGGCTGCGTTGTTATGCAGTGGATGGATCAGGTAAACAGGTCATCTTGAAAGTAAGGGAATAGTAAAGCAAGTGCATTGGCAATGTGGTGAGTGGATTTTGGCTCCAGACTGGATCCTCTTCTGAACTCTGAAAGGTTAGAAAGTATCTCTTATTCTGTTTCATTCTGAAGAGCCTAATGCTAAATAACCATTCCCAGAAGCATCCAGCTGTGTTTTCCAAAATTTCGTTTCCATAGCGCTCTGTAAAAATAATGTGACTGGAGCTCTGCTGCAGATTCCTTAGGGTGTCCACTGTAGCTTTCTGCTGTGACATTCTGACAGTATCGTAATGTTTCCATCTTTTTTTGCTTTCTAGAACATAATTTGCCTCTGGCAAATGCTGCTGAGTTTTATTTACCACTGCACCCCCTTTCCTCTTCAGTGCTTTGCAGTCTGTGACTGCTGAAGGAAGAGAGTTTTCGTGTTTACAAACGCACTTATTACCTTGTATTTCACCACAATAAATTGTGTTAGGTTTTTCTGCATCCATATGCCTGCCATTCAGCTTGCTCTGCATCTTATTGCCATCTACCACTATATTTATTGTCATTTCTTCCAGCTTTGTGTTACCAGCAAGCATGATTATTTTTACTGCACAGTCTTTTTTTCCAGTTATTTTTTCTATAGCATGAAAGATGATTTTGTTTACTAATCCTTACAGCAATTGGCTTCTGCTAAAAGCGTCACTTAATAGCACCTCTTAAGTAGTGTCTTTGCTCTTCAGAGTAGAGTGAATGTGGTTGTGTGTGGTGGAATTTCTACCATCCTGTCTCAGGTGAGCAACTTGCTCCTTTCCCATAAGGTGCTTGGTTTCTTACTTACCTAAGAGGGCAAATATAGGTTAATTAATATCTAGATCACATTTGGAAGGTAAGACTCCTTTCTGGTGACTCCTAAGAATACTGCTGAAGGTTCATTAAGTGTACCATAGATATTTTTTAAAGTTGGGTAAGCGTGTTCTCAGCCCTCTATATGGAATCGAAGTATTCAGATGTGTAGAATGCTTGTGTCTGGTAAAATGCATTAAATGGAAAATGATAGCTCATTATAAAAGCTAATAAATAATAAGTTTTAGGTTCTTTTTCCCCTCTTCTGCAAGAAACAAAAGGAAGGCAGTGAGCAGTAGGTTTCATAGCATTTAACCAATGTGTTTGTTGGGGATTATTGAAGCTTGTGCTGTCTGCATAGTTCTTTAGATCTACACTGTCTAGAAATTCTTTCCAGTTTATTACCTGAAAATTATTAGCTGAGTTGTACTGAACTTAATTAAAAGTGTTCATAAATGGCATTTGGCTCATTACACTTTGTCCCTTTCTCCCCCAAGAAATGTAAGCACTTTAATAGTCTTCTACTAAATGGAAAGAAAGTATTTTTGAAATGAGATTATTGTAATCAGAAACCAAGGTAATGAGAATTTGATTTCTGTTTTTTTAGGATGAGAGTAACGCATCAAAAGGAGACTTGACTAAGACAAGAGAATCTTTGCATAAAGACCACTTATCCATGAGTGAACTGCTGAGCAGGTATAGAGTTTTTCTCTGACCAAGGCAGAACAGTCATACTCATGATATTGCCATTTAAATTTAGCTAAAAATTTCTCTTCCTATTTTGAGGTATGTAATGTATTACACTGGGAAAAGGCTTCTGTAGGAGTTAGTCCTACCAAGCTTTTTCACCTAAAAGCAAAATACAGTTAACTATCATTATGCCTTTCATGCTCTTTGGCACTGTGTCAGTATAGTCTTCATAAAACGCTGATTTTGGAACTAGACTTGGTCATAAAAATGATCCTTGGGTAGTAGTTTTTAGATTTTATCAAACAGAGAGCAAATGTCACTTTAAGCAATTGGTTATTTTTTCTTAAAACTTTGGGAGTGCAAAAATAAATTGAAGTTTGTTTAGTCATATGGTTTTGGGCTGTTTTGTTGGTTTGGGTGGGGTTTTTTTTCCAAAACATGTATTTGGAAAAGAGAAGCATCTTGAAAAACACAGCAAATATATAACGTACGTTTTAGTGATACAGCATGCCATATTTCAGAAGACATCTTGAAAACCTGAGATCTTGAAAACCTGGTTTATGTAGGTTTATTTTTCTGTGTACTCCTCACATATATGACTAGGGTTTCATTTGAATATTTTACTTAAAAGACACCAGTTGAATTGATTTTGACAACTTCTGTAGTGGAAGTTATCAATATTGATGTTCTCTGTGTATGCACGCAGTATTTTGTAGAACATTTTGGGTACTTGTTGGAGAAAAGATACTAAGTAATGTAAAACATTTTTTTGATTGTATGGCTTTTCTGTTTTTCGTTACATTAAGAGAGAAGTCCTAGAACTGTGGTGCTAGATTTGAGAGGTCTTGACATTAGGAAAAAAAGATTATATTTTGATAATGAAAAGTGATGCAATATTTTGTAACAAATGCTTCCTGAATCACCACTGTATACCACTGAAAGGAGGGTAGTTCAATATGGGTATCACAGTGAACTTCTACTTGCAATTAGTAAGCTCTAAAAAGTTCATTTATTATTTGTTGGCTTTTTTTTAAATTCTGGTAATTTATAGTCACCTCTGCGGAAGGGACCTAGGTGGTCTTAGATTTTCACATGTATGTGAAGTCGCTACTAAAGTTGTTAGTATTTCTATACCTGTGCTCACTCCTTTATTCTGCATGTAGCCTTTTGCTCCTTTATCCTTTGTCCTGACAGCTGCTGTGATTAAATTGTGTAGGATGTGTTTGTGAGAGAGAAAGTGCAAGTTTTTGTTTTGAGGCAGCTTTGGGACTTTGAGATTGATGCTGAAACTGCAGACTATGAAAAAAGAAGAAACAAATCCTAATACTACAGAATCAAGAAGTGATGGAATATGAAATGTGGCACTCAAGTTGGAAAAGGACTGTTCCTTGGGTTTAGGGGCTGGCAGCGCTAGTCCCATTCACTGAAGGGCAAGACATAAAAGGACTTGAGGACAGTGTGATTACTGAGCATTTGCCACAGTGCTCATAAACAGGATACAAGGACAGAGACAGAGTTCATAGAAGGACATGGTACTGTCGACCAAATGTTGGCAGTAAAGTAGATGATTGAAAACTATTGGGAGTACGAAAAAGGTCCATGTTTTGTGAAATATTTAGTATATGATTCACTCAGAAAAGAACTTCTGGGACTCTTAAAGGAGATGTATGAGGGAACGAAAGCATATGACAGGTATTTCGGAGCAGGGAGTTGTGTGCAGAAATCCTGCTGTTAATATGATTTGTGAGTTAATTCCCAGATTGCTTAGCTCAGGTTGTCAGCTGGTTTCCAGTTGAGACAGGAGAGGGACTCTTCCCTGGCTTGGCTTTATCTTTGTCCACACCAGTGCTGAGTATCTCATGTGCAAGGACTGGCTAATGGAAATACATATACACACACATCATCCCCCCCCAAAAAAGAAAGGAAAATGAAGCTTATGTTTTTGTGGGGTTTTTTTAAGTCTTTGTCAGTACCAGAATAAGGAGCTTGTAAAAGTTACTATTGGTTTTTTGAGTCTTTCCTTTACTGCAGTTAAAGTGGTTGGATTTTGAGTGTCTCTATGTAGATTAAGCTTTTAGTAGAAGAAAAGGCAAGCACAAAGCTGACTGAGGGAAGTGGTTTCCAAGAAAAAGAGTGTCAGAGCTGTTTGTTGTAGAGTTACAAGAGCCGATCCTAGTGCTGTGCTGATTTGTTGGCCTGAGAATTCTCCATCAGAAGTGAGGTAACTTGAACTGCAGAAAGGAGGAGGTAAAACTTCAGTTGTTGATGGGTCCCCAGGGTATTGACTTGTCTACATTTAACATGGTCCTGTATAACTTTTATATTGATTTTGCTGTTTGGTAGGTTGGTTTCTTTGTGTCCAAACTGTGAAGCACAGTTTGCCCTCTCCAGGATGATAAATGGGTTTAAATTTTCTTCGTGCTGCTCACTGACTTTAAATGTTGGAGCTTTTTTGAAAAAGTGTGAAAGTGGCCTTCCCATTTTAATGTTGGAGCCACATAAAGATGTTCTTCTTGTTGTTTTATGTGGTGTAGAATGGCATGACCATAATATTTGAAAGTAAGAAATCTAAAAGCAAAAGCTATTCCTTCTTTTGTTTTCCATGGGACAATGGAAGCTTAGAAATGTGAATTTAGAAAACAGATCCTACATCTTCCTCTTCTTCCCTCACCATTCTTAAAGTGAAAACCTTGTGTTTTGATGCAGCTAGCTAGAAGTATATTTGTGAGTCCTTTGACATAAGGTTTCTTACAATTTTGTCACAGGTTTTTACTGATACTAACTTGAGGACAAAGTTTTAAGTACTGGTTTGACCATAGTAGATTAATAAATTATATGTATATAAGAAAATATAAAGCTTCCCTGTGAAATGTAATCCATTTCCTAAGTGAAGGTGGTCATTGCAAGCTTCACATTTCCAGTTTCATTTCTGAGACTGGGAACATTCACAAAAGGCTGAAGACAACTCAGTCCTAATTTTTAAGTGTCTTAAATGCCTAAATCTCTGAGCAGATGTGAAAAATGTCACCTCAGTAGTAATTTTTTGCTTTTGATTTTTGAGATACTTGTTTCGTGCTTTATTACAGGAAAATGGCTCATTTCAATATACACATAGCCTTTGTTTTGAAAGTTTCAAGAGAAGGCAAATAGTCATGAAGTTCAGATATACATACTTCAGATTTGTCAGTGTTTCATAATGATTTTCAGAGAATAAATTTCACTTCATAGATCTAGGAAATAATTTCTCAAAGCAACTGAAATATGATTTGTGTTTAGTATTAAAACAGTGACACAGAAGATGGGGTGGGGAAGGAACACTCGATTGCCACTATATCATAATGTATTTGGTAGAATACTTAATCCAAGATGCTTCCGATAGAGCACTTTACAGCTGCAACCACAGTAATTTAATATACCTCTGATAGATTGTCTTCATATTGAAGTAGCTGCTTGTGGTTACGTTTTGACCTTCAAAGGACACAAAAATCCTACTGTGCTGCTCTTGCATAGGCTTAGTGCCTAGTCACACTGCCTATCAAAATACAGCAGAATTACTGCATGCTCTTTGAAAATTAATTCTCTTTCTATTTGGGAAGTATTATCAAGTGCACTTAGGTAAGTTGGGGAGAATTTGTGTGAATGAATAACGTGGGGCTCCCATGTCTTAGAAGTAGCTGCAGTGCAGTTTTTTAATCAGTTTATGAAAGGTAATCCATGATTAACAAGTTCTACATTTGGATTTCTGCTGGTTTTGTGCTTCTGATTCCTCTTCCTTATCTTGATTTGATCATTATTTCTTACCTTCTTTCTGTTGACAGTTCACCAGTGCAGCAGAACACTACTGTTCACTTGGATAATGGTCAATATTGGTCTAGTCGTGCAGCTGTATACAAAGGGAAGCCTCACAGAGCGGTCTTTGAAGAGAGTCTTGAGAAAATATACAGAAACATGTACCAAAAAGCTTCTGGCACTGTTTTGGACCAAAATACGCACTCCTGATAGCAATTCACCTGGAAATGCACAGTACCCAGTGTTCGTATTTGTAATGGAACCTATTTTTATGTAACAAATATTTTTACTATATTTTTAAGCTGTAATTACGGTTGGGCAGGCTTATGGAGAAATGGGGTTTTGGCCTGGGTTGCCAAATGGAAACTATCAACATCCCCCTACCCACCTACCCCACCAAAAACCAAACAGCATCTAAGTCCCTCCACAGTTTATCAGGATGGTTGTTGTGGTTGCTCCTTTGAGACTATGAAAAGACGGTCATTTGAAGACTAATAGGTCTGCTGGACGTTCCTGTTTGACATCAACTCAGGTTTCAGCTGCAGACAATTCTTATTAAATAATTAAAGCTGTTTAGTAACATAAACAGAATTGGTTGAAGAAGCAATATGTCCTAGTGTTCAGAGAGGGGGTCTAAAGAGGGAGGTGAATGTGAGTGTTGATTTAAAAGCGCCCCATCTGGGGCAAAGGGAATTGTTTTCTGGAGAATTGCCTTTGGATCATTTGTTTTTGAGATGGGCAGAAGCTCTGATACTGACCTATAGACATGCTTTCAAAGTGGTTTCAAGCACCTTTAGTCATAAATTTTCTAATACTGACAAATTTTAAAAGAAACCCACCCAGCCCAGCAGCCTTTTTATCAGAAGAAAGGTTGTCTTCACACACCCTATGCATTTGGAAGTTTCCAGGTTCTCTTGAATGCAGCCATGACATTTGCCAATATACTTGTAATTTTAAAAAAATATGAATAAGAAAGGAGTGTGGAGGGGGAAAGACTGGAGCTAGTCAGCAAGCTCCTCATATACCCCATCCAGGCCTTCTGAAGTTCCTGCATCACAATCCCACCTCATTTGGAGCCTGTCCTTCCCAGTCTGCTGGGATCCTGTTGGCAGAAATCGCATCGTTTTTGCTAAAGGCCACCAAATGTTCATCAGCAGTTTGATGCTTTCCCTGGGGATGGAACCTTTTCAGCCTTGCATTGAACAGATCCCACATTAGCAGACTGGGGCGAATTGCCCATCTATTGAAAAGCGGAATGTTTTAAAAGGGCAAGAGTGTCCATCTCCTGCTTCCTTTCAGAATGGGGGGAAAAAACAAATGCCTGTTCTGGCTCCTTCCCTGACTGAGCTAACAGATTCAGTTACACCAATGCCATTTTACCTGTTATGATTGGATAAAGGATAAAGCTAGCAGTACAGATGGCAGAACATATGACTGTAACCTGCCAGCATGCCTAGATAAACAAAAAGTTGGTCTACTCTGCCTTCCATCCTTTAATGCTGAGACAACATAATTGATTTGAGAAAGCAGTTGGTGAGCAATTATGCTAGTGGGAAAGCATGTTGAAAGGCTGTGTGCTTCTCTTTCAGGAAAGGGGACTCTCAGAGGAAGTGTCTTGCATATAGACATTTCTATTCCTTGTAACTGTTAAACCAGTTGAACTGGATTAACACTGATAACTTCCTGTCCCTGGTGCCATTTAGCACATTAGTGCTTTCAGAGGGCATTAGTTGCACAGTCTGATGCTATGGGTAAGTGTTGAGTCACTTTATGAAGTAGTAGTACACTTTTTATGCAGAAGTGAAAAGTTAAACTTACCCAAGCTGTGCCACTAAAGGCATGGTGGCCATGGAGTACAGTGCTACCGGTACCTGGTATTTATTCATTAGCCTATTCCTGTGACCCCATATTAGTCCATAAAGGAGTAGTTTCTTTCTCCTTGCTGCTCAGGAAAGTAGGTATATTCAAATGGATCCTAAATAGGGAGGGCACATTGTAAGAGATGTTTCCAAGCTTTTGGTTTAAAATGAATCTACTGAAATCTGAAGGTTGCTGCAGTTTCCTGTATGTGTTTGAGCCATAAGATTTACTGTTCTTCTCATGGTATCCCACAGTTTTCATTCAATATTCTCTGTGTTTTCCCTCCCCGGTGTCATAGCTCAGTAAAAGTTACAGTCTTCTGAAGATTGGCTGCTCCCCTTTGGCCTAATCTGGTTCAGTGCCATAGAAGTACTGTTCGATTTTTTCCCTCCCGAGCAATCCAGCAGATTTTAGTTTCTGTTTGTTCAATGTGTAAGAAGGCCTGAATGCTGAGGCTTTGGGGTTTTTTTATGGATGAGTAAGGACATAAGTTGCCATGAATTCAAGATACAAGGAGGGGATGAGGAAGGATAGAGGCCACTGTGGAAAAACAGGGTAATGGTTTCCAGGGGTTCAGAGGAATGGCTGGGGTATATCTGTTTTATTCCCCTAGCTAAAGAAAGGAAACATATGGTAATATGGTAACCTTCAGTTTTTCATCAAAGGTGAAAACTGGATGGGAGGGGAAAAAAAAAGTCTCATATATTGAATTTTGACCAGTATGAATATTCTCACTGTAGCCTTTGTATGCAGCATAACAACAAATGAAGCAGATGATAGACTGTGAGTGTCTTTGGCCCTGCTCCAGCTGCGAGGGGAGATGGTGTGTATAATGTCTTTCTGAATCAGCTGCTGCAGGATATGTGTTTCTCTCTTGGGTCAGAGTCATTCCACAGCTTATATGCTGTGATACAGCAAAGCATGTTGTCTTCCAAGCACTGTGCTGGAAATCCGGTTTGGTTAATGGAAAACTTTTCTATGAAATGTGACTGAAGACCCATATTACTCCAATCTATCCATAAAATCTGCAAGCCACTTTGTTTTCAGAAGCTTTTGGCCCCTTCCCTGTTTGCTCAGCTAACCCTCCTATTAATATGCATACAGCTCAAGTGCACTGAGCACTGCTGCTCCTTTCCTACTGCAGTATGTGATAAGTATAGGTTCAGGCAGTGAACCAACATAGTAATAAGCTGTAATTGTTTAGTGCACCTTGCCTTCTAATACAATTTAAATCCCTTCTATCAAATGCAAATTTCTGGGTTCCTGAGTGGAGCTTTAAATAGCATTTTCGATGCTCATTCCTTATCTTTTGCCATCCACAAAGTGGTCTGTTAGTGACAGTGGGATGGCATAATTCGATCCCCGTCATTTTACTTCCTAAAGGAAAGCTGCCTACTCAAATCTAGAAATAGTGGGCTAGATTAAGAGTGAATTAGTGTTTTTTACGTAGAGTTTGTCTCTTTCTCTTGCCCTCCCCAAGTTGTTAGAACCCATGAGTATTCTCACCAAATGCTATTCAGCACCCAGTGTTGCTTGCAGTATGCAATCAGTGCAATATTTTAATCACTTTCATTTTAAAAAGTCAAAGTCTGCTTCCTACTTGCTCCCTTCCCACTTTCCTACAAATAACTTGGTATAGTTTAGGATCTTGGGGTGGCTTTAGACAAACTACTCGCCTGTGTTCAGTAGAAATGCAAATCCTTTGCTGAGTAGTAGTTGCTTTGGAAATCACTCAGTCATTGACCTGTTGTGGATTAAAGGCAAAAATGTCAAACTCTTTAATGATTTGCCTTATGTAAGTTTTCAACTAGAAGAAGGGAAGCTTAAATTGGTCCACTGGGGACAAGAGGCAGAGGGATGGCTAAAGTAATGGAAACAGGTAGGAGCAGCTGTGTAAGATAGATGGGCAGCAGTGTTTATACCGCAAATCTGAGCAGCCTGGAAGATGATGAGGGCTGTTCTTTAGATTGTGCATCACGTGTTTGAATTTTACTGTTCCTTAGGAGGCTGCCAAAACGGTGAGGGGAGAAAGAAAGCTCCCTATAGGTGTTGGGAATCTATTTTTTGGGTAAAATAACAGAACTTTTAGCTCTGCTCAGTATTAAATAGTCTGTTCCAAACTCCCTCTCATTGTTACCTCAGCTGTAAAATGGGGTGTTTGTGCTCTGTTGAAGCTTAATTAAATGACTGTGAAGTGCTCTGGGATCCTGAGGTGAATGTTACAGAAATTATTTTATGACAGCCTGGCTGAAAAGTCCCATCTCATCTCCAGGTTACTAAAAAGGCTTTATTTTAATTTTCCTAGGTTTATTATGTTTTAATCAGACAATTATTAAGCAAGTCTTAATTTGATCAAGATAGAAATCTATTAAATCTAGGAGATGGCTGAAAAAGATAATGAACTGCTTTACTATGTGTGCTTTTAGGAGCTAAACTTTACAGTGGGTATCTACTCAGCTTCTGTCTCCTGAATGATCCAGGTTTGTCATACTCATACTGATTGCTCTCAAGAGATCTTTTTTTTTTTTTTTAAATATTATTTTGTCATCCTGATTTCTTAGTGCTTTCTGCTATGTGTACTAATCAGCACTATTAACATCTACCACATCATTTGTTCTCATCCTCTCCCCAGGAGCAAGGGGTGCAATGGTGTGTGCAACTTGACCTGAAGAGTTTGTGTGGTGTGCCATAGGTTTGTCAGAGAAAGTAAGTGGGAAGGAATCTCTGCCTTTTCAGTCTGTGTACAAAGAATAGCTTATATAATTCTGCTCTTCCTAATTTTTAAGCTTGGAAGTGTTTTCTGAAACACTGAACTATGCAACCAAATTCTTAACTTTTTAGCAATGGTCACTTAACCGTATAAATCTTGTAATGTGGAATCTCTGGGTCATAGGAAAGCCTACCATGATGTTAATTACTTCAGTGGTTACAGAGTGATCGTTATCAAGATGCTGAGAGTTTCTCAAGAGATTTGTTTATTAGTCGAGGAATTTGGGGAAACTTTCAAATCAATGCAGCTTAGCTTCTTGGTTCCAGTGAAAGCAATTGAAACTAAGAGAGAACAGCTCTTCAGTGGATGGTCTTAATGAGCTACCTCACTGGCAGAAATGATGTCTGGTTTAGGTGATGGTCTCTGGTAGCAGCAGAGAACCGGTCTTTGCCTGGTTCCTTTCAGTTTCAACAAATAAACCAGTGTTGTGGGATGTGATCAAGAACACCTAATTTCCCGTTTCTGTTACACGGTGAACTATTAAGCACAAGTCCCATTGATTGCATTGGTTTGTACTGCTTTCTCCGGGGAATTCAAACATCATCAACCAAAGCCCTTAAAAGATGAGGCTGTAGCTTCTTTTGTGAACAGTGTTGGCTTGCCGAAGACATGCAGTTTGTTCCCTGTTTGTCTTCAGTGAGAAATTCTCTGAAGTGCAGTGATAATTTGTCTGGATGGCAACATGAAGAACTGTAATCTTTCTCTTTGCTTGATCAATGTGGAGATTGTGCTTTTTCTTCATGTGTATTGCCATTCAGTTCTGGGTGACTGCTTCTGACCTAGCGGAGAACTCTCTGCGGTCTGAGAAGTGGTGATCTGAGCCGCCTTCTCACCTCTTCAGGGAGAGGAGTTTGCTGTTGCGAAACAACATCCCTCTTCGTTCATAAGAATTTACTGATCCTGAGGATACAGCACAAAAATTTTGTTCTGCGGTCAGACATATTGCGTAACCCGTAGAGCTGATGCCATTGAATGAACAGAGCTTCACACAAAGTGGGGGTGGGAGGCTGAAAGCAGGGGCAGACTTAGAGAGTGGTTTGATGCACAGCATGCCATGAATTATGCATTTGTATACCATGAATTGTCAATGTATAAATTAACCTGTGAAACTTATAAGTAACAAGGCACCATTTATGTTGCTGAAGAGCGGTGAATTCTAATGCTTATATTTGTATTGTTACACTGTCTTGAATTTTTGAATGTTTAGCCAATTGTGTTGTTACTAAGACTGTAGTTGTATGAACTGTTTCATTCAGTACTCCAGTAGTAAACATTTTCTGAGAGGTTGCTTTCCCTGCCTGCCTTGTTTTCACCACAGTCATCTAGTGTTTACATACATTTTAGCCTCTGTGCCATTTTTGAAGGCTTTATTTGTCTCATTTACGTTTTTGGTTTGGATAATACTTAAATATGAAATCCATCTGGGAAACATATTGTATATTCACGTTGAGGGATAAAACCAGTTTTTAATTAAAATTTTATACAGCACTTGTATTTCACTTTGTCCTGTTTTATTATGAAACACTTCAATCTTCTTCCTAAAACACATATGTCTTGTGCGTTTCAAGATGTTCCTTGTTGCTCATGCAGAACCAGTTTCTGAGCTCTGTCAGCAGAGTGCCATATGTTCTGAGGTTCATTTAGCTTCTCTGGCGTTTGTGTAGGCAGCATATTGGATGTAATGCAGCTAAGCTCTGCTCCATTCTTTTCTTTGTAAACTTGTCAAAAGATGAAAAAAGCAGGGAGAAGAAAACACTGAATAATACTCATGTGATCTGAATTATCAGTAAGTTATGGTAACTTGGCAAATCAAAATTGAGGTTTCTCATGTACTTGAGGATTTTCCTTAATTGCGGCTTATGCATAGCCTATAAAGTGATGCATCCCGCAGTGCTACCCAGTATTCCACCCAAAATGAGTGCTGAGGGTTGAGATATAACCCAAGCCATTTGGAAATTACAAGCATTAAGTGCTCTTAATTTTGCATTGATCTGCTATTTTAAATTTTTAAAAGTGAGTAATAGAAGACGGGCATGTGAAGGGATTGTACTCCACTTTGTTGTCTTCTGGCTTTGTGGAAAATAACTCTCCACTGTTTAAATGCTTGGTACTGAACAGAGAAATCCCAAGACCGATTGTGCCCTCCTGTTGAAAAAAAAAAAAAAAAAAAAAAGCCAAGATAATTTTTCTCACCAATCCATTCCTGTTTCTTCCCTGTCCCCCATAATCTTGACCATGAACTAGTAGGTACCATCAGTCTTTAATATACCACTGTTTATTGATAGTAACCATGTATTGTCAGATACTGATCTTATCTGCCAAAAGGTTTCAGAATCATCTGGGTGACTGTGACAGAGGACCAAAGTATTTCTGTGATTCTGTAAGTAGAGCTTAAAAGCAAAAAAAGGAAAAGAAGGAATAAGAAACTAGCAAAAAATGAATACATATTAAACCCTTTCCCCTTTGCTGAGGTAGGAGGCCAGAGGGAAAAGGCTTGAGTGGCTGCTTGATACAAGTGTGTGGAGGAGTAGGGAGGGAAACTTCTGCAGTTCTGACCTAAGGTCGGTCAGAAATAACCAGCTGGAGTGACACGAGTGTAAACCTGGTTGAAGTGACAGGCAGCTCTGCTCCTGGGACTCTATTTACATATGTTTAAAACAAACAAAAAAAGCTGCCTTTGTTCCCCAGGAAAATCTATTTACTTGGCATTCAGCTCATGTATAAGCTGGAACTTCTTTCATGGAAGATGTAGAAACAAAGCAACTGACATTTCTGCTTTGATGCGAGGCTGAAGCTAAGATTTGATTTTGAAATATGAAAGTAAACTGAAACTACCTCCAATTTAAAGGTGGGTTTTTTAATGACCTTAAAAGTTTTGAGAAGTTTTTTTTCCTCCCCTTAGGGACCAGAAGAAATTATAACAGTAATCTTACTTATAGCTGTAAGTCTACAGAGACAGTGGCTGTAGGTTAATGAAAAATTGACACTGCTACTTGCCTGTGCTTCCAGCAGAATTTTTTTCTTCAAACTGATGTGAACTGTTGCACTGTGTGAGTTGGTTATGAGTCTCACATATTAAATTGAATGCTCCTTTTTGTGGAAGCTACAGGAGCGAGTCACAGCTGAATGTTTTGAACAACATTCCTGTTTTGAACAAATGTAGCAAAAATTACAGATTTCTTAAAATGGTTACCCTGGTCCTTCCCCACACACACTCAGAAATGAAGCCTGTTTTGTTAGTCTAAACCAGAAAGTAGGTAGAGGTATTGTCCCCATTGATCTCCATCCCAGTACTGAATCCGGGGTGCTGTCAACCCAACCTGATAGTAGTCCAGTAGAGAGACCACACCATAAAGCGATAAATGAGCGTTGCAAGTGCTGTTGCCCCTACGTGTGCACTGTTACGCACTCTTATGCACACTTCCCGCTGAGTGGCCCTGCGACCCCTCGGGGGACACCTTGTGGCTCACAGAGCGTTGTTTAAGTGCCCTCTCCAGGAACGTTTCTGCAGTGCCTTTCGGGACAGCTTGTTTCTCGTTCCTGGGAATCGTGCACAGAAATGGCACGAACTCAGCAGCTCAGGCCGAATTTGGTTTGTACTCTGACAACTTAATATCTCTGTTTGTTGTCCTTGGCATGGTGGTGCCATCTGGTCTTTCTTGGACAGCTTATCTATAATATTGCACTGCATGATATTTCAGTTTTTGCTTATGAAATCTTGGGCTGTGCTTGAATGGCACAGTGATACCTTGCTGCCAGCTTTTGACCAGATGGCACATGCTTAAATAACATCCTCCCATGTACTGTGATGGAGATGGATACACAGAGGTGTTGGAAATTGCATTTGAGACAAGGGGGGAAGGCATGAAGACAGCTTCAGGTATTATATGGGATCTCAGGTCAGAAATTAAAGAGCCGTTGGAGACTTCCCTGCTCTCCTTGAAGGACTTTAAACCTATAACAGACTCTTCAGAGTGCCCAGTTCTTGGGTTGAGGAGCTGTTCTGGGGCAGAAGCATTCTCCGTCTCTCCTGTAGGAGTTTCAAGACTCATTGAGTCACAGAAAGGTGCAAAATATGCGTGACTCTCAGGGTCAGGGTACACTGGGAAAAGGCAGTGGAATTTGGGGCAATGATGGGCAACTCCAATAAAAACTCCTCCTTGAGCATTTCTTCAACAATGACATTTGTATTTTGGTGTTCCCAGTGCATTTGCCATCTTCACTGGGGAGAAGGTTACGTTTGGGTGATGAGGAAGTTGTCGTCTTTCACTTCTCTGAAGAACAGGCAGTGATGTTTCCTTGCAATCTTCCACAGCCTGGAAGGGTGCCTTCATCGCCATTGCAGCAACATGGAGTTGGGGCAGCAGCTCGGCAATTGGCTTTTTCACTCGTTCACCTGCTTCAGGGGAGGTTGCACAAAATTCTCAAATTGTTGTGACACCAACATTTTACCTATGCTAAAAAAATCACTTTCATTTATTGCTCCCTGTGTTGCCTTCACAATACCCTGTAGATCACTTTTACTGCTCAAGGTAAACAAACTAAAAACTAGTCATACCCGGCTTTGGGAAATCACCAAGGTTTGATGACACCTCCCACATTATGCTGGCATTAGTCTGAAATGGGGAAAATAAATGAACCCCATTAAATATATATACAGGCCTGTGAGATGAGAGGCTTGAATTTGTTTTTTGCATCTGCTACATTTCATCCTTTGCCATTTCCTTTTGGCTTTATCCCCTTTTTTGCCCTTCCATGACTATAAAGCCCCGTTTCTCTGCATGCACTGCCCATGATTTTTATTTATGTGGCATAAGTTCATAACAGACAACTGCTTAACGTAGCAGAAGAGGCTTAATGAAATCCAGCAGTTGAAAGCTGGAGCGAGATGCGGTCACACTAGAAATAAGGTGCAGCTCCTTTTTTTTCTAATGTAATGAGTATTTAGCTCTTAGAACACCTTAGCCAGAATCTGGTTTCTTCTTAGCTTGCAGTCTACGCCAGGATTGACCATTGTGCTAAAAGAAACAAGGCTAAGCAGGCAGTTTGATAAAGAAAGAGGCAGGGATGTTCTGCCATATGCATTGTGGTTATTGCTCAGTCAAAGATCCCAAATCCTACCAGTAAATGCTAGGTCAAAGTACAAGATTAGACCTTTTAGAAGCTGGGAGTCTGGTCCTTCTTCGGTATGCAGGGCCTGGACATGTACAGCCTGAGCTCTCACCACTTAACGAAACTACAAAGTGTCCCCAAAGTAACTGGAGATGCATGTCCAGCTTAAACAGAGGGCCAACTTGATTCTCTTATTAGCTTATTACATTTTAATCTACAGACAAGCCAAACCCTGCTTTGGGGTATGTTCAGGCTTTTCTTATTTGTTATAAATTTTTGAAGACCTATGCTGCATTGGTGACTTTTTAATTAAAAAAAATCCAGAAGACTTTGTTATGTAGCTATAAAATGTATGGTTAAATATCAGCCAATTTAGTGAGTGTGCTTTTGCTGCTCCGCAGAGATACACAAATGCACGCTTGGAAATCCTCTTGCTGATATGTCAGCATTTTAAAACTGTTACAGCAGGGTTATTTTCTTTTGTCTGGGCTTCAAAACATTGCTCCTAACCTGTTATCTGGATAAGGTAAGATGAATCCACTGAAGGTAAGAAGTTAACTTTCTTATTTGTGGGAGAAACGCTTCTTGACTATGTAATTCAAAATTATTTTAAGGAACCTTCTTCTCTCCCCACCAGCAAGGAAGAGGAGTAATTTGTTGGTGTTGGAAGCACTGGGCAGTGTGAAACAGTAAGTGAGCTGCAGTATTGGGGATGAGACGGGGGAACACCTTCCAGGCACAAGGCTGTGGAGGGAAGTGGTGGGATTCCCATTGCCAGAGATGTCACAGCCCAGAGCCAGGCACGTGGAGAAAGTCCTGCAGAGACACAACAGTGGGTACATGCACCAAAATGGGGCTCAAAAGATAAGTTGATGGGTATGAACAAAGTAATGTAAAGGCAAAGTTGATATTAAGTTTTTGCATTACTATTCACAGTAAAGGTAGGAGGGGTTCTGTTGTGTTCTTTGGTGTATATTTATTGTTTATTATTATTTTACTGAAATGAAGGGAAGGGAAAGTAAGAAGAGAGTGCAGAGGAAAGGAAACTACCCCATGTAAATTTGCTGAATTTGTTTCTTTTCCTCATAGGGGCCAAAAGTGCTGGGACCCTGTCAGCCCATGTGTCCCCTCCTTTCCCTCAGATCTCCATGAGCTTTATCCTGGTGAAGCTTCCCTCTACAGGAATGCAGGGAGGGCAATGCTTCCTGCAGGGATGAGAGCTTGTGGTCACAGGTAGGATCCCCTTTAACCCAGAAACAGTGCCTTCCAGCTACGATTCACCTGGGCAGGTGCCCGTCTGCGCACACCAAGGCTGTGTGAGCTGCTCCCTCCTTGTCCCAGAAAATGAGCACAAGGAACCAGAGAAAACACGGTGCCCTGTTTGCTAACTTACACTCTACCCTGCTAAAATGCATGTGGTTTCCTTTCTTTTCTTTGTAATAAACTGTGCCCACCATAGCGTATATTCTTTTAAATAACATTTTAAAATATTTTCCGGTAAATTAAAGTGATGACATGTTTGTAGGGTTCATTGTTAATTTCATTTCCTTTGGCTCAGCCAGCCAGATAAAATGCAATGTTATTAATCTTTGTTTAAAAGAAGATCCTTTGCTGAACAGTAATAAATGATCTTGATAGATTTGTCAGGAAAATGAATGATAATCATTTGCAGATAGACACAAGCCTAGTATGGAAGATTAATATGAAAATATGTATTGGCATCATTAATAACATCTGCTGCCAATGGACTTGTATATTGGTTACAGCTCTGAAAGCGATGTGTTCTTGTTAGGATATTGCAATTCATCACGCTCTGTGAGGAGTGAGGCTGTATAGAACTCCTGGGGCGATGACAAGCTACTCCCCAGGAAAGGCTCGCGAGGAGCCCAACGCTGAGACCGCGCCACAGCCCACCGCAGCTGCCATCAGATGCCCCTGTCATTGCCAAAGCCCCAGTTCTGTTAGGCTCCAACTTCCCACATGCAATTCTTCATGTCACTGCTAAAAACTCTTCTGGACCCCGTGATTTTGCTCATTCCTTGCTTTTGGCGCTATGGCTGGCTGGATTTGCAGATAGCCTTGTTCCCTTGGGAGCTCTGCCCTCATGGTGTGGGCTGAGCAATGCTAGTGGAGAAGCTGCTCCCGGTGCAGAGCAGCTTGTGCTGCAGCAGCTGCAGCACCTGATGTTTGACATACGCTTTCGCTCAGCGTCTGCGCACGTCCCACCTCATGTATCTCTAAAAAGGTTCCTCTAGAGCCTGCCACAGGCATTTAAGCACTTGTATGTCTTCAACTGACACAGCTTTAGGAAGTACCCCTGCTTCACTGGATGCACAAGAGCTAAAGCTCTTCACAGTTGCAGCATGTGACTGTCATGGGCCTTGGTTTTTTCAGCTTTGATCATCCTTGTTAGGAAAAGAGCATTTTGTTTTGGGCTTATAATCACTCCACCTGCAGAGACTCTGTCAGGGTTTCCGTCTTAAAATCCCCAGAGCACATCTGAGATGGTGCAAATAGCTGCACGCTTACAGCAGTGCTTTTTGCCACAGCATCACCCCTGCAGTGGCAGGAAGCTGAGAATCATCCTATCCCACCCCATCCCATCCTGTCTCTGTCCTTGTCCCTATCCCTGTCCCTGCGGTTCCTTGGCACGCAGGGGTGATGCTGATGGGGAGCTGCCAGGGCGAGCAGGGTCCCGCTTGCCACAGGGAGGTGAGTGGGAGCTGGGGCTGGATGGAGGAACTCCATGTGTTCTGGTGCGACCCGGGGGAGATGTAGCATAAACTGGAAATTATCAAGGTTGGGAATGAGGGGCTGGGAGATGCAGAGCAGAAAAGCTGCACATGGATGTAGGCAGAGGGAATGGGTGTAGGAGATGAGAAGGAAGGAGCAGAAGGACTGAATGAGGAATAACATGAAAAGGAAAGTCTCCCCCCATGCCCAATCTTCAACCAGGAGGGAAAATATAATCTCTTTTTGGTTTGTTTTTAATTTTTTTCAGCTAAATACGGTGTTTTCCTAGAAAATACAAGGAAAGGTCAAGATGTTTTGAGACGACTTTGGCTTATTTCAATAAAACATTTCAGACTCCCCCTCCCCAGTGACTCTTTTTTCTTTTGTTTTGCTATAGTAGTTCAAAGCAGAGTAGTAAGTCAAATAAGTTTACCAATGAAATGTGTTTCTCCTGTGGGGCTCACATCTGGCAATGCAGATATCTTCATTCGTTCTGTGGGCCAAGCTCAGGGATGCAGTTACATCTCTCAAAGCGCATTACTTCATTTAAATCCATAGATATCATAATTTTAAAGGAAACGTCACCTTCTAGGGTCCATGGGGTGAGATGGGGAGGGGAAGAGGTCAGCATCATATATCCAAAGATTCAAACTATTTGTGTCATTTAAAAAAAAAAAAAAAAAGGCTTAGTAAATTTCACTTCTATTCTCTGCAAAACTCAAATTTTCTTAGGGGAAAAGAATAATCTCAAGCATTTAAAAAACTGCCCCAGTATTCCTCATCCTGCTCCACACTGCTTTCCCCATGGCTTTAGCGGATGTGTGGTCCGAAAAAGCTAATCAAGCCATTGAACTAAGTGCTGTTGAGGGGCTCTGTGGCTCAGGAGCACTCAGCACCTCAATGCTCTCGGCGAGAGCCCTGGTATTTCTAAATGCATTAGAAATGTGTCAGTTATTATTAGACATTTACCAGCTATTAATCACAGCTGGTAACTTGATTTCCTCTAAATGTTTTGAGGCACCCTCTGATCTGGGCACCACCTGCTCAAAACTGAATAGCGGAAAGGCAAGGCAAGCTCTGTGTTGTATGCCTCTTCCCATGGGGATGGACGGACGACTGACGGCACTGAAATCTCCCTTATTCAAAGAAAAAACACTTTTTCCTCTTAGAAAAAGCAAATGCTTGTATTGACCTGCATGAGCACAGACCCCATCCTGCATGGCTGATTCAGTCTCCTCCATCCTCCTCCCCAAACTGAGGATGAGTAGGGGAATCGTGACCTGGGCTCCTTGTGCCAGGAGGGCACAGAGCATGTTTCTCCTGTCCTTGCTGGATCATGCCTCATTTGCTTCATCTTTTTTTTGGCATTGTGCTTCACTGCATGCCCTTGCCTCTGCACACAGCCCATGCCTAGTGGCTTGGACATGCCTCTGGGATGCTGGAGTGGAGGGCTCACATCTCTGTGGGCCTTCTCCAGGTGAGCATCCTAACCACCAGACAAAGATACCATCAGTGGGTACTGCCACCTCTTCCTCCAGAGGTGGTTTAAAAGGTTATATCCATGCCACATTTCATGATGATACCAAAGTGGGTCAGAGAGGCCTGGACATGCCCAAGGAGGGCAAGGTCCAGCCTTGGGCCTGTCCCAAGGAGGGTTATTTCTTTTCCCTACCACAGTCAGGTCACCGTGGTCCCAGGGAGACCTTTGTGCATCAGTGCAGGATATATAACCACAATAACCCAAAGTCAAAATTGGCTTTGTTACTAAGGCATCTTTATTGCTGGTAATGCTGTTAAGGGGCAGGATTGGCCCAATGAGTAAACAAGGTCAGGCTGTTGTAAGACCCACTGTCACACGGCAGAGTGGGCAGGGTGGGGGGCGCTCAGGGAGGATGGGGAAACCCCTGTCCCCACTGCCCATGCCAACTGGAGGAGATGGAACACAAGTCCTGGGGTGGCCATGGGAGCTAAAGAGGTTGTTGCTGCTGAGCTAATCCAGTGGTCCCACACTAACCCCATCTGAATTTTGGCCATATAAAAAAAAAAAAACAAACTGCAGTTAGTGCTTAAGTCTCCTTCCCCACACCAGTGTCAACCAGAAGTCCTTCCACTAAGAGCAGCAGTGCAAAGTTCGCCCTGAGCTGGTGCATGGGTGGAGCGAGGCCCCAGCCATGCCACAACCAGATTTTCCAAAGCCTTTGCTCCTTGCTGGGCTTGGCTCTGCACCTTTAAAATTGACCCCAGCTCTCCTGACTTCACCCACACGCTGTCCCACAGAACCCCTTCATCCTGGATGTGACCAGTTTGAGTCTTGGTCACACCTTATCTTATGGAGAAACCGAGCCCCACAGTCATTTCTAGCAAGCAGTGCCTCCAGGGGAAGGGCTGTGCCAAGGTGTGCCAGCACCTCCGGGGACCATCACCACAGTCTCTGTCACCCAGTGCCTCTGGCTTAGACATGAAGATGAGGACCCCTGAGAGAAACCAAAGCTACGTGCTGCCTGACCCCACCTCAGCCAAAATATGTCCACAGAAAGACATTAATGGTCAGCAGGATAATAGCATTAACATTGCAAACAGTCTTCCACAGGGGCTTTTCCTCAATGCTGGTGAGTCTCCGCTCCAGGGCAGCTCTTTCCTCCTGGGACAGGGTGGGTGTGGGCCCGGTGGACAGACCGCAGAACCACAAGTACAGCATTTTCCAGCAGGGAGGCTTGGCTGCTGCAAGAGACAGACCAAACAATGAGTGTTACCATCTGGCTGGGACTTTGCCCTCTCTCCTTCCACCAGTTTGGAAGTGCATTGACCAATCTGGAGTGGGGCTTGAAATGGACCTTGAATGGGAGATGCAAGACGATGATGGGAGTTGGGAGATGGAAGGGAAGGGAAGGGAAGGGAAGGGAAGGGAAGGGAAGGGAAGGGAAGGGAAGGGAAGGGAAGGGAAGGGAAGGGAAGGGAAGGGAAGGGAAGGGAAGGGAAGGGAAAAGAGAAAGCTCTGCCTCGACCATGTACAGCACAGCCTGATTAGAGTTGGTTGACTGCAACACCAATCGTTCATTAGTTAATTAACAGACCTCTTCCCGCTCCTCCCCGAGCCCGCTTCCATCCACTTTCACAAATTCCTGACAGCATGATGGTCCATTTAGAGATTGCCTGGCTTATTTATTACACTTGACATGCCGGGTGAAGTATGTGTTTTAATTGTCAGCCCTGTGCTGCATGTATTTCACTGTCTGTTCTTTCCAAATATAACCTTTTTTTGAAATGCAGAATGTCATAAGGCCTTGAAAAAGGTGTTACCTGAAAAAAAAACCCTCATTAAACTGTCAACTGCTCTGTTTCGCATTTCCTTGCCCATCATTACTAATTACCAAAATACCAAGACATTTGTTTATAAAAATATGAGCTAGTTAAGTGAACTAGGAGTTGATAATAAATAATAAATAATCCTGAATGGCTGCATTCAACCTAAATCCAAACTTTATTGGGGAAAAAAAACTCTTAAGATACTTCTTTAGTTGTTCAGTTCTGTTTAGTTTGGCTGTAATTGGTACCAGTGTCCTTTGGACTGACCAGCAAAAGGAAGGAGTGAAGAAATCTGGTGTATGCGCCTTTCTCTGAGTTTTTCTGCTCTATAACATTGGAAGGTTAAGCTCAAAACCAGAAAGCTGCATTTTTTTAATGGATTTGCAGAATAAACCTCTGTCTACTCTGAAAAAAACTTGCCTGTGTAGCATCTCCTGCTACTGTTCTGTCTCCTGACAACTTTTTAAGTTCATTTGACTCTTTGCCTTCCTTCTTATTAAATACTCTTGGTAGGACACACAGCTATTTAAGCAGTTGGGGTCTGAGTTTTAACGATGGCTTACATCCTAAGGAAAGATGAAAGATACTATTGGCATAATGTAAATGAAAAAACTGAGGCTTGTAGATTTATCCTAGGACATCCACGAAGTGCACACATCTGCTCTCAGTGTCTCATGGTCTCTTCAGACCATGATACTATCTTGGTACAATATGTTACAGCATCACTGAGTCAGTTTGGCCAACAGAGCTCATACGGGAGTAAGGAGGAGACATCTCTAGCACAGACACAAGGGTTTTCTCTCCCAGCAATGATGAGGACAGGAAGGGATGCCACTTTTATGTGCTGAAAGTTGAAATTACAGAGCCTGCCACGACTTTCATAGCACTAGCAGTAGCTGCTGCTTTGCTTATGCTTGCAGTAGTGCTATGGAGCTCCTCAAGAGCATCTTGGTGAGACAGACAAATAAATGCAGTGTCATGGCACAAAGCCTCACTGTCAGTGGGGCGAGGAGCAGTGTCCCAGCAGCACAGACCTCCACCCTCCCAACGGATGTTTGTAAGTGGCCGTTGACTCCCATCGGAGGAGTCCAGCACACCATTATATGTCCAGACCTGAAGTGCTAAAATAAGGCTGACTTGGGCAGAGCAGGACTGGGGTAGTTTGCCTGGGTAAACGATTTGTTCTAGGGAGGGGGAGGAAAAATGTTTTACTGAATGGTGAGTTTTCTTTGTTTTTAGGAATGGCAGCTCTTCTGAGCCATTCAGAGGATTGAGACATGAAGGAAACACAGAATATATGTTGGGAGGCTCAAGAACCACAACACTTTCATTTGTCACATCCTCATAACTGGTACACCTGTAAATACAAGCCCCAACTCCTGTGAATGCAACAGATGGCCTCTCATGAGCTTTAGAGGGACTTGCATGAGATCTTGGCTGTGCATTCACCACATGAGCGTTCTGGTTCACAGCCAGCCAACCTACCTGCCTCCTCCTCGCCCAAATCTGCACTTTCGACCAAGGCACTCTCTCTGTTGGCTGGATTAATCTGTGGTTCTTCACTCTTGTAATTTTTCAGGTCAATGGCAGGTGCTTTTCTGTGTCTTGTCCACCATGTCAGGCAAGCAAGCTGCAAAGTGGGACAGAGAACAAAGAGGTTATTGCCTGTCAGTCCCAAACTGGCATGCCAGTCATCTCCCTCTTTGAGGGGGACAGACCCAAAACAGTACTGAGAGACCTCTTCTGGGGTGACGGTTGTTCCCCCACTTTCTCTCACTTCCCTTCTGCACAGAGGCCCACACCCTCGAAAAGAAGGCTGGTACCATCCAGATGGAGCTGAAAAGCTGAGAAAAAGTGTGACTTAATCCAGTTTCTTTCCTTCTATGTTTTTAATTAACCTGTTCCATCCCTGTTTCTACCAGGAATAACCTTTCAGTAGACATTGAAGAAGCAGCTTCCATTTTGCTAGGCTCACTTGATTGACATTAAGTAATGATGATCTGTGTCCAGAATGGCAGACATCCAACAGGGAAATGTAAGAAAGTCAATTAAAAAAAAAAAAAAAAGCTAAGATAACTCTCTCTGGGTACAGTCAATCACAGAGGGCAATTGTACCCTCAGCAGAGAAAGATCAGTTGGGTGCTGGTGTGCAGATAGGGCCATAGGGGCATGACACAGATATATCACCACAGGGGCACAACACAGACATATGGCCATGGGAACACTGGTATTTGAGCAGCTCCATCACTGGGACATGGGGAGGCACTGGAGGATCTTCTGTCTCATCTCAGCTGTCGTTTTATACGAAAAGAAAACCCAGTGTGAACATTAAACCCCGCAGTCAGGACAAGCTGACATCAAAGTGGCAACCTGCACTTCCAAATGAGCTTATTTCAGGGCTCTTAGTGGGAAAAGTAGCTGTATTACGTCTCTGCTCTGCGACTGCAAGTATGGGTTCAAGAAGTGCAGCTATGTGGGCAGACAGAGCCATGATGGTGAATGCAAGTCACAATTCACAGGGAGGATTATACCATGGCTTAGACCAACAGGTGTAGTTACAAGTAGAAAAAAATGAGCTCTGGGCACACACTGTAAGACTTGCCCATCCAAACGCCCTTTCTCTTTTATTTTGGTTTGGGCATTTTCCCTTTGTTTTTTAATTCCAGTTTTCTCTATTGGGCCAATGCAAGACATTACCTCTCTCTGCAGTCTTTCAGTGAATGAACCATCAAAAGCTGTGAAAGAAAACCAGTCCTGGACAGGCTGCTGTGGCTGCAAGCTGCTCTGCTTTACAAAAGCAGGAGGTCTGAAACTCTTCAAGTCTGAAAGTCTTATCCTCCCTGGGACATGAGTGCACAGGAGACATTACTCTTGCAAAGCTCACAGTGGTCCTTTTGCAGATGTGGGGTGGGGTTAACCATCCCAGGAGCTCAGGTCTTTGAATTTAAGCCAGACCTGCTGCTTCTTTGGCTGACCATGGCACACCAAACAGCTTGATGGCATTGGCAATTCCTAACATCTGCGTGCTCTGGCTAAGCCAGGCAGCAAGGACCACGCTCATCAGTCCCACTCAAATGCAGCTGCCCGGGTCCATGGGATGCCTTCGCACTCCAGTCCCTTGGCTGCCCTGCAGAGGAGCCGCAGGATGGACCAGGGAAGCAAAGCTGCAGTGGTGACAACAGGTCAGGAAAAGTCACATATTTGCCTGAGGAGCAGCTGCCTCCCTGCTCTGCCCATATGTAAATAAACATCTCAAATGGGTCACTTACAAAGTATTGTGAGCTTAATTTTTGAATTTTACACACACAAATCTAGGCAAGAGTTTCCAGCTGACACAAAAAGTTGCATAATTTCCAGAAGATTTATAGCTTTATTTAAATCATTTTCAACCAAGATGAGCATTGGGCAGGGCTAATCTTTCTTGTCACGATGTGCTAAATTGCTTTGATTTGATGATCCTCATCTTTCTCAAGGATTCTTTTTTTTTTTAATCACTTAGAAAATGTCACTGGAACATAGCAAAGTTTCAGGGTACTAAAGGATTTCCAAAACTTTTTTTCTTTTCCCTCCTCTTCCCATGCGTCACTGAACGACTGCCTCTTCACATTGCGGCAAAATCTGCAAGGACTGGAGTTTATCTGGGGCTCAGACTCTGCCGGACAGGAGTGATTCCCAGTTGAAAGCAGCATAGACATACAGGTAACCTCATTGCGTATCATCCCACTGACCCACCCAGGAGTGGGTGCTTTGACCATGGCCAAATAAAGCAAACCACCACCCTAGAGGGCTCCTCAGTGAAGCACCACATCCAGGCTCCAGCTTCAGGATCCCCCCATGGTGGGTTTTGGCTGACTGAAATGCTTGAGGTCCCCCTTTCTCCTCTTTGCCATCGCCAGAAGGATATGTGCTGAGGCAGACTGGCAGCATTGTGTGGCCACGGAGGCCACCACGGGGATGGCTATGCTTCCCTGGCACAGATTCATGAAGGGATGGGGGTGGGGGAGGCAGATGACGGCACGTGTTTTGCATGCCTGGAGAAAGCAAGCAAATACATAAAAAAAGAGAACTGCTGACGGGGGAGCTGCACTGGCAGAACTGACCTGGGCTTTTGAAATGCTGTCTGAGGCCGCCATGCCAAAGAGCAGGGGAGCAAGGTGTAGCCATTTGGTGGGTGCCAGGGAGCACTGTGGCTCCGCTCCCCACTGCAGAGCCATGCGTGGGCATGGCTCAGGGATCCGTGTGTCCCCCCTTAGTTTGCTCCTCTGTGAGTGTCTGGTTCCCGCAAGAGCTGAGCACACTTTGCTGTCAGTGGCACTAAATGATGCTGTGGGAGCTGCAGTTGCAGCACCTCAGGAGTGTATAGTGTGGGTTCAGGGCAGCCAAAGTGGGCTTGGTGCTCCTCCTAGGCCATGCACCTAAAGAAGCCACTGAAGGCAGACCTCAGGACACAGGAAAAACATCCCAACTCCAGCGCACATCAAGCAGAATTGCCAACCCGTCAGCCTGTCTGGGTGAGCCCTCACCCCTGGGGAGGTGACCTGCCCATGTAACACTCGTGCTTAGTGGGCTGTTCCTCTCCCTTTCTACCCTCACATTCTCCTTGGACAAGGGAGTTTGCAAGAACTCAGCAAAGTGTTTCTTTTGTTGTTTGTAAACTAGAATAAATCCTTCTGTTCCAAAATGCCATCTGGCACCTGACAGTTGTGTTTCAGCTTCACAGTCTCAAATTTAATTGTAAGCTCTTTTGCAGGGTTTTCAAGGACGGCGTGACACAATATGGACTACCTACGATGAAGACATATGAACTCTGGAGCATACCAAACAAATCCCTTGCATACTTGTTTTCCAGCACAGCATCAATCACCACAGGGATGGGAGAGCGTCCAAAACAGCAGGAGAAAATGCTACAGCTTGCAGTTCTTGGATTGTAATTCATTTAAAGCCAGGCACATTAGCTGTATCACTGCAACATCAGATACAAGTCTCTTTTCTCCTTTTGCCCATTTACTATCTGAAAAGCATTGAGATTCAATATTTAAAGTTGTCCAGTGTAGATCCTCAGCTGGTGTAAAGTGGCATAACTGTGCTCAACAGCTGCTCCTGGTCTTTGAAGGCAATGGAGCTATGCTGATTTACATGTGCTGAAGTATGATCTAACATTGTATTTCCTTGGCTTTTTCTTTGGTCACTTGTTTTTCTTTTTCTTTTGCTTGACAGAATAAATGGTGTAATTCCTAGCTCGTATATGGTGTCTTTCACTATTACATCTCAGAGCACTGCACAGATATGGGCTAGCAGAGCTAGCCCCGTGCAATATTTATGGGGGAAATATCTGAGGCTCATAAAGTGAATTGACCAACACATGGGTCTGGGAAGCGTCAGAGCTTCAGCTGTTTTCAGCCAGGACACCCGCTACCAGACTCCCCCTCTCAGCCACTATCACAGGGACATAAAGGCTTTTCACCACAGGTTTGCCCACTTGCATGCCAAAACACAGCAACCTGAGGTTGCTAATGGCCAAACACAAAGCTCAGGTGCTAGTTTCTACTCAGAGGGTTAGAGCCTGACATGTCCATCCTGATTTCTACCTCCTGCCCTTCCTTCCCAAAACCCTTCTTTGAGCCATCTCAGCACAGCCACAGATTAACTTGATGAGGAGACAAGCCCTGCTTGCAGGACACCATGAGAAGCCATGCCACTGGGAGTGATGGTCCAAACCTACACCTGTGCTCATGTCTAGGACAAAAGCTGGGCCGAGTCTGACTGAGGGAAAATGAAAAATGTCAGTTTTAATGCTGCCAACTCAGATTCATGCCACACAGACAGCAATCCAGCAATGTTGGTACCTCCCTCAGCTTAAAAACCACACCTTCAATTTGGCTGTTCTCAAAGGAACAAGGTGAGTCCTTTGCTGTTGAAATTGGGGATAAATAGCAGAAACTGAATGGAAATCAGACTAAACCAAATAGGGGCAGACTCTCCCATTCCTACCAAGCTATGGGAAGAGGGAATTAGCTACTACTTACTGGCACAAATTGCCTGCCAGCCCATCTCATTTTCCTTGTGGTAGGAAAATACTGAGCAGGGATGGGGGGGCACATGGGACATGGATGGTCATCATCATCATCATCAGATGCTTGATCTGGGTCTCTGTGTCTAGCCTTTCACTGCCACAGGCAATATCATTAATTCTTACTAATTTTCTTCAACAGAAGCTCTTATACAGAGATCAAGCACTGAGCTCAACACTATGTGGGGTCCATAGTCTACCAAAAGGTTATCCTGAAGATTGTTCTTTAGAAAACTTCCCCCAGAAAGCCCAGCCTATGTTTGTTCATGGCCAGCACTGCCCTTTCACAGGCTCTCCTCCCTCCGTGGCTCTCCAGATGTACCTGGGGGGCCAGCCAACCCCCCTCATCCCTTTTTACTCTGGGATAATTGCACACAGCTGTTTCAGACAAAAATCCTATCCTCCCTGATGATCCCATTGGCTTTCCTCCATGGACCACTTCCAGTCTGAATTCACCTTTTCTGAGCATTGGCTCTTTGAATAATATGTCGAATAAGGTCTCTTAAGTCCAGGACCTATAAACTCAACTATTTCTACTGAAAATCTCCTCTAGGGAAGCTCTTATGATAACCTCTCTTTTCCTGATGCTATTATAGTAGGTCTTCATCCTGAATTTCCCCCCCTTAAAACAAGCTTTAAATGTTTTTATACCTCCAAGGTCAGACTACAGTAGGTGCTGTGGCCAGTTTCTTCATCTCCTGAAGCATTGGTATGATGTTCACTATTTGCATGTGCTATGTTAATGCATCTTATCTTGTTATTGCTGTGGGCAGGGAGCACTGCACATGTTTAGTTATCACAGGTCAGATGATGAGTGGGAACTCATTAAACCACAGTAATTAATTGCTGGCAACCATCTGGCCACCCCTGAGCAGTAGTGAACAACGTATCCAGCAGAACTAATGGTGCCTCCTTGCCAGTATTTCTCTCCCATGTAGATCCTCTGATAGCTAATAAAAGCTGAGACTTTATCTCAAAGCAGACACAAAGACAGTCTCTCTCTCTCTCTCCCCACCCCACCCCCCACCCCTGCCCGAGCACCTCCTTTCATGTAATCTTTAGGAGCTGGGTATCTTTGACACCACTAACACTCAATCAAACATTGATGGAACTGGTTAATGCTTTACAAGTTATGAGGAAACAACACATAGAAAATGCTATGATGGCATCACCCTCATTTCCTCATGCAGTTAGACATGAAAAAAATAGGTCTTTTAATCTATCCAGTAGCCTTTGTTTGGAATTAGATGGCAGTTTTTTTATATTGAAGCTACTTTAAAACTTGGGACTAGGAATAGTTGCTTTAAGGTTTTATTATATAAAGCCTCCCAACTCTGCACCATTTTAATGTGTTAAGTAAAAGAAAGTTGTGCCTGACTCAAAGTTATTAAATGTAATTGAGATCACATTGGGACAAAATGTTATTTTCCTAAATGCCCATGTTGCAAAAGGTATTAATCTTGTTTGCCTGCAAGATTGATGCTGGCACTGCTGAAACAGGGTAGATGCTACAATTAGATATATTTAATTCCTCCTCAGCAGTGCTCTGTAATATGATTTCATCTCCTCCCCCTTCTTTTCTTTCTATTCCAGTTACGGTGGGCTGTGGTGTCTGCCCAACTCTAGACACAGCATGGCAACTCACACTTAATTTGAAGCACTCGGTGCCTCAGGAAGCATTAACACCATGCAACCTGGGGAATAGAAAGCTGAGGAGCAAGGGCTTCTTTGCAGCATATGCATTACACACCATTTCTTAACCATGGGAGGAAAAGAAATTGAGAGATTTTAGAGATTTTTAGAAACCAAATGGGGGCTCTGAGAAAAGGGTGCCACTGCAAGTCACTTACCTTTTCTTCAGGGATCGGTGGGGTGCAGAGACTAATAAGAACAATGACAATCGCAGTGAGGACACAGAGGATGAGGGCAAAGTAGAGGTAGTGCAAGTCCTTTAGCACAGCTGGTCTTCTGTCCTCCTCACCACAAGACGGTGTGCTATAAATAAACTCCATGATCATCCGAACGAGACCAACAGCTAGCCCAACCATGAGGCCCCAGAAAGCACCCTGAGAAAAGGCAAGCATAAAGAGAAGGTCACTACATGTTACCTTTGGTTAAAGTTTTCTCTTTCCTTTCTCCTTTCCTTTCCTTTCCTTTCCTTTCCTTTCCTTTCCTTTCCTTTCCTTTCCTTTCCTTTCCTTTCCTTTCCTTTTTCCTTTCTTTTTCTTAGACCAAGACCTTTTATGCCTGATGGAAACCCACATTGACATAAAAGGAGGATGTTTTCAGTTAAAAATCCTCATTTTCCCTTTCTGCCCTTGAACACAGAACAGATAGAGCACAGACAATGCAACATGCCTCCAACTAGACTTTGACACATCATCCCTGAAGTGCGGAACAACTTTGCCTTTTGTGCTTTCAAATGAGACTGCCAAGAAGTACCACTTGCAGTGGCTTCTTGGAAGCAAACACACATACACTAGAGACTGGGCTAAGATCCACTAATGCATGCCAGGGAAAGGTTGTCTAATTGTCACACTTCAGCTGGACTGGCTTAAAGTTTAAAGAGTCTCAAATGCTAGGTAGTGAGGGGAGAGTTATTTATTTATTTTATCAGATTAAATATGTGTATCAGTTAGTTGTTGATACTCCACTTACAGGCTCATTAATCCTCTTGCAGAAGATTGCCAAGATGAAGAGAGCTGTGATCGGTGGGGCTAGATAGCTGGTTATGGACTGAATGTAGTCAAAGAGCTTGCCGCTGTTGGCTGATTGAATGATTGGGATCCAGAGAATACTGATGACTACAAGGATGAGGATAAAGACTCTGGAAGATGAAGATAAAATTATATTAGCTCTGCAGGTGGTGGAGTCCACCTGAAAATGAAGTTTTGCAGCAAAACACACTTCCAATTGCTCTCAGAATTTCCTAAGAAAAAAATCCACAGATCGCTCTCAAGAAATAGCTTTCCCTGTGTACACAGGAAAAGAGAAAATTTTTCTCTTCTAGAAAGTCAATTCAACCAATCCCCAGGGCTAACTTCACAGATTTCAGGGTGAGCTGACTTGCCAGTCAACATGCATAAGAGATCCACAAGGGCATGGTGGCTCCCACTGTGAGCTGGATCAGTGCAAGCCCTTCAACCTGATGTGTCCTAGAGAGTGACACATTCTTCAAAGGACTAGCTCTTGGATGTGACAGGGAGAGGGAGCTGAAAGCTTGTGGAAGCAATCTTTCTGCCACCTTTCCAAGCAGATAACATGCTCAGCCTCATGCCTTTGCCAAATTCCATTTAATTTGCTGCTTATTAAAATTGCTTCTGTGGTCTCAGCTGCATGCCACAACCCTCTTTCATCTTTGCACTGTATGTTATAGAGGTTTCTCCATATTGCTGAACAAGAGGTACTTTCCCTTTCACTACAGTGTTGGAGTATGAGATTGCCTGCAGCTTTCACCCACCCCACAACAAAATTTAGAAACTTAATACTCACGACAGGAGAGGAAAAGCACCACAAACAGTCAGAATGCAGCTTAAATTCTGTTATCAGGAGGAGGACTTTATATGCCCCTGATATAACGCAATATCAAAGCTTGCTCGCAAAGGGCACTATAACTTATCAGAGAGATAGAGCTGGGAGGCCCAGCTCTCTGCACTTTTCCCTGAAAAAAAAAAGGAGTAATTGCAATGTATCACTCCTGTCTGATGCAAAAATAACATGGTCTTAAAAGACCTCTGGTGACAGTGATTCCAGAGCACCTTTGGCTTTTCTAAAAGTTACATTTAAAGGCAGTATTTATGTTAAGTTTAGAGAAGAGAAAGGTGATGATCTACCTAGCTCAGTGGTATGCTCAGTGTTTCTCTTTGACCAGGTCTATCTGAGATGAAGTTGGAAAATGTAATGCTCTTTCCCAGGCTGCATTCTTGTTCTATATTTTAGGCACCAGATATTTCTCAGTGAGTCCAGACTGAAGAATGTAAATGCCCCACTCAAAAGAGAGCAATGAGACATAAAGAAATGTAAGGACCTGCCCACAATCATCAGCTCCTGCTCCGATGCCTTTCTGCGGATCCGCTGCCAGATATCTATAACGAAGAGAGTGCTGCTGCTGTTGAAAATGGAGGTGAGGGAACTCATCAAGGCTGCCATCATCACAGCAATCATCAAACCCCGGAGCCCTGGGGAAGCAAAAAAGGGAAGGAAAATCAGGACTAGACCTTTGGCCTCTCAGCACTGTTTTTTCATCCCGATGTCTGGTAACTGCAGAAAGATTTCCTCATCCGTACGATGGATAAAGGCAGTCTGATCTCCCCCCATGCAGAGCATGGCTCAAGCCACCTCCACAAGTGTAAAGGTTTCTCACCATCAGGCATGAGTTCAATCATGAGTTTGGGGTAGGCAATGTTGGAACAACCCACCGCAGCTCCACAGACCCTTTTACAGATGTCTGGGTCCACACAGCCCACTTCATCTGTAGGAGACAGGAAAATAACAAGAAGTCAGTGTAAACCCTGTTGAGCCATAGGTTGCTTAATTCAAAGGAACAAATCTTGATGCTTTGTGTGGTTTCGTATAAATTCAGAGGTGCAGCTGGAATACAGATAGAATGAGTGGAGCTGAAGAACATTTTACATCGTAAAATAAAAGTGAAACTTCGAGATGACATTTGCAGTTCTCTTTAGGGTACAGATATAACTCTCTTGGATGTTGCATAATTGTAATCCTTGATGATTTGTCATTTGTGGGAACTGGACTGTTTCCATGAACCTGTCAGCTGGGTTACCAAGGGTGTTGCAGGCTGAGTTACTCCTATTTGAGGAAATCGTGGAGAGAGGTACTTGAGACACTTACACTTTCCTCCAGGAGTCGTCCTCCTAACCAAGGTATTCTTCCTGGGAAGTGGCATGCTCTGGAGAAACCAGGAATGAGAGCTCCTTGGGAGACAACATGAGGGGAAGGGAACCCTTGCTCTTTCACAAAGGAGGGCTGTTTTGCATAATCCACCAGGAATTGCATGAATCTATGTGGCAGATGATTGCTAAAACTCTCACCAAATACCTAGTGAAAGTAATCCATAAGACCTGAAGGACAACCTCAGTCCTTTGTGTATTTCATCTCACTGATTTCCTCCAGATAGACAGATGCATGCATTGTCCACACCACAGAGCTATATGCCCCCAATGGCAAAATATGTTCCATATGGATAGTCCCAGTTACCTCTGCCACTGTGGGAGCACTGGAAGTGGAGGAAGGGCATGCGAACGTCAGTGTACAATACAAGTATATACAGGTGTGCCTGCAGGGCAGCAGAGTTTCTGGGGTGTGAAAGTGCTGGAGGACCTGTGTGGGATTAGTGGTCATGGCAGGTATAAAGCCCTGTGGCAAGGAACATGGAAAGGCTTACCTGGATAAAGAGCTCTGCTGATCATTCCTGGCATGACAATGAAAAACACAGGGAAGATTTTCAGATATCCTCCCAGCACAGATCCACCTTTGGCATGGGAGAGGTTCTTGGCAGAGAGAGACCTCTGGACTATCACCTGCAATCAGTGCAGAAAGGGAACAGAAAGTAAAACAGAATCACTACAGAGAGAGCAGGATCCATCCTGTCTCTGTCTCTCTTTCTCATGGATGACTTTCATCCAGCAGGATCCCAGGGTGTTTTGCATGCCAATGGCAACTTTCCCATCTCCGTTGACTGCAGCCTGCTGCCACTGCTCAGAGCTCAGTGCACAGTCTATAGGAGAGGGCAGCATGGAAATTTCCTTTACAGGAATCATTTCGCCCTTGACTGAAATGAAGCCACCTTGAGAACTGGAGACAGCAGCTGTACAGCAGCAAGAGACAAGAAATGAAGCAGACTGTGGGTGTTTTGGTAAAAGTTCAGTGGTGGGTTTTCATAATTATCCCACCTTAAAGTACAAAAGCACTGTGTCTTGAGAAACAAATACAGTTTTCCTTGCTTGTAGCTTGGAAAGGAATAAGAAAAGTGAGACCTCTGGGAGTATGAATGGCTTGTCTGGAAGTCTACACAAGGTCACTGCAGAGCCAGCTCCAGGTCCGCATTTTCATATCCTTGTCACTCTAACTGCATGAAGACCCCCCAGTACACACCAGCCCACAGTGGGATAAAGACAGAAGAAAATAACTTGCTCTCTCTGCACTAAGTGCACAAAATTAGCAGCTTGCTGAGAAGGTGGAAGGAGAGAGATATTCTGGTCTAGACCAATAAAAAGGTAGTAAGTCCTGCGCAGTGAGACACAGTCATGTTTCAGTGAGCTGGAAATAACTGTGTGGTGGTTTGCCTGGAGAGGGAAAGACTTTCCTTACCTGGTCAGTGCACCAGCACCAAAGAGCCAGCACAGAGAGGCCAAATATAAGGCCAGGCCAAGGAATGTCTCCTGTGACTGGATCCCTGAACAAATGAAAGGCATCCGCACGTGGGAGGTGACAGGTCGTGTTTGGGACTATGATCTTCGGTATTGCTGTGCTGTACTTCTCCTGAAGTCCCTCATACCAGCCAACTTTTTCAAATCCTGAAAAGAAAATGCCAGTGATTTAAGGTCTGGTGCTCCCTGCAAAGTTATTTCCTTATCTGAGTTGCATGATTACTTTTCTTTTCTCGTATTGTCCTCTCATCTCTTTTCTTTTCATTCCACCCTCGCTTTTGGCAGTCAAGGTTTCTACAGGAGTCAGCTGCATTTTGCCCAGAGTCCTTGTGATTTTAACAGTGCATCCTGGAAGAGGATCAGTGCAGGAAAATTTCCATGAACCTAATCCCCACAATGTCCTCAGCATCTAGTCTTTGCTCATACACCCTCCAAGAGCTGAAGCAGGAAGGTGTAACATGAAACAAGATAAAACTATATTTCTGTTTGCCAGGAAGGCTTAAAGCAAAGCCTAATGATAGTCAGTTCCTTGTTGCTTTTTTATTTTTTTTATAATGCCCAGTTACGCCCAGATGAATGCACAGTAACTCCCAAAGTCAACAGGGAAAGCCAGCAGAATTACTCTGAATTTACATGAGCATAGTGAGAGGTGAATTTGGCTCTGGGAATGCTGCATTTGAAGCTCTTTGGCAACTCCAGGTAAACCCAAACCAGCGAGGTGGTTATCCAGAACCTCACTTCCATACAGTTAGTGCAAAGGAAGAAGTAATTCTGACAACTTGGCAAATGAGACTTGTGCTGGCACCACTTCTGTGAGTGGTTAAAGCTCATTTCTGCACCATACCTGAAGGGGTGAGGTACCCTGCTAAGGTCTACTGACCTTGGGACCATTAAACCAGTGTATGATGCCACCGGAGGTTCCCCTTACCTATGAACATGAGGACCAAAGCTCCCAGCACCATGATCAGGGTCTGCAGTGCATCTGTGTATGTCACAGCCGTTAAACCACCTGTCAGGAGAACCAGAGACAACAGGCACAGTGCATCACCATGTACGATGAAACAAGTACCTCACCTGGGAAAAGGTTTTCCTTGGTCCCAGGACTGCGACTTCAGGGCAGATGCACTGGGAGAAGCTGGCACTGAGCTGGTCCCCAGGAGCCTACAGCCTATAGCCATTCTGTGAGGAATGACCTGAAGGGCTTGTCCACATTCTTGCGGGGACTCGGAGGCAGTTCAGCATCTTAATATCTAAAGATGCTAATGTTGCAAAAAGAGAAAAAAAGAGCAAATATGGGCAGTGGTAACTATCGGCACAGGGGGAGCCGGGAGCCTTCTGTGGTGTTCGAAAATTTTCTAGAAAATAGTGATGTTCCCCCCACACCAGTTTCCCTTGGCCCAGGAGGGGAGAGGGGAATAGCCAGAGGTCTCCAACAGCTGGGAGTGACAGGGCAAATCCTACCAGCAATTGGGGGAATCTTTCCCTCAGGCCAGGACCTGAATACTTTCCCCAATGCAGGAAAGGGCAAACGTACATCTTAGGCTCCAGTTTATAGCGTTTCTTTTAAAATCAGCTATTTACCAGCTACAGTGTAGACAGCAGTCACTGCTAGTAGGACCACAGTGGACAAGTAGAGGTTCCAGCCCAAAGAGATTTGGATGAACAACGCTCCAGAAAAAATGTCTGTCTGGAATAAAAAAATCCAAGGGCAGTCTGGCATTAGTAGTGCTTCGTGCAAGTGAAATCTAATAAAGCAGCCTGCAGCTGTCTGCGGCTGAAAGCATTGACAAGGGAGGACACCACAAAGGTGAAGTGGAAGAGGAGGAGAGAGCGTGGGGCTGTTGGCTGTGAACCTTCATGTTCTCGGTGTAAGGAAAATCTTTCCTCTAGGTCAGAGCTCTCAGCATCCAGAAGTTGGGGCAGCAGGAGGATGAATCAAGGTCCCACACCAAGGGACTACAAAGCAACCAAAAGACTATCTTACAGGCAGCCTTCATAGCATTTAATCCTCACTGGCAAAGACAAGTATTGGCGGAAACTCCAACGCCTTTTGCTGACTGTGAAGACATCCATGGGGAGCAGGGGCCAATGTATCCACAGGCAGACAGGGGAGGGAAAGGGGGCCAAATAGCAGAGATCAGGTGCTTCTCAAGACTACATCTTGGTGGCCTAGTGGCCAGGAGACACTCCTGCTTGAAAGACCCCTAAAGAATCACTGATGTCTTGTGCCATGATTTATTTATCTGAAAAGGTCAACAGCTTGCTTTTCTATTCAGGCAGTTCAGCAAACTAGAATGACTCCAAAAAAACAGGTTATACCTGCTGAGGACCTCACTAGAAATACAGAAACCCCCATCAGCTTTGTTTTGTTTGGATCTACCAGCAGAGAGAGTGAAACCAGAAACTGGATGAAACCTGGAATTATACAGATAACATCATTCACATGTAGAAGGTGATATGGGAGATGTATATGTTGGGAAATCAATTTGAAGGACACTTGCAAATCTGGTATGGGGTGAGATACAGGTAAAGACATTTGCCAAGGGAGACAGAAGGGATGGGGCAAGATTTCTGTTTGCTGTGTCTGAAATAAACACCTTGAAAACAAGCACCCAATGCAACTCTGACCTCTGCAACCCTGACACAGGACAATCACTGTCTGTACACCACAGGAACCACTGTGTCTTCTGGTTTTTGACTTCCCAGCAGAAAATACAAACACTGTAGCCATGCAGGATCAGTCCTTTGACAACATTGTTTATTCAGATCTCTGTTTTTCTTTGTGAGCAGGGAAGACTCTATAATGCCCTAGCTGCTAACCTATGTTTGGGCAAAAAGCACAGGGGGAAAAATCCTTCTTGTAACCAACTGCTTGCTGTCCAGCCAGCCGCTAAATGAGCTCTCTACAAACAATAGCACCACATAATAGAAAGCACCTGTCATGCCCATAAACTCCACCAGCCACATCCGTCAGCCACACGTGAATTAGCTGCACAGAGGAGAAACCACTGAGATGAAACAGCAATGACTGAGGCCAGGGTCTTGCTCTGAAAGGCATTGGCAAATACTGCTCTGCTGAAGGTCATTTTGAAAGACTGGTTTGTTTTTGCCACATACATTGACTGTATAGCTGTGCACATTGTGGTGTTGTTGCAGGAGAAATTTCCCCTCATAGGTAAAGAGGCTTTCAAAGCCTCTTTGCAAAACCTCATCCTGGGAAATGCTTCATTTCCATAGAGCAAATCTCCTGGAGGCACTGGTGACAGCAATGGGTGACATGACCAAGAAAAAGCTGACCATTAGAGGAGGAAGTCTATCCCATGCTCCCAGCCTGGAACTCCTTTCAATGTACCTCCCAGGACCTGAGACATAATAAGCCTGGGAGAAGGAGCCTGCAGCCAGCTGCAAAAGGCACATGAGTGCCTCATCTCCAGTCAATGTCTTCCAAGGCAATTTGACATCTAAATACTTCAGTAGGGTCTAGTGAAAACTGACTTGTACTGGCCATAGGACAATCAGCTGGAGACAAAGGACTGACATTTTCAGTCCCTGTAATGGACTCTGAAATACAGTCCTCTCCCGCCAAGGGCACAGGTAGTTCTTAGCAAATCTCTGAGCATAAGTTCTACCTCTTTATTAATGGCATTTAAATGAAGGGAAGTACCCAGTAGCTTACCTTGCTTTTTGGCAGGGTACAATATTACAAGCAATCTAGGAAAGATGCTGAGTTTTGTCTTAAGCCAGAACCTACCTCCCTTTCACCATACCCTTTTTATACAACACAAGTGACAGAAAGAGAGGAATAACCATAACATACCTAATGCTGAAAACTCAGCTACAAGAACAACAGCAGATTTATGATAATTTAAGATAATTTCACATCTACAAGATGCAGCCAGCCAGATCCTCAGATGGGTTAATGCTGCAGTTCTCCTTCTGATAGAAGAGGAGAAGCAGGCAGACAGCTTATGGTACTTATACTGTTTAGTAATTAGCTGCCATATCCCTGTAAAGTTCTCACTCTGCATTGCTGTTTAATGAGGGCTCTGTCTCTTAGGATAGGTCTTCATGATCAATACAGAGGCAGGTATTTTCTTCAGCAAAGCAGCACACTAACACACTGCTACTGTTTCTGGTAGCTGAGCTGGTCCTTTCAAAGACATCTGCGTTCCCTCTGAGCAGCCCCGCATTGTACCAGGATGACCTACCCCTGCCCTAGACACAAGGGTTGTGTTCAATTGGATACATACGGATATCTTGGTGAATATATAGAGAATGAGGGACAGTACGGACATGTAGATTTGTATCCTCTGTCCTCCAAATCTCTTCTGCAGGTATTCAGGCATAGTGACCACTCCTGCTGCAATGTAAACAGGCACAAATATCCAGCCGAGAGCCAGAAGTGCCCAGGTAGCCTGTTAAGGAGACAGAGAAAATAAAGGCACATGATTCAACATATGGGAACATCCTTCTCCTCTGCTGTTTCAGTGGACATCCAAAGAAAGCAAAAGGGTACAGTGCCAAGCAATATATTTGGGAAGCAGTCTGACTTTTTCTCCTTGCTCAAAAGATGAGAGGACAAATGGAGGAGTTATTACAATATAATTGAAAGCTTTTGAAGTTTTCCTCCTAAGCCCTGTGTGTCTATGTCATGGGTGGCACATCCTGTTCCATCTCCTGGTCTTTTGGGCAAGATGGTGTATTCTCTTGTTCTGGATCTCTGAAAGATGGTGGTGTACTTGACAGCCTTTGAAACCACTGATGCTGTGGCAGTGAAGAATTAAGTGATTCAGAGAAGGATGGGAGCATCTGTTTGTTGCTTGATTAGCAAGTGATGAGGCTGAGGCAGCATACTGTCCCTGCAGAGCATAAAAATAAGCAACAGCAAGACTCTGCCAGGATGTTCTCCTTGCAGGCTGACGCAGATGTTCTTCTGTCACTGGTAGATAAAGGGGCAGTTCAGTTGCTCTGCCACAGGTGAATAGTCTTTTGGAAGGTATAAAGGCATCTCCCATTATGTATTTCGTCTCTGAAACACAGCAGAAGCCCAAACAGGAGATCTTGAACATAGATAAAAGCTATTAGATTATCAAACCTCACCTCCTGGCTGTCTCAGGCCATTACCTTTCGTCCAAGTACCTTACATTAGTCCAGATTCTACTTTGATCAGTTATTTAAGTTATCAGAAATGAAACTGATCTTTGCGAGCAGAGCTAGTGAGTGATTGAGGAGAACAGCCATGGCTCCTGCAGTGGCAGACTGGCTTAGGTAAAAGATGCTCACATGATCCCTGCAGTTGAGTGATGTCCCATGACAAAGGGAGAGAATAATGGCATATCTAAGGTCCCTTTCCAATCTGAAAGAAATTAATCTAACCTCATGAAGTTAGATTTGCCCTGGCATACAATCTTGTCTTCGTGGTCTTCTAAAATGACTTCGATAGATTTACTTAAAATGCAGTGATAGTGGTATGTCCTACATGCACCAGGCTGAACACAGGCTCTGGTTTCTTCACAAAGGACTTAAAGGTGATCTTAATGGTTTAGCAAAAAAAAAAAGTGCGGTGAATAGATACCCAGGAAAGGGCTTTTGGTGGGCCCTGCCTGTGCTTGGCAAGTGTCCGGCACTATTATAGACAAGACATTTAGATTTAGGTGAGCGATGTTTATTGTGAGCCTGGCACTAATCTCACTCCTCATCGGTGCAGCTGAGAAATTTCATTAGCATCACACACAAAGGGCCCGGTTTTCATGCTCTGTGTGGTGCCAGTGGCAATTTTCCAGGCCACTTCAATAGGGCAGAATGAGACCTGCCTTCACACCCAGATGTTCATCCCAGAGACATCACATTTTGGCAGTTGACAGGTGAATGCAATGTTGCCAATTCTCATAGCTTTACACTGAATTTAAGAGCACGTGCTGCTTTTTTTCAGACTTCCTGGACCCAGAGTCCGGTGATTATCCAAGTACCTTTTCAGCGTTCATTATCTTTTATTTTAATCTTGATGAGTGCAGACTAAGGCTTAAAAATATGGCCATGTGCTTCTGGAAGGTCAAAGAGCTAACAATTTTAGTGGATTCCATTCAAACTAAAATAAAGATCTCATGTTTTTAAGGCTGTCTGAATGTCTGGGGCTTCTTTCCTGAGGCTTGAGAACTTGTAGTTGCTGATACTGTTAGCATCTGATTTTAGAGACAAACCCCCGGTCCCTTTGTAAACAATGACATCTTATTTGACAACAGAACTGACTCTTACGTTCCACTCAAAGCCCCCAACAGCAAGGCCCCCAGCTGCTCCAGTGCCTGCCAGGCCAATGAATAAACCACTGCCCACGTTGCTTGACATCAGGGATGCTCCAATCTGAAACACAAACCCCCAAAAGTCACCTTGAGGAACTTCTGTATCAGCCCAAGCATTTCCGCCCAGCACTCTTTTTCCCCAGGGCCTTGTATCCTTATAGGTAGGTAGCTGGGTGCTAATGGAGATTTGGGTTTTCCTTTTAAAAAAAAAGAAGTTTTTATATCTCCAAGTGGGTGTGCCCACTCCCTTCCACCACCCCCACTGCAATGCAAAGCTTAATGTCAGAATTAGGGTTCACTTTGTCAGTGGTTCTCTTGAGATACATGCCTGTTATGGGGACTACAGTGGGGTGAGGGAAGTCTGGTGGCAGTCACAGATACCTCAGTGTCCATGAAATATGATGGATTTCTCCGTTCCTTTGTTACTGAGCCAGCAACATGCCTTCTCCAACCTTGCTGACCCTTGCTCAACCTCTCCATGTGTTGCAGACAGCCCAGCCTCTTTTAAGTCTTATACTGAATATGCATGTGGTGGTTTACGCAGCAATGGAGACAGGAGTGCTCTCTTGGAGATCTTCCTAAAGGAGGAGATTCCAGAAACCATAGCAGGGACAATGTTAGAAACATGCCGGCCCTTTGTGTTTAACGTCTACACATAGTTTCAAAGATATTCAGCTCTGCAGTAGGCTGGAAAATGCTAATGCCTCAGGTTAACTTTAACTGTAGGCTGTAGGCATGGTAGGCTGTCCCTAACATGGCTCATTGACACCCTAATTGGAAGGATGCAAGCTCCAAGGCACCTTAAACAGGGCATAGACTATCTGACTTCATTACTACTTTTAGTTGGCATAAAGCCTCACCTCCTTTCTGTATGCCAATGCCAAATCTGTCAGGGTCAAATGAGAAGTTACCTGAAGGACAAGTCTAAAACTTTTGTTTCCAGAGAAAGTTTGCTTTTAGTGATATTGCATACAAGGAGCTTTTCTCTCCTTAGTAATGATGAATGTGAAATAAAGAATGATGGAATTTGATCTGCTCCTCACCTTTGAGCAAGGTAAAACATTAATATGGCATCAACACCCACACTGATTCCTGCCAACAGCTCTGCCTTCTTGTCTGTCTAAGAAAACTCCTGATTAGAGAGCTGGCTGCTGCAACATGAATTTGCAACTGAGGTGGGGACTGGTGCTCTCAAAAGGTGTAAACAGTTTTCCTGATATCTGTATCAGATGCAGAGATAGAGAAGATGTATTGTACAGGAGCAGCAATGTAATATTAGGGTTTAGCTGAGGCTGCCTAACACACAGCAGAAATCTGTCACCCCTGTAAAAAAAGAAGTACAATACATGTAAGCCAGTCATGTACTCAAGGTGAAGGCCATGAGAAGCTGAGCTGGCAGGAGTGCTGCAGAGGTAGAATCAGCTCTCTGACAAAGAAAATTTAAAAGTGAACAGCATTAGAGGTTGCTTTGAACCTAGAATGGTAAGTCAGGAGAGCCAAAAGCCAATCTGTACCAGACTCTGTGGCCACCTGTGGTGGGAGCCAAAAGGAATGAGAATGTTTTTTTTTGTTTTTGTTTTTGGTTTGTTTTTTTTTTTTTTAAAAAAAGAAAAAAAAAAAAGAAAAAAGAACAATGTTGGGGAAAAAATGTTCCATTTTAGTATCTTTTAATTTTCTCCCTCTTAATCAGAGAAAACCATCTAGTTAAGCTTTTCCATTAAATGTCACTTGGCCGAAACAGAAGTATAAAGAACATTTAAGAAATAACAGATTTTAGAAAGTTGTATGTGCCTCTGATGGAAGAGGTTGAAAATCTAGCCTAGTGAATTTATGGGCAATGTACACCCAAAGGAAAAAAAAAAGCAAAAAATACAGTGTTTTGGTCGAGAAGTACATTCTGTTACCCATGACTCACTGGAGAGATATATGGTGCTAGAGTTTGGCATTGGCTAAGAAGGATCTTTACTCCTGCAGCATTTTTGTTCCTTTCAAATTTTAAAATATCTTTATATATACCTTTCACTCCCAAGAAAAGATGCCTTCAATAGATTTTTTTTTTTCTTCATAGTGAATATTTATACTTCGGTGGTTTCAAGTTTATATCCTTTACATCATTAGTCCATAATCTCAACTTTAAATAGCAAGAGCTCAGCAAGTCCTGGGCTTTGGGATTATTTTTTATTCAGTCTCTACATGCTTTTTTACTGGATAGAACATTCCTAGATTACCTAATGCTCTCTTGGCTTGGGGGACAACAGTATCTTCAGTGAGTTGGGGCCAAAGAGTTTCAAACCCAGCTAGGCAGTCAGCACTCCTTCACTTCCATCAATATGAACATTTTTATTGCTGACTTTAGCAGAGAAATTAGGAGTTGAAAAAACCTGAAGATGCCTTTTGGCCCAGCAGCTCCACGCTGTATCTCATTAGCAAAGCTGTATGGGATGATTCCTGGTGGATCCTCTTCATCTCAACGCTACAGTCAAAACATATATGGACTGGGTCCTCTCACTAGACCTGCTCTCCTTACATCTGGAATTGCTTTTGAACCATGAGAAACAGAGGAATGCATTTCACTCACAGGCCACCAAGTCATGGATCGTCCAGCTAGGAAATATCCTCCAGTTGTCCCCCGGCTTGCTTGTATCGATGACTGGAAGCATAGGGAAAAAAAAGTGGTTTCCTCAATTCACCCACCCTCAAGTCAGATTCAATGCCCATCCCAGTAACCTTGAAACATCCTGTCAGCAATCTCTTGCACCACCCCAGTCCTACTCCCTTGGGTGTCACTGCAGTCAGCTGCCTCACCCTACTCAGAGCAGCACAGATAGGTAGTGCATAGCTGTGATGCAGGCTGAGGGAGGTCCCTGGTGAAAGACATCTAATTTTGAGAAATCTAGGGGTTTGTCTGTTCTCAGCCATGTGAAGATACATGTTTGCAGCTCCAGGAAGGATTGCCCACCTTCTGACAATGGTATGCATTAAGAGGAATCATTTCCCTCCTCACTGCCCAGCACCCCTAGCAAATGTCTTCAGAGCCAAATAAGGGAGAACATGGCACGGGGATGAGAATCAAATGACAACCTTGTATCCCATGGGATGCCATCAAGGACTGCATTTGGGCATGACAGGCAGGGTCGCTCCAGGATGGCTAGCAACGCCCTGCTGCAGCTCCTGCTGCCTTGCTTCTTCCCAATGCTGTGGATTCAGGGTTTCCAGCAGCGACACGCTTGTATGGCCACATCACACAGCCCCATCTAGGAACTGCATGAGAACCGCAGAGATTTCAAGAGCAATAGGATGTCCATAGGCCAGCAAGCCCCTCCGATGTGACTGAGGCTGATTGTGCTTGCTCTTTGCAGCAACCAGGAACTTGCACTCAGGCACCATAATAAAATGGCTTGCTGCAAAATGCCTATGCACACAGCAGCACCCAGACTGGTGAGCAGCACTGCCACCAAGCCAGGAGAAGCCTGAATGCCTGGTCTAAGCATCAGCTCAAAAAATTGTTTTGGGTATCTGTTAAGTATGCCTGGCTTCACCCATTGCTTCTGTCTCTCTTTGTGCAGGTTTCTGGTAGTCCAGCTTTGGAAAGGAGCTGCTTGTACCTTTCTAATGGCTTGTCCTTGAATGCGCCCATAGGGAATGTGAAAAAAACCACTTCAGCCAAACAGAAGATTGTAGGTCTCTATAAAAGAGGCCTTTGCAAAGCAACATGAACAAATAATTAGTAAAAATCTTTCCAAAGCTTTTTGAAGTCCCATTTCAGTCTTCTCCCCTTCAATCCCAGCTTTTCTCTTGCCCCCTGCCTGCCCACACCCCAGTGTGAGACTACTTTGCAACATGGGAGGTAGACATCATCCCCAGAACAACCTCCAGGGAATGACCCCTTGGTTGTCCCCCTGTGGGGGTAGGCGTGAAGGCTCACAGGAAGATGACTGTCACCCCACAAACCTGCTCAACAGGCCATGGGATAATGGTGTGTGTAGAGGATGTCCTTTGCAGGCAAACACCTTTGTACCCAGGAAGGGTCCAAGGACGATCAAAGGCTCTCTGCCTCAGGCAGACCTAAACCCAGTTACCTTGGGGACTCACCCATATCCCAACAACGAGGACAAAGGCGAAGTAAAAAACCACAACGATGATGTCTGCCACCCCAAAGGCCACTGTCGTGTCTCCTGGCAGTGCAGGCAGCTCCATGGAGGCTGGGGTCGGCTGGCTCATGGCTGCAAGTGAACTGCTGATTTTCTCTCTCACACTGGACTTTGGTGCACGTTGGCCTTCAGCACTTCCCTTGTAATAATTAACAGGGTGGAGAAGGTGTCAGTGGGGAGCGGGAGCCAGGCAGGAATGTGGCTAATATTTCCTAGGAGGCCCCGGCAGGAGCTTCGGCTCCATGGTTCATCAGTGAGGACCTCCCCGTAGCTCTGTGCTGTGAGCATCCCTCCCAGACGCTCCTGTGTCCTTTTACCAGCAGTCCCCTCTCCTGCCCATTTATCCATTGAGGATAGCCACTGGGATGGCAAATGGGTGTCACATTGTCTTGTTCCCCCACCTCTCTTTCACATCACTTTCTCCACAGCATCCTAGAGAGGAAAGTTCCTCCTAAGAGGAGCTGCCATAGAGGGGAGTTGGTCTTTCTTTCTGGTGCTGCTGGTAAGGATATTGATCTGTGCAGGATGGGTGCAGCACCTGCACCCACCCACCCAGGGGCAGGACCAGCTGTAGGCAAGGGCACCCATGCCCCTTTCCTCGCTCGGTCCAGCCGTGCACTGCCTCCTTCCCCATCCTGTGCTGCAGCTCAGGGATACTCCATGCTGCAGAGAGACCCACAGCCCCAGCGGATGGTCAGCAGACAGGGAGGATGTGTTATGCTGTACGTGCACTTTGCAGATAGCAACAGCGGGAAGTGCAGGGAGGAGATAGCTGAGTTTCCTTGGCAGGCTCTCCAGCATACATGTGGCCAGCAGCGAAGGAGTTAAGCTCCTTGCGTGACAAGTAGAGCCAATGCCAGGTCACCTACATGAGTGGGAAAGCTGCAGTGGCAGCAGGGGCAGCAGCTGTCTTGGGGCATGGGCAGGTAGGAGGGGGCTGTCCCCTACCACAGCAGCAAACTGCAAACCACAGGTCCTCCCCATCCCGCCAGCTGCCTGGTGCAGCAAAGTAATTTTTCAGCTGCATGGGATGTTTCACCCTTCTCCACCTGTTAATGCTGGGGCCAGGCAGGACCCGTGCCTCCACCTACCTCTGCACCAGGGCCCTGCTCAGAGGCACCAGGAGTAGTCCAGGATGGTCCCTGCAAGTGCTTCAGTGATGGTCATAACCCAAGAGCCTGAGCCAGGCAGATGGGCACAGACCTGGCTTCTCAGTGTGGTTCCTAATGATGCTAAAAGACATTTGCCTCCCACAGATTTTGGCTCCTGGCACCACTCTCAAAGCCATGGGGGCTTGTGGCATCCATTTCCTCCTTAGTTTATAAATACAAACATCTCCAGACCATGGCTGGCCCAGGTCACCCTCTGGAGATATGTCTCCTCTGTCTCCACTGGCTGAGGAAGAGCTACTTTTCTCCTACCTGCTGAGTGCCCACAGTGCTCTGAATGCCCCTCCAAGACAGTGTCAGTTCTCTGCCTCACTTTTCCCATGCACAGTAGCACCAGGGAAATCGCAAGTATGTTGGAGATGTTTCCTGAGTGTTCCTATGGAGGGAATAATGCTGTAGGAGAAGACAGGGCAGTGGGCTGGGCTAGCACGCAAAGGCAGGGGCTATGACTGGTGTCCTTGGGAGAGGTTTGGTTTGGGGCTGTGACCCTGGCAGGCTCAGCAGGGCTTACCTTGGGGCAAGTCAGAAAAGAAATCATGAAGGACTCTAGCTGGATGCTAAAAGGAAGAGGAGAACACTTGTGACACAAATAGGGTGGTCCTGGCTGTGGTACCAGCCCCCAGGACTCAAGTTCCAACATGGCTGCAAAAGCTCCATTACCTCTGTATGCAGCTATCTCATACCTGCTAATGGGGGACAGGACACCTCAGCTGAGGGCACCAGTCTGGTCTGGAGACAAGGTGGGGACCCTACAGCACCAGCCCAGCTCTCCTTGACACCACCAGCCCTCTGATCAAGGCACTGGGTGTGGGTCACACTGCCCCTCTGCTCCTTGGTTGGGACAGCTTTGGGAGGGTCACCCAAGGCCCCCACTGGGTTTGCAGAGCCATTACAGACCTGGCTGCAGGACACAAGTCTTTTCCAGGCAGTCTCCTGGTTGTTAAAGCAGAACCATCTCCTACCTCCCCCACCCTCCACCATCCATGGTCCCTCACCCCGTGACATATCAGGTGGGACATTTTAAACTTCGTGAGCTTTGCTTGTTCTTGGTTTCAAGGGAGGCAACAAAACCTTTCTCTCATTTTGTTTTATCCCCCCCTCTCCCAGTATTTTCTTGCAAATTCTGGCTACCTGCTTGCTCATTAATTTCACTGCCGAAGCAAGCTCCCCGTCCACCCCTGCTCCCCAGTCTGAGGCTCTCTGGGAGTGGTGCCTCCCCGTAGTCTCATTATCCACAAGAGGCTTTTCAAGACTGAAATCTTTCAACAAGCTGAAGTACAGTTACCAGAAATTAAATATCTGGAAGCCTAAATCCCCTGGTGTAAACAGGCAGCTCTCCCTGTGCAGAGCTGATTTACATTCACCGACACACTTTTCCTTCTTAACACTGCAGCACCCAAAAGTGAAAGACAGTTGTCTAATCTTGAAATGCATTAAATTCCTGCCCAAAAAGCAAACAGAGCCAGTATCTCTGGTCTTCCCAAACCAGGAATCCTGCTCCCCATGGGGAGCCCAACACAAAGTAGTTGCCCAACCCAGCCCTTCACCCAACTTTCCCAAGGTGCTGTACCAGCAGCAATTAACACTTGCAAACACTTGAAAGCTTGTACCCCTGAAAAGTAAATACATCTAATAAGCCATTCCCAGCAGCTGTGAGCTATCACAAGTCCGTTGGACTCACTAGAATGACGTTGGCTTATGGTGGCAGGACCCTGTCAAGTGTTATTACACTGACTGGATCATCTCAAGCCGTAGTGGCCAACCCCATTGCTGGTGCAATTGGGTAGGATTGCAGTGGCTGCACCTCGAACGCGGGCGATACCTCGAGTGCGTCTGCTGTGGCACCCTTCTTTGCTGCTCAGCGGTCTCGTGGCCCTCCTGCCCTCGGTCCCGTTCAGTCAGGAGTTGCTCTGCTCCCCACTCCTCGGGGCCAGCTGCAGAGGTGTGCTCCTCCCGTGCTCCCCTGGGGATGTGGCCGCTGTCCCTGCCCACAACCAAGGGGATGACGCATGCCGGTATTGCATGACGCTCGCCTTGGCTCCCAGCCCCACGGCAGGAGCCCCAGGCAAGAAATGCAGTGCACAGTGCCAGGTGCACGGCCCTGCTGGGCCCCAGCAGCAGGGCAGTGTTTATCTCCTGCTCCACACACTCTTAAGTCAACATCAGCAGCTATCCACCCCCAGGAGATGTGGCACTCCTTGCCCTGGGAACTGATGGAGGAATTCACGTGCCTGGGAAACAATAAAAATTCAACACAGCTGACAAACAAACAAGCAGCCATTGGAGTGAAAGATATTACCACAGCATAAGTCCAGCAGGTGCAAGCAGGCAGATCTCTATTGATTCTGGGGGAGGCACACTTGTTTGCTCCCACTTATTCAGGGGACCTGCCAAGGCACCTTGGATAACTGCTATGGCAAACCCATCTTCACCAGCAGGCAGAGCACCTCAGAGCCTTTCGGTCAGGTAGGCAAAGCTGAATTTCGCTTCCCCAAAGCTAAGGGGCAGGTTGGCCTATGTCATCTGTGTTGGTGGGAGCAGTGGTGGTGGTAGAGGAAGTGCTGGGCATGGTGCGGAGGGGTGAGCCAGTAAGCATGGGGGACAAAGCTGCTGTGGGGTGTCATCCATAGCATGAACAGGCACTGGTGGAGGTGTTGGCTGTAGTCATCGGGGTAATGGGCACAGAGGGCTGAGCTGAGGAATACAGATGCCCATCCTCTCCACATTCCCCTTCTGAGACATTGCTCCTCTACTGCCCAAACAGCCTCTCCTCCTCCCTCCAGGACTCACTCCCTGGTGCATGCCTGGCTTTATGCAGTATTTCTTTTGCCTTTGTGAGGGCTGAGAGCAGGGCTAGCAAACTGGGGGCAGAAGACAGCCTCTGGAGCTCAGATAGTGGGGCTGGGGCTACCTCATGTGCCTCATCTCCTTGGCCAGAGATGGGCCCATTGGCACTGAGCCCTGCAGCCATGGCCTCTCCCAGCACCATCGGGATGCCAGCAGAGGTTCAGGGCAGGCTGCAGAGGAGCAGCAGCCCCATAAAACTGCATGGTTTAAGCAGTACCTCTGAGCTGCAACCTGCCTGCTGGAGGCCTCCTACAGCACCATTAAGACGCTCTCCTCTCCTTGCAGCAAAATTGACAGGATGTTTAGTGTCCTCTTGTGGAATGTGCTCCCTCACTCATGTGACAGCAGCTGAGAATGAGCCCTTCAAGGGACTGGAAATTTTAACTGGCATTTCAAAGCATGCAGCTCAAAAAAAAAAAAAAAAAAAAGTGCTGAAAAGCAAGTGTTTCTGGGGCAAAGGATGTTCGGTTAAGTGACAGGCAATTATTTTTGCAAATGTTAACGAAGAAATGGACTTTCTCTTCATTATGCAGCTACTTCGCAGTCATCAGCAAATAGCCCCAATGACAATTAGTGAATTTCTAAATGGATTGAGAAATTGGCTTATATTCAGATAACAATGCAATGAGGCAAGGCGATAGCCAAGCCTCACTTCTCACCTTACCTCCTGGGGGGATTTTTTTCTGCGTGCTGAATGGGTGAGGCATCCAGCTAACCATTATTTTCTTCTCAGCGCTTTCTCAAGGGGAATGACTGTTGAATAAAATCCAGCAGTTTAATTTTGGTTTGATATGAATGGGTTTTAAATGTATTTAATGTTTAAAGGCAAGCTATTCAGCTCAGAGAGAGCTCCGGAGGAACAGCGCAGTGGGGAGCAGGCACTGCAGCGAGAAGAGGAGCAGACCCCCAGGAAGCTGCAGCAGTGCTACCACAGCTCTTTTCTTCCCTCTGCAGGCCACACTCTGTGTTTCAGTCCTGGATTGTCCCATAAACCTGGAGCAAGTCCATCATTTCAAGTCTCCTTGCATTCTTTTTTTTTTTTTTTTCTTTAACCCTAGGGTGAGTCAGAGATACCTGTACTGAAGGCAGTCATATAAACACCATGCAGATGAGTCAGGGAAGGTGCTGGTTTTAGTGGGAACTCTGGTACCTCGGCAGGCTCCTTTGTGTACCCATCACACAAGGGGGAAATCTCACATCTCCGAGCACTGGAGACTACCACTGTCCGCTCCTGGGGTGGGGGAGACCCAAGCGGAGGATGCATTTGCTCAGCCTCAGCCATGCAATGCTGGTGCAGAGGCAGGTGGGCTCTCATGGGGTGTGCTTTGTTTGGGCTTTCCCCTCAGCAGGGAGCTGTGAGCATTGACCTCTCCCAGCAAGCGGCACTGACTATCGCTTACCCCCTCCTCACTCTACCCCGAAGCTCCTGCCTCAGCATGGTGGACCCATGACCCTGTCATCTGTGTGGAGATTAAGGATAGCCTTAACATACAGGGCAGTTTCCAGTTAGCGTACAGTTTTTTCTGCACTTAATTGGGACAGTTGCTGAGAGGAGATGCCTTGGGCTAAGCATGGTGTTACCAACCAACCAGTCTAGGCTGAAGTGAACATTACTGAGAGAAGAGTCTCATCCCATCTGCCATTATCCAGACGACTCATTTGCCACCCTGAACAAGGGTTTGCACCTCTCTGTTCAGCTGAGCTGCCGTGACTTCTCTGGTTGTGCCTTCCATCCTCATACGCCGTGCTGGGAAACTTCAGTGAGTGCTGGGAAACTAAGGTAAGAAGCCACAGGAATTTCAAGTCACACTTCCATCTGTAGCTGTCTAGAAAAATCATTCTAGGACCAAGTAGACTTAGGCTGGATAAAATATGTCACATTTACTGAGTGACTTTTCTGACTAACAGCCAGACTTTGAAAGATATTAGCAAGGGTAAAACATTAGGTGACAGAACAAGGACACTTTAGATGAAGGATGTTGTTCTCCCTTTAATTTACTCCCCTGTACAGCCTTGCAAAGATCTCAGCAGAGTAAGTGTCCTTATTGATGGATACGCTATCCTTGTTAGGATGGGACAATACACTTATTTACAGCCTTCATCATTGTCACAAAGGCACAAAGCAAACAGATATAACTAATGAAGATTTAGTTATTATATAACATCTTTGCCATCTCCATGCAGAAGTCTGGATAAAAGCCCTGGGAATAAATCTTTTTATAAGAACTTTTTTAATGAATTTAAGACAGGAAGAGATCTACTTGTAGTTTGTATTAGGACTCTGGGTATTGTTTTTCCGGAAAAATGGTTCAGGTTTGGAGTACAATGAAATGATGGTCTACGAAACACCAAGGAAGAAGTGAAAGCTGCATAAGCCCTATGATCTGAGCCATGAATTACTGTGTTCATGGGGATGTTGCACAATGAGGCTTTTATGAGCCGTGACCATTACTAACCACCAGCAAGATGAATATTCAATAATAATGAATCAACAAGCAAAAGAGATGGAGGAGTTGCAGTAAGAACATGTCCACCTCATTTCATCCTCTCCGGATGACAGCCAGCCAAGGGGAGGGCAGGAGGAGGTGAGTCATGCTGCCTGAGATAGTAATGCTCTGCAGCAAAGCAGGTAAGATAATGCTTCACAGCCCCTGCGAAGGGCATGTTTCTTAGGTACTACAGGAACAACCAGTTTCCTTTGATGTTCTCCTGCAATCAAATCACGAGGAATTTAGACCAAGACTGGTAAAACTGGACGTGGTGCATGATCATCTGGAAAGCTCCTGTGGGGCAGGGGAGGGGGTGGGCTCATACTCATCTCTATTTCCCAGTATGACCATGCACAACCCTTTTACAGATCACACAGTGGGGAAGAAAACAGTCTTTGCTGAATGATTTTGATATGTGCTCTGTAAAAAAAAACAAAAGCACTCCCCTACATACAGTTAAAAAGTGATCCAATGCATTTAAATTTTCCACTGTGTGGCCCATTTCAAGAGGAACGGCTTCATGACAAAACCACCAATGTCAATAGCCTGGATGTTTTGGAACTGCAGATTCAGACAGGTATCGGCAGCTTTGATCCATCTCTGCTTGGTGACTATTGAGAAAACCCTTCACTTCAGGGAAAAAATGGCAAGGAAGAATTAGATCCTTCATTTTAGAGTTAGGAGGCAGGATAAGGACATTCTCCCTTTTGACAGATTTAGTCAATGTTTGGGGGTTTGACGGTTGTTCTCACCAGGAGGAGAAGTCTGGTTCAACCTGCTTGTTTAGAAATATTGAAGTCCAACAGAAGGAATCAAGGTAAGGTTTCTTCCCACATGGCATTTTGTCCCAGAGCTCTGCAGGGCTTTTAATAAAGTTACAAGGTCTTCCCCATGATCTTCTGTGCTCCTTCTTTCCCTCCCTCATACGCAGCTCCCTCAGTCAGTGTCTGTTCCCCATGTCTACATCAGGATCCCAGGGAAAATGTCTCTGCCAGCATGATTTGGCTGCTGACCCTCTCTTGAATACAGTCTTGAAAGTCTGGGGCAGCAGCTCCTCTTGATCTAATGAGTGGTCTATGAACACACCTAATTTCTTTTCACATCCAGGCTCAATGAAAGACAATTATATTTCATTGTCACTTCCCTGTAGTCACTGTGTTATGGACTCTTATGGAACTGGAAATGAAATCCATGTCTTTTGAGTCAAACCCTAGAGTGGAAAGACCCTCTTTTTAGCTTCAGCAAGAGCTTTCTACAAAGCCTGTTGATCCATTTCTAGTTGGAACACTTCAAAGCAACCTGGACAGATAAGATACAACTTTTTTTTGTAGAAAGGAGAATTTTTGAAGATGCAGCATTTCCTTTGACTAGTCAATAAAATAGATGTCAAAAAGCTCTAAGGATGAAGGATATATATATATATGAAGTGAGTACAGTCTTCAGTTACTATCCCTAAGGAAAAGAACCAGCAAGGAAGGCTGAGCCAAAATAGTTGCTAAAAGAATGAAAGGGTGGAGGGGGGAAGGAAAAAAAAAAATCATCAAACTTAATTTGTTTGTTACAGTTTGTGGAGACTGAGGAAACAAAGCCTGGAACTGAAAGAGTTGTCAGGCAGTGAGATAGGGTTACACTTCCTCCACAAAAAGCCTGCAGTGTTGGCTTGATTAGGCGAAAGAACTTGGGATTGCTACAGAGAAAGCTGCTTTGCTCCCTGTCAACTTGCAAAAGCTAATCAGCGTCCCAAAATGACAGCTCCCTCCAGGGCTGAAATTTCTTAAAACAAAACTAAAATAAAAATAAAAAGTCTCCTTGGCCCAGTTTCAAACCTAGCTGCACTACAAAAAAAAAATTACAATGACATAGAAAGACTATGACATTCTCCAGCAACACCCCCAATGTTAATCTTCCTCGTGATAATAATAATAATAACAACTTACATGACTCCTATACCTCAGTTGAGCAGCTTGTATCCTGAGGAATACATCAGACTTGATAAACTACTGCCATCAACTTGCACAGTGTGATGAGACTTAGCGTGGGAGGATGCTGCTGTTTCGTGATGCCCTGGAGAAGCTGAGGACAGAACGTGATAAAGAGCCCCATGCAGAGCTGGATTTCCAGGAGAGGGTTTTGAGTATATGGAAAGGGAATCACACGGTTTGGGACACTGGCCAGGACACAAGAAATAATGCCCTTATTCTTGGCCAAAGCGTCAGTGGAGTTTTGTTACTGCCAACTCCAAGCCTTAAAAATTCTTGAGTTGGGGGCCAAAATTGAATTATATTGGCTTAGATACCATGAGGATTTTTTTCTTTTTTAGCAGTGAAGCTCTTTTGTTCCTTCTGGTTTCTGTTCCCTGAGGGTGCATCTTTATACTTTTCCCCATCACAGGGAGTTCTAGCAGCAAGTCTCATATTTGTATGAAATTTAGGATGCTTACAGCAGTCCCGTGACTCCAGAAACTGGGACTTTAGGGAAAACAATAAACCTCACCAGTTCCACAGAAGAACTGCCAATGCTGATGCTCAGCTGAGGCCCCGCTCTTACACTCCCCCACTCTCCTAGCACAGTCTCTGCTCTTTGACGTGCAGCCTTCCAAGCTGCAGCTCCAAGGGCAGGTCTCCAAGAGGACTTCAAGAAACAAGCTCTTCTGTGAGCAATTAAACTGATGAAACCTGCTTTCCTTTGGATGTACATCCTGGGACAGGAGGCTTTGGTTTCAGAGAGGGTATGAGGTCTCACACATCCATTCTGGTGGTCAGAGTACACTGCTGCTGTGGATTCTGTCCTGGCTAATCAGGGTTAAAGCTCACGCTTTAATTTTTCCTTTGCTGGTGGGACTGATAAGGTCTTTCTTCTCCGCTCCATCATTTATTTTCATGAACTACACTTGAAAGGACTTCATATATTCAAAACTATTAGTTCTCCACCACGTTTAGTTGGTGTTAATGCATCCACTAGTGACTGAGGACAGGGCTGCTGCTGACAAGGACCAATGCACACTTGCCACCTCCTCCCTGTGATTACCCCAGGAAATCCCTCTTCCAAATCTGGTGAAATAAATTACTCAAATGACTTGTGGCAGTATCTGTGGCTTTTCGCCTCCCACCTACAAGAGTCCTGCATGCAGGGAAGGCAGGAACAGCGTCACAGGGCCCAGCGCTGTCTGGGACATTTGCACACCTATCAGTTTTATACCATAACCCAAAGCAGAAGGGGTGATGTGTTGGGCTGTATGCAGAAGGGACAGATGCCTGCTGGCAGGTCATGCAACAGGCCATGCCTGGCCACTGTGTTACATCACATACCTGACAAGGTCCGAGATAAGAGGGGCAGCTGCAGTACAGGGCTGCAGGCAGGGATAAGGTGTTTCCAGCCCATCTGGAGGTGCAAATAGCACTGTGAACCTACTGTTCAAGCTGTGAGGGACAGGTAGTATTCATGCAAGAGCCATCTGATTCGTATCTTCTTTAGCAAACACGCAGCAGAACAGCTCTGAATTAAAAAAAAAAAAAAAAAAAACCAAAAAAAAACCACCAATACCACCCCCACAAAAAAACCCAACAACCCAAAATCCAACTATGCAGAGACCCAAGCTCTCAATAACCACTTCACTTTTTGCTAACTTGCTTTTCTGTGCCTAAGTGACCAGAAAACAGCAGAAACATATTTTAACAGATTGTTTCCCACCTCTTCCCCGCCTACTCAAGGAAGGTTTAATATCTCTCCAGAAAAAAAATTAGTCTCCAATAAATCATCAAGTTCACTGCAATGCTTAAACCCTGCTTGTCCTTCAGTGTTCTGCGATAACAGGATTGATTCACCCACCCACACTTTGAAACAAGGTCCCTTTAGTTTAGGTAGCTCTTTGCCATCTCTCATGCACTGCTTTGCCCTGACTGGCACGGGAAGCCGCAGCTCCTGCTGCACTCCCTGGTCCCCAGGGATGCCCAGCCTTTGCACCAGCCAGGGAAAGGGTCCGGCAGCGAAGCGTTGGCTGTCTGGCCCCGGTGCGGCGCAGTTACCAGCAGATGGCAGCTGGAGATCGCTGAGGTGCTGCTCCACAGCGGCACGGAGGGAAATTCGGGTTTTCTCTGGCCTTACAAGTGCAGCTTGCAAATACTGGGTGACCTTGGCACAGACGTGGCCTCACCACTGTGACCTTCCTGCTTTCCCCCCGAGTAGGGGGTGAATGCACTAGGAGCCCCAGCAGGGACAGAGAGAAAAAGCTGGGAAGGACACAGTGCTTATCCTTCCATGGATGGCGGGGTGGGGGGCGAGCACACGGAGAAGAGAAGAAGAAATCAACCAATTTACAGGCCATACCTCTCCTCCCTCCACCCCAGGCTCAACCTCTCCTAACCACAGAGTCATTTAGAACTCATTTTCTAACCTGATCCCACCTCAGACTTGCTCATGCAGGTCCCAGCCAGTCCCCAAATACATTTTGGGCAGAGTAACTCAAGAGTACAGGAGCAAACCCTGCTCCCTCTCCACACCAAAGCCTCACCCACAACACACGGCACTACTGGGCTGCAGCGGTTCCCCACAGCACCAGGCCCAGAAATGAGCACTAGCCTGTTCTTATGACTTGCTCCTTTCATTTTCAGGCCCTACTGCTCAGGAAGGCCCCTCCTTCCACCTCAATCAGTCCTGCAACAGAAGCATCTCACTACACCATGCCACAACTCCTGCTCCAGCTCCCCATCCTGTTCTGAGATGTCCTCTTCCTTCTTCCTTCTTCTTCTTCTTCTCCTCCTCCTCCCTCTTTTCCTTCCTCCTTCTCCCAGCTGATGGCTCAGGTGGACTGTCTCAGAGAAGAGAGATATAGAAAGCAGCTGTGGGACATGATCAGTCACACCTGCTCACCCAGAGGGACTTGCTCTGAGGAGCTACAGAAATAAGAGGATCTGCCCCTTCCCTGATGCATTGACTGGTTAATTGATCCTCTGTTAAGAGGCCATGATGGGTTCTGCTAATGCAACTCTTGGGTTATCCTCTCAGGCCAGGCAATAGGAATGCTTTATATTAAAATACAGGAAATTCCCAGAGATACCCCATCAGCTTACAAAAGGCCCCTGTTGCCCTAAGGGCCAGATCCACACCTGATCCCAGGGTGCAAGGAAACACTGTGCATCAGCTTAGCCTCCTGCACAAACATGTAAGACAAAGAGTAGGTGGTGTGTCCCATCAGGGTGACAATTGGGGAGCCTGCAGCACAGCTGAATCTGGGTCCACTGTTCCCCTGAGCAGTGTTTTACCCCCAGGAGCATCCTTTCTGTCCTGGCTCCTTGCAGCCTTCCACAGGAAGCGCAGAGGTGACTCACACACAGAAGCTTTTCTTGGCAAGGACAAAAAAATAGAAGTATCATCTTTCGTCCTCCTCTCCCCAACCCCCAAAGCTTCAGTTCTGCAGAAACCAATGGGGCCAAAAAAGGGACTAGACAACACATCAAGCGCTACCAGTTTAATCCAACCCCAGTTCCTCATTTACCAATGTCAGCCTCCTGTCCAAGCTTTCTTTGGCTTTCATCTCTTCTTTTTATCTGTGTGCTGTCTCTGGTTTGCCCCTTCTGGTCGCTGCTGCTTTGATCTCTTGAACCTCTGTAATCCAGAGCCAAATCCATGATAGCTTATGCTGAAGAGTTTGCACATTTTTCCTGTTGTTACACTCCTTAAATCCTTTCTTTTTTTTATCCCCTGAAACTTCAGGCAGACTCCTTCTGTGCAGCAAATGGGCATTTTAGATGTCCAGCCTGGGCAACTGCCCCTTTTATTGTTCCCCAGACCCTTGGACCTTTGCATCCCTGTGCTGCTGGTTTTTGGTTTCTTCCATCATAGCATAGTAGCAGTTCTTATTGTGCAGGCTAAGCGCTGCACCTGGCTTTTGGAGACCTGCAAGAGCCCCAGGATTAATCATAGAGGTTTGCCTAGGCCATGTTATCTGGTCCCTAAGTGGCACAGAGAGTGTCTACTGATCCATGAATAGTTTCATCAGACAAGCATGAGAGACACAGTGGGAACTCTGTAAGCAAAGTCATTTGATTTCAGCTATTTTCATATCCAAAGGTGGATGGTGATTCTTTATTTCACCATAAGTACAGTGAGAAGAGGAAAAAAGACAACAGCAGAGGAATGAACAGGGGCTTTTAAGAAAGCTTTGCTATTTCCAGGTAGGGATGTATCCATCAAGCAGGTACAGGAGCACTCATCTTTCCTATCCTGGAGAGTGGAGGAGCACTACAGTAGAGCCAGAGCACTGCAGTAACCGTGTGGATTCCACGTGAACAGCACTCCTAGCTTGCTCGCTCACTCAAAAAGCAGCCCCTCATTTTGTTCACCAGTAGTTTTAGAATAGGTGTGTGCAAAGAAGGCACCCTAATTTTTAATTAAAAATGTGGGAGAAGAAAAACATGAGAAAATATGGTTGTGCTTTGAGCTTCCTAATTCTACACTGCAAGGGGCAGTGTCAGGGCAGAGCCTGCCCGAGCTCTCCCTTGTAGCCCCTGTCCAATATGGACCCAGTCAAAAAGGAGCAGTGAGTCACTGTACTGAACTGTCTGTCCCAGTTTTCTGGAGTACAGACCTATGTGAGACCAGCCTCTTCCCCTCGTCCACAGAGCCACTGCAGGGTGGGGGGGTCTCCTGCCCGTGGCCCCCACGCTGCTGTAGGGGTGCAAACTGCTGCTACTCTGCTCGGCTCAGCATCAGCGGGAGCAGCTGATGCAGCGAGATCTGCCTCTACCTTACAACCAGCCGTGCGGAGCTAAGGGCCCTGCTGCCTCTCCTCAGACTGATTCCTTTTGAAAGCAAATCACATAACATCAGGCCTGTGTTTATTTTCCCCTTAAATTAGGGTGGCTTGATTTTGATTGAGAGATCTGCCAGAATAAGGCACGTTTGTGCAGCTGACATCAGAAATGCATACTTGCTTTTTCTTTTTCATTTTTCTTTCTTTTTTCTTCTTCTTTTTTCTTTTTCTTTTTCTTTTTCTTTTCCTTTTTTCTCCTTCTTTTCTTTCTTCTTTCTTCTTCCTTTCTTCCTTCTTTCTGCCTTCACTCCTTCCTTTCTCACTTCCCTTCCTCCCTTGTTTCCTTCATATATCAACTTGCTTGATGCAACCCTTTCCCACCTACAGACAAGAAACAGGACAAAAGGGGAATAATTCCCAGGGGAGCTCTGGAGGACCCAGCTGAAGTGGAGGTGTCACCTTTCTCTGAGGCCAACCCTGTCCCCCATATCCGATGTGCTTCACCTTCCCCTGCTCATGGTGATCTGGCACATTTGTGCTCATATGCTGGGTTGCATGCTGGTGGGGCTGGGCAACCTGTGCATGGTACCCTCCAGGGAGAGGGCTGCAGGGGACAGTCTGACACAACCCATGTCTCACAAGAAATTTTCCACCGCTGTGGCCCAGACTTCCCTAAAATATGTGGAGTTTGGGAAGCCAGATGCTGAAGGAAGGCTCCAGGTCCATACCATTCCCAGAGCTGAACAGCACAGTTCTGTTTCAGGGCTCTGATGGACTGTGGTCCTGGATATATGACACTGGGAATGGCTCTGAAAAGAGCAGTTGTCCAACAGGGAGATGGGTCTTGCTGGTGTCCTGGATGGCATTGCCACCCCAGCATCCTCTAACCTCTCTAACCCCTTGCTTTATATCAAAGAAATCTACCTTATGCTGTGGAAAGTCAACCTGGAAGATACAGCCCCACCTGATCCTTTTTCTCATCTGGAACAGCTGGAAAAAGACAGTAGCCTGAGAAATTGGCTGACCTTCTTGATGCATTCAGCTGTCTAGCCTTATATTTGTCCTTTCAATAGCTTGCCAAAAAACAAACAAGCCCAAAACAACCAATCAGCAGGAGAAAAGAGCCCAAACAAAACAAGAGAGACTTCCGTTTCCAGCCTTGCCCTTCTGCAGTGGCTGGTCTGAAATAGTTTAATCTAAACCAGGCTTCGGCAATTGCTGAAGAAAGCAATGTCCGCGGTGGGTATTTAGAGACTGGGGCTCGCCTGCCGTACACTATCCAGGGGTTTATTACCTGCTGAAAAAGCTTAATGTGCTTCAGGTGCTATGTGATGTCCAGATGTCATGGCAGAAGCAGCTTGGAGAGTGCTGGTGATAGAAATGCTGCTGCATGAATTCAGAGACATTAGTACTGAATGTGATATTCAGTCCCAGCTCATCTATTAATACAAAAACACAGGAATGGCCAAACTGGTGAGGTCCATCCAGCCCAATACCCTGTCTATGGCAGCCAGCCGTAGTAGGTACTTAAGGAAGGATTTCAGAACAGGGCATGTAGATTGTGGCTCAGGGCCAGTGATTTGTGGTGCTGGGATTTCCGGAGCCAGACATAGTGTCTTTGTATTTAATAGCCCCTGGTGAATTTTGCTTCCAGGAACTTATCCAGCTACTTCTAAATCTCTTTGTATCCACAGTTTCCTGTGGCAAGCAGTTTCACAGCTTAACAACACATATTATTTAGTGTTGCCCATTTTTTCATACCCTGATGCTGGGTGAGTTTTCCCTGTTGGATGCCACTCAAGATTAGCCCTGGATCCAGCTCACACTTGAGAAGTGAATGGATGGGTGGATGGAGTCTGAAATAATGTGGCTGTTTTGATCAGATGTGCAATTATCAGTAGGCCACAAGTGGGGTGTGTTTTGGGAGCCAACACACAGCTTCTCACCTGTCTGGCTGTTAACAGGTCACATGTTGTCTGCATTATGGAAAAAGTGAGTTTTCAAGAGTGAACAGGAACAGGAGAAGATGGGCACAATCTGGGTAGTGAATGAAGGACAGCATGGGAGAAAATGTGTTTGTCAGATTGGTAGAGAATGGTGTGACTGAAGGCAGCATCCCTTGTCAGGAGAGTGGAAATTGTGTTCCAACAGCTTTATGCCCAGTTCAGGTAAGTAAGAGAGTTGCAGGCAGTGGTTTGTATGCAAAGACTTGAAAGGAAGGCATTAAAGCAGGAAATCCTACAGGGAGAAAGGATACAGCACCCACTGTTGCAGCATATGAGGAGGCTGATTTCTTTGCAGAGGTCAGACCTGGCAGACACGGTTGTCCCTTTCATTTGAGAAGTGACAGCTTTCGGGCTAAAGCCCACCAAGCAGCTAGGCATTTGCAAGGTAGAATAGCTGTGTTTAAATCAGGTCACCCAAGAAGTTCATCTTATCAAAGTCACGTGCATCATTTCCACCCTAATCAGGAACAGTAGTTGATGGGAATTGTTCAGCAAACTATGGCTTAGGCGTGGGGGATTTAGAAATTATTCTGAAATCCACATATGGTAAAAACGTCACAGGGCTTTATTTCCCCACCAACACGATTGACGGAGCAGAAGTGGGAATGTTTTCTACTTAGAGTCCAATTTCCAGAATTGCTCAGCTCCCACTTAGGCAACAAAGTCATTGGCCAGATGTGGGAAAGAGCCAGTCAAAAGTGTTGGTGCTGAGCAATTGTATGTCACCCCTTTGAATGAGAAATTCAAAGTCTTCTCAGCTGACTGGCAGCCTTGTCCAAGGGCTGTTTACGGATTCAGAGCCAATTTAAAAGCTGCAGGGTTGACCTCAGGCACACGATAGGTGGTCAGCACATTTTTCTGGGAAAGTGGAGTGCAATTCAAGATTTCTTGTAATTTTTTTGTTCACCTGACACACGTGCTCCAAAGACAGTGAATGATGAGAAAATAATATGGGCTTGATAAATGACCAAAAGAAAGTTTCCGATCTGTAGCGGTTCCCATTATTCTTATTCTTGGCATCAGCAGAGTTATGGCAATCTTCCCCCTGTTCCCCCCGCCCAAGCTCTACTCCCCCTTAACAATTTTTTTTCCCTGTCAAATTCACGTGAGTGGCACCTGGGAGCATTTTGACCAAAGGGAAATTGACTGAGCAAAGTTGCCTCTTTTCAAATACATTTTCTTAAGGGACTGGAATGAATGAGAATCATAGTCATAACATGGCTAAACAGTCTTTGTTTAACTTAATGCAATATAATAACCTAAGTGTTGCAACACAGCTCCTTGCTGTGACATCCTTTTTCCATTTGCTTAATTTTCACCCCAAACACACGCTGTTAATAAGCTGCTGAGAAAATACAGCTCTTGTGACAAAATCCAGAAACTGAGACCCTGTATGGTGTGTTAGATATACAACTTTTATTTGGACTGGCAAGTGGCACTGAAATTGGTATTGCAAAATAGATCCATTTTTCTTGCTGCCAAATGTGATGGACAGATGAAAAGGGAGGGTTGGAGAAGTGGATGGCAATAAGCAGAGAACAAATAAAATAAAATCCCTGACAGAAAGTAACATGTGAGTTAGAATAGACATGTGATTGCCAGCAGGGAAATGCAGGATGCGGGGTGCTTTGTCAACAGCCAAAGTTAAAATAAATGTCACGCTGGCACTGAAAACTGCAAGATTAAACTCCTTGTGGTGATTTATAATTTAAGAGAGAAAAAGGCAGACAGACACCCAGTGACTGGGCTCAAAAGAAAAACTCCTATCGACTTTAGTGGGTTTTGGAGCAGGTCCAGTGCAGTAAAGGTTCAAATCTGATCTCTGGAGTCAGAGAGTGTTTGGCCACTGATTTTAATCAGCAGAATCAGGCTCTTAATCATTTTTTTTAAAAATATTTCCTGCTTTTTTACTTGCTTTGTAGCAAATCTGGAAGTCATATTTGTTTTGGGGTGCTAAGTGAAAGTAAATAAAGACTGCCATAAAATTCATGACATCTTTAGATTAAAACACAGTTTCATTAAGGAATATGACTAAACCTTTCCCTTTTATTTTCCCAAATAAGCCCAATGCTTTAGAAACACCTGAAATAAACTCCAGTTTTGTACAAACAACAGTATTTTGAAAGTTTCACAAATTATCCTACAGATTGTTGGGGAAGGGGGTTTTCCCTAAAAATAATATGCAAAAGACTGTCTTACTAAGTGAAAGCTGCAAAATGCTATATTTTATGCAATTTATATAAAACAATTTATACAAAAATTACATGGGACCATGTGGAAAGTAGGAAATAAGATGCAAAGACATTGGTTTCCAGGTCTTTATCCTTCCCGCACCTATAGCATTCTGTGACTTTTTCACCAGGGATTTCCAAACCACAGTTGAAGAGTGTATTTGCTAGGCACTGAATACGGAGGTCCAACCTGCAAAAGCAAGGACAGAATGAAAAACAATCAAAAAATTTCAACTTTGGCCACTCAAACCCTTTCTAAGAGCCTCAAGCGTGTTTTAAACAAGATCAGTATTTGTGGAAGAAGTGTTCGGCACCTTAATTCCTGTGTAGGAAAGGAAATGTCTTACAGAGGTGGCTACCTCTGTAAGAGTGGATGGTTCATAAGCATATAGAAAAGAAAACAAATAAATACTGTTGAGGCTTTCCACATTCTGGAAGTGACTGTTCAGGGGCTCTGATGCTCCCCAGGTTGCTCTATTAGGCCTGGACAATTTGGCATTGGCATTCAAGCTAAAGCAAACATTGCTTGTTTGATGTGCTTCCTTTGGGAATAGAATCATAGAATCATTCAGGTTGGAAAATCCCACCCCTCTTCTAATCAGCTATGCACAAGCAACAATTTTGTGACACCTGTGAGGGCTTTGGTACAAGTTTAGCAGAAGGAGAAGTAAAACAGCTTCCATACTATAAATTTATTTTAAGCCCAATGAACAAACTCACATTGCAGTGCTAAGGAGAAACTGCAATCCACAGAGAGAAATGGACTTTACTGGGTTTCTTTAAAAAGTCTCTAAAACCAGTCAGATTTCAAAACTTAAAAGCCTATGACTTCTTAAAAGAAGAAATGCACTAATTTTCATTTCATATGATAACTAACAAAATTACTTGGTTCGTGCTTAATTTTCTGTACCCTGACTGTAGATTTCTGCAGTATCTCTTATTTCTACCAGCTAAAAATAAATAAAATGGATGATTAAAATTTTCCAGTGTTTCAGAAGTTATTATCAGGCTTTGTCAAAGAGCTCCTGGGCAGTTCAAAGGGCTGTCTGAAGGGATTACATCTCTTTCTTGTTAGTGGGATCCTCTGCACAGAGACCTAGCTCAACAAAACTGAGTCAAAGTCATGGTTTTGTGAGCAGAGTCCTTTCTAAGAGTCAGGAGAAAATCCTTCTCCGTGCCATGCTCCTTCATGGTTCTGACTCTCGCATAGAACTATAGACAAAAGTCTCTGGAGCAGAAATTTCTGGTGGACAAGAGCCAACATATAGAGCAGGTATTGTTCTGGCCCAGAGACCATGGCTGTGATCATCAAGGAGGGGAATAACTAACTCAGTGGGATAGCTAGAAATCACATAGCTGAGATGGGAAGATGTCTTAACACTAACACTAGGAAAAGAAAGAAAAGCTGAAGCCATAAAAGAAGGTAAAAGGTTTTCCCTGCAGCTGAAAAAAAAAAAAGTTCTTATAGCAGTTGCTATAATGCATAAACATTAGCAAAAATCTCTAGAAAAGATCTCTGCTTTGAAGAAGGGAGACATCTTCATTGTTTGAAGAAGGAGTTTTTTGGTGCCGCAGATGAGAAGTCAGCACAGTTCCAATGTCTTACAGGCCTTTGGTTCAAAGAACAAAACTACTCAGGAGAGTATGAGCAAGATTGCCCACATAAGCTACAAGGGGAGACAAACATGGATCACACAGAAAAATAAAAACTCCAAGAAGCAATACCCAGAAATGTAGTGATGTCTGTCTCTGTGAGACTGGGATTAGATCACACATTAATTGTGATTTTTGTTTGACGTTAGAAATACCTTTGGAGCAGGCTTTGTGTAACAGCAGCATCACTGGAAAGAAAAGGTCCTGAAAAATGTCTTCATACTTTTCTATATATGTGTATAAATATTAAGCTGCCTTCCTTTCAGACACACCACTGAACCCTGCGCTTGTTTGGATGTTGAACCTGGAAACTTCTCAAAAGTTTTGCGTACGGATAATTCATGAGTTAAAGCCCAAATTGAAATGCCATGTTACAACTTGTAGAAATGTTAGACAAATATAATGACCATATTTTCCAGTTACCTAATACCCACTCAAAATATAAAACCCAAAAGAACAGAATTGTTTTCATTGCTGTTAACCAGACAATATCACTCCAACTAAATATAGTATGTGATGAAACCAATTTAAATATTGTCCAAGTATTTAACACTGTAAATATTAGACTTAACACTCCATAAAAACAGGCTTTGATGATGCAGGCTGACAAAAGGAGACTAGTTAATTGCAGATTACATCATGGCTAGGACAGCATCACTGCTAGGACAGCCACAATAAATGTGAGGTGCAAAGTAAATCTAATAAAATAAAAATGGTGTCTGTTCAGTGTTCACCTTTATCAGTTTTGTTAACCTTTCTTAGCAAAGATGGGGGAAAAATGTAGTCTCAGGTAAAGGAGTATCCAGAGTTCAATGCATTCATGAAGCTTGCACTTTGGGGCAGATTCAGTAAAAGATCAAACCTGTGTTTGACTTCTAGGATATGTTTATACCCCTTTCACTACAATGGGACTCATATGTACTTCTGACATTTTCCTATGGTGGGAAGCTTTCCTGAGTCTGAAGTCAGTCCTGAGTCAGTCCTTTGCCTGAAGTCTGTCAAATCTACCATAGGTTTTGCGAGGAATAACCACATGTTATTGTAAAGCATGGCACAGGTCCACCAAAGGTGAGGGAACAAAATCTAAAGCTTTTGGTTATTGATAACTTAAATGGATTTATTAAACTTCTGAGCTCAGGTAACTATGCTGAAAATGGGGACAATTTTCTGGCATTGCAGGTCTGACTTTCTTCTCAGAGCAAACCTGCACCCTTGAATGTCTATGAACTTGAGTTAATCTTCATTGATATCTGCCCAGGTATTAATGTCAAGATGGATTCTGCCCTGTGTTTTAAGAAGGCAGATCAGAGCTGTAGTACCAGGATGTCCCCAAAGCATGGAGGTGGGATGTTTCTACATGAGGATAGCTTCAGATCCATTTCAGTAGGAGATACAGCTTCCAGATGAAGCCTGACTTCTCACCTGCACTCCTGAATGATATGGAGGCACCACTCGACCACCATCTCCCCTCCACGGAGGGCTCCCAGATGTGCCATATGGATGCCTGCATTCTCACTTGCCCAAGATAACAGAAGTGCACTTTAATGGACTACAAAAAATGTATTGATTTCCCTGAGAGGGTAGTGGATAACTCCTTGTAAGATCACAGCTGATGTGGTGGTGAGCTGACAAGGTATCTCAGGGGGGAGTCATTTATTGTTGAAATCACTGAAGGTGATTTTGGTGGCTGATGCTAACGACAAGTGGTTGCCACCGGATTTTGGACATAAAGCTCATGTACCTCCTGGAGTGCTGTTTTCCTCTCTTATTTCATGGATCTTTTTTTCTCTTCTCCTGCTTTATATAACCTGAGTTCCTGCAATTTCTACAACATCCTTTAGTGCCTAGAAAAACAACTAGAAACGCTGATGTTGGAAAGAGTTTCATGCTAACAAAAGGTCTGGTCCCAAAGTGGCTCGTGAGGCCTGTTAACATGTCAGAGTTGTATCAAAATAATGATATTACATAGAATAAGTGAGTCCAGCTGTCATTGTTGACACTCTTGAGCCATGGAGGGAGAAAAGTGATATAACTTAGGATAACTGTGGTTTGTGCAGGCCCAGCTACATTGTCTGTCTTTCTATTTGCATCACACACAGAGGTGGGTACCGGCAGACACACAGTGGTTTGGGTAAGTTCATCTTGAGTTGGTGGCCAGCATTACTCCGGCAGCAAAGCTACTAACTGAAGTCTGCACCTGAGATAAAAACTGTCTTTTGCATGTATGTGTGTCTTTGCTTTTCCTCCATGTTGGGTGGTTGCCTTCCTCTGTCTTGAGGGATGCAGGATCACCCACAGCCATGGTCCATTCTGGTAACTGTTGCTGAAGAGGGGTATGTTGCACAGTTTGCAGCAACAGAGCACATTTTCCACAGGCCAAGAGCACACTGGTCACAAATGCAGGCAGGAATGGGATGCAGGTACTCCTCCAGCTTCCCGTATTTCCACTGTATTTGTCTTTCTTAATTAACCCTGCACCATGTTACTGACCCAAAGACATGGCAACAGCATTGTTGAGAACTGCAGGGATTAAGATATTTGCGTTATAATGCCTTAGCCATGAGATCATAAATGCCCTTATGCTCTATTTTGTTATGCTGGGTTGATAATGGAGGCTGATAAAACTCCCACTTTCTCTCTGTGTTCAAGTGAGCTAATGTGTCTGGGCTTGTGAGATCCTGGCAGGCGGGGAAAGCAACAGCACAAAGTCCCCAATCTCAGATGTAATCAAATAATGAGGCTGTTTGAGGACATTACTTGTTAACATATTAGCAGGTACCAGGGGTAAGTGAGTGTTTATTTAGTCCTGGTGTAAAAGCATGTCTAAAATGATTTATGCCGGAAGCTGTTTCACAGCAAACAGGCTGCTTTCATGAAAGCGGGTCAATCACCATCTCCAGTCTGCCCTCATAAATCATATTCAGGTGCTAATGTAACCAAAAGGTTTATACAATCTGCACAATCAGCATGGAGGTCTGGGTGGATACAGTAATAGCCTGCCTGCATAAATGCCTTCTGCATCTAAAGGCTGATATTTGAGGGTAGTCAAGTGATTGATTTAAAGAAAGAAAAGAAATAAACTGCCATGACAAGTAACAAAGTGTATGTACAGTTTTCCAGCCACATTTTACATACATGGGAGTAACTTGCCACTGTCCAGATCTGCTGCTGGGACTGTTTTTGCATCAAGATAACCTCCACACATATGCTCTAACAGAAAGTAGACTGTGATTTTAATGTAACAATGACAGATACCAGAAGCACAGCACCGTAAACAGAGATTGGCTTTCTATGTTCCCCAAATTTCTCTAGTTAAAGGACAGTGTCACATTATCAACCTCTTTTTCATGCTAGTGGAGTACTCCTTTGAGAGATGACATAGGTCTAGAAGGGCCTCCTGGATCTACATCCAAGACACAACTTCATCAAGTTCCATCTTGAAATTTGCCACAGATCTTTTTTTCCGATGTTTGCTTCTTTGTCCTCCCTCCTCTTGTTGTAGAGTGTTACAAGACTGCATTTCCCTTCTTCCCAGTTTTCAGCCTGAACTTATTCACGGCCAGTTTATATTTACAGCCAGATTTTATCCTATTCTTCATGTCCTCCTTCCTATGCCAACATTGTCCTTTGGTTCAAATAGCTTTTCTCTCCCACATGTATTTACCACTGGATATGTTTCTAGTTTGGGTCTTCACGAGATCTTAGACCACAGAGCACATAACCCCCATAATATGGCATGATCCAGAACTTTCATGGTTTGTGTTCCACTTCCTTTAGACAAAAATTTTATCATTTTGGTTCACATCAGTCAATAGTATCTTCTCTCAAATTTCCATATTTCATATCAAACAAGAGAAACCATTTGTCACATAAAACAGTTTGGATCAGTCTTACAATGGCACATATCCTGGAGCGGCATCGTAGCACACACCTATTTACAAAGCTGCAGCTACCTCTTTTGCTACACATTCATCAGCCAGTAACCTCACTAGCACTGTTTGTGCTGAAAAAGGGTTCCAAAATATTGTACCATAATATTTTGATTTGGGGAACACTATTTTGTCAATACAAGTAGCAAATGTATTTGTTCTGAGGAGTGGCATCATATTACTTGTTTGCTGAAAGTGTCTGGAGACTTACTGATGGACTATGAGGCCCAAACTGTAGGTAATAACTGTGTTGCCAGGACTTCAAGAGTTAATTGCTCTTCATTATTTGCTTTTTATGAGTCATGTTATGCCACTATGAAGTCAGAAAGTATTACGAATTAAATAAGAAAAGAGAAAGTGATACTATGCAACATAAATAACCAGTCATGTGCAAAGGTCAGTGAATAGTTGGTATGAGCAGATTGAAGGTAACAAATATTATTAAAAATTAATATCTGGTGACTAGGTGTGAGTAAGAAAACAATTTGTGGGAGTAGTCAATAATAAACAAGTATTTTTATGAGTCACAAAGCTAATTAAGATGCACTGTATGGATTTGTGTCCTTTTTAAATTCTCTCCTCGTCACAATAACCCACTTTTGGTTCTTGGTAATAATCTAGGCTATGGATAGCCGAGCTTTTTGTATACACTGAACTTCTTACAAAATCAAACTAAAAAGGATTAAGTCCAGACTGCAAAACAGCTCACTGGGACACACGAAGTGGAATTTGTTTGGTGTGCATCATAGATAAACAAAGCTGCATCTGGAAGGCAGGCAGTAGTCTGAGTTACAAACACTGCATGTTTGTAACAATCCCTGTATTATGTCCTCTTTGGTTAATTTGTGGTAGACCCACAGTGTCCTTTACAGCAAGCATAGGTGCTGATCAATTGCTAAGAAAGCTGATTTGTGAAGAGCAAAGGAACAGTGCATCTAGAAAAATACAGGTCAGTGGATTAGATGCATAAAAGAGATGTCCTTCCTTCTTTATCAGGAAAATTGATTTCAGGATGTTACTAGGAAAAAAGGCTCCAAAATGTTTCAGTCTTTGACTAGAAGATCTTTAGACAGTGACTTCTTTCTTCAAGAAAGTAGTAGCATCAGTCCTTCTTGTTTTTTTCTTTTTTTTTTTCTTTTTTTTTTTTTTGTTTCTTTTTTTGGCACTCTAGAGAAGATGATGGGAATCATGGTCAGAACTTGTATAACTTTGTATTTTTCATGCTTTTTTTCCTTCCTGTTAATGTGTTGAATTATTTGAGCTAATCTAAAAAGGCGCATTGACAAATAGGGTTCTCTTAAATATTCTTCTCAAGTCTTTTTGAGTTGCATGTTAATTAGGGTGTGAACTTGGTTGGGTGTTGGTTTGACTAGTTGGCCATCATCAGATGGGTACCCACTGTCAACTGCTCTATTCTTTACTCCTCCAGAGAGTTGCTGCGTGACGTTGGGCAACCCTTCTTGCCCTTCCAGATTTCTCTGTTTAGCTTGAAGTTCTTTGGCACTGAGGTTTGTGTCTGGCTGTAGACATGGCTAGTACTCAGCATGGGGATCGGGGGACCTCAGACTATACAATTCTAGTACAAAAAACAAATTTACAATAAGACCGTTTATTGCACATAATGGACCAGCTTAACTATGTCAGTCTCATTCTGAGAACCTCATTTAGGCATCAAAGCCATCACCACAGGATGTAAATAGTCTTTCAAAAATTAAGTAAAGATGACACACATGAGCTGATTTTTAATTCTTTTAATCCAAGTTAGGCACATATTGAGGCATTTTTCTGTGTCAATTTATTTCAATTTTCTTCCTTTCTCCAAGAACCATTTGTTGACTTAAGTCATCTGTCATTTAGACAATCCATGTGATCTTGAATTCTGACTTAGAAATCAATATAATAGGAGACATAATTAATATACCTATTGCCAATGATTAGACAGGTCTAACCTGATTAGCCAGTCACCAACACACATACAAAGAAGAATATTAAAAAATGCCTTTTGGTATTACCATTAAAATGTACAATTAATCATCAGCCCAACAGGAATCACTTGTTATTTATCAGTCCTAGAAAGGGAAATACATATTACAGAATGGCACAGGAGATGGAACTCCCTTAGAAGTCTTTTAAATGCTGTTTTGCCTAAATAAAATAAAATTATATATACATGCCATGTTGTTCTCAAGACACTGTTGTTGTGAGGTACAATACCTTCTTACCTGTACAAAAGAAGAAGAGAGTAAAAGTAGGTATTAGCTTCCCAACACTTGTTTAGGTCAATCAATAGTCAAACTGACTAGATTAGACATTATGTACCTCTTGATACATAATCAGACTAGAAAGCAAGTTGTTCTGTCTCATATGCCACACTTGCCTGCTTGTGGATATATGAATGTGAACTAAGGAAGAGATGAACTTTATTACAGTAGAAACCACCGTTATTAACTTCCAGGTGACTCTGTGGTCCATGTGACCATACAAACCCTGAGCAGGAGGATCCTGCTGCCATGGAGAACTTCCAGACTGAATACATGAAAGAAGACATATACCAGTAATTTTCAAACCAAAGTGGAGAAGTGACGTAAAGTCATGTGCTAACCCTACACTGTGAGTTGTTAACTTTAAGACCATGGCTGCTGCTCTCTGTTTCCTGCCAAAGGACTCAAGGTTGGGCTTTCTCCCACCTCAGTCAGCCTGAATTGCCTGTTGTTGAGCTGAGTTTCACAGTTACGCTAGCCATGATGCCTAAGATGTGAACCTCTCTCTCGTTATGGGACAATTCATGGCAGGATTCTTCTAACCTAATCATAGTAATTTCAAAGTTTGGTTTCTGGACTACACCATTTATGGAGAATCCCATTGCAGAACTGGAGAGAGATTGGCATCTTCAGCTGTGATTCATCTATCATCTCCAAGATAGTTGAGATGAATGGAAGAGATGTTGTATAATGACCTTAAATGAGATACCTGTTGTTTAAAAGACTGAAGTTACAGGAAACAAATTTCACCCTTTCACTGCAGAATTAAAAGCCAAATTACCTGACTCTTAAAACAGACCCACCGAATAACCCTGCTGCCTAAACCCCTGTGACAGCCTTTCCTCAAGGTCATAAGATGAATGTAGGGTAGTGTTTAACATGGCTAGGAAGAAAAAGCAGAAGGAAGCAGGATGTGGTGAAAGGCAGAAAGAATATCTCTCTGGTACCACTAAACAGGACTGCATGGATCATGGAGACACATCCTCCATGCCTTGGGAGAAGTCCCAGGTAAAGGTCAGGAACAATAGAAGCAAATTCTCATTCATTTCCTAACTACAGTTTTGTTACTGCCAATGTGTGAAAAAAAACATTGCTGAGTGGCTAGCCAGGCAGCAGTCAGAAGTTTTTTCCATCTATAATAGCACTCATCCATTTACCATAAATAATCTATATTTATTCGAGGGGTCCCTAACAAAGCCATGTGTACATTGCACAGAGCATTAGACTATCAAGGTATAAACTATTTAAAGCAGCCAGTGTTTGAATTGTCATTTTTTAAGTTTAACATTATGTTGTTTCAATATCTAAAGCCTCCTTCCCAATGCAGCAAAAATGCAAAACACATTGAGAGAAAATGTAAAACATACTAACTTGATTATTATGAGTGCTCTGGATTGTGTCACAATTCACTATTAATTTAGACCACATTCCAGTGGCTTCTCCCTTCCCTCTGCATTCTGGACCAATCTGTCAGAGAAATACAACACCAATTAAATAAAAAATATATATGTGCATATCTATATTTTAAAGCCTGCTGCTATGAGAAAATGTTTTGGATATGCAGTTTAGGGAGAGTTGTTTTCCATGAGCAACTTGAAATTATTGGCTGGTTTTGAGGGTCATTTGCATAATGAATTTATTCTGGGCATCAGGGACATCCACACAGTCAATTCTACGAATACCATCATGGGCTTAATGGTGAGCTTTGTCTCAGCTCCGCCCACCCATGATGGAGACCCAAATGATGGTTAAATCCCCTCATTGAGAAATTGTTGCAGCCAGAACCAATTTCTGCTTTGGGAGAGGAGGAATGGCCTTGTGGTTACAGCTCCAGAATACAGCTCAGCAAAACGGCATCATATTTCTGCCTCTTTTATAGACTTCCTGTGTGACCTTGGCTGAATCACTTACTCTTTTCCACCTGTAAAGTGAAGAAAATTAATTTTGCTATTTTTCTCAGCTTAACAACATAAATTATTTGGGGTACGGGTAATCTTAGCTTGTGTTGTGACAGTACTAGGCACAATAGGATCCTTGTCTTAATAGAACTATTGTGAACATAATATTTATTTAGGGCATTTTGACATCATTTTGTCCAAAGCAGCTTTTGGAAGGATTTGTTTTCGGGTTTTTTTCTCATGCATTTAATCAGACTTTTTAGAGATTCTAGGGGTGTTTTTCCACTTTTCTGGCCACATAGCATGCAATCTGTAAGGCAGGCATCTATTAAAGAGGCAACAACTATTCCTAGTCATTGCTGTTGCTCTTTCACAAAGCTGAAAAGCCAAGCTTCAGAGCATCTTTTAGAAACCCTGCAGAAAGATTTTATCTCCCAGCAGAAAATTGCTCAGAATTCACCCTACATAACAACAAAAGGACCATGCCATGGTTTAGCTCCACCAGAACAGTGAACAGATCATTCTCGATCTCTGAGGTTTTGATGGACTTGCTTTTTATACTCTGTAGTGGTAGTAAATTTTGGGCAAACAATTTGGGATCCAAACTCTTTGTAGTTGGACAGCACAGCTGCAATATCTCTATTCAGTTTGTACCCAGAGGGAACCATAAAAACCCAGCTGAGCACTCCCACTTCTAGTTTCTTGCTTATGGGAGAGGAGCACGTTTACTCAGGGACGACATCAGCTCTCCAAGTCGCTGTCAGTTTGCATGGGACAAAAGTTTGGGGGATTAAGTAAAAGGGAAAAAGAAAAACTTTGTGATCTGTGCTACACAAATCCCATAGGTACAACTCCCGAATAGCAGAAGTTTTCAAAGACTGCCCATGGTGATCTAACTGCTTGAGTCCTGACTCCAGTGGGAGCAAAGTTTGGCAAATATGGGGCACGGGTCGGGGAAAATTCTTCCCTTGCTGAGAGGTTCTGCTTTAAAAATGACCTCTTCTTTCCCCAGAGACACAGGCCTTTCATGTGCTGATGCTCAGCTACTCCTCTGAGGGATAAAACCAGACTATGCGGGGTTTTCTCTGGCAAGACTGGAGCTGGGTTCCAGTCTGATAACTCAAAGAAAGTTATTAGCTATGGATCCAGTGTAACCTTGTCATTTTCTGCCCTTTGTTGTCATGTCCAGGCTAGGAGACTCATCACCGTATGCTCCTGCTGTAGCCTCTGGCAGGGCAGAGTACCTCCAGGAGGACTCTGTCAACCCTGCTGATCTTTTCCGCTGACTGGAGAGGGAGCATAATGCAGGTGTTTCAGTGAAATTTATACAATCCAGATGTAAATCCAGTGGCAAGTCCCTCAGGATTAGACATGTCTGGAAATGAATATTATTGGGCTGATAAGATTTCTGAGCATTTTTTCCACAGGAAACCTACCGATTTTCATCTCTGGGTTTGGCATGCAAGCTCTCTAAGGCTCCTGGAGAGGCATACCTTGGATTGCCTGTGACAAGATATGAACAGGAGAGCTCAAGCTGACATGAAGAGCCAGGCTGGGACGGCAGTTAGGAAGGAAAAAACACTCTGTTCTTTACTGTTGACTTTGAAATTGTGTTCAGGAAAGGATTACAATGTCAAGATTGTAATACTGGTTGCGTAAGAGTCACTGTTTGGAGGCAATCGTTATTCGGAGAAAAGGTTGAGAGAAGAGGCCATTCACTTCATTCCTGCTGATACGCCAAATAAAAAGGGATCAGCTAAACCACAGACAAGCCCCTTTTTGCTTTTGTAGCTGCTCATTTTTTCCATCAATGCTCAGACCATGGAGCTGAAATTCAGTAATGAGAACCTTCCTTGCAGCCCATGGCTTTGCAGTACCTGAGACCAGAATGAGATTGAGGTGAAATGGAGTCGATCACCAATTCTCCAAACTGCAGCAAGACATACGCTGGTTTGAACTTTAATTGTCACACAGATGATACCGCTGCAGTGGGACTGGTTTCCGGGCTGATGTTTCTCATTGCTCAATGATTGAGAGCCTGACAGGAAGCAGAGAAATATTATCAATTCCCACTGCTCTGGACCATCAGTCTTGCTCTGCTGGCATACCTGACAGCTCAAAAATGATCAGGTAGCAGCTGCTTTTTGATTTCTTCTATTATCTTTAATCCAGTGTCTCATGAAATGGTTTGTTAATGCTTTAAGGACATCCTAGCAAGGGGAGTGTGGTTTTCCCTCTAGCCAGCAGGTAGAGCCAGCAAGCCTTGCATCATGTCACAGGTTAATAGCAATTTCACAGAAACCTGGATAAACAGATAGCTTCCTCTCTCCCTTCCTCCTGCAGAGAAAGCACCAAGTCTAACAGTAGCCCTAAAAGCCTGTGTAGGGAATGAAGGACTTCACAGTTGGAAAATACTTGCACAGGTCACCTTCTGTAGTGAAGATTTCAGCATTTGCTCAAGTGACTGCACAAGTAAGACCAGGGGATGGGAATCTCATTGGATATAAACCAGCATCCAAACTGTGCTAGCTCTGTATTTGGCTCTTGTGTAGGAAAACAGAACAGAAAATAAACACCACCTTGCTGCTTTCCATAGGCATATTCCTTACACTGCAAGGGGTAGTGGCCCCAGGCAAGGCTGCTCTGGGCATGTTTGAAGCCACGATGCACTTCTTTCTTCTCCACTGCAGTCATGACTTTGAGTGATCATCTCCTTTCTTTAGCATTTAAAAGTGAAAACAAGGTGGTGTGTCCCAGAAGCTCTGTTGGTCCATGCGCTCCACACCACAGGCAGCAGAGCTTCACACTGGCCACCACCTGTGCTTCGGTCCCCATCAGAACTCATCTGTCTGTCTCATGGTCAGGGACATGGCCTTAAACAATGTGTTTTACAAAAGAGTACACTTCAGCTTAGATTACACATTGGTTTATATCTAAGACAAAAACCTAAATAATTCTACAGACAATAGTTATATGGAAATAATATATAATTTCTCATAATAGCATACACACACAAACATCTTTGATTATTTTTGTGAATCCTTAGACTGCTCCATTTCAGCCTGTGATCACTTTGATAATTTCATTTTAATATCATTAATGACCATAGGTCTCATTTCTTGTTTCAAAAATATAACTGACATTATACTCTACCTACACTTTTTATATCAAACATGTAGTTACTCTTTTCCCCCCAGTGCTTTTAAAAAAACTTTTGAATTGCTCTCCAGTCCAATTTCTAGGCTTTCCCAGCGCAGTCATTTATCTCTGATAGGCACAGTTTTTCAGAAAGAGGTCAAGGATGGTGAAAGTTGCTATCACAAGAGTTGATAGTGCTACTTTCCCCTCAATGCTTTCTTTTGCTTGCCTTGCAAGGCCTCTTTCAGTTCCCTTGACCCCGCAGCCCTGCTCCTTTCTACTGATACAAGAGAATTAATAATAGAGCTCTGGTTTTCACTGGAGCTGCACAACCGCTGGGATATGGCAGTAAAACACACAAGCATACACTCACAACAGCTAACCCCTCCACCTCCTAAAATCCATTTTCCTTGAGGCCTTTGATCTGGGGCAGGTGGGAAAGAAAGCAAAAAGCCTCTGGGAGAATTACAACCATAGTGCCTTCCTAGGTGGCATCGCTCCTTCCCTGGGACTCCTCACGCCGTTAATGGCTCCTTTGTGCCGGTATGTATCAGACCACCAAGGCACTTACCCAAAGACTGTGTGTAGAATAAAAAGTAACATTTTGCTTTTTCTTTCTGAAGGTCAGATTCATTTCAGTCACACAGCAGTTCATGCACAGGCAGACGGGTAATAGGACAGCAGGTTGGGGGAAGAAGTGGTTTTCTCATCTCTTTCTCTGTCTGTGGGAACAGCCATGGTTCCTCACATAATGCTTTCAAACTACATGGAGGGTGTCCCAGGCAAAAATTCTGCTGGGTGTGCCTCAAGCAGTGCAAGATCTGTTTTAAACCAAAGGCAGAAATGTGACTATCAGGTTAATCTGACCCCTACCCAGCTGCCTTGCTTTGAAGAGAAACACAGGTGCATTATTTCACCATTTTTCCTGAGTCTCCCAGAAACCCTTTATGTTGAAGGCTGCAGACACAGCACCGAAGCGCTGGGTGTCCAAGGCAGTGTCTGAGTGGAATTTTGATTTACAGCCACAGTGACTTTGGAAAAGTCATCGTATTTTTGAAACAAAAGAAGGAAAAAGAAAAGAAAAATAACAAGGGCTGATGATGTATCTCCATACGATCTCTTGTGATAAATTCTTAATAAGGGTCAGAGAAGCCTATTCAGAGTGAATAGAAAAAAATATGCTTGAACCCACAATCGTTAGGCTGACTTCGAGGAAATGCTCATTGACTTCTCAAATCTCATGCATCTGTGAGTGAAGTATTGAAATCGGAAATTGAGAGTGATTCCTTTCCCCAGCTACCATTCTTAGACAACACTGCTCAGTTGTATAACCCTCTGAAGACATTAAAATGTCTTTCCCTTCCTGTAAGGAAAGATTTTCTTTTCCCTCCCTCAAGACATTAATTACAGGGTCACTGACTTTGGCAGATTACTTGCTAAATTGAGTTGCATCCTGATATCCTATATTTTATTGTGATGACCACCCATCTTGACAGCCACTTGGGCTTGACCTGAGATTATCCAACACTGAAATCATTACTCTTTAAAGGGAGAGGATTAATGTCTGCTTTAAAGGGATCTAAGACCATTGAAGAAAGCCACAAGCACTCGCCTTTCACCAGCTCCTGGCCATATGGACCTTCTCCCCCTTTTGTCTTGACATCAGCAATCACATAGCTGCAAGGGGAGTTGAATCTGTTTGACAATCAGGCTAAAAAAAAAAATAAATTGCAAATGTCTTCTTGTTAGGGTGGTTGTAAGCTGGATCAAAGAAGAGGTCTGAGTCTTCCACAACCATGGATGTCACCACAAGAATGACACAGCAGTAAATACCTGCATATGGCAGTAGCAAGGTCCTGGTGAACTGCGGGAGAACCAGTGTCTCCTCATGGGCCCCAGGGATGGACCATGGGAAAGCACTGGAGAGCCGTGAGCCTCAAATCAGGTCAGTACCTACACTGTACAGAAACTACCAAACCAAGGAACGGCACTCATACCCCACCTATGTGACCCTGGTAGGAGCTCAGAAGGAGCAGCAGAAGGAGCTCAGGTTTGTCTTTTCAGAACAACAGCTGGTTCTTGTGAAAGAAGACACAGAAGCTGGCCCCCGGGTTCTTAAGTCTCTTTCTCCTCCCTTGCTTTCACCTCTTGGCCTCTGGTTGTATGGAACATGGATGCAGTGCCATTCACTGGATTTCCATAAACCCTCATTCTTCCACTGAGTCTTTGAAGTGCAGTCCATTTTCAAACTGAAACAAGCTCTCTGGCATTTGAAAATTGAGAGATTTTTCCTAAAAAAATTGCTTATCTTATGTTTTGAAGTTGATGATAGACAATCTCATAATTTAGTAGCTATCACAAGAATGTGAGTTATACAGAAATTCAGCCTTCCTGATGCCCAGTGGAAAAAGAATTGGCAGAGGGGTTTTTTATTGTCCCACCTGCAGGGGGGGCTGAAATCCCTGTTGCACCCCAGGGCTGGTGGAGACAACCCCTGGCTGCAGTTTCAGATTGGCACTGTGTCCTTGCAAAGGTATGGGTCTGGCTGAAGCATTCCTTCATCTATAGGCACCGTTTATCACTGAGATGCGGCCGGGTTCCAACAGCGACAGAAGGAAAACACTGGCAATGTTTTCATTAAAAGGTACAAAAGATTTGCAGTGTAGCTGACAGAGGCCATATGTGACCTGCTTAGTGTTCAGCGGGGCCGATAAAGAGCAAAAGGAGTGTCCCGTAAAGGTAAAGCTATACCTCACCTTAATGAACAGCAACTTGGGGTAAGAGGTGGGAGAGGATGATCAGATTTCCTCTGACCTGGAGTTCAACTTCTTTGGATGCAACCAAGAGTGGCTGAGATAGCAAGGTAGCTCAGCTTAAAGGGGGTGAGAAAAGGGGGGGACCCTTTTTTCTTCCTTAATGGAAAAGCTTGGCCTGGGGCTGTTCACAAGCTGCCCTTGGCAGCAATGATCTGCATGCAGAATGGTGTGTTTTGCAAGTCACAGCAAAATCCTACCAGGAGAAGCACTGGGATCAGTGCAAAAATGTCCCCTTCTCCTACACAGGTGGACATGCAGAGACAGATGAGCACACACACACTTCCCTCTGCTAGGGCCAATAAGACAAACTCTAGGACCTCACAGAGATAAAAACAGGGGCTGAAACATGTTTCACATTCATGGAAACAGTGGCTAACACAGTGTTTTGCCCAACAGACTTAATCTCTTTTGAAATCAGCCTTCTTGGGTGAGCCCTTTCTACACCCTGATCTTGCCCTTTAGTAAATCCAAGCTAGTGAAAGAAGCTAGTAGGACTCAACCTTTGTAAGACCAGGAGGTGTGGAGGAGCAAGACCCACCCACACTCACCAGCCAGCCTTGCATGTCCACTTCACACACATGTGATCAACCACAGCAGTGGCAGGATCACCAAGGTCTTGGGAGACAAAGCAAGTCCCCTGTCACCCTGGGCTCTTAGTCCAGAGAGCTGCATCTCATCTTCTGATTTTATATCCAGGACACACAGAAATGCTAAGGGACTGTGGGCAGAAATTGAGACTGTTTCTTACAGTAAGGTGTCTGGTTTTCTCTCACCTGAGTCAAGACAAGATGCCCATCAGTTCTGTTCATCTTGTCCTAATTTTCCAATCTGCTTGCTGCACGCATTTGCTGCATTTTGCCTGACTTTTCTTAGTTACATATTTACACAGCATTTCATATTTGTCACCTTTTATTTCATTCTAGTGTTTTCAGCTGCTACTGTGAAATCAATAAAAAAATCTTACTGAAGCAGCATAGGAATGATGGTCTGTATAATCATAGCAGGTGTAAAAGAAGAGGGAAACAGACCTTGATCTTATTTCATGCTGTTGAAAAACACTTGAATAAATCCAAACATTTCCTCAAAGTTAAACTGGAGGTCAGGGATAGAGGAAGAGACTCGAAGTTACTTCATTCCCTGTAGACTTGAGATCAGAGTAAACCACAGCTAGCTTGTAACACCAGCCACTGACACACAGCCAGCTCTGAGGTGGCACTTGGCAATATTCAATCCAGCCAGACCAGAGGCTGTGATTTCTCTGGTGGAAGGCATCTGAGTGCTAGTTCACCTGCCGGCTGCTGGGGCCCTGCTGCATGGAAAACACTGCAACTGCTTTATCAATTAGGGAAATGAACCACGGTGAAGAGCTGAATGTCCCCACAGCTAAAAGGTTAATATAGATAATTATATTAAAAAATGTTATTTATTGTTTCTTCAAGTAGCAGCCCTTCATAGCCCTATGGCTCTGTGGCTGGAATATGGTTTCACAGAATTTATGTGGGCACTTGTTTAGGTGCGTGGGGGGAAGATGTACGTTACAGCATCCTCACACACTCTCATTGTATATCACATGTTACTCGCCTTGCTCCTGCCCTCTGCTCACCTCCTTCACTGCCCCATCTGTGCAAAGGAGGCTTTGTAGAGCTGGCAGGGTCAGTGATTAATTACACAAAGATAAACAGAGTTAATATTCTTCCTGGATAGAACTAATTACTCAAGCGTTTGCTTTTATAAACCTCAGATTGATTGTCTCAGGGACATATCAGTCTAATTGAAAAGACTGTTCGATTTCAAAAAAGGAAAAATAACATGTTTGTGCCTCATGGGTTTGGGGCGCTTTTTTTCCTCTCCTTTTCAAGGAAATGGAGGCAGTGAAAGAGTTGGTGCATATTGTTGCATCGCTCACTGGATATCACAGCTACCCCTGCGGCTGTGCCCCAGCCATTCCCCAGACTGTTTTCCCTTTAACACAAGCTGTTGTTTCGCTCAGCAGCACTCTGTGGAGGATCCTGGTGTGTGAGGTGGAGGGTATGCACATACTGAAAAGCAGCCCCAGCCCAACAAGCTCAGGAATTAGCTGAAAAAAAGCAGAAAGAGAGAAGAGGCATGACTTGGTCAAGAGCATGAGAGTACACTCACATCTTTTGCTTGTATATTCTCTGAATTAATTCATGAAGCCTCTCACATCTGGGAAACAGAAAACAACTGGCACATCATTTCTGCTCCAATGCACTCAAAACACTTTACAGCCTTTCTGTTGCCTGAGTCTGGTGTGTCACCTCATACTTTCTTCTCACCATCTCAGAGCTCTTTCAACTACTTTGTCTTTCCTTGCAGCCCACCCCCTCTGATGTCTTCTATCACTGATGTCTCCTCTGCCCTTTTTAATTTGTCTTTGTTCCTCTCCAGTAGACTTAAGCACCCAGGATTGGACTCATGGAGCAGGTACAGGACAAGAAAGCTGCCTGGGTGTCATAACAGAAACTACTGACACATAAGGCAAGGTATAATAAAGAGTTGGCACGAAATGCATGACTGGATCCTTCACCCCTGAGAAACCTGGTCCAATGGACTGAAGCAAGGAACTGGAAAAGGGGTGGCATCTCAGGAGGGACCTTGATTATTGCTAGATGAAGATGTCCAGGAGTATAGGCTGAGGCTGGGTGGCTAATCTCCAGCTCCTGATCCCCACTTACAGTACCAACCTGCTTAGTTTATGTCTGCATCACTGTCCACTGGACTTCTTATGAGTGGAAGGGAAGAAGTTCTTGCTCTGGAGTTGGGCTTGTGAGTGAGCAGGACACCCGCGTACCATCCAATTCAGGTTAGTATTCCCACCAGGGAACTATATTGACCATGGTAATGCAGGAGGTGGCTGAAATTGTGTACTTTGCCACTTGGAGCAGCAGACCACTTCCCATTTTTGGCTCTGAAAATCTCTCAACAGAGATGAACCCCGTCAGTCTGCTTCCTGCTACCTATCACCTGAGTGAGGCTGTGGCACATGAAAGCCACCTTCCATCCTGGCTAAAAGTAATCAATCTTAAATTGTCTGTGTTTAGTGATAACTGAGACAAGGGAAAACCACCTCCCAAGCATTCAACTCTGTATGGCCTGGGTCACTGAGGGACAGGAAGCATTTCCAAGGAAGGTGACGGTTAGTACAAGGGCAGGAGGTTGATCTGAGAGTGAAGTGGCAGAACAGCCCCAGGACCTCTCAGAGGAGACACGAGAGAAGAGCCGGAGACTGCCAGGGGAGAGTTAGCGTCATCGTGGCAAAGAAAAAGCAGAGGCTTTGCAGGCAGAAAGAGGCTCAGCACTATGTGCAAAGAAACCATCTCCCACTGCTTGTTTTCATCTGTTTGTTTTCAGCTGTGCTTGGGAAAACATAGCAATACAGACATTCTTCATAAATAAAAATACATAGCACCTGCTTCTTCACCAGTGAAAATAACCCTGCAGACGTTTTGCTAACTAGTCAAATCTGAAAGGAACAGAAATATCACTGCTCTCAGAAAGAAGTGGAGGGAAACCTGAATAAACCAAATCTGGCCCAAATCTGTCTAGCACTTTTTTCTAAAGAAAAAAGATTTAATGCAAGTTTCTCCATCCTCCACCACCAAGAAAGTCAGGTGAGCATTTTGCTTCTTTAAAGAATGCAAACCATAAAGCAGGCAAACACTTTTTCGCAAATACCTGCATCAGGCAATTAGTCAGTCCTTTCATTAAGCCATGACAAGGATGATGGTATGCCGTTGCTTCCCGCACTTCGACTTAGGATGAGAAAGCCCAGCAGCACCTTGTAAATCCCAACACTGCTGACAGCCAAAATCAGCAGCAGCTCATTCCCCTGGGAAAAAGATTTGTGAGAAAGGTGCTGAGCTCTCCTTACCCATATGCTTTCTGTTCTCACTACATCTATTCCTTCACCTGCTTTCTGTTCATCTCTGTCACAAAATTCATGTGTGAGAGCCCAGAGATGAGAAGGATTTTCCTTTTCCCTTCCCCACTTCCCCCTCCCACAAGAGAAGACACTTTTAAGTGTTTGAGCATTTCCTTAAAAAGGGCTTTTCTCCAACTCCTGGCCTTTCCTTGCTGTCCCTCCCTTTTGTTCTTGACGAATTATACGGTGTCAAGTGTCCTCAGCAGTTATCCCTGCTCCAGTCCAGCACTGCAATGCACAAACAGATGCATGGCAGAGAGAGAAAAGTGCAAAAAGAGATAGAAAAGCAATTACCGGATATTAAAAATTGCTGACCCTTTACAATTGTTAATGCTGAGGGAGGATTTTTTTTTCATGTGGGAGGGCCGGGCAATTTTCACAAAATTGCTGGGCTGTTTGGTGATCAGGCAGAAATTCAACTGCAATAACATGTTCTCTCGTTTCCTGCCCAATTATGGAGAGGTTTGGAGGTGAAGCCACAAAGTTTGACACCTTTGATCAAACCTTTCCTGCTATTGGCAGGAGTTTTCACCCTAAGCGCAATACGCCTCGTTACAGAGGTAACAATAACTTTCCTCCTCCAATTTCAGGGCTGATGCCACAGAAAGCACTTGCTTATTGGTACTGTCCTGGTTTTGGCTGGGATAGGGTTAGTTTTCTTCCTAGTAGCTGGTGTAGTGCTGTGTTTTGGATTTAGTATGAGAATAATGTTGATAACACTCTGATGTTTTAGTTGCTGCTAAGTTGCTTACACTAGTCAAGGACTTTTTCAGCTTCTCATGCCCTGCCACTGAGAAGCTGGGAAGGGGCACAGACATGACAGCTGACCCAAACTGGTCAAAGGGATATTCCATACCATATGACATCATGCTCAGTATATAAACTCAGGGGTAGTTGGCCGGGGGGCAGTGATCACTGCTCAGGGCCAGGCTGGGCATCAGTTGGCGGGTGATGAGAAATTGCATTGTGCATCACTTATTTTGTATATTCTTTTATCATTATTATTATATTTTCTCTTCCTTTTCTGTCCTATTAAACTGTCTTTAGCTCAACCCACAAATTTTACTTTTTTTTTCCGATTGTCTCCTCCATCCCACTGGGGTGGGGAGTGAACGAACGGCTGTGCGGTGTTTAGCTGCCTGCCGAGTTAAACCACAACATGGTGTTACGGAGAAATGCTGCAGAGCAACAGCCTCTCCCCAGGCTTAGTGGGAGCACTTTTCAGTAGAAATTATTTGGGACATTCGTCCTTTCTCTGTTTCAGTTGCTGCTATCGTTTCTTATTTCTAGTTGCTAATAATAACCATCAGACAGATAAGCAGTAATTCCTACCTGTACATTGCAAAGAAAATCAGGGTCTTTTTTTGCAGAGGGGGGAAAACGAAAGACAGAGAAAGGCAGGGGCTTGCCTAGCACCACCCAGTAAACCAGTGGCATACAGCCAGATCTCTTGAGACCTAATTCAGTGACACAGCTCAGAAGATATCCTACCTGACAATAAATGTTTCATAAGCAGACATACATATATACATGGATAATAAGGTAAAAATTGCACATGATATTTCATACAGTGCTGCAAATCACTTCACGTATTTGCCAAAATGTTTTCCAGAAGCATCCCCAACTTTTGCTGTCCAATGGGCAACATGATCAAACAACTCATATCCTTGTAACCACCTCCCTCTTGCTCGCCTTCCTCCTGCCACCTCAGTGATCTTACCTCATCATTGAATTCTAAAAGTCAAACCCCAAATCTGAAGAGTTTTCATAGTGTTTCATGACAAGAGGTTTGTGGAGATTAACATGCCTGAAACCATCTTAATTCTACAAATATCAGGCTGAAATGCTCTGGAATTTACCACACAAATACATCATTTTTACAGGTATTTCTATTTGTTTATTTTAATCAGTGTAGCCTGGCCAGAATTTCCTATTCCATCCAGAGGAGAGGAGAGGAGAGGAGAGGAGAGGAAAGGAAAGGAAAGGAAAGGAAAGGAAAGGAAAGGAAAGGAAAGGAAAGGAAAGGAAAGGAAAGGAAAGGAAAGGAAAGGAAAGGAAAGGAAAGGAAAGGAAAGGAAAGGAAAGGAAAGGAAAGGAAAGGAAAGGAAAGGAAAGGAAAGGGAAAAAACTTCTAGAGGAAGGTTATGTGGCATAACATCGGCCCACCTAGCCTTACATCCTATTTCTGTAAGTCAGTTGTCTGGATGACAATACTAGACAGGAGTAGTGACCACTGTTTTTTTGCATCAATGACATTTATACCAGAGCTGCTACAGCTTTTGAATGGCTTTGAACGTAATTCACAGGAGGGACTTAACACTGGTCCCCTTGGCAGAGAAGGCTTGGCTGGCTGAAGTGAAGTGCCCTGCTGCTGTTTAATCCATTGAAAAGGCACATGCCTTGCAGGACTCATGTTTCAGTTTTTTAAGCCAAGTGTAGTGTTGCACCAAGTCAACCCCCCTCCAGAATATCTAAGGAAATGCTATAATGAAGACCTCTTTAAGATGCTTATCTCTCCAGCAGAGCAGAAGTTGTTGGTAACAGAAAAAGCATCCCATGAGTTTTCTCTCTCTTTCTGTTGCATTTGTTTTCTGGCATCTTATAATACTGTTCCATAACCTTGTGTCATGTGTTGAATGCTTATGTGTGAAAATAAAAATATGGGAAGGTCGGTTTTGTTTCAGGACTGCACCGCAGTTGATAGAAGCACTTTGTGATCAGATATAGATGCTGTAAATTTTATTGAATTTGAAACAGGCACTGAGAAGCAAATCACTTTGCAGATGTCAGGGCAATTCAATCTGCAAGGAACCTGATCCCAAAAGCATCTGCACTGCACTGGCTTTCAAACATTAGGAAATTTTAAACATCTAAAACAACTGCTAGAAGTTAAATCTTCTTACTTACTTGCAGTCACAACCTTGTGGCTCACAGAAAGGGTTCGAGGATTTGAGTCAAGCCATTTGATATGGCCTTCCTAAGGATACATGAATGCGATAGTGGGTAAGGACAATGGTCCACGTAGGCTGGCATTCATTCCGCAGCAGACCTGACATTAGGTGCCTGAGAAAGGAAATAAAAGCAGGGCAAAGGTTTAATGACATCTTCCCAGAAAACTCTGGAGATTGATTGGTGCAGTCTTAGGAAGAGTAAGCTGATGGGGGATCTTATTTCTGTCTTCAGCTTCTTACTAGTTGATCTAAAGGGAAGACAGAGACAGACTCTTTTCAGAGGTGCACAATGACAGGGCAAGAAGCAATTGGTGCAAGATGCAAGAATGGAAATTCTGGTATGATAAGAATTAGGAAAAAGTAATGATGAGGGTGGTCAAAGAATGCAAAAGCACCAAAGAGGCCTTGAAATTCCCATTCTTGGAACTACTCAGCACCTGACTCAACAGGACACTGAGCAACCTTTGAAAGGGGTTTTGGAACAGAAGTGCCAAAGTTCCCTTTCAACCTAAATTACACTATGGCAATCTAAGGAATACATGGTTCTGATGTATCTTGTTCTCTGTTCTGACCAAACCTCCAAAGATCAATCACTCAGTTTAGGTTTAGCTGAACTGTCCAATTTTAAAAAAGAAACAATGGTTAGATCAGGATACCACCAGTCAGGACAGACAGATCCACAGTGTTCACTCTGGTCTCTGATTCCATCCTCAATACACTGTGTGACTGTGGGAGTGCCGCTAATGCGACAGATTTCATCCTAGCAAGATATTTTTCCACCTCCCTGGGATGTTGAGAGGTTTAGCAATGACTGTTTGGAGGTCCTACTGAGACAACAGCCAAAAGAACATTATTATTTAGGGTGACCATATTTCCATAATAAACACACGGGACATTTTTAGTGTCAGTATTTCTCATGATTGCAAAACAGTCCAAATGTCCCTTTTATGGTGTTCTGAAAATGTTGGCTTTTGATTATGCCTCAATATGTATATATTTGCCAGAGCAAGGACATGGGGTTTTATTTTGCCAGGTACCACCACATTCTGATGAGGTTCATTAATACAGCTGATTGGAAAAGGCCGTCTCTTGTCCCTGTGGTAAATGCCATTATTTTGACACTCAGATTTTGGACTCCAGTAGGGTCAAAGAGAGGAAAAAAAAATAATACCTAAACTCTTACAGGATGTAAATATTAAAAAAAATAATTTTTTTTTGTTCTTAAATCAGAACAAATCCTATAGTTCACAGCGACAGAGCTGCACATTCAGGAAAAGGGAGACTGACTGGGACAAGGGCCTGAGGTTTAGATTTCCTAGAAAGTACCAAAGGAGCTCTTTAAAAAGCAACCATTTATCTTCACCTGAAAAAAACCCACAAATTTCAGGACAGCAAAGTAAAGTTTCACTGTGACCCAGTGAATATCCTCAGAATCTCCTCACACACAGAAGGTATTGAACAAACCCAACTTCAAGCAGAAGATGGGACCAGATGGGAACCTCAGTGAACCAGATGAGCAAACAGTGAGTTTGGGTGCATTTTTGCACATCTGTCTTTGCCCTTCACTAATAGGGATGTTAGGTGCACCTTTTTTAAGCATGTTCTGCTCAGTTTAGAGTTGCATCTTTAACAAACATTGTGTGGTTACGAAATTTGAACACTGATCATGTTAAAATCAATTAACAGGAAAACACTGGATGAGCCAGATTTTCTAAAGGAAGCTGCTGAACAATAAGAAAAAGTAAGTTTTGTCTCACAAGAACTGAGCCAGATTGAGAGAACTGCATCATATCAAGTGTACTTTGAAACACTTTGCTTTTCACATATTCATTTCTGACTATTTTCTTCCAGCTTAAAATTTCTTGTAAACTGAATCAGAATACTGACATGAAAAGCCTGGGAGTTTATTACCTCAATGTAGCATTAGCTCAGGAAGTCAAAATCAGGCGGTCTTAGCTTTAAGCCAGAAAATCTCTTTGGAAGGTAAGATTCTAGTAATTCAGAGGACTTGTTCATAGCTTCATAGCATGAAAACATCCTGCCATTACATAGAAAGCAAGGCTCCACATCAGCAGTTTATTCCAAGTTATTCTCTTCTGACCTGCCTCAGAGCCAAGACCCAAATCTAACATTCAAGGCTTGAATCATGCATTACAAGATAAAACAAAGTCCCCAACGTCCTCCTCCCTCCTCCAGCTAAATAAAACCAAAATTATTTCAGGCAGAGAAGTCATGAACAAGCCAAACATAGCAAGGCCATAATGTGCAGCCTGACATTGTTGGCTTTAAACAAACAAATAATTGCACATTCATTTTGACAAACATCTGAAGAGCTGCACTGCACAGAAAGAAGAGTCCAGGAGCCAATATTAATTCCCAGGGCAAGTACGTTGGCTTTGGTGGAATTACTCAACAGGTTTGCAGAGCCATTGTGCTTCTCTCACTTCCAACAATATCCAAGCACATCTGAATCACATTCTTTTGCTAACCGTTTCCTCTCTCCCTGTACAAGAGCAGCCCTGCTGAAAGGAGCAGGCTTTGTTATCTTTTCTGCCTACTCCAATATTTCAAGTACTTTGGGGCCTTGCTAGTCCCCTTGAACAGCAGCCATTTCTTGGTTTATTCGGCATAAATTATACAATTATGTTTCATATCATCACAAGGCATCCACAAATGAATAGCAGACACCCTTTTGCACTCAGCCTATTTAAACAGGATGCCGACAGAGAAAAGAATGTGTAATACAATGAGTGCACACTATTTCCAAAGGCAAGAGCCCTTTTACACCTGCATAAATAGAGCTGGGCCTGGCTGGTTGTAGAGGCATTGTCTCTTCCAGTTACATGCCCAGCTGTTATACCAACCATTGTTTTCTTTATGGTTTGATGTGCTGGTTGCCTTCCACATTGACTTAAACCTCTACCTGGGTGATTATATTTGTGAAAAGAGAGACAAGTAACAATAGAAAGTAAGAATATACTGCAAAGACATTGCTGGAGCTCTTTAATACAGCAAAGAGAAGTTTCACTGAATAAATATGCTGCTGAACCTGACCCTTTGGTTGCCATAGATGTGAAAAGCAACTTGTTTCAATTCCTACACTGGCTATTGTGAAATTTGCTATAAATAGTTCCAGTGTCAATAGACTTCAGATTTTACTGACCACTATGGCTCTGAGCTCCGGCTGAACACCTCTGTTCATAGTTCAGGTGCAAGCCATAATCTTCAGGTTTCCTCCAGGATCACTTTTGAGACACTCTCCCTCTCACATCAGCTCTCCAGAGAGCCTCAGTGACTCTTCTCTTTCCCTCTGATGGGGTCTGGCCCGGATGTTGCAAACAGTGATGTGGTAGAGCCTGGGAATTCAGATGGATCAGCCTGGACATTGAAATGGATCACCTTGGACACTGAAAGCCTTTTCAACCCTAGCCTAGTTGCCAGGCTTATATTCAGACTTCCTGATCTGGTCTTTAAAATGGCCATGGGTGCCTGCTCTTGTTCAAGTGTATGACTCAACAGATCCTGATCCCAGAATTAATCCCTGGAGGGAAGCTCTCCAGAAAAAACATGGAACCTGAATCTATCTTGGGTATCAGAGGTGGTTCCCCAAACCTAGCCATGGTGATAAAAGGTTTTGTGCACAACTTGTCATGAATACACTGTGGGAGGAAAAATATAGAAGAAACATGAATTCTCCAGACACTGCAGTATGGATGGGTGAAATGCCCCATCATCAGCTGTCAGCTGCCATTGGATGATCAGAAGATTTTGATATTTAAAACAGACCTTTAAACCAGATGCAGTGTTAAATTAAAAGCTATAAACCTGTTTAATTGTTTGGCATTATGCAAGGAACGGCTTGTTTAATTAGAAGGTATTTGGCAATCTGTTAGGTTGTAAAATGTTTGACAATATGCCAGTCAGACCCTTGAAGCAATAATAGCAACATAGGACTTGTGCATGTTGTACATTTTGTGCCACATGTGGGGTACATGTCTTACAATGGAACCATTCTGAAGTGGATTTAATGGCTGGAGAAGGTGCCAGCTGAGCAATGCAATTATTTTGCAAAATAGCTACTGCATAAGCAAAGTCCATGAAGGATTTCTCCAGGCATTATCCATGCAGGACATCTCTAGTTTTGGTCACAGAATCACAGAATAGTAGGGGTTGGAAGGGACCTCTGGAGATCATCTTGTCCAACCCCTCTGCTTGAGCAGGTACCCCTAAAGCAGGGTGCACAGGACTGCGTCCAGGCGGATTTTGAATGTCTCCAGGGAAGGAGACTCCACAACCTCTCTGGGCAGCCTGTTCCAGTGCTCTGTCACCCTCACAGTAAAGTTTTTTCTCATGTTTAAGTGGAACTTCCTGTGTTCCAACCTGTGCCCATTGCCCCTTGTCCTGTCATTGGGCACCACTGAAAAGAGTCCGGCCCCATCCTCGACAACGTCCACTGCTCTCCCTTCACCTACCCAGCCAGTCATGCCATCATAGAAGGCTATCAGGTTGGTCAAGTATGATCTTCCCTTGGTGATTCCATGTTGACTACTTCTGATAACCTTCTTTTCCTCTACATGCTTGGAGATGACCTCCAGAATGAACTGTTCCATCACCTTTCCAGGGATGGAGGTGAGGCTGACTGGCCTATAGTTTCCCAGGTCCTCCTTCTTGCCCTTTTTGAAGACTGGAGTGAAATTGGCTACCCTCTAGTCCTCGGGCGTCTCTCCTGTCCTCCATGACTTTTCAAAGATGATGGAGAGTGGCTTGGCAAGAACATCCACCAGCTCCCTCAGCACTTGTGGGTGCATTCCATCGGGGCCCATGGATCTGTGAGAATCCAGTTTGCCTAAATGATCTCTAACCCTATCCTCCTCAACCAAGGGGAAATCTTCCTTTCTCCAGATTTTCCCTCTCTCCTCTGGGGATTGGGATGCCTGAGGGCCAGCCTTAGCAATAAAGACTGAAGCAAAGAAGACTTTCAGTAACTCTGCCTTCTCTGCATCCTGCGTCACCAGGGCCCCTACCTCGTTCAGCAGCAGGCCCACTGTATCCCCAGTCTTCCTTTTACTACTGATGTATTTAAAGAAGCCCTTCCTGTTATCCTTGACATCTCTCGCCAGATTGAGTTCCAAGTGGGCCTTGGCCTTCCATGTTGCATCTCTGCATACCCTGACAACATTCCTATGTTCCTCCCAAGTGGCCAGTCCCTTTTTCCACATACTGTAAACTTCCCTTTCCATTTGAATTTTTCTTGAAGCTGTTTGATCATCCACGCAGGTCTCCTGGCTCCTCTGCTTGCCTCCTAGGGATGCACCAATCTTGAGCTTGGAGGAAGTGGTCCTTGAATACTGACCAGCTCTCTTGGGCTCCCCTGCCTTCTAGAGCCCTAACCTGTGGGATTCCTCCAAGCAGGTCTTTGAAGAGGCCAGAGTTGGCTCTCCTGAAATCCAGGGTTGTAACCCTACTTGCCACCCTGCTTCTACCACACAGGATCCTGAACTCTGCCATCTCATGGTCATTGCAGCCAAGGCTACCCCCAGCCCTCACATCCTCAACCAGACCTTCTTTGTTTGTTAGTGTAAGGTCTAGCAATACATCTTGCCTCATTGGCTCCTCCACCACCTGCATTCAAAAAGTTGTCCTCGATGCTCTGCAGGAATGTCCTAGATTGTGCATGCCTCAGGCATGGTCCTCAGGCTCTCCCACTCTTACCCCCTGCACTAGAGTGCTTGGCACTGCACACATTGGGAACCTCTGGATTTTTTTACTAACCCCAGCATTTATCACTCCTTGGTACATGACTCAAAGCACCTCTCTTAAATCAGGCTTTTAATGGCCTACTCTCTCATCTGGTTGAAGGGGTGGACAGATAAAAGACATTAAGATAAAATGCTACTCTCTATAGTGCATTAGCTTTTCTGTGATTGCCTGTGTGGAACACGATACTACAGACATCGACAGCATGACTCCCACCCAGATAAATATGAGCAAGCCATCCACATGCAGACATTTCTGCTCATTATTGTGTTCCCTGCATGCATTTTAAAAAGTGAATGTTTAGCAGATACCAGCACAGTTCTTTGCCTTTTCAGAGGGGTAAGCTGACTTCATTGTGTTGAACATGTTGATACAAAAATAAACAGATGACAACTCAGTAATTTCACTGATTGGAAATGTGAAGGGATCAGGTCCTTTGGGGTTATATCAGGTAACCTGGCTTCTAGTCAGAGCAGCTTTTCCTTGTGTTTTTTTCTGGCTCTTCTGATTTTGTTCTAGCAGAGAAAGAAAATGGGAATAATGGAAAATACATGAACAGAGCTGCTCAAAAAAGGTCAGTGCATAGTTTCATGTTAGAAATAGGCAAATTTGAATCCAGCTTGGCTCAGCAAAGCATTCTGATACTAACAACTACATTTCTGGCATGAGAGAAATAACAACTAATAATTTTGATTTCTTTCCTTTTGTTCTTTAAATGCTAAAATATTATGTGTCAGTGATAATGTTCTGATTTGCTGTTTGAACATCAGTTATTACAGTACATTAATGTGAGCATCCTTTCATACTTAACACAATGTTTCAGCATTGAATGGAACATATTATCTTGGAGTCAATTCTCAATAAAGACATTTCAAAATATTGGAATTCTTTGCAGGCTGGAAATTTTGGGGTTTTGGCCAGCACATATGAGCAAACTTCCTGAATCTTCAAATGTAAACTTTCAGATCAATTTCAATTTGTTTTTTATTTGATATCACACAGTTGGGTAATTATTTATTTTTAATATTATTCCCTGACACTGTTCTTTTTTTGCTCAGTAAGCTGATAACCTCAGGATATTTGATTTTTACTCCTGCTCTAGATTACCCATTGTGCTGTCAGCAAGTGGCTTCAATTTTCTGTGCTTAAGTTCCCTACCAGGAAAATCATAAAGCCTGCTCTAGAGCTAGACCTTGAGAGACGTTACCAACCGTATCTTCCTCCATCCTGCTTTTAAAGACCTACAGTGGCAGAGACTCCAAACCCTTTCCAGGCAATCTATCCCTGTGGTTTTTTTCCTTCCTCTTAAAAAGTTTTTCCTCTTGTCTAACCCAAACAACCACTACTGCAATTTAAGGCCGTTACTTCTTGACTTATCCCTAGTGGATAACGAGAAGAGTTCATTACCTCCCTCTTTGCGGCAGTCTAACATATTTGAAGACTGTTATCACGACTGTCTCACAGTTGTCTTTTTTCTAGACTAAACAATCCAAGTTCTGTCAGTCTTTTCCACAGAAGTTCTATTTTCAGTCCTTCTCATCATCTTTGCCATTTTCTGCTGGATTGTCTTTCATGTAGCCACCATAACACCATCTTCTTTCTGCCACCTTTGTGATTTTATCTTTGTAGCTGGAATGATTTTTCTCCAGGTGCACATGTATCAGCTGGCATAAATCAAACTTGAGGTGGTGTGGCATTGCTGTTATATCCCTACTAAATAACAACAGCATGCCATGAACCAGATCACCAGAGGTTACTGACGTAACATCAACTCAGCCATAGACATCAGGTCTCCACATTGAAATATGGAGAGATTAAGTAACAATAGTCAGCTCAAGCTGATCATTGGCATGAAAGGCTTTTCTTTTTCTTTTCTTTTCTTTTCCTTTCTTTTCTTTTCTTTTCTTTTCTTTTCTTTTCTTTTCTTTTCTTTTCTTTTCTTTTCTTTTCTTTTCTTTTCTTTTCTTTTCTTTTCTTTTCTTTTCTTTTCTTTTCTTTTCTTTTTTCTTCAAAGAAGAATTCTAATGAAAAAATGTGAGAATGATGTCTATAAGTAAAACATCACTGGGATGTAGGAAACCTCAAGAAGTTGGTTGCCTTTGAAAATATTGGAGGGCATTGTTTTCTTGTCAGGTTAAAATAGTGATTTTTAGTTTATTAAAATCAACTGTTTGAAAATCTGAAATTATTAGGGAAAAAAGGATGTCTAGCAAGTGTGTCTAACTATATGAAAACCACCAACCAGGTCTTTAACTTGTGGTATGGCTGCTATTTCCATCTGGCTCATTAGCAAACATTTCAGCAATACAAAATTCCAAACTACTCTGATCTAGTATCATAAGCAACAAACTTTACCACACCTATTATATTCCTAAATATACTCTCCAGAATCACCATGAAGTGACAGATCTAACACGCCAGGGCTAACTAACATTTATGGTGTTCCTCAGTATACAACAACACAAAGTGTCTATTATATAAATCTGGGCTGCTTTTTCATGCCACATAGATCTCTGAATAAATACAACTTAAAAGGGAAGATAATTATTTCAGCACAAGTCTTAGTATGGAGATTTGGAGAAAGGAGGTAAATATTTATTCCTACATTTATTTCTTGGAAAGCTGTCTTGGCTGTAAACTGTTCCAGGCTTGTAAATTCCTCTCTGAAAGCTAGTCACAGGCATATCTCAGATAGGTGCAGAATGCACTTTTGTTTCAGATAAGCTATATATGCTTCAGAGACTTATCTGGCTCTCCCCTAAAGGTCTTCAGTTGCAAAGTTGAGCTAGAATTATCCTGACAAAAACCTTCTATACCTGATTTTTTTCTCCTTTTCCTTGAAATTAGAAGAACAGCATTTCAGATTATTCCTCCAGTACACTCTCTTGCTGGCCGTGATCAGAAATAGGAAATGTAATAGAAAGCAAAATTGAGCCACTGTGTATTAAAAAGGCACATATGGAGTTATGGGCAAAGTATCCCAGTGGACCTGGTTTAGTCAAACCCAAGTGACTGGGGTCCATCCAGAAAAAACTTAAGTCTCTGTCCTTGTGCAGGAGATCATGCACAGCAGGGTCACTGTGACACTTTCTGCATTTTTTTGTCCCTCTGCCCCTCTGCCGGGCATGCTGACAGCAAAGGAGATTTTGCCCTTTGTTTATTTTTGACTAAAGCTCAAATATTGACTAGTTCACCTTTTCCACTGATTACTGTAGTTCAAGAAAGGCCAGAGCACTGGTATACCCAGGGCAGGCTACAGTGAGCTTATGGGGAGTTGCCACCCTTTGCTGCTGTGTTCACGCAGGCATTGGGCACACAGGCACAAACCAGGCAGTCGCAGGGTAAGCAGTCAGCAGTCCTTCGGCTAAGCATTTTGCTTTGCTGGGCATGACTCTCCTAAACAGAAGTCTTCCATGTTAATACTGAAAATAAATCCTGTTGAAAAGAGCATCTCAGGCCTTGGGGAAAAGCCAAACAAACAAACCAACCCAGCCCTTTAAATTTTTTTTCTGAAGAATCCTGTCCTGCCTCATGGATGTTGCATTCCCTTTCATTGCATCATTAGCAATACTGCCTGGGAATATCCCTTTCCAGCTGGCAGCCTTGTGCACCTGCTGCATCAAAACCTCCTGTCCTGGGGTGATCTGAGCTGCAGATTGACTGAAAAATCAGCTGCTTTCATTTCTGCTTGTAACTGGAAACCGCAATGATAAAAAGCAGGTTGGATCCTCAAGCTGCCATTTAACCATTCCTTCTTCCAGGGATCCACTCAGAGATCATCTCATTACAGCCAGCTGGTTAGAGAAGGAACTGTGGGAATTTCACTGACGTTCATATTATTATCATCACTGTTTAACATTCACAAGGGCTTGGGACCTTCTGCAGATCCCACCCTCTTTGTGAATGCAAAACACATTAAAAAAAACCATGGTCCCAAAGAGCTTGTTATCTAGTTGGCAAAAAAAAGCCCATCCCCAAAACCACAGAGGAGAAGGGTTGCAATTGTAAAACAGAGACGGGGGGTGGGGGCTGTGTGTGTGTGTGTGTGTGCAATAAAACTCTAGTGCTGGGAAATACTGGACCTGTTAATATAGCACTGACTATGTTACATATGTGGTTTTAGCATTTAGTTTGGACATCTTCAGTTCTCACAGATCCTTATGTTTTATTGGTGGCCAGGAGCCAGTCCTTTTTATCAAAGATTATCAATTCATCCAAATGCCAGGTAAAGAGAGAAATCTTTCCCTCGTACCTCCCATCATTTCTGCTCTTCTCCTTTGGAGCATCCTTCCCCTCCAGCCAGTGGGGCATCTACATGTGCAGTGGGGCAATTCAACTTAAGTTCAGGGGAGAGGGCTAGTAATTTTCTGTCCATTCATCCCAGTGTCAGAGGAGACCTCCTCTCCTCACAGCTCCTGAAGGGTTTCTGGTAATCAGCGGGACCTTGTGCTTTTCCTCCTGGCGTCAGCAACTTTCCCCTTTTATCACATTTGCTGCTGACTCCTTCCAGTCTGCTGCTCCATGCAGCTGTCTGCCAAAACCAATATTCTCACAGCTGCCAGAGGCAGCTTAGACTGGCACATCATAAAAGGCAGCAAGGGCCACATTTCCAGATTAAAATAAACCCAGCCACTTCAGTGCCTTCTGACAATGTGTTTGACATGCCTGTGCTGTGGCCTCACTCCTTGGCTTTGACAAGACACAGACATAACCATGGCAGCTCACATGGGCATCTTGCTCCCTCTCCATATGCCCACCAGGAGTGGCCTGTAGGATGACACAGTGCCATAGATCTAATCCTGCTCCTCCCTCATACCCATCTTCTTTCCTTGGGATTAAAGGACTGTGGTTGAATACCAGACTGATCTTGTTGCCTTTGTTAGGACTTACTTCCTAGCTTTGCCATGATTAGGTGCATCTGCTGTTAGCTTATTTATTGCCACCTCCTGATATTGTAGGAATAGAAAGACACCTTGGCCATTACAGTACAATATATTTTGTTTTGGAAGGTTACCCTCTGTGTCCATCTGCAACTAGTAGCAAAAGGGAAGAGCATCTCTACACATTCCCAGTCAGCACTACATTCTTCTTTCCTGAGAAAAAAATGATGAAACTGGCACAGCAGCCTGCAATTCCAGAGGACAAGAATTCCTAACCCAGGTGGTCCTTTCCCATTTGCTGTTCCAAAGAAAACTTTGGCTTGTGAACAATGTCTAACAGAAAGAAATTCAATGCAAAACAAAAAGAGGGAGCCCTGGGCAGAACAGGATAAACAGTTCCTGAACTTTTTGCTTTGGGTAGAAAATATATTCACAGGCTTTGAAGGCATAAGGCCTCTTTGCATTTTTACTTAAGTCAGTCGGTAAAGTAATTTGAAATTCTCTGGGGAAAGGTCCCAGAGCATGTGTTTATGGGTCACTGAGGGTGAAAACTCTTAATCCCAGTCATAGGGTAGCAATCAGTGTTTACTGAAAACTCATCTTGCAAGGACACAAGCTCCTGCATGTCCCTCCTTAGCATGCTAATAGAATGGGGGCACATGGTGTGGCACACTAACCCCTTTTAAGGATCAACAGTGATCTAGGCATCTGTCTTTATCTGTTTCTACTTCTGACACCACAAAGCAGGCACAGTGTTTCAGGGCAAGCGCCATACTGTCTTACTGCTTATTTTTCCAGATTCCTACCTTACTGCTGTTCTCCCATTTGGTATACTACAAATGAGTCGACAAGTTCACAGAGTCACCTCCTCCTACCTCCCTTCACCCCAGGCTAGGATGCTTTAGACACAGAGATTGGTTCATAGGCTCAGTGAAACTTTATAGAAACCAAGAAGCATTGTCCAACCTCTAGACTGCTACCACCAGGAGGCTGGCATCAGTGCTGCTATGAAAATCACTGGGCATTTCCCATTACAATACTCACTAGCTAGTTGCTGTTGAATTTGCCAGACATTCACTATTTGAACTGAAGTCGTTCTTCTTTCTCCATACTCCCAGTGAATCTGTTCTTTTGAAACAAAGGCTTGAAGTTTGGCTGGAAAATGTCTTTAGGTGTAACCTTTTGTTGTCATATGAAAATCCACCCAAATTTGATCTGGTGAAATTAAAGACTATACCATGTCTGGAGCCAGAAGCTGTTTTTTAACATAGTAATGTTGATGTATTACATTTAATGACATTTCTAGCAGCTGCAGTTAGCGGATCTAATGAAGAACCTTTCTAGGTCTCTCTCATTGTGCCTCTCCCTGGACCTCTTCATTTGTGGGAAAATCTTTGGGGATAAAGAGCTGTTCCCTGACTCTTCCTGGGGTGGAAAACACATCTTGTGCTGGGTAGCTTATCCATTCACACCATCTTTATAAACTGATGGTGGGAATAACTCAAGTATTTTAGTGGAGTTAAAATGGTGCAAATACATTGTGAAATGCATCTTCCTTACTTACAGCCATCCAAATTCCTCATATTTTAACACAGTTATAAAATCAATGACATGACTCCCTCTCTAGAGCTGCCTGTGTCTCTACATCAAGCATGGAAGGACCTCAAACATTGTTTCGATACGATGTCTAAATTTTGCATGGGTAAAGTTAGTGCCAGTGTGAAAGAAAAGGCCCTGATAAATCTTGGCTATGGAAGCTGAGAATATTATGTATTTCAATCTATCAGCTGTCACTTGCATGCTTCATTAGCAAACAACTTTCTACTGTTTTTTTAACTTCTTAAAGCCATTTCTTAATTTCTGAGTAAAAAAATTTCCCATGAGAAGGCAGGGCTTGATCTCATTCAAAAGTCTTCCCTAGGAAATTTTTGATTTTTAAAGGATTTTTTTTCCAAGAAAATGAAGATAAAATATTTCCCATCAGCATTGCACTTTGTATCAGCCAGGATGTTCCTCATGCAAGTTGCAGTTCTGAGTTTGTTGTGACCTTGTCTTCTCCCGAGCTGAACATTTTCTCCACAAAAATATTTGAAGGGTTGTTTTTTTCTAATTTTAGTTGCCTAAAAGGCAAGCAGTTAGTCAAATGGCATATCTGGGTTCCTCATCTAGTCAGTACAAAGAGCAAAGTATCTCCAAACATGCAGTGACCTGTTGTATCTGAGATGTGGTGTTGAGGATGAAATGACTTGCACTCTAGATAGGCTCATCCCTCTCTTTTACTTATTTTAAAAGACAACATTTAGACAACTACCATTACAGGAAGTGAATCTGAGCCTCCCCTGACTGAAGTGTCCCAGTGCCTCAGGATACTCCTTACATTTGGATGAGAATTAACTGAAATCTGATAACACCTTTCATTCCACTGGGGGAGAAATTGGTACTCTCCTCTTCCGCTCTGACATGGGATAAAACAAGTATGTGAATTTCCCATGAGTCAGATATTTTTTCCCATCCATTGCTATTTTTTATGCTGTGATGCTATATGTGGAGTTGTACAAGAAGGAAAGCTTGCCAAAAATATCAGCTCTTCCTAACCAGCATGACAGATACAATATATGCAATACAGATGGAAGACAGTACAGCGCGGACACTTTTATAGCATGAAGATTCTCAGCACTATCAAAAGCAGACTGGAAAAACAATAGCTCTGATTTTCCTCCCATCTGTCCTGGTGTAAATCAGATATAAATCCAGGAAAGTTACACCTCTATAAAACCAAAAAGTGAGAAGAACTGGGAACTGGACCCATCTCACCTTCTAATCCGTGCAATAATTCAAGTTAACACCACGTTACAGACCAACTTTTATGAAAGGCAAGAGGAGAAATGGGCTTAAGTTTTATGTGGAAATTGAAGGTTTACATAAATTCCTGTCCTCCCCTTTTTATATGCTTACAGCTTCTGAAACTTAGCAAATCTAAGTTACAAAACTAGATTTTCTTTCAGGAAAAAGCTGTACCACCTTCACAACAAAATATGTAACCTAATCACTGCTGTCCAGGTTCCTCCCCAGCTCTTGTTTCTCCTTCCCCCTGAAACTACAGAACAATCTTCCTGATCTTCAGCCTGTTACAGTTCTTGACCTACCAGAAGTAAGATGGCAAATTGATACAGGAGCAACATGAAAAGAGATGACTGAGAAGGGGAGGAAGATGGCTGTAAAATCATGACTGGCCTGCAGAAGGTGAAAACAGAATAATTATTCACTCTCTTCCAACACAAGAAGAGGAAAGAATAAAACAAACTGTAAAGTTGAAGATAAAGTTAAAAAAAAAAATTGGTTCTTCATAGAGCATGTAGTTAAGCTGTGGAAATGCTTGCCACAAGAGATGGTGCAAAATAAAGTTTGCAAGAGCTCAGAAAGTTTTGGGGGGGAAAAAAAGCCAAATCTGTCAAGAAAAGTTAAATACTCCAACACATAAGTCACTTAAACCATATCATGCCAAAGCCTGAGGGGTATTCTGTAGAAATATCCCTACATATGCTCCCTGGACCACTATCCTGGACATTCAATGTAGTCTGACTTTGAACAGTTGGATGGACCTTTGGCCTGCCTGCACATGGTTGTTCTTATGTCAATGCATGGGATGCAACCTGCTGGGGCAATGTCTGCATCTCTTGATCTGGGAATGGGTATGACTGCACAATCCAAATGTTCCTCCAAAAACAACTCTTGACTTGTGTTCATCCCCAGATGTCTGGCATTGCGTGTTGCCTACCCAGCAAGCCAGTTGTAGGAGACCTGGCTGAGTCTTAGGTTCACATGGTAGCTTCCTTCGTTTCTTGTTGATCCTGTCAGTCCCACATCCTGCTTTCAGCTGCAGAGTGACTCAAAATCCTCTTGACAATCCTTCAAGGCTGCGGTCCAGAACCCCAGCATTCAATAATCATGCTATCCAAGCCATTTAAATCATGGATAAAGAAAGAACAAAGTGAAATCTGCTCTCTGAGCCCAGCTGCACATATAATAGAGGGTTTTTACAGCCTAACCCCAATGGGGCATTGCAAACTCTTGTTGACTCAAGAAGCCAGAAGATATTCTCCACAGGAGAGAGTGCAATTCTGGTGTACAACCCATCTGGATCAATGCAGAAGGAAACAAGGCAGATGAGAAGAAATATGTGGGACATAGCTAGAGGATGAAGGCATAAAAACTGGCCCGAGCAGGACCACAGCAAATTTCCCAGTAATACAGCATCATCAAAATGAAATCCTTCTTGAGACAGAGTAGAGCATAGGACTGGAGAGCAAAGGGTCTGTGCATGCTGGGGAAAGGGCCAGATGACTGACTTTGCAATGCCTGAAATCAAACATCTGTTAAGGATTGTACGTGACAAACTCTTTGCAGAGAGTTAATGAGGTCACTAGAAATGACTCAACATAATAAATTTAATGAGGCAATAAAAGTAATTAGAAATGGCCTGGCTTGTAAGAGTTTGGGTCTGAACTTCCTCACAGTTCAGGGCTGTTTGGATTGAAGGCTTTTGGCTTGGCCCATTACAGAGGGAGAAGTGAGGAAGTAAACTGGAATTCATATCTATTGTCTGCCTTTTACATGGTTGGGTGTGTTTTCAAGATGGTGTTTAGCCTGATCTCAATTCTGTTTTTGAAGCAGACACTGCAGGCATATTACATGTACAACAGCTACTTTTTTTGACTTTGTTTAGAGGAGCAGGTATTTAGATTTTGTGACACTGAAGACCACAAAATGCTGAACAATAAGAAAGATGCAAGGCTAGGAACGATTCAGCCTCAAATCCTCTAAAATTGGGATTTGGCTATGCAAAATGTACACAGTGATATCCACTATGTAATCCACCCACTTCTCAGAACTTGCAAATCCATTAGTGTCTAGCCCTTAATTACCATCTTCACTGGTCTGAATGTTTTTCAGATTCTGGAATTAGATGACAACACAACTCAGAAGTACTTTGTCTATGGACATATACCTATCTCCCATCTAGATGGGCAGATATGGGCAGCCACAGCTACCTAAAGCCTTGGAGAGTCCTGTAGCCATTAATACTTGTCTTAAGCACAGCAAACACATTTTAGTATGATGATGTCTATTGGTTAAAGACCTGTCCTGTAGTGTTAGTTCAGATTTCCTGAAGGTAACCCTAGAACCGGTATCCATCCTCTGGGACAAATGTTCTGGCCACAAGATTGTTACCACTGCTTTGTTTTTTAAAAAGAAACAGCCCCATTTGGGAATCTTTGTGGAAAGAAGACTTAACAAACTGTATCCTGAATGGAGATATGTCTTTATAGCATATTGGTCTCCTACTGTAAAAGAACCTGCAAGGAGGGAGGTGGACACTTAGTCTTAGTGGAAGGATCTCTGCAGGCAGCCAGAGGGATCTGCCACCCTACACTTACAGAAGATGCTCGAGTGTTTACTCTGGAGGTTTGAATTACACTATTAGCAGAAGATGAAAGTTTCAGTATAGCTGAAATGCAAAGTTCTAGGTGTCTAAATTAGACACACTAGATATTCTCCTGCATTAATACTTATATAATATTCTATAATAAATTACATATGCATTGCATAAGTCAGCACGGTAGTTAATTCTTGGAGACCAAAGTGATCTCTCATACATGGTACAGCTCAAACTGAAGTTAAAGGTAGAAATCATGTGCCATTCCCTCACCTGTGCTCTGCCAAAAGTCTGTACAATCATGGCAGCCCTTTCTGATATTACTATCTAGGTATCATCCTATACAGGTAAGCTGAGAAACAGATATGTTAAGAAAGACCAAAAATAATCATGAGTTTGAGGATGGGTAGGCTGAATTATGCACTCCACACTTCAGCCTACTGAAAGCACCCATGTTACGCATGTGGCACTGCCTTCACTTAATAATTGATTTCAAACTAACTATTGATCCATTCAGAACATGCCCTTCTTATTTCAGGTATTAGCACAAACTGCCTCATGCGGCATCTGAAATTTGGGCTTCTGTGCTGGTTTTGGGTGGAATAGAGTTAATTTTCTTCACAGTAGCTAGTATGGGGCTGTGTTCTGGATTTGTGCTGAAAACAGTGTTAATAATACAGAGATGTTTTAGTTACTGCTGAGCAGTGCTTACACAGAGTCAAGGCCTTTTCTGCCTCTCACCCCACCCCACCAGCGAGTGGGCTGGGGGGGCACAAGGAGCTGTGAGGGGACACAGCTGGGACAGCTGACCCAGGGGATGTCCCATACCATATGACATCATGCTCAGCACATAAAGCTGGGGGAAGAAGGAGAAAGGGGGGGATATTTGGAGTGATGGCATTTGTCTTCCCAAGTAACTGTTACGCGTGGTGGAGCCCTGCTTTCCTGGAGATGGCTGAACACCTGCCTGTCCATAGGAAGGAGTGAATGAATTCCTTGTTTTGCTTTGCCTGCATGCACGGCTTTTGCTTTACCTATTAAACTGCCTTTATTTCAACCTTATTTCAAGAAGTTTTCTCACTTTTACTCTTCTGATTCTCACCCCCATCCTGCTGCAGGGGGAGTGAGTGAGCGGCTGTGTGAGGCTTAGTTGCCAGCTGGGATTAAACCATGACAGCTTCCTTGCATGCTTGATCAAGGCTTGGAGGCCTGGGTTCCCAAGGAAAGAAAGCTGCTTCCAGGTTTTAGTGGTTTTGTTGAACCAATGGATAAAACAAATCATTAACACCTCAGCAGAATGACTTTTGGACCCTGCTGTCGTTAAGAAAAAACACTGCAAGTCCAAAATCAACTAAGGCCAATGCTGCAAGTCCAAAATCAACTGAAGCCAATGGGAGCTCTTTCATACCTTTGACTTAAAGGTGCCATGTGTCAAAATCTGAAATATGCAATGGAGACATCTTCACACTTGTACACAAATAAGACTTGTCTTAGGCAATAACACACTCTTCACACAGCTGCCTTCTTCCCTTTTACTTGCTTAACTTCTATTGCTGTCTCTTATTGGTTGTTTAATCCCACAGCATCAACCCTACCAACGCTGCTCCCACATTCAGAAATACCTACCCTGGCAGGGACAGTGGAGTGTATGGGATGATGTTTAATTCAAACATGGAGAAGGTAAATTATGCTATAAGATCCGTGAGCACCAGGGTCAGCAAAGGAAGATATCCATTGTCTCTGTAGGCTGGCAGGACTGTGCCGCTTCCCCGGCCTTACCGAGAGCCCACATATGAGGATTGCTTCAGAGCAAAAGGGTACAACTTCAGCAACCCAAGCCAATGATCTGCAGATTTAAAACTAAGTACCACCTATCTTGAGCAGGGGAGCTGTTATATCATTGAATGTAGCACTTTTTCTCATGCGTGGAACACATTTTTATTTTGTCACATCATTTGTAAATCTCCAGTAATGGTGTAAGATTTTTATCTCCAAGCTTTTTTTTTGTGTTTGGTTTTCAACAAGGTAAATGAAAAAGCCATCTCGCTTGGCTGAGTTACAGAGCATTAACTTCAAGGGCATTCTTTCATTTCCAACCTTCTGTTGCTTTTGACATAAATCTTGGGAGCTGGACTACTTAGAAAGCAGCAGGACACCCCAGTCAACATTTCCTATTCTTTCCTTTCAAAATATTCTTGTTTTCATTATAAGGTACTCTCAGAAACGGGAAGGTTTTATTAATTTTTTTTCTGCAATGCTACAAATATGAGGAGATCAAGAGCAAAACCAGTGTCACACAAAATCTGTAGCCGCTAAAAGTGATCCATTGAGTTGTGCTACATTTTGCATATGTGTGTATTTAACCTCCTTGTTACTACGGGATTTTTTGTTACTCTTACTTCCCCCTCTTCCAAGTGCTGATGGAGTTTTAAGATTCCAAGGCTAAGATATTTTAAACTTCAGTATTAACTGTATGTTTCCCCTGGGATATCCTAGGTAAACTAAATGCTGATTTTCTTGGCATGCTCTGCTAAGATTTTACTGGTATCAACATTTTCTGCGTCTTGGGTCACATGGCAGCAAAGTTCCTTCTGAAAGTTCAACAAAACCTACACTAAGAAAAAAACATTCTCCCCTCATTTTAAGCCATTATAAATTAGGCTGTAGGCATAGGTGAAATTAGAAGAATTATTACAACGTGTTTATCTGTATACAAGAACCAAACATGGGAAGGTATGGCTCAGGACTCCAGAGATCACAGCATTAGAGAGAAACAAAATATAGAAGAAACATATCCTTTTCAAAGAAATATTTGTATGCACACAGAGATATGCCTATGTGTGTGACTATATATGCATATCAGCCAAAATATGACTGAAAAGTATTAAAGTGAAAACCCTGCAAAAAGGGTATGACAGAGAGATCTCACATGTCACTTTTTTATCATGTTCCCAGGCTGCTTTAAATGCAGCTGTAATACCAAACTACAAAGGGCAATTTTGAACGTAGTGTCTATTTTGAGCACATGTATGTACACATAAATATTAGGAAGTGTGTACATGAATATGTGTCTTGTTCTGAGAAGACCTACCTACCCTTCAGCAAGATGTTGTACAGGTTCTCACGATTGTTGTCACTGAGCTTTCCAGGCCCTTTGTGATTTTTGCAGCCAATACTTGGGTTGCTATTTTTGGTGGGTTTTATGGTACCATATGCTCTCATGTCATGCACCAAATTAAAGGCATAACTACTAACAAGCACCCATGTGTATGTAGCATCTAGGATTCAGAAAGGGAAAGAAGGAAAACCAACCACTTCTTCCATTGGGAACGGCCTGTGGGAGGCAAGACTGGGGGCTGAATTCAGGCATAAATCTGTTCCCAGTTAGGTGGGAATTCTCATTCCTTTTAGACTGTTTGAATCTTTCAGTAAGAACATTTCACAACATAATATTGTTTTAGAGTAATTAGCAGATATTTAAAAAAAAAACACCATCCCCCCAAACCTAATCAAAGCATCTTAGTATGAAAATACAGGTAATTAATGGGAATATGTTTGACTATGTAAACAATCCCACTTGGAATAGATTTTAAGTTTTGAGGCTGGACTATAAATACTTTACACACAACTTTCCGTATAATCAACCTTCAGCTGGGGCCTGAGTGAATAACTGATCTGTTTCAGCTTACCTTCCCATCTGCTCAGCTCTACCAGTGCTGTCTGCCTTGACATCCTGCTCTGCTGTTTCTCTAAAAACACGACCATTCACTATACTCTGTAAGGTCCTTTCAGAAGGCTCAGTCTTTCAAGGATGCCTTCAGCTAGCCTGGTAAAGATTCTGCTTAGGGATGAGGCAGTATTTTACTGGAAAGTGGAACTTTTGGAGACCAGACAAGTCTGCCTGTTGGAAATTAATTTGCAGCTGCTGGTAGAGGAGGCACAAAGGTGTTAATCTGTGATGGGGAAAGGCAAATTTATTATATTTAATTTTATTTAGTTTAAAGATGTTAGTAAGTCATATGTGCTTCTCAATCCTGTGGTCAATGTCTTGGTGGGGGAAGAGTTCTTATTGAGTACTCTTTGGGAAAGGAACTTCTTACGGGCTTTCTTATATAGTGGAAAAATATCTAACAAGTTTCTGTTACAACTGCAATGACATCACAATAGAAAAAAGCACCACTGGGGAATTTTCTGTAAAGAGGTTTAAAGGACTTTCTAGAAGGAAGTGATAAAGGAATCTTCATGGTCAATGTCCACAATGTATCATGTTGAGAATGAAACCTCAGATGAGAAGAAAGAACCATCTTGACAACACTAGTCATCAAGAACTCTCAATGCCCAGCACTATACTCTTCAATAATGCAAATTGTTCTAGGTTTATTTCCAAGTGTCAAAGACCTGTACAGGATTGGATGCTTATGTCTAGATTGCCTCTCACATGGGGACATCTCTCATCCATGCTCACAAATACACTAAAAGTTTAAGGGTCCCTATGTGCTCATGAGTGCTTCCTGGTGCATTGACCCTTCGGAAGTTTCTTCTGGAATGGTAATTGAGGAAATCACAAGATTGCATTATTTATGGAGATCATCTGGTCTCACAGTTCACTATGCAATATGGAAACAACATGTAGCTGGATATCAAAGGCCATGACAGCTGCAAAGGGCCACATCTTTTTCCAATATCACTGCTTTGAGGGGGGGAAAAATGTCTCCTTTCTGAGCTCTTCTGGATCACTGATTTGACTCATAGCCTGTAAGGAAGGTCTGCAAATCAAAAGGTATCAGTGAATGGTTTGTGAGTTATTTTGTGAACAAAGTACAGATCATTGAAGCCAAGTTCCCTTCTGTTTCTAATCACTTCTCCCTTAATTTAATCCCTTTACAGTAAGAGAAAATACAGAATGAGTGAATGGCAGAGTCTACAAAGCGATGGTCAGCAAGGTGAGACAAAGAGCAGTTGATTGTGATCAAGCCTGAACTAGACTCAAGGCTAACTGTGTGGTTGACAAAATACAGGTAGGTCTGAACTCAGTTAGCACATTCCTCAGTGTGTAGGGAACATGGCTGAAAAGGGTAGGAGCAACACAGTTCTGAAGAAATCAAATGATCTGATTTGACTCACATCAGTCCCTAATTTGCAGTTTCTAAGTAAGATCAGTGGAAAAAGCAGTAAAGTTGGCAATGTGCTTCTGTTGCCCATGGCAAAGAAGCCGCACCCTTGAGCTGCATCATTTGGAGTTCTGCTGTCGTTATAGTTTGAGTCCATGTAGTACAAAGGCAAGGCCTGGCAAGTTGAGGAGAAAAAAAAGGCAGGCCTGTGGCATACCCAGAAGGGCCACAACACTGCCTAAGTTTCTGAGCATAGCCATTTTGATTAAAGAACAGCAGAAGGAGAGTTACTCGTATCTCAGGCAGTCCTGATAGTTGCAAAGAGATCTTTAATTCCATGGCACTGATAAAGCAGGCCAAAATTTGCTTCAGGTTTTTATTTTCTTCCACCCTGCAGCTCTCTTTTCCTTAAAGAGATACTGAGAAAATCTGTGTAAGTTGCTGCAGAGCAGACAGAAGACATGCTGCTCATTTTGCTTGCTTATTCCTTCTGGACTATGCCAAAAAAAGGTGTGGAACTTGTTACTTTGCAAATTCTTCCCTGAGAAAACACTTGACTGATGCTGAAATATGACTACTTGGCTTCCTAGGCCGTCAATTCTATAAGCAAAGGGAGTGGCAATAAAGGTAGTAGCACAAATACAATGAAGCTGAGGGTGGCTTTAGGATGGGATCACATTCCACATACAGTAGTCAGTCTGACTTCCTGGTAGAGGAATTCCTAGAAAAAGAAGAAATTGCTGTTTTTCTGCCTTTCTGTATGAAGACTTGGGGAAACAGAGCTTTCCTCCTGTGCACCTCTGTTCTCATCACAGATGTTTGTGTCCCAGTAAATATTCTTCAGTGCTTTGATGATCTCAGTTTCAAAGGCTGCAGAGAAAAGTCTTCCACTTCTCTGAGACTGTCCCACTAACAGATCTCTCTGTTAAGCTATTCTATGTCCCCATAGCTTCCTTTCCTTAACTACACTGATCCTACCTTCTCAGACTGTATGAAATCATTCCTTTTATATAGGATTTTTATTTTACATCTCATATAAGGAGGAGAAGTAGTTGCATGCATGCACTGTCCCATCTTCATTCTGTGGGTTATTTTTGGACGTACCCGGAGACCATTAATGTTGATAACGTTGTATTTCTATGTGGCATTTCTTAGCCACATTTATGTGCTCTTGGCCACACACCATGCGACTGCAGTGGTGAATGCATTGTAAGACATAGACAGAGATGGAAGCAAGAGGATTAAAAAAATAAATGTGAAATAGAACTGTAGATAGATTTGACATCCCAACATTTCCTTATCCCTCAGCAGAAGCATTTATTATTTGTACATTGCCAACAGTGTAGAAAATGCCTTTTCCAAATTCCCTGCATTGAAAGGGGGATAGTTTGACCAATGAGGGGGATCCTAACATAATTTGTACAAATTGGACCTTCAGCTTTGAAACCTCTAAGCCACAAATATGTCATATGTCTACAGTTATCATGCTTAAGAAACAAAATGTGGCATTCTACCAGCTTCAGACTGGATATAAAGGCCATATTACTGTGACCCAATGTAGAAATGATGAAGGCTCCAATCATTGAAAGGCACAATGCTAAAGGAGTTGGCAATCAGTCTCAACAGGCTGGATGAGAAATACAGATATTTCTGTTTAGAAGGGAACTGTTTTGTGTTCAGACCTCTTGACTTCCTCCAAGTTCTAGAGATCTTAAACCTGAGTCTGCTGCAGTATGTGTCAGGAGGTCTTTCTGCTAACCCCAGAGTGTTTTGGATGGGCAATGTTAGCTTTGAAGCTGGTAAAAGTCTGAAAACTTTGCATAAAACAGGGCAGCTTCAAGATGGAGTTAAATGCAGTCAACTGTAGCCCTTTTCCTGACAGCAGAATAGGACTAACCACCATTAGTCACACTTGCAGAACAATTAATACACTTTTCCTTTGCTAAACAAATGCAATTTGCAAGATTAAACCATACAAAAGGTTGGAGGTGTTTTAACACATGCCGATTGTATTTGATTTCTTTGTCTCCAGATGGCAGTGAGTACAGAATGAGCCTGCATTTCTCAGTGCAAACATGAATCTCCACCTGCAGCCTCTGTATGCCACAAAGCCTGTGACTCATTCAACTGCTTTGCCCTGGCTGGGCTACTGCTGGGTTTGCATAACAGTGTTATTTGAGGACTGGGTCCCCAAGTGCTCCAACAGACAGGCCCAGATCTGCACATGGTTAAGTCAGAAGGCACATCAGGGATCTTTAACAAAATCTGACAACAGCCACTGAATTCAGGATTCATCTTCTGTCCCTGAAAGCCTATCTGCCCCAAAAGCTCTTAGAATAATGCCCAACACAACTCACTGACCTGCCTGCACTTGTATTTTATCCTCAGATTGAAGACCACTTTTTAAACTTTTGAAACTGTTCTTTTTCCCAGAAATATGAATGAAGACAAGTCATGCCCATCTATACAGACTGACTACAGATGCCTTTCTCATCTCTTTTCTTCAGCAAACTGTGCCAGTCCCTCCAAGTTTTGTGCTGGTCCCTACAGAAAGGAGATGTCCCCATACTTTGTATGACCTACCCCCTTTGAATAAGAGGCTTGCCTGCAAGAGGGATGGATAGTTTCATACCAGTAGAACCACCACATATAGACAGTGATATAACAGTTCTTCTAATGCATTTCCTAGTGATCCTCTAACAAAAAGTACTGAAATAGTTCATAACCTTGAAATTATGTGAGTGCAAGTCTCTGTTCACACAGGTGCATCACTTCCATAGCTATTTGGTCACCTGTCCCCATCTGTATGTTGATGAACTCTGCTAAATTCATACAGTGGAATGAATCAAGCATCATCTGGTCTTCCAGCTCTACCCTGTTCAAGTAGGTTTTTTGTCACCCATTCTCATAATACTCCCATTTTCCTTCCTCGGTGAGAAGTTATATGTTTTTATTTGTATGTCTTACTGTAGCTTGAAGGATCCTATTCAAGTGTCTGTAATCCACAGAGGTAACTCAGGATGAAATAACATTTTTATTATCCAGCCATCTATGATGGGCAAAGGTAGAACAAGGGCATTAGACAGAAGAAGGGTCTGAATCTCTGTCTTTTAGCACTAGCTTAGACTTTAGACCTTGTTATCTCCATGGTAAATGGCAATCTCCCCATATTGGAGATATATCAATGAAGAGTTCTTAGGTTTCTCTATTCATAGGATATACAAGTGGGAGAAACTTGACAGATACGCATTTATATGTTTGTGATTTAAAAAGATTACCAGCTACCATGGAGATAGCAGGTCTAAAGACTATGTGACTGCTGTCTAATGCCCGACCTTTGCAAGTGCCAACCAACTACCATCATGAAAGGGGTGGACAACTCAGTGTGGCTGTTGTCCCCGCTCTGTGCTCACTAGCTGGTGCAGAATAGAAATTTGCACTAATTTCCAAACCAAGAAAGGCTAAAGCTACTTCTGGGTGCTACTAGGAGCCTGCTAGCATATATCACATGGCATGAGGGTTCAGATGGTGGGGCCTTTATTCTGCACACCACTACAGAGGAACACAGTGACTGTGGGAATTCATGCCTTGGTCAGTTTTACAAGGCTCTGAATGTATAAGACTGAATTTATAGAGTTTTCTTATTACTGTTTTCTCAGCATAGTGGCTCCCTCTCTGAGAAGGAAGGCAAGCAAGCAACTAGAACATTACAAAGTATTGTTTTTTATTGGGTCCTGTAGTCATCAAGAAAGCGGGAGGCAGAAAAAAGTATCCTCTCAGGAGAGATGCAGATTAAACTTTAAGTCAGTCCTACAGCCAGCTGTTTTAAAAGCCCCAAAAGGGGCTTAACTATTTAAAAATGATTTAGCTGGTAAAACTGCACCATATGAATTACTTGGTGGAATTAAGGAGACAAGAATGATGAGGAAGGAGTGAGGGGCTTTATCGACTCAGCACTAAATGTTCAGCTAAAAGGGGAGGGCAGGCAAGACAGCTCATAGATGCCTATGATTTCCAAACGATCCATGAATGTTTATTGGGACGTCATGTCTCTGACCCTGGAATGGGATGCAAGCCAATTGGTATAAAAAGATACTCTTATATTCCTGGCATAGTTTTGCGGTGAGCAGAATCTGCTGTGTGTATATTTTATGTTTCAGGTTGCAGGGCCCTGTGTGAGAGTTTTATATAATGTCTTTCAGTATTTATTTGGTTAAACTTTACAATTATGATCCTTAGAGAAAATGATTCTCAGATGCTGGATCCTGCCTGTATAATTTGAATGAGATTATGCACACACACAGACAATCTCTTACTCGTACACAACAGCCACTCTATCATGTATGGTTCTCCAACCCTCCACTTCTACATATCTCCAATAACGTATTTATCCTCACAGCCACCATATGGGTAAACCAGTGACAGTCTCCCCATGACAGATTGATACACAGACACATTGGCCTAGATAGAGACAGTGCCTACAGTTAAGTGACTCTCTGGGGTCCTTGTGGTTAGTGAAGACAAACTGGTCTGTCCAAAAGGTGTCTAAGCCTATCAAAGACCTGAACTGCCTGTGGAAGGCAGAACCTTCCAGGAATCTTTACTGGTTCCCTGCAGAACCAGTAAAGCACAAAAGATTCAGCAGTTGTTGTCAACACATCTATGTCTAGACAGAGTTAAAGTCATCACTATAAGTGAATTTATTTTCCAGACTCCTTTGTGTCTTTGTCTTCTCTGCAAGGATCCCCATCTATGAGTGTGAGTTGTATCAGGGAACACACGTGTGCTGTTGCCTCATTTCATACAACTTTTCTAGAGCACTTGAGAACACAAGTGAAAGGTGTCTACAGTTTAAAAAAAAAAAGTTCAAACTGGCAAGATTAAGGTAGGAGAGGGACTGTGTTGGCTGACAGGGTGGGAGCTGGGAAAACTCAGCCACTGGTGAAACAATAATTTAGCTAAACACCTACTCTGCTGTACATTTCAGTGCAGTGGGAAGAGAGATGTTCTCCAACGCAAAGATCCTTTGCTTCTTGAGCATTCCAGACCGCAGAAACTGGAACAATTTGCTGGTAGAATGATGGTCAAATGGACCCAAGAGTCTTCCATCAGCAATGTAGTTCTGCAGTTCAAAGCTGGTATAATCAAAATGGTGTTCATTGGGAAAAGCCTCCAGTGCTGTGCTTCATCCCACTGCCTCTTCCACATTGAGCTCCCTGATTTCTGAGCTCTTCACAAATTATTTAAATGAGTTTAAATTAATAAAAGTCTACTCTTCTACTTCTTTCTCCCGTATATAAATTTACCCAGGCAGTTAAAGGAGACTAATGTATCATTTTGGGAGCATGAACAAGAAAACCGGTCAGTACTTGAGAGATTAAACTGGGTATAGGCTGGGTTTGCTTGGTGGTAGTTGAATTGGCTCAGACGAATGATGAGACAAATGTGTGCCACACAGGCCACCAAAACTTGAGTGGCTTGGAACAAGCCAGGGCAAGCAAGCACGTGGGTCTAGTCACACTAGCGAGAACAATAATGTCTTTACCGTTCACATGTAATCGAAGCAGCCAAAGACCTGTCAGCACAGTAGTTCTCATTAAACATAAGCATTTGCCAATGGTGAGTGGAACCTGGCATTTCCCAGACAGAAGTATGTGTGCAGACAGTGTGTGCTGCGCGCACACACACACACACACACACACACTCAGCCTGAGGTTTCTGGGAAGCATCAAGCCATACAGCTACTCAGTGCAGGCCCTTCAGATCAATATCTTTGGTTTGCAGTCAGCTAACTGCACACTGAAGAACATTCTGTAGAGTGTGGGCATGGTAGGTCCAGAGCTTCCAGAAAGCACTGAGCTGTGGGCACTAGAAATGGTTGGGATTTTCAGGTGTAATGGAGGTACAATCAAGTATTTCCTTTAAGCACTGCACAGTAGCTCTCTGCTCTTCCTGTTGGATAACAAAATACTAGACAAATGTCAAAAATCCTCAGATTCCACCAAAAATGACTGCCAAGTAGAAAACAAGCATATGTCTATGAAAAGACAGGTGTAAAGTTACCTTAAGCTGTTGCACAGACACTAGGGACAGCAAAAAGAAAAGTTAGGCTGTAATCATTACTATGCTGTGTTATGTTTCCTCTCGCATTCCCACGTGGGTAGGAGGGAGAAGGAGAAATCAAATATCCTGAAGTTGAGTTTAGGTCATCAGGAGTCTTCAGGGTTAATGGGAACCGTTATTGCTGAGATGCCAGGGAAAACTATTTCAGACCTATCAGCTCTGCCAAAAAGATCAAAATCAATCAAACATTTGAGTTCCTGTGTAGGAAGTAAAAATAATTATTCTGTTATTTATTACTGTTAAAAATTTCATTTCAGCCAAAATGTCTGAAAAAAAAAGCACTCAAATTATATGCATTTGTGGCTGTAGGAGGATTTTAGTTGGATGGTTTAAATGAGTCCCTCTGTGTGTGTGTAAATGTCACAACATGCCAAATAAACAAGGGTCTGAGGAGTCTGAATACAGCTGCATTTGAACTTTGGGGAAATTCAGATTCATGGCCTGGTTGTATTTTGGCATAACTGAGCCAAAGCCTTTACCCAAACACACCCAGGACTGTGAAAAGTTCAACCCTGCATCCAGTTTCTGCTTCCATGTCTGTTGCTGCTTTAAGCAAGCATGAAATGGGCTGCATAGGCTTTTTGTGTGTCACAGACAGACCAATATTTTCTGCTTCAATTTGGAAGTGCCTCTTGTTGCAGCTCTGTAACAAGCTGTCTCTATAGCAGATGTCAAAAGCAAAGTTAAAGAAGTTTATTTTCCATCCTGGACTGAGTACTTCCTGAGAAAAACAAACTCTTTGTGAACATTTAAATCTGCATGGTGACCTGCGTTGCTCCACTGGTAAGGCTTTGTATTGCTAAAAGAGAAACCAGGAGCTGATTCCCAATGTAATTTTTTCCTTCCCATGCCACTGTGGAAGCCAAGCGTTCTGCTGATGCAGCAGGCTGGGACCTCCAGGGCACTGAGAGAGACAGTCCACTGGTGAAGTTGATCAGAAAGCCGTAACTTCAATCATCTGCTGAGCTGCTGTGCATATCCCAAGGCTTAGCAGTGTCCTCTCTGGCTGATGATATGTCTCTTCAGTTTTCCTTGGAGGGCTTTTCCTGTAGGAGCATTGTTTTTGCAGGCAGAACATCTCCAGCTGTTGCCAATGGTAGGCTTTCACCTTCTACCAGAGTGGGCTAGAAAATAATCATTTCCCCACTAGTTTGCTGAACATCATACAGTTTAACAGAATAATCACATTACAGCTATCAAATTCTGCAGAATGGTTCAATAAACATAGGTGACAACCCAATTCCCTGCTACTTCTACAGAGAGGTCTAAAATAACATATGTAATATGATATGACCCTCTGGACATCATCCTTACTCTTTTAGATGATACTTCGTCACAAAAGCATTGAAAATATAAGCATGAGAGTTACTGTTTTCTCAGTTTTGGAAGATCACTGGGAATTGGTTCAAGATTGGATCTTACTTAAGGGAAGGTTTCTCCAAAGGGAAGTTCCACGTGAGATGAGTTCCCTAGGGATGGAAGAGCTCTTGGCTCTTGGCTGCTGCTTTTATGAGATGTGTCTGAAGAGGCCACAGTGAGCTATAAAAGAGACCTTACCAGGCCCATTTTCATAATGATGGCTACCTCCAAGGCTCTGCAGTTGAAAGTGTGCATTCACCTCCTTGAAAACCAGGGCTGTCTTGACAACCAGTTCTGCATGCACTGATCTTTTGGTTATGTTATGGGCGACCCTTTACACTGTGTTTAATGACTTTATGGGAAGCTGGGAAAACGTCCAATCATTCATAGTTGAAATATGCACTTTGGACTTGGTACCAATACAAGCAACCTTGTACTTTATAAAACTGACTGGCAACTGGTTCCCCACCCCTTTTACTCTTCCAAGAACTACAGCCACCACAATAAAGTAGCAGTAGAATTTATGATCATTTACAGTAAGTGGAAACAAAACGCTTCTGGTATCCTATTCCTGGTGCTAGCTGTTTTGTTTAATGCATTGAGGCTCCTATGAAACGCTTCACTCACAATTGAATGCCAGTATCTACTGGGCCTTTCAAACTGCTTTGACCTACTCAGAAAGTAACAAAAATCTCTTTGCAGTTGCAAAATAATACACGTTAGCTCAGATCAAGTCACCCTGAAAGGTGGCACTGCTGACTCAAGGTCTATACAGATTCTCTCTCAGTGATTTTTTTACTTCTTTGCCATCAGTATGTTTTATAAAAGTCACTCTTCAAGGTAAGGTTCTCTTATACATCCAAATGAGCTCCTAACAATGCAGAAGCAACTTTAAAGTAACCTGGACAGAGACGAAGGCAAGTGGTCTTTAATTTCAGAAAGAGCTGAAAGAGGGAGATCTTCCCAGCTTGAGTGATAGCTCTGCAATTTGAGTTAAGACAAACACAGCTCCCAGCCCATCACGCTAGTATATGGACTGTTTTTAAAAGAAGGAGATGTTATGTCTGTCAACCTGCCCAGAAATTCTTTAGCCGGCAAAAGGAATCTGAAACCGAGATTGTCAAAAGCCAAAAAGGAGTATTTTGCAAAGGCTTCAGGGGTGTTGGGACTGGGGAGGGGAAGAGAATTGCTAGAAAACATATCTGGGAAAACAGACTGGCCATTGACTCATAACAAGAGCTTAATCTGCTGTATTTGAGCATAAACCAGTGGGTTCCCAGGGCTGTGGCTTGCTGGACAGAGAGTAGCCAAATGGACGAAGTGTTACCCATGGTCTTATTGTGTGTAAAATGGGAATAAGTATGTAATATGGATGAGCCTGAATTCTGTGGGGGAGGCAAACTCTCCTGCTGCAGCTCCTGTACCTTCTGCATTGGTATTGCAGTTCAGGAGCTTTTGTCATAAGGCCTCAATATTCCAGAAAAAAAACTCTGGTTGATTTGGTGTGCGAGTAGAAGAAGTGGCAAGGGGCCCAGACCCTAGAAAGCATCCTTTGGAAAGCACACCTTCTTGGTCCCACAGTCCCAGAAAGGACTATTTATTCCTCCCTAGGCTCATAAGCCCTTCTCAGCCTAACTGGGGATCATGGTTAGCATGAGAGTTAAAGGCTTGCCTTAGCCCTCTCAGAGGAGACAGGATTGAGTACTGCTGAAGCTGGTCCCTGTGAGATGTCCCCTCATCACTGCAAAACTACATACAGATAGATTCATGCTGCTTGTGAAAGCACCACCAGAGCTGCCTAGGAGCAAGCAGTGGCGTTTAAACACATTTGTCAGCTGCCCATAAGGCATGTCATTCATTTTACAAGTAACTGTAAAACAGGAAATTCAAGGGAGATGCCTATGACAGTCTGTGGAACTAGAAATACAAAATGCAGAAGTTCAATAGATTGTTTTGGAGTTCCTCTCCAATAAAGATTTCCTTTGGATGTTTACGGATAATACAGCTTCTGTGCCACACACAGATCTCACAGCTCGGCATTGACCAAATAAGCCTTTCCTCTCAGCTTTGGTTTCCTTTGCCACTGATCTAAGCTCCTCATCAGCAGTCACTTAGCTGCTATGGCAAGTGTGGGGTGAGAGCTTCATTATTAGTTCATTAATCACTCATTAGTTACCCAAAAATGAGGAAACTCAGGCAGCAAGCAATGAAGACCCCCAGGTCACAACAGGATCAATAGCAGTGCTGGATCTGAAACATGAGCACCTAACATAAACAATATAATTCAGTGTTTCCCAAAATAGTCTATGATTCCAGGTGTGGGTGAAAACAGAAAGGCCTCTTAAGAGCTCCTTTAGAGACTCATAGCCTCAGATCCTCAGAAATAAGTGGCTGCCTAAATATATCTAAAGTGAAGCACCTAAGGCCCTAGCTAATAACTTCATGAAGATATTCTTGAAAAAGGAAGGCATAATCTATATTGCCTATTTGCTTATACCTATCCTATAGAGTTGGAACACTGTCTGCTATAGTAATTACAGTAGGAAAAACCTGTAATACATGTAGCAATAATAAGGCAGCAATGGTACACTGAGTTTGCAGAGAGCCTGAAACAGTAGGTCCACATTGCTTCTTGCCCTCAGGGCTTGCTTTTTATTGGTTTCACCACCTCAACCATAAAAAGAAGCCCATCATGAAGTGCTACAAAAGCTGCTGTCCAAGCCTTTGCTGAATTTATATACTCAGGGCAGGGGGAGAGGGTGGAGTGCTTTCACCTTTTTTTGAAAGCGGCTCAGCTTTCAAAATTTTGATAAAAACTTAGTCCTTAAATCATGCTGTCTCTCCAACACAGTTATGAACTGACCATGCAGGCTTTTTTTTCCACTGTATCTATGCATTTTTGAAGTCTGCTCTGCTAATTCTGAAATCATTCTTTGAAAACTGTTGTCATTAGCTTCAGAGTTAAATAACCAGAAAGTGAAATGGAATGGCCCAAACTGACTGATTTTATTTTCCTTGTTTGACCAAATGACCCACAACACTATGACTTGGTCTGACAAAATACAGTTCTCTCCCTCCCTCTCCTAATTTCTCCTTGTGACCACTGTGGGGAAAAAAGCCACTCAGTGCAGGTCTGACTGATAGGCTCACCTGCAAATGATCTCATCTTTCTATGGTTAATTTGAAAGCCACACGTTTAATCCAGAAATGCTGTTTGTTCATGTTCTTTCTTAGTACACAGATAGTTTTTGCTAACAAATCTCTCTGCAAAAGCAAGGAACATCCTAGAAACTTTCTCTGACTGCTGTATAGACAGACAGGAACATGTAGATTTTTCTTGGCAAAACTAGCCCATGGCTCCGACATAGTAAAAACAAAAGTCGTAACAACATATCAGAGGGCAGGAAAACTCAGAAAAAAAATTCTTACACTTCTTGACATGATTTTTTGCTTTAAAAAGCCTTACTCAGAAAGCATGCTAGTAATTACACATTTGCATGTTATTCTTTGTTTAAACACAATAAAAAAACACTGTCAAACAAAAAAAAAAGCACATCCATTACTTAAAAGTACCACCAGTCTTTAGCAGACTTTTGCATTGGCTTTGTCTTAGAGAAAGCAAACATTTGACTTCAGGGGCTATAGGGCAAATGAAGGATTGTTACCCTTCCTATCTCAGGAATGGAGCCCTCAGGTTGGTCTTTTAAAAGAAAAAGAACCACAGCAGTTTTGAATAATTCAGTTGACAAGACATTTTAGATTTCCCATGGTATCTAAAGCATCTTCATGGGACAGGCAAACATCACAAAGACCTTGGGGAGATCCACATTTACCTGAATGGCAGCTGGAAGCCCTAAGTATACCTTATGGCACTAGACACAGATAGCTGAATCCTATTGAGAACCACTAAGTAACATGGTCACACTTTTTTTTTTTTTTTAATTAAAAAATAGGCCTGGTAAAGCCCTTTCTCTTGGTTAGAAGGAATATGCTGGATTCCTTCCTGAGGAGATGGCAATTTCTCTTCCTTTTCTCCAGCCTTCAATTTTCATTAGCACCGTTAAGTGGAAGGAGTAACAAAACTGCCTTAAATATTTCTCCTTCTCCTCCCCTTTTCCCAAAGCAGCAGCACAAGGGGGTCCCAAAATGAGCGCCTTTATTAGCAGACTGTTTATAACAAAAGGGCTTGTTAAACACAAACCTGCCCTGCGGATAATTTGTTAAACTGCTCCTGTGGTCAGAAGTGTGGTTGGGCAGTGATGTCCTGGGGCAGTTAATCACGCATCAGCAGACACCTGTAATGTCTTTTACAGAGGAGGCCTTCATGGTACAAGATGACCTGCACAGGGAAATGGGAAAGGAAGACAGATTTCAGGAGCACTGGAAAGAAGATAGAAATTCTGAGAAACTGTAGGGCTGTCATAAGTCATGTAACAGGACAGCTGCTCCTCAGTTATGGTTTCAGTGTTTCATGATGGTGGCATAGGCCATACTGTAGAAACAGGACTTTGCTCCCCCTGCTAGTGGCTTGTTCATATTATAAATTTTAACGTCATGCAGCTTCCAGCTAAGGGACTTAGAACCTGTTACAAAGGGACAAAAATAGAGCAGAAGCAGCTAAAACAGGATTTAGGTGCTAAGACCAAAACTGTAGTCCAAAAACTCTACAGGCGCCTTAACCTGTAGGTTTTTACAACTTGCCAGTCTCCTCTTTAGATTTGGCAGTTTCCTATACACCTGCAGTTTTGCTACAGCCCAACACCACTTCTCTCTTGCCCTTTGGCTCCATCAGTCTTGGATTCCCCTCTGCAAAATTTCACCAGCAGCAAAGGGTGCCCCACAGCAAGATTGAAGGTCTCCTGAGGAACCTCTTGGGTGAGGAGGTGACTTGCCATTCTGGTGTTTTCTTTTAAAATAAAAAAAAAGAGAGCCTAGATGAGATATGCTGGAGAACATAAATTAATGTCTTTCCTTATGAGGAGATCCTGAGATCCATCTGACCCATGGCTGAGTTTTGGAGTGGGGCAGGGAATCAAATACTTCTTACTAGTAGTGCCCTACTTAGAAGGTAGATTTGGGGCTAGATTTGAGGATTTTTCAGCCCTGGGAGGTTGAATTCTGCGATGGAAGGAAGGCATTTAAAAAGTGGGTAGGTGTACAAGGACTTCATTGACTTCAGCACATCCCAGGAAACTGAGAATCAGCCTTCAGATTTGGAAGGAATCTTCTCAGTTGCATGGCAGGAGTCAGTTTGCTACTATCCCTCACTCTGTGTCTGGGCATGGACCTCTGCTCCTTCATGGGAGGAAAGACTGGCAGAAAGAAAGAAATTTAGAAGACTGCCAGATTAAGAAGACAGAGAAGAACAATGCAAATATTGTTCATTCTACATACTAGCAAGAGAGTGAGGGTTTTGTCTTTCAAAATACCTGAAGAAACAGATGCTACACTTGCTCCCCATGTCAGTGTTTGACCTAGATAAATCAGAGAAGGGAAGGCTTCTGATGTGTTCTTTCCAGTAGGGAAGATACTGCAGCTGCTCCAGCTTATTCTGGACTTCACTTCTGAGGTAGGATCAGCTACTGTTTAAGGTAAAGCAATAAAAGTTACTTGCAGCTTCTCCCCAGGAGGAGTTTTCTTCCTCTTCATCCCTTTTTTCAGAACAAAAAAGCTACTTAGAGAAATACAAATAACTTGTTTAAAGAAAAAGCTATCTGAGCTGTTATATAAATTGCATAAGCCACTGCATGATTTCAAAATCACATTATTTGCCTTATTTGAAGGCATAACACTCTTTCTGCAAAAAGAAAATGGCAGGACACAGCAGAAGAGGCTCAGAAGAGCCTGAATGTAACATCAGCTTTGCTTTCTTCCTCTCTCTCAATTCTGAACAAACATAGCCAGTATTTTCAACAGGGTTAAGTATGCAGAGGCTAGGCCAGGTTGTGAGCAGACCTAACTTCTCATTCATGAATCAAGGAGAAAAAGAAAGTATTGTATCCTGAAACCTTCAAAGAGAAAAAGCACTTAAGGCTTGGACTTTGCACAGCCACCTGTTTCTGTTAGCTATAAGGGAAAAAAGGCATGTTTGCATAATGTTTTTCACTGCAAACACTATCTACCTAAATACAGCAAGTACTCACTGTCTGTGCTCTCTGCCCACACCTCAGTGAGTTACTGGAGCTGAAAACCTCTCACCAGTGATTGCACTTAATGACTCTTCTCTCATTTAAACAATTCACTCTGTAAGGGTGTGAAATCATCTGCTTTTATTCCTTGGTGATTTATTGAATTCATTGTCATGACAAAGATTTCCTGTCTACATTGTAACAAAAGAGGAGGAAAGACAAAAGAGGAGAGGCTACGATTAAAATGGACAAACTACCTGGGTTATTACAACTTTCCATCTCTCCTGGTAACTCCTGTCTCCTCAAACCTCAAACAAACAGAGTGGCATCCAGCATGTTCCTCACTATGCCCTCATGACATGATCTGATCTCTTCCCGCACCAGTCTCAGGAAAAGACAAGCCAAGGAAGCATGGGGAGGAGTCCAAATGAGTGGCAGTGCCAGAGCTCCTGGCTTCTTGAAAACTACTTGAATCTTCAGTAGAGCTAGGGTAAGAGCTGTTTCTATACTTTGGATCACTACAGCTTCCTAAGAACTGGCTCTAAGACACACTGTATGACAAGAATCTCCCAAAACATCACCACACATTCATAACTAAAAGATTAAAACCAAAAGGGTATTCTTGTGTCCTCCATCCTCATGTGTTCAATTTCACCCAGACACCTCTAAATGAAGTGTGAAGACTGAGATTAGCCCTAAGCACCCCTTTTCTGAGGAGACTACACTCTCAGTCATAGAAACCCAGGCGTCAAGAATCCAGAGCCTCCTCAAAGTCACAAAGATGATGTCCACATGACTAGATGAACCACCCCAGGGTATTGAATCTCCTCAGCTCCCTTCTACCCTTAGCTCTGCTGATCAAATATAACTTCAAGTGAGTAAGATACACCAGGGAGGCATTCAAGGTAGACAGCAGTCTGTCTCCATACTGCTACAAGGTGGTGCTGGAGCCTTAGCGACATGCCTTCAGGTATAAGGGATCTCTCATGTGTGAGGGGAAGGTGGGGTGATAGAACAAACCCCTGTGACATACCAAGTTCATTAATTATCTGGGGAATGGTGGACAATCAAACACCCACTGTGTGGAGCTAAGAGTATCTTAGTAGTACATCCCTCAGGATAGCTGCAGCTCAGCCAACCTGGAGAAGACTTTTGGCTTGAGAGTTAAATAATTTTCAGCAATAAAAGTGTGAGTTCATGTCAAATAATGAGTAAAGTTGAAGCAGCAGGCAGAAGCAGCTCTGGAGCATCCTGCTACTCCAGGTGAAGTCTTCCTCTCTGAGAGTCCCCAGACCATAGGCCTACATATGCCACCTCCCAACTTCACCTGTCCCCTTTACCTATCCAGGCAGTGACTTTTATTTGTGATCAAATCCTTTGAGTGACTTATTGTGAAGCTCTCTGCACACACCACTCTACAAAGCCCATGATGACCCTAGAGGGTGTTAAATGGATCCCTCCTTCCCTCTCCCCTACAGACAACACCTCACAGTGCTGACAGGGGATTCCTCTCCCTCTTGTCCCACAGTGTAACCCCCCTGTCCCTTCGCCCCTTGGATTGGTTTCAACAAGGGCTTTGGACAAGTAACAAGAGGAAGTGTTTGCTCAACTGCTGCCCATGTTTAGCATCTCAGCCAACTTCTCAGATTCTTACTCCCATGTCTTCCAAAATGTCAGGGGTTAGCCCCACTCTCTCAGGCCCTGGCTGAGATGGAGAGCAGAGTGTTGGCTCTGACAGAAAGCTCTGCCTAAAGACTGCCCTGAAATAAATGGGGCCAAAAAATTTCTAGCTTCCTCACCTGGGTGAAAGACTCCCCAAAGAAATAGCCTATTAAAATGCACTCTTTTATTCAGTTTTTGCTGTGCATGTTACTGAGAGTCCAGATTTCTTTCTGCCTTCCAGTTTGGTCTTTGTTGTTATTGTTGTTTTAAAGGAGCCTGTTAGATATGAGAAACAGTATGTCTCAGCACACAGTGCCTGGCTCACAAGTGCATAGGGGTGCCAGGCCTGGGAACGTCATTAGCAGACTTGTTTAGAGAAAAGGGGTAGTTAACCACAAAACTGCTCTGCTGATAATTTGTTTAACTGCTCCCGTGGTCAGAAGTGTGGTCAGGCTCACAGCATCCAGGAGCTGTTAATCACCTGTCAGCGGGCTCTTGCAGCGTCTTCTGCAATTGCGGCCCTTGTCGTTTGAGGCCCTGTCAGCAAGGGAAATGAAAAGAGCAATATTCATAAAGCTTTCAAGAGGGAGAGAGCAGAGCTGTGGCTGAATCTCATCTGTGGTGTATCTCATCTGGGAGTGGATTTAATTTGTTAAGGGAAACCCCAGTTCTTATGGCAGTAAGGGACCGTGCAATTAGCATTATTTTGCAGCTGAATTTTTAATGAATCCATACAGCCTGTCTTTCTTTTGCTGTTACTCCACCCCATCCCTTACAGCTTCTGAACACATGGTCCAATTTCAACAAAACTGGACACATGGGAGACGTCTCGTGCATATTAAGTTCCTACATCTCACTAAAATAGGGCACATGGGTAGAAGAGAGAATGCTTGACGCCCCTCCTGGGAGAATATTTTCAGTGCAATCTCAGCTCTTATGTACCTGAGACAACATCTATCTCCCGAGAGGAGTTCAGGTGTCCCAATTGCAAAAAACCTCAAGTTTGCATCTTATTAGAGACATCACAGAACCCAGTGTCAGGACCCAGAGTCCCAGGCTCTTGGTCTGTTAGGACTGCTGTGGTTTTGCATTGAAGTAGGGCTTGGGGCTGAACCCAGATCTGCCACGTGAGTCTCTGCACTGAAAATTAGTCTGTGCTCCACAGGGTTACAATCTGAAAGATGTGGGCCAGAGCACACCAGCAACTGAAGAGAAGTGGAAACGGCTGAGGACATTACTGAGAGATATGTGAGTTTCATTAATCAGCCCTAGTGATTCAGGACAGGAAAGAAGATGTTGTGTTTGACAAGACTGTCACCATGAAGGTTCACTCTGGGATGATCCAGCACAGAAGCACTTAAAAATATTGTGATCAAGTCACCTGCTCACTTAATTTTCTCAGTAGTTTGTGCTTAATCCCATACCTAGGCACGACTTCACTCCCTGACTCTCTCCAAATATCTGCCTTGCCAATTAAACATGGGGTCTCCTGGAGCATAAGGATCCATATTGAGCATTGTTCTTCTTCTGCCCAGTCCTTCTTGTAAAACCAGCCCCAGTCTTCTCCAGCTAACCTCCTGTACTCCAAACTCAATACCTTACCTCCATGCAAGGTCTCCTTGTCTGCCCACACTGCCTGGTGGACCTCACTGCACTCCTTGCCTGAGTCCCTCTTCCAGAAGCTTCTGCATGCCAGATGCCACCAAGACCTGTTCTCAAAACCTTTTATCCTGCCAACACACACACAGGGATGTCTCCTTCCCACTCTGTCACTGAGCCCTGGGGCTATCTTGCTTTAACCTGTGACTTTTGCTCTTCCTTGTGAAGCAGCAGCACTGACACATTTTGCCCTTTCCCTTTTCTCCCATCTTAGGTTGTCATCCCACTTCACAGCAGGGGTGAAAGGGGGAGGGAACCAAATTTTTGGTCCATCCCCACATGTTCTGCACCATGGATCCTGGCTCTGTTGGCTCAGTGTGTTATGAAGGTGGAAAGTAGAGAAGGAAAGACAAAAGCTGAAAGCAATTCCTCTATGTTACTCCAGTGCCTCATTTGTGCCCCTTTCTTTTGGGAATACTGACCCCAGGGTCACTAGATTCATTGTTTTGGCGAGTCCCTCATGATCCCTCAGACAGATGTGCTGAAGAGCTCAGCACACTTTACTGATGCCCAAACAGTCCTTATCAATGAGTCGTTTGAACTGGAGCTGGGTCGTGCTCTCTCCCCCCCAGCACTGGAAAATTTCTCAGGGCCATGTCCGCAAATCGGAGAGGGGAATAGAACAGTGCTGGCCATGAGAATTAAGAGCAGAGAGAGGAATTGCAGCTTCAAGTCTGTATTAGAGGTATGTTTTACCCTTTCCCTGAGGAAAAAGAAGAAAACATGAAAGCTTAAAGTAAATGCATATTTCCAAGAAAAATGCTATGTGATTAAGTGATAAGTTTTGACCACTGGCAGTGGGTATTTCGTCGCACAGGAAATTACTGTTAAGGGTCACTGTGCACTAATTAAGTGTTATTTGCTCCGAACCACCTCATCGCACCCCATAGCGTGCACCGCCGTAACTCGGTCCCCGCACATCCAGTTGTGGGCACACACGCGCAGAACCGCCGCGCCGCGCCGCGCCGCGCCGCGCAGGGGGCTGCAGGCTCGGCTCCTCACCCCGACGGCCGCGACTTGCGAACATAAGAGCACCACCTCGCGTCTGTCCTAGAAAGAAATGCCTGGCTCCGCTGCTTTCCGCTGCAGCCTTCTGGGGCTGTGTTTTGCCAGATGATGTGTGCACGTTTTTGAGAGCAAGCATAACCTTGTAAGGAGCAAATCCACGGCTCTCGTCTCCTGACAAGCACTGCTCTTCCTTTACATGGAGCAGATGAGGGCTGTTTATTTAACCACTGTTTTCCATAACACAATAAAACAGTGTGTATGAAGGTGCAGGGGCATGTTTTGGGCTAACAGCTTAGCTCGCCTTGATAGGAATCGGTGAAGCTTGCAGCAGCAATTCTGGCAATTATCTTGATCTCCGACTAAGGTGAGCTTATGTCAGTCATTGCTAGCTGCAATTTCCAAACCAGCTCCATTGTGCTGCTTTACTGCATGAGCTTGCTGCAGAAGGAAAAGTGGACCATAAGTTTAGAAATCACTGCAAAGCCCCAGCGAGCCCATAGGAGCTCATTGATTTTGATGAGCTGTAGACTGGACCGTTACACTCCAGCAGCCTGGTAATGCAGAACAGTGATTTCAGCGAGGCTGTGCTCAGGCACATGAGGCAGTGTAAGTGAAGAGGATGAATCTAAGTGACAAGGAATAGATAGACAGAGAGTGACTTTGAGAGTAATGAGATACATCAGCAATGTGGGATTCAGAAAAATACTCAGTGTGCACTGCAGACCCTCCCTGCTCTTCTGCATGGGGAAATCCTGTTTGTTTTCCCCCTGGATGCAGGTGTATCCCCGCTCTGGACCTGGAGGCTGTGGTGAATGCAAGTCTCTGAGTGAATATTTATCCAGGCCAGACATAAGCTAGGCAATATCTATTGCTTAGACTGCTCTGTAAGCTTCTGGGCTCAATTTTCAGAACAGCCAGTAAGCAGAGCCATGGGAACCAGATCCAGTCCTGCTCTGCTGGGTTCCAAGGCCATCAGGGACTTACAAGCCTCTCGGATGACCTCCTACAAAACTGAGACCATAAACCTCACCCAAAATTTCCTGCAAGTGGGCCAAGAAGATGTGGGGAATGAGGCTAGGCCTTCAGAGCAGGGCTGGCTGGCTTTTTTTGCACCACGGTGTACATATAATATCATTTGGCCGTGCCTTTCCATGCTGTACCTTGGTTAAGTCCAAATATTTCTGCCTACTGAGTACTCAGTTTATCCTAAATAAAAAGGACTGTCGCCAGCATGTAGAAGATATATGTAACATTGATCTGTCAAACCTGGACCCTGGCAAAGCTTTCTGAGACTGTAGATCAGGGCATATGCCTACAAGCGTGATTTCTGTTTCCTTGTTGCCAAGGGACTCATGTCTATCTTATTGAGTTTATTTGTGGGAAGGAAAAAAATGGTCAATAAATATAAAATGCAACAAAAGAAAATGCCAAACTAACTCTGACAGGCTTTCTTCATACCACTTCCTTTTGTGGAGAAATAGCATCTGTCCACTTAAATTAGACGAAAATATTGAGAACATGTTTCCTAATGAGCTGGCAAATAAAGATGCCAAAGGGGCGAGAGCTGAACTCTGGAGAAGATATTAGCTTCCCCCCCTCCCCGATTCAAATTCGGTCTTTATTTTTATTATTTTTCCTTCTTTCCATTTCATTTGGCAATGGACTTTTACAAAAAGTAAGCTTTTTAATGTTCTCCCTTCTGTGAACTCAGAGTGAACACAGCCAAAATTAACTTCTCCCTGGGAGATGAAGATAGAAGAAAAGGAAACTAATCTTCATTTCCTACCTCCATCCCCCTGACATTATATCCTTAATTTGCAAGGCCCTCACATCATCTGCATATAAGAAAGAGAAAGAAAATAATGTATCAAATTGGAATCCACTATCTGGAAATATTTATTCACTTTACAATGGAATTGCCATAAGTAGTTTGATTTCTCATCTACTCCAGATTGCACTGCTGTAGGAAAAGTAACCTCTTTAGCCCACCACTGAATTCTGTGATTCAGCAGTGAAACAACAGGGTTTTGGAAGGTTCAAAGTATTTCCTTTCTAGTCTGACAATACAAAGAAAAAAAGAAGTTGTTTCTGAGGAGGGGCCAAAGCAGGGAGGGAGAGGTTTGCTGTTCAAGGCAAAGAAACTATTGAAAACAATGGAGTAAATTGATTTGATGATTTTTAGACATACATTTTAGAAGGCGTGTGCCTTTAAAAAGCAAAACAAATACTTAACTAGCATTTAGTTAAAATACTAGTAAGTATATCTTTTGCACTTAGGCACCCAGTAGGGAGAGGTAGGAAATTTTGTGGATTCTGCTGGGAAATGTTCTGACTTCCTAAGTGTAACACTTCTGATTTTATAATGCAACTTTTCCTACAGGTTATCTTTCAAATGTAGACAATATAAGTCTGTCATATTTTTGTTTATGCTGCAGTCAGATATAAAGGTTGTAAATTTGAGTTGATCACAAACCTTGTCTAAAGCACGTGTGCACTTCCATGACAGTGTTTATCTTTAGTGTTTGGCCAGTTGAGATAACACGGTGGTGTGTCAAACATGTGACGTGTTATCTAGATACCAAGAACACTTTTGTTGCAGGGACATGTTGACACAGCACTTTTGAGTAGATGAAGACAACATGATGGCTCCACTTATGCTAAGGAACAAGATGAGTGTTCTTATGTTAATCCCCGCCCCCCCATGCCTAACACTCTCAGCTTGAGCTTGCAGAGTGGAACTGCTCAAATGAATTCAGCAATAGAAATGTTAAAAAACAAACCTTATTTTGGGTATGAGAAGGATTTCATTTTGTTATTGTGGAATTAGAGAAAAAGATAGCCAGTTTCTTTATACAGAAAACGTGTACCTGCATGGGAACTTGCCCTCAGGTTTTTTTTTTAAAGTGTTCTTTTCCTTTGTTAAGAATAAAAGCACAGTATTTGAGACTGACAGGCTTGAGGACATTTGGAGTGAGAAAAATTAAGAAATACAGTTCTTAAGTTCCTTCTTGACCACTAGCACAAATCACAGCTGGGGCCTCGCTAAAAATCACATGCCAAATTCTGTCATGCCTGTATACTCGATAAAACCACAGTATTTCAGGTCTGCATCTTTGCTTTGGGGACTCTACAGTCCACTCTGTGCACCCTACTGACATCCCTTGATGTACAAGGAAGTCATAAAGGACAAAATGTAGCTGGAAAGCTTCATTTTTGGGAGTGCAGGGAGAAATTTAATCTCAAAATAAATAGCTCTGTAAGAGCACGTCTACCCTGTGGCATGGAAGACAGCAGAGAAGGGCAGGAGTTGGTAGGGATCTGAACTGGAAGTCCACTGAGCCCTGTGTGAAGGTATCAGATTAGGTCTGGAGGTACGATAGCCACATTTGTGGAATACCAGACAATGCCAAGCTTCTCAGTTCCAAAGGTAGGACTGGAACGGGCTGATTTCTGGAGGTAACACTACAGAAACCAACCTGGGTCCAGCTGCCTCCAGCCTCCTTCCCGTACAAAGGATTTCAGGGGAGGTGAGGATTGCATGACAAATTCAATTAGAGATGAGCCTGAGGGGGAAAGAGGTTGTCAAAACAGATGATTAAAATGAAGGCAGTTTGACGCCAAGGGGAGTAACCAGCATTAAGTCATGCCCACAAGCAAGGAAAAATAACGTGCTAGGAGCTGAGGTAAAGTGGACTCATTTGTTTTTTTCATTGTGTTCCTTCAGTTTCTCATTTTCCTCCCCTCCCACTCTCTATAATGCTACTGCTTGGCTACACATTAAACACTTTGACGGTCACACAAAATCATCTAACATTTCCATGGCAGTGAAACACTAAAGCATAAACTGTTTATTTCTTGTGAAATTTGTAAGGAAAACAAACATTTTATAAGGCTTCAGTTCCCTCTGCCTTTTCCTCCCCTGTAGCCCCCAAAATTACTGCCAATGTAAAGGACAAGAGAGAGAATAGACCTTAAGTAAACAGTCATGAACGTTATTTACTATACGCTGGTTATATGCCAAGGAGATATCAACCAAGCAGACATTAGGAAAATATTTATCCAAGCATTAATATATTCTTTACACATGACACATTGCACATCATTATTTAGCTGGGCTGATAACACGGAAGCTTTACTAACAGCATATTTCTTCCTGTGCTTAGAAGACTTTAAAGCATTTTTAAGCCTAGCAGTAAATCACAGCCTGGTTTGCAGATATATTCTGTATACACATGCATATTCTGCTTCAGCCCTTCTAATCACATGGCTGAATGTCTATGTCTTTTCTTCCTTGGTGCTTGAAAGTAATTTCTGTCATTGAAAAAGTAAAAGAAAAACAATCAATGTCTGCCACATCCTAAGTTCCTACTAAAATTCCCAGCTGCATCCATCTCCACTGCTTAATGAAGGGACTGATCTGATCAGGTGAAGCAGATCAGATAATAAAAGAACTGAGACAAATCTGAAAAGACTCCTGAACAAATCAAGAAAGCCTTTAAAATGTCTAAAGTACTCTATTGTTCCAGGGCTGGGAAGTGGTGGGGCTATCCTAATGATCTGTCAATATGTCTGTCCCTAGGACAAATCCCAAGAATTCTTATTTTTGGTCTTATTCTCAGGTTTGGGTTTTTTTTTTTTTTCTAAGTTTGGCAGATGAAAATGTTTGGATAGTTCCCTTCTGTCCTAGAGAAGGAGATGAACCTCTGGCTGTTCAGACTGTTCCCGTGTAATAAATACCAATTCCAAAATTGAGGAATTAAAGCAAACCCAATCATATTGATTGCAAATGGCATTAATGGGCACACAGTTAAAGGCATGGATTTCTTAACTGTTTAGTCAGCATAAAAGATGTGGGACCCACTGACCAGAGGACACCATGGACTGAGCTCTGAAGGGGAGGAAGAAGAGGGACAGGGCATGGACGTGGATGGATCAGAGAGTGGGACCCTAACTTTCCTTGCACCAGACCCCACACCAACTCCACAAGGACTTTGAGCCTTTTACAGTGTTGTTTTCAGCAACAAGCCTAGGGAAAAGACACAGGTGTGGATACAGGATGCCCCATAACTCAGCACTGATCTGAAACACTTCTTCATACTTCTTGATGATGCCATTTAGCCAACCCTTTCTCTAAGCATTAACAAAACATTAAAAGACTCCAGATCTTACTATGCCAGGTTTATATGGAAACCTGGAGCCTGGAGAACTTTAGTGACACCACCAGAGTTGGTGACACTCTCAGGAACAGAAACTGAGTTGTGACTCCTCTTGTCCTGTCTGAACTTCCAGGCCTTCATCAAAGACCCTGGACAGTCTTTGCAGTTAGATTTGTGCAGCGATCCACAGGGACTCGTAAAGCCTAAAGCTGCCTTTAAAAATTACTTCTCAGGCATGCAAAGGCATAAAGTTAAAACTTTCTGAGATAAGTTGTAACTTACAGCTCCAGCACATGCCTGCCTACTAATCCATCTTTTCAGTGAAAAACCTCACAAGGAATTGCAATCATTCTCCTTATAACAGCAAGATCCACAGGCCACTCGGTCCAATGGCATCCCGCTTTCACATAGTTAGGGATTTGTCATGCTCTCTAACAAAGGGTTGACTTAATAATGTTCTAATAATTTATCATGTTAAGAAAAGAAATAAAGAAGGGAATTGTTAACACAGTGAGATTTCCCCCACGCTTAAAGGTTTGAAACCTGGGTCCTGCGACCTCTCTGTGCCTTTGGCTGATGACACGTAATAGCTTGCATCTGGGACCTGATTTTCCAGTTCTTGAATCAAAAGGGAAACTTCAAACCCCCCAAAATCTCTGGGACTGCTGAAGTGAGTGAATTGTTCCAATTAGGCTTATGACTGTTGGTTTACAGTTTACCAATTATAGCGCACTCCAGCCATACATGTGACAGAAAGGGAAGGGGAAAAAAAAGTCTGCACATTATTTCCCAGTGAGAAAGTCTAGAAGAGATAAGAACATTTCAGAAATAACTACGTCCTGCTGGTGTTTGTTTTTATTTATGTTAATGGATTAACTGAACTGAATCGAGGATTCTGGGTGAGAAATGTCTCCAAGATGAATGGGAAGACAGCGCTCATGTGAGTGATGCTCCACTGGCAGAATGGACTGAACATTGACTGTTGATTTAATGGCAAGAGTAAGGTTTGCTTGAGGAAGTGAGGCTTCATTCTTAAATTCATAGATTTTTTTTTTAAGACCAGATGGGATTGGACTGGTCTCCTGTGTGGCAAAGGTTTTCAGCAGCACCTGCCTCAAGCCCATAACTTCTGTTTGAGTTCTAACACCTTTCTTAGGACTGCAAGCAGTCTGGATTCGGATATTCCAAATGACAGAGACTGCCCCTTCTTCCAGAAAATTTCTTCCATTTCAATGCAGCATTAATAGTCTAGAAAGATTTGTAATTTGTACTTGAATTACAGGTGGCAATAACAATATACCAGCATGGTTTATTTAGTTTGTTTAGAAAGTCTACTACCATGTGTTTTGCTAGTATCTTTCCCATGCTTAAGGTGACACCAGTTAATTCTGTTTTCTACATACCTCTGGGATATACATCTCTAGCTTAACTGGTGGAAAATTGGTTGTTGATGCTCAGGAAATAACCGATTTTCCATCTATTATAATGTGGCCTTACTGAAAGTATACGCTGCTGATATACAAACCACTGATTACAGTTTTTAGTTAACAAATGGGTTTTGTCAATTGCCCCAGGCACTGCCTAACAAAGTTGTGCTTAACGGCTAAGAAGACTGATTTCTTTGGGGATATTGCTTAAATGGAGCACAGATCTAGCGTACACAACAGTTGCTATTCATCAGGCACTGGGGAAAAAAAAAGCCTGGCAGCAAGCCAGAAATGTAAAGCAGCCCTATAAGTTGGCAGAGTAGTTTATAATTACTGCTATTAAAATACACACACACACACACACACACACACACATATATATATATGCATACACACACACGAGATTTGCTGAGATATAAAATGCCGATGCTAACTTCAGGGCAATATTTCTATGATGATTTCACTCCGTGATTAAGTATTTCGGAAGGAAGATACAAGATATTAATTAAAGCAGAGGATAAATACCTTCTTAATTAGCTGATGAAATACAATTTGCATGGAAGTGAATTCTTTTTAATAACTGCTGAGTGTGCCGGGGGCGATGTTTCAGCATGTCCCCATCTTTTCCCTTCTGTCATCCTCAGGGAATTCTAAATAAATGTTTAGCGACTAATTCTGATCTTGCTCACTGTTTTTCTGAATTCATTTCACTTTGGTGGAATTACTCTGGTCTGAGAAATCAGAAAAAGAAATAAGAAGGGGAAATCAGGCCAGCTGATTTTGCTGCTTCTTCTTCCCCTTTGTCCTGCACAGCAGAGTGAAAAGAACCACTCAGACCAATGAAGGGATGAGATATTCTAGGTCTGAACACAGAATGGAGCAAGAGAGATCCTACTGAATGTGTGGGCTTTACTACCCTGATGCTATTATCATGTAAATCCTCTTTTGGGCCTGCTTGCCCACCCCCTTCATTTTCTGACTCCATTAGACGTTCCATGCTTAGACATACGCCAGCCCAGACACTCTGAAGAAGGATATTCTTGCCGCTATGGAATCACCAGTGGCTGAGAGATATCTTTGTTTATTTTTTGCTATGCTTTGGTTTTGGTAGCATCTTTGCCTGCAAGGATCTGCTTAAGATGCAGGTGCTGAATATTTTACTTTAACATCTATGATCAACATGTGGTCCCAGGTCATCTCTTTTCAGCACCCTATTCAAACTCTGGTCTGAAATTGGCATTATTCATTTCCTTGCAGCCTCTTCTATGTCATTTATCACAAAGGAATCCAAGCATTTCTTAAATGATGATGATAATGGTTTTGTTTTCACAGCTTACTGGTGAGGAGTTTGGCTGGTGTCACCACCGCTTTATGGATGGGCAATGGATGCACAGATGTATTAAGACCCAAGTTTCTCCCAAGCCTGAGAAATACAAATGACCTGCGATTTGATTTTTCAGCTGACAGTGCATCCAGGCTCATTGCATACGTTCTGACTACCTTTACCACAGATGAAACTGTGAAAGCTCAGGACTTCCATAAACCCAAGCTTTGCAAAGCCAGAACTCATCTAAATAATTTTTAATGAGACACTGATTTAAGGATTTGCCCAGAGCCAGATCACAACATGGTAGCATGTTTTGCCTCCTCCAGAACCACAGGCTGAGCTTTTGGCTGCACTTTCCTCATCCCTTTCTCATATTTGCACCTCCTCAGTCTCACAAGACCTCTGTATCCGCATGGCCGAAACAGGCATCTCTAAGACTGTAGAGAAGACAATCGATGCCTGTTTTACAGGTGGCATCTACTGGTTTCCTGGAGCCTCCTAGGGAGTACTGGATGTGGTCCAGGTTCCCATACTATGGAAATCCCACTCTGAATCTCTGACCTCAAGAACATTTTAGAGTTTGCTTTCTCCTTCACTGCTTCTTTCTTCTAATGCAAGTGGTGCCTGGCACCGTGTAGGGAACAAAACTGTAGTTTTGGAGGGGTTTTTGACCTTCCCAGTTAGGGTTTTGTTGGCAGCAGAGGCAGATGTGTCCAGAAGATAACTTATTTCAATCTGCAGAGTGAGACTTCCCTGTGCATTAAAAAAAGGACTAGAATTTGGGGTTGGGAGCATTATGCATATAATCATCTGAGCCAGTAAAGACTGTCATAGAAAGAGGCTGAATTAACATTTTCAGGGGCATTTGGCTTCATTATTAAACATCTAACAAAAGAAATACAGAGACTGCATTATCTGGATGGGATGGACTTCAGCCACCTCAACAAAGGCCAGATCAGCCAGCTCCACAAGTAAGTTGTCATCTCAGCAGAGCACATTAATAAAGGCAGTTTGCCCCTGGGACCTGAGGTCTCTGCTGACAGCAGAGCTGTCCCCTTCCCCCTCTACACACCTTCTACACGCATTCTGGGAATTATTTCTTGTTTTCTTTTAGTGCTATAAGGTCAATGTTGGCACCCAACTTGTTAGGTTTCAACCCAAAGTTCAACTACATTACAAACAGGTGAAAACAGAATTTTATAACAACAAGGTCTGGCCCACCCTAATAATATCGAAGGTACAAGCACAACTTCAGCCTCACCATGCAGACCAAGACAGAATTCACAGCTGCCTCTTCATTTTAAAAATCTCCCCACTGCAGGCATCAAAGCCTCAAGGCCAAATTTCCCCTACATGCTTCTACCCTGGCACGAATATGCTCCCAGCGCTGCAGAAAGCAGTCCCTCTCATCAAGCAATCTCTTCTACAGCCCAAGTTACACAGGTAACTGTGAAAGAGTTATACCTCTTTACTGGGTTACTAAACCTATCCTGCTTGTCTGTTCTGCTTTATTGCATCAGTAATTTCCTTTCAAAAGTCCAACATTTTCCCTTGGCTTGCTATTTAATTTTACAAAGCATTTTCACCATGCTGTCAGGAGAAACTTCATACTGAACCCACCCGTCTTCCTCCTCTGGTGCTGCATTCCTACCTGTCGGGGACGGACAGGTGCTTTCAGACGTACTACAGACCCACAAAGAGCAGGAAATCCTCTGTCCAGCCAAGGATGAAAATAGTTACCTGACCTGGCATTTGACCCCAACTCCAAAGTAACACATGATTTTGGGAGGGAGACCCTCATACTGTCATCTAAGGCAGGACCTTAGACTGACATCACGTTGATGACAACAGAGTGCTTCTCAGGAAACATCCAATATAGCATATAAGCAGGGGGATTACTTTTTTGTGTGATTTGTTTTTAAAGTGTGGGGGAACTGAAGGGGGAGAAGGCAAGGAGTCATATTCAGAACTCGAGAGTTCAACAAATGATTTCTACAAAGAAAAATGCTATTCTTTTTATGCCAGCACCTTTTAGTTGTAGGACTTAAAAGGGTTTGGGGTTCTTTGTTAAGCACTTGGACTGGTGCCCAACAGTTGTTTTCATTTATCCTCGACATTTTCAACTGCTCCCATTGAAGTGAGATAAAGTAGCAGAAAGAAAAATAAACGGGCTTTCTTTCTCCCCTCTTTCCCCAGCCTCTTGGGTCACTGTTCTGTCTTGTTTTATGGAGATCTGAACGGGTGCTGTACAAGCCAGCCGAGCAGACGTGGAGGGTGAGGCAGGAAGGACAGCCTGCGGTTGCGGTGAGGGGCTCGCGGCACTCGGGTGCACCTCCCAGCTCTGCTACAGCCTTCCTGCACTGTCTTTGCCAAGTCACTTCACCTCTCCATGCCTCAGTTCCTCATCTGAGAAAGAAGATATTGCTCCTTTTTTCTCATCTTGTACCAGCTTTGTGTCTATAGACTGGAAATTTTTTCAGGCCAGGGTAATTTCTTACTACCTGTTTCTTGCCCTGCCTAAAACAATGGGTCTTTGGTCTGTGAGAACATTTAGTTAACAGAAAAAATTAGCTAATAACAAGAGTACTTGTCCAGATCTGCATGTCCTCTGGGTTTGCCTTAGCTTCCTCATGGCCAGAACTGTTGGAACAGTTTTAATCACTCTGTGAACATACTTGACAGCTTTGAATCAAACCCAAACCCAAATTGAAAACTGATTTGAATTGTTATTTCTTTTCAAACCCAGAACTGAACCTACACTCTTCCTTTGAAGACTATGTGGGATTCAAAAAAACCCCAACCAACTGAGCAAAACTTCCTCTGTAGCTGGACCAGAACTCAACTACAAAAATGACTGGTTTGAGTCCATAACAGATTTACTTCCTTGATGATTTCAGTTCCCTGTTATTCGTCATGTCATGTTAGCTGAAGTTATTAGGAAATCCACCATTATTTGTGTAAAAATTAATAATTCCTGAAAGCTTTAAAGACCTTGGCATAAATGGTTACTTGGTAGAAACTTGTTATGAAATTTCATGGTCACTCGTAGTCAGTCTTCCATTTAGAAAACTTCGGTCAACTAATTAGGGAGAAAACACAAGTAATAAACAACCAAGGAACAACCTGTAGGTGGCAAGCACTTCCCTGAAACCACCAAAAGAGATAAAAATAACAAAGGTCAGCGTGACAGATATGGTGCTTGGATCTGATTTTCCAGCTCAGTTCTGGCTGCTGATGTACCTAAGTTACTGTGCTTGGACTTGAGTTCCTCTCAGTTTTGGCTAAAAAAAGGTAAAGAGGAGGTTGAGATGTTGTGTTCCAGACAGTGAGGTGAGCAGCAACAATAAAACCCAGACATGGAGCCAAAAAGCTCCTGAGAAAGAGTCATTCCAATGTCTTGCCATATCTCAAGAGATACAAGTTCGCGTCTTGCTTTGGACTGCTATGAAAAGCTGTCCCCTGTTAACAGAGGTGTGTGAGATATCAGGTCATTCCTATTGGGGAGCCAGAGGCAGCCCAGTACAAATGCTAGTCATGCCTTGTTTATGGCTGGCCAGGGAGGCTGGTGCATCTTAATCGTTCTAGCTAGAACCAGTTGGAATTTCTTCCCTCAATTCAGTTACATTTTTTGACCAACTCTTATGATCCAGCACAAAGTATACATTATGTTTTGTCTTCTGGTTTTCTTAGTTTGACTTTGAAATGAAAAGTCCTGCAAAAAAAAAAGAAGAATCCAAACATTTTACTTTGATTTTCATGAGGTGTTGGTGTTACTTACCAGTCAGTCTTGTGTATTTAGGTACAGTTTCTTTATGGACTTTGATCTCTGTAAATGCAGACAGCCACTGTCAGAAGCCAAAATCATTACAGATTATCTCACATACGAGACAGGCATGCACGCGACTGTGCTCTTCTTGGAAACCTTCTGCCTGCTGCTGTTTTCATAATCATAAAATTGAGGCTGTGTTGAGTGAACAGCTCAGCCTTGTTTTTGACTGGACAAAGAGAGAAAAGAGGAGAGAAGGAACAGGCCTGGGAAAAGCCCAGGTATGCCAAATACCTGCTGTTACCTGCCTCTGCCCTTCCTTTTGCCATCTGTGAACAAGTAGTGACGAGTGACTGCAATGACTGGAGTTATTAATCTATACCTCAGATGAATTAATACTATTTTAGCTGGAAAAAATGTTCCCAAACATCCAGGGCTAGGCCAGCAAAATTAAGCAAAAGCAGGAGAAGAGGTAAGAGGAGAAAACAGCCATTGCTCAAAAAATCCTCATATCTTCTTCATTCTTACTCTCATACTTCCAGGGAACAACTTCAGCCCCAGCCCTATCTGAGCCTTTTGCAGCTGCTAAAACAAGTGTCTGGATGGTGCGACAAGGAAGCCAGCAGGTCAGGAGCAGTGAAGCAGATGCATTCCTGTGCAGATTATCTCCTGTGTAATATCTGAGATCTGTTCCCTTAGATGGGGCTGTAAAACACATTGCCCACCACATAGAAGATAAAAATAAGGAACAGTCTTCCTTTCTACAGGAGACACTTATAGGACTGCCTTTTGTGAGCACTGTGATATGGTTAGTTTTGCCATGCCAGAAAAGAAATGCAGAGTTCATCTGTGCATGGTATGACAACCCCAGTTCATGCTGCCTTTCCACTGGTGAAGAAAGAGAAGTCTGAAACCGAAGGTGAATCCCTGCTCAGGTGTTGTTCATAGCTCTGATGGAGAAACAATGAGACAAGATCATTCAAGGTACTCTCTTTGGGAAATAGGAAGGTTTCTAGAGGCAGTAGCAGCTGTCTGCCTCCTAAGGGAGCGACAGTCATTTGTGAAAGCATAAAGCCCATCTTCCCTCCATATCCTTCCCTCCTGCACCCCCAGCTTCATGGCAGCTCTGCCAAATCTCTGCTACCTACAGGGCTGAGACCCAAGGTGCTGTGCACACAGCCCAGTGACAGAGATAAGGCCGGTGGTGTTACAGCAGATGTCTTCTGTCTCTACGGGTGCCTTCCTTGTTTGTTTGTTGCTGTGACCCGTAAGCTGTTTCCACTCCACTAAGTGGCTGGTGAGTCACTGCAGCTCACTGCTTGGGAAGATAAAGGCAGTATCCGGAGCACCCTGTGATCAAATGCACCCAGACACCTGATAAAGTCCTCCCTCCCTCTCTCCTCCTCATGGAGGGTCTGTAGGCAGTCCCTCCTGCAGGCATCTGCTTATGTGGCCGTGTTTGAAACCCTCTTCTGTGACACGTATGTGGAGACTGGCTGGCTTGGGCTAAGTCCTCTACAATAATTCTCTGGTCCTCCCCCTTTTCTGCTTTGAATGGTGAAGATGGGGTCAGTGACTTGTGAAAATAAGCCAAACTGGATCAGGTGATCATGTAGGATTAGGTGTGGTTCCCCACCGGGTGTCAAATCCCAGCACACCCACTGCTAGCCCATTATATTTTAATGGGAGGAGGATGATAAGTCAACACTTCAAAGAGAGAAAGAAGGCTGTGGAGAGCTTCCTGGATTCCTCTTTAAGGGGAGGAAAGAATCAGCCTTAATTGAAGTCACTTCTTATCTGTTTCCATCATTTTTGTTTCATGAAAGTGGGAGGTTAAAATGGACAAGAAGAATAGCACAGGAAGACTCTGAAAGAGAAAACAGTTTTTCCCTGTTGCTGCATGTCCCCTTTGTGATTTTCTTCCTTTGCTTTGCATGGATAAAATGACACAAACCTGCCAAAACCGGCACAGAGTCAGAGTCTTATCTCCACCCTCCATTACCAGAGCTTTGTACTTCGTAGTTTGCCAGACCCTGCACTCTGACTTTCGCCCCTTTGCTCTTGTACCTGAAAGGAGAGTTAAGAGGGTTGACCTCTTTTGGATCTGCTGCCACCCAGATGTAATTTGGCATTTATATCATTGTGCTGGAAAACAGTTGCCATTTTTGTCTTTTAGGTTGCACCTCAAGTAATTTTGCGAGGTCCTCAGCTGTGAAGGAAAAGCATTGGCTTTACCCATAGCAAAAGTAATAGCAAAGGGCAGAATTGCAATTATTTATGTTGCACAAGTGTTTTCTCAAAGCCATGGAGGCTTTTTTTCACTGAGGGAAGAGGCATATGTCTTTTTGAGTTTGCCAGTATGGGAAGTAATATGACAAAGGTAGTGAAGATGGAGCGGCAGTTGTAAATTATGTGGTGAGAGGTAAATGTTGGCTTCTCCCCATAAACTTTATTGTGGCCTGCTCACACTTGATCACACAACAAACTTGTCTCCACTAGGTTTTCACTTCAGGCCAGGTGCCTCATGACAGCGAATGCCAAAGAGGAACACAGTGTTTTCTTCTAGTGAAGGCACAGCCCGAACCTCTACATTCCCTTCCTGACCAACTACCAGATGCAATGGCCTGGGCAAGAATAGGAGCAAAAAGCAAAGTAGGCAAAACCCTAAGGTCAATGCCACAGACTAGCTTCAAGCTCATCACTTACTGTGCCAGTAAAGCATGTTTTTTTTCTCTTTTTTTCTTTTTTTTTTGAAGAAGAACTCCCATTTCCTGTCCCTCTGGGGGAATTTCTCCAAATCCCACTGCTGAAGAAGCCATTGCAAGAGGAACTACTTGGTATTGAAGCTGACCCTGATTTAACATCCAGAGCCAGATTAATGAACAACTATTATACACTAAAGGTAACTGTTGCTGTCCTGTCATAGACACAGATCATCCTGCTGTTTCTGCTGCACTATGTTTGGCAAAGGCATGGACTAAGAAATATTAAAAAAGATATTTTTATACTTCTAGTATCTTTTGTGTCTCCCTCCATCACACACAGAAACAATCTATGTTCTGCTACTTGGAAGAAATGTGAAAGTTAGGATCTATAGCTTTTAGGGAAAATGGGAATGAGAGCAACATTCTGGTGTGAAGAAGGGGAACGGCATGATAAAATGGTCTGGGTGAGGTGGGTCAAGTGTGCAGTCAACATAGAGCTCTCACAGAACTAGGAGATCACCTTGGTGAAAACTGAGGTCAGGAAACAAGAAGGTATCACTAACTGCGCTTCCAAACTAACATGGAATAACTGAAGCACCACCTTCAGAAGGGGAGCTAGGTAAAGGAAAACCCAACAAAAGTGTCAGAAGGATTTCCTTTTAGATTGGTTTTGCAAGGAAATGAAACTTGTGAGCCTGTCCTGTTTGTGTCTCTGTACATGACATAAAATCATAGAATCACAGAACGTCCTGAGTTGGAGGGGACCCACAAGGATCATCAAGTCCAACTCCTGTCCCTGCACAGGACAACCCCAAATTCACACCAAATCTCTGAGGGCGTTGTCCAAGTGCTTCTTGAATATCGCCAGCCTTGGCGCCATGACTACCTCCCTGGGGAGCCTGATAGTATTTCCTAATAGTTTTTAAGTCTGTCTGCTTCTTCCAACCAAATTTAGCACTGATGTGGAATAATAAAAAAATATGTTCTTGCCTATTTCTTGAACAGAGGTCACTGGGTAGAGGCAAATCACTCATAGCATGGATATTTCCACCTTAACCACTGGAAAATCCACATTTAGTGTGCCACCCTTGAAACACAAATTCATAGGATGCCATTGGAAGTGATGCTCGTGGCACAATCTGTTTTAAGCTAACACAGACTTAGATCATGAAACAAGTTCTCCATAATGTCAGGGTTTTGCCATTAGTGAAGATACCAAAAGGTCAGACTAGCCAAAGCCAGTTATGGATAAATGTAAATGGAAAACATGATGAGTGAAAGCAATACAGAGTGAATCCTCAAGATCAGGGAAGACAAGCATACAAATCCCCCGAACTGAATAAAACATGCACAGTGAGAAAATATCCATCATTTTGTTCCTACATACTTGGGTTATAAAACTGCACCAGGTTTTGTAATCTAATAAGCCATATAGGATTGGATTGCATGCATTCACACACCCAGGTTACAGACACGCTACATACAGATACACTACATAGAGCTAAAAACTCTACATGTCTTACAAACTCTTCCACTTCTAGAAATGAACTGGTACGAACGAAGCCACTCATTACCAGGACAGACTGGACACTCTACACACTCCCTAATCCAAGCTGGTGGTTTGTTCAAATACCTCTCATAGAGCAGCTTGACTGGAAATGGATATGTGAGCAGTTCCTTATAGCTGAGGAGACCTGACACTACTTTTCCAGTAACTCACTGGACTGAAATGGCGATCTGTGTGAAATCTAGGTGTTAGACTGGGAAAAAAAGGTATACAACTGTAAAATTATGTCTCCCTTTCCCTAACAGGCATGTGCTACCCAGTGTATCGTAGGTGTTGGGTGGGCAGGATTCATAGTGGCATAGAAGGAACAAAGCAAAATGAAAACGAAAATGAAAGGGGCAGAGTGTTCAGATATTAAATGATTCCATTTTACGCTGCTGATGCAATCTGAGCAAACCAGCAATTTCCTTTCGGCCTCTGTTTTATGAGCAATCCTATTCAAGCTCTGATAATAAAAGGAACACAGGTGGGTAATTAAGGAGGTGTGAAACACGAACGAATAGCCAGCTTTCTGCTAGTGCTTTTTGCAATGTGTTCTGGAAGGCTATCTGCATCGAAGTGCTGAGTGATTGAGTGACCTCACAGACTGACCTGGGGACTAATTTTCTTCCAAAACAGAACAAAACTCAAAAGGTTTCTGTAAAAATTTTGCTCTAAAAATTGCTGACAGGCTTGCCATTCCAAGAACTGTTTAGTAACAACACTACCTCACTTGTAATCATGCTTTTCATAGATAGCAGCAAAACACACAGACAACAATACTGCATCAAACCAAAGGTCCATCTAGCACAAGATGCATCTGGCAGTAGTCAGCAGTGGATGCTTAATGAATAGTGTAATAGGGCAAGTGTAGAGTAATCCTTCCCCTCGCATTGCCTCTAAGTTCTTGGTTTACAGACTTACTGGAGAGGTTGCATTTTAACCAGCAAGTTTAACAGACTTCTATGGAGCTCTCCTCTACAACTCAGTGGGAATATACCATCTACACACCAACTTGAGGGCCACCCCTCTGAAAACTGGCAGAGGTAACTTCCATCCTCTTTGGTTATTTTTTTCTTTTTCAGTCTCCTGGGAGAAACTGAGTACTGCTTGCCTTTTAAGTGAGGTCCTGAAAGAGATATCTTGATTTGGACTATGAGGTTACATTCCAGCAATGGTGATTTTAATTGTTCAGCAATTCCACGGTTGCACAAACTTCAGAGTCACCGATAAGCATAAAACTCAGAAACCATCACTCCAAAAATACAGATCACTCATCAGAAGTACAGTAACACCTGCAGTGTAAAACCGGAGAAAGCCATGTAGTTACATGCATGTGCACAGTTTGAAGTTCTATCTAGTTCGAGGCCACTCTTTACACAGGAGTAAACTGTGCAGTTAACATTTTGATTTACCTAACCACGTAAACACATATATTTTTAACACATGCAATATGTTTTAAAATGTATTAACAGATAAAATTCTATTAATATGTTTAATTATATTACATATACTATCTAAATAGTATATATCATATAATAGTATATAATAGCATATGCACGTAGGAGAGGAGAGAGTGCTAACTGCTTTTTTAATTTTGTTGAGAAGGCTTGCAATGAACAATGTATTTAATCCATCTCAGACATCAATTTTCTTCCATACTAATTTTTCTAATATTCAACTCAGACAAATTTAGTTTGAAAGTATTAAGAGTCAACAACAGAAAAGTTTCACATAGAAAACATTGCAATGAAATTAATTTAGAATTTTTTTTCTTCTTCCTGGTACAATGCCTTGTTAAACAAGCAGCAACATACTCATATATGCTGTCTTACTCAAAAGATCAACCTCCTAAATCTGCCAGAAAATCTTATGAAGGCCAAATATAGAGGACACGAGCAACTATTTTGAGTCACAAAAAGAGGTCATTTGGTCTAGTATGCTGCCTTTTGTAGCAGCCAGTAGCCAGTGTGCAAAGAAGCAGAAAAAGGCAACTATTGTAGTTTCCCCTCTACACTTTAAGCTCTCAGTAAGCAGCAGTTCATGGTCTTCTTAAGCAAGAGTTGCCTTTGGACAAACATGTTTAACAGTCTGTGCTGAACTTCTCCTCTGCTAATGTGCCTAAACCCTTTTTAAGATATTTATCCTTGAGATCTGTGTGTGTGTACAGACAGGTGAGTGATACAGGACAGCAGCAGGCTGATAGATCACCCTCCACATTCAGTTCCTGTGCTTTTTTCCACATCCAATTAAACTCACAGACAGTTCAGTTGCATGATGCCCATACACACTGCTAACAAAACATGGAGAGCTGCAGTTAAACATCAAGGAGGAGCCTCCCTGCTTCTGGAAAGGGCAAGTTTGTTTAGTTCTTTTCCTTAGTCTATTTTGGTCCATGTGAAAGCAAATCTAAGATCACTGGTGCTGCGGCTTACAGTGTCCCTAACCATTTCTCACATTCATGGACATCATGGGACCCAAGAAAAGGAAAAGGAAAGGAAGCCTGAGCATTTAGAGAGCTAGATCCTTAAAATTACTCCATATGCAGTTTCCATCTGAGTTGCAGGGCTAAAAGGGTTTATCTCCCATCAACTTCTGCCTGTATCACTGAACTTCCATGTTTGCATGTTTTACTGGAAACCATGACCCAAACTCCGCTTTGATTTTTCCACTGTTATTTCAGGTTTGTATTTTGTTTTTCTGGGTTTTTTTTTTTGTTTGTTTTCCTGAAGAGCACTTCAGGACGCAGCAAAGTTTCTAAGCCACAGAAATAAAGTTAGATTGTAAAGCTGATGTCTAAATGTTCCTTCTGGGTGCAGTCTAACTTGCTGGCATCCTTTCCCAAGGATAAATTTTGAGGCTAGCTGATCACAGTCAGCTAAAAATTTGCTATCTTTTCTAGCCCTCCTGTCCATGGCTTAGCAGCGAGAGTTTTAAATGAGGAAGTCACGGTTGTAATTAATCCAACCAGATCACAGTGATATATCCACAAGAAACACAACTTCAGAGTGCATATATACTGTTCTCAGGGATAATTATCAGGACTTCTAAAAATGCATGAATGTGTGTGTTTTGGTCTTTCTTCCTCAGCCCAGTCCTTGCAAACTGGCACCTCCTCCACTTCTGGAAAGGTACCTCCTATGATGAAATGAGTGCAAGAATGCTGTTCCAGTGCATGTCCTTCTCATGATCTAAAGTGTGGAAAGCTGGGTAATTACAAAGTGACCCCAATAGCTCCATAGAGAACTATAATCTTGAGATTAAGTCCATATAGGAAGCCTCATACCAAATATCCAACTGCAGCACAGTAAAAACAAAATTCCCTACCGACTATCTCTGCTCATAAAAGTGATTTAGATTGGTTCTCCCCATACATGAGTTCTCTGCTGGCCATCTGAATCAATTAACAAAACAAATAATAGATTGCAATGTTTTTCTTTCCAGCCAGGTTTGTGCTTTATATGAGTGAGCAGTTAAAACATACATCTTAAAATGTAAAATCCTGGAACCTCAGAGGTCCCTTAGCTGCCAAGTGAAAAGGAACCAGCAAAGCTTATTTGCAGGGAACAGCAACAATAGTCTTGTCATTCCTGCTGGAGATGTTCAGTTCAGGGTAAGACTGCAAACTGAACTCCTCAGATCCTCAGCTCCTGTGTGACCATCCTAACACTTACCTTATTCACTCCGTGCTTTTAATTTTTCAAGGGAAAAAAATGGAGGACTGAGCCTTTAACAAGATCCAGTTTTGTGCCTTCTCTGTGCCCCAGCTTGATTTTCATGCCATAAAATAGAAGCAATTTACCAAATTCTGCTTAGCTGCAGGCTGATGCCTGGCTGTACACACAGCCTTGCCACCTAGAAAGATCTGGGCACTATTTATTACTGACCTCTAAGTCACCCTTTTCCCTATTCTGTGCTGCAATGCCATTTCCAGCTTCTATTCATAGAATCACAGAATCATAGAATCACAGGTTTGGGTCGGAACGGACATTAAAGATCGTCTAGTTCCAACCCCCTTGCCATGGGCAGGGACGCCTTCCACTAGACCAGGTTGCTCAAAGTCCCATCCAACCTGGCCTTGAACACTTCCAGGGATGGGGCATCCACAACTTCTCTGGGCAACCTGTTCCAGTGCCTCACCACCCTCACAGGGAAAAATTTCTTCCTTATATCTAATCTAACTCTACCCTTTTTCCATTTAAAGCCATTACCCCTTGTCCTATCACTACATGCCCTTGTAAAAAGTCCCTCTCCATATTTCTTGTAGGCCCCCTTCAGATACTGGAAGGCTGCCATAAGGTCTCCCTGCAGCCTTCTCTTCTCCAGGCGGAACAACCCCAACTCTCTCAGCCTGTCTTCATAGGAGAGGTGCTCCAGCCCTCGGATCATCTTCGCGGCCCTCCTCTGGAATTGCTCCAACAGGTCCCCGTCCTTCTTATGCTGGGGGCCCCAGAGCTGAACACAGTACTCCAGGAGGGGTCTCAGAGCCGAGTAGAGGGGGAGAATCACCTCCCTCGACCTGCTGGTCACGCTTGTTTTGATGCAGCCCAAGATACAGTTGGCTTTCTGGGCTGCAAGCACACATTGCCAGGTCATGTTGAGCTTCTCATCAACCAACACCCCCAAGTCCTTCTCCTCAGGGCTGCTTTCAATCCATTCTCTGCCCAGCCTGTACTTGTGCTTGGGATTGCCCTGACCCATGTGAAGGACCTTGCACTTGGCCTTGTTGAACTTCATGAGGTTCGCATGGGCCCACCTCTCAAGCCTGTCAAGGTCCCTCTGGATGGCATCCCTTCCCTCCAGCATGTCAATCACACCACACAGCTTGGTGTCATCGGCAAACTCGCTGAGGGTGCATTCAATCCCAGTGTCCATGTCACCAACAAAGATGTTAAACAGCACCAATGCCAATACCAACCCCTGAGGAATGCCACTTGTCACTGGTCTCCACTTGGACATCAAGCCATTGACTACAGCTCTTTGAGTGTGACCATCTAGCCAACTCCTTATCCACTGAGTGGTCCATCTGTTAAATCCATGTCTCTCCAATTTAGAGACAAGGATGTTGTGCAGGACAGTGTCAAATATTTTGCACAAGTCCAGGTAGATGACATCAGTTGCTCTTCCCATATCCACCAACACTGTAACCCCATCGTAGAAGGCCACCAAATTTGTCAGGCACAATTTGCCCTTAGTGAAGCCATGTTGGCTGTCACCAATCACCTCCTTATTTTCCATGTGCCTTAGCATAGTTTCCAGGAGGATCTGTTCCATGATCTTGCTGGGCACAGAGGTGAGACTGACTGGCCTGTAGTTCACTGGGTCTTCCTTTTTTCTCTTTTTAAAAATGGGGGTTATGTTTCCCCTTTTCCAGTCAGTGGGAACTTCACCAGGCTGCCACGACCTCTCAAATATGATGGGTAGTGGCTTAGCATCTTCTTCCGCCAGTTCTCTCAGGACCCACGGATGAATCTCATCAGGTCCCACAGACTTGTGCAACTTCAGGTTCCTTAAATGATCTTGATTCTGATCTTCTCCTACAGTGGGTGGTTCTTTATTCTCCCAGTCCCTGCCTTTGCCTTCTGCGACTTGGGCGGTGTGGCTTGAGCACTTGCCAGTGAAGACTGAGGCAAAAAAGTCATTGAGTACCTCAGCCTTCTCCATATCCCGGGTAACCAGGTCTCCCATTTCCTTCCAGAGAGGGCCCACATTTTCCCTAGTCTTTCTTTTATCACTGATGTACCTATAGAAGCTTTTCTTGTTGCCCTTGAAGTCCCTGGCCAGATTTAATTCAGGGCTTTAGCTTTCCCAACCTGATCCCAGGCTGCTCGGACAATTTCTTTGTATCCCTCCCAGGCTACCTGTCCTTGCTTCCACCCTCTGTATGCTATTACCAGCTCTAGCTTTTTGCACTGGCCTTCCTAAAAATTATCAGTATGCATTGCCTAGGACTGCACTCCCAAGGACTCCAGTATGCTGTGGGGATCTCAGCTTTCTCTTAATATCAAAAATGTCCAAGGTAGCCCTGATGAACAGAACAGGTTTCCCCACATAGAAATATTAAAACTTTTTCACACCCTCCCTGTGTGTCACATGGAGGTGCATCCAGAATCTGCAAACACAGGCTCAAACCAGTTCCCAGCAACCACAATCTCAGGATGCAGCCTGAGCTGCAGAGCTCTCCAGAAAAGACCTGAACACCATTAGCACCTTAGAGCAGGCTCAAAGGAGACAGTCCAGACCCAGCAACTTTCACACAGCTGTGGCTGCTTCGAGCCCATGCTGCAGCCAGACCAGCACTCAACAGTGCAACGGAGAGCACACAGATCAGAGCTGAGCATGTTTATCACTCCTCCTGAGCTCTCTTTCAGCCTTGCAGGGCATACAGACAATCTGCTTTTCTTATGTTTCAGCCTGTCATGTAGTAAATCCTGCTAAGGACACAGGGTCTCTGAGTTCCCTACAGATGTGGAATATCACCCAGATCCAGAGCAACATGCAGATTCCCCATGTGCTTGTTCGTGGCTTCTACAGAAATTTAGGAGCTAAATTCATGCCAGGCTGAACTCCTATAAACATAAATAAATTGGCTGATACATCTGTTAAATCCCAAAGGGCAAACAGCGGAGGCTGTTCTCCCCTCCAGCAACTGTTTCAAGTGCAGCATCATGTCCTTTGGGACAAATATCTCCTCCCATCTGGCATGTAGGTTTGCTGCAAGCAGGAGGCGATCCAGAAGTGAGTGCTGGGCAGAGCACGGGAGGTGGATGGAAGAGTCTCAGGCTCAGCGAAGTCACAAGTGCACCAACATGACTGTACAGATGCGCAAGCTAGGTCTGGCACAGACACAGGCAGCCAGCTGAGGCTATTTACACTTTGCCTGTGTTGTTGCTGTTTTACTGTTCAAAGTAGCTGCAAAGAACATTGCTGTCCAGGCAAGAGCACGAGGGACTTGCATCCTTCTGGCATAACAGGGGTGGTGCATACCGCCAAGTGATGTGACTTAACAAACAGCCCCAGGAAATCCCCAGAGCTTGTGCAGATAAAGGGGAAAGTGTCAGGAGCTCTGGACAGCTGGCAAGATAAATTGCAAGAGGACTGAGTAGAGAGTAGTGCAAAGACACAGACGTAGTTGTACTCTATTTTCATTCTCTTTGAGAACTCAGAGGCTTCCATTGCCTAGGGAAAGATGTGGAAAAAAGTGGACAGGCCCCTAATTATCACACAAAATCTCCACCACCATGAAATCTCCAGGGTCTTTATTCTTTGGCAAAGGCACTGATAAACATGTTTTATCAATTGTCCACTGTAAACAAATCTGAGTCTTGCTTTGGAGCAAGAAGAATATGAAATGCAAGTTAGGTAGGTGCCTGCTAGCCAAACTTGATTCCTATGAGAGATCGGGGAAATGCAGAAAGGAAGATCCTTGTCAGAGCAAAGATGAATAATATCATGTCAGGTGCTTGAGAATCCAACCCAGGAACTATCGAGTTTCCAGTCACATCATCAGTGTTTACTCTGGAGTAAAAATTAGTGACTTCTTCCATTAAATTCTATTGATCTATTTCTCCACCAAGAAGCTTCTTCATCTAAATCACTGGTTTATTGTGCCTCTGATTGTTTAAGAGGATGTCATGGGAGCCATTGAAGAGTCACTTAAAATGCTATTCGTCCTACTACACATAGGTAAGCTATGTTTCCATTCGAAGCCTTGCTGCACGAATTAAATCTTTCAACATAAAGTGGGCTTTGTTCACAAAATTAGAATAATATGTATATGTATTTTACATATTCACAGACTCTTGCAGAAGGATGGCTAAATCACTCTGCTGTTCAGCTGTTTAGGCCTGAAATGCAAAGGGAATATTAACTGATGAAATCCACATACACTGGTTACAGCTTTCTAAATGGGATACAGGTACACGATGCTTTTGCATCAGCAGGTGTAAACAGGGTTTGGCAGTTTTACATAGCAGTTTTACCTAGCATATTTACAGATGGCTCACTCAGGGCCTAAAATAGAATATGCTTTGTATTCCTGACCTCTTACCTAAGGATAACAATTTAGCACTTTTGCTAGCTCAAGTAGCAGAGATTTTTGCTTTGACCTGGGAGGTCCTGATATATTCTCTGACAGCCAGTGATGCCCACAGTGTATTATGAATGTGAAAAATAAATGAACAGCCAGTGCTGGCAGCAGGCAGAAGTTCACTGTTAGTGCACTGTATCGTGGGAGGATATGTGAGCTACTTCACCATTTTGGAAGTGTGCCTCCTTCCAGAAGATGCCCCTGAGCATTTGGGATGAGAAAGCAGTTCAAATGAAATATGGTCTGAGAGACAGTCCTCCAAAAAAGGGGATACACCTCCCTTATAATGCCCTTCTTTCTGGCAGCATTACCACAAAACTTTGGAAAAGAACAATTTTCTGGTTATGCTCAGCTTAACAAGCAACAGAACGTAGCCCTCTTACCTATTCGTGTCTATTTTATGCTTTGGGAGAGATGCTGATATCACAACTGTGGAAAACTGACATTACGTGAAACAGACATAATCCTTTAAACTTTAAACCTTATATCCCAACATCTCTGATCTTCATTATATTACCATACTGTCCAAAAATGTTTAAAAGTGTTTCAGGCATTCCACTGAGCAACTAGAAATAGATGTTCCTTTCCCAAATCACCTAATGTCTATGTTCCAAATGTAGAACAACAAGCAGTAGAGAAAAGCAGTGGAAAAAATAAGGAAAAGAAGGAAAAACTGTCTTCTATTTTGCTGGCACTTTGTTCTGGAGAGGGATATGTTCAGAAGTCTTCAAGTTTGAGACAGAAACATTTTATATCATCCTTTCAAAATACCATGTTGTTTTGAGATTTTTAAAATCTTGCATCCCACCAGGTTTTAAGAGTCAGCACTGAAATCAGGCATGCTGATTTCCTCAGAATGAAATACTTCCATTTGTCCCCAAAAAACTTACTCCCTGAATTCTTTCACAAAGAATTTGCTATTTCAAATCAGAATTAACAAATCTCTGAAACTTTCTCTTCTCTGCCTGTAAAATCTGGTCTCTTGCAAGCAGATGAGGAGAACATTCCTGCAAGGGGAACTGTAGCTCTTCGATATCTAAAAGTCAGTCCCACCAAGGGTACCAGAGCCCAACACAGAGAGAGGGAGAATATTCAAATGCCTCACTTTTTCCACTGTTCAGCTTTTCTTGGATTGTTATATGGATTTTCATTAGGCTCCCAGGCTTGGAGAACTTTTATTATTGTTATAAACTCTGGTTGTGAAGTGGATTTTCTAATCCTTTCATGCCAGACGTTTGGCTAAGTTCAAGCATAGTATCAGTTTAATATTTGACACACGGTCTCATGGGAACCATATCCTGCCACTGACACAGGAATAGATGTTGTCATCAGATAGATCCATTCCTCCTTTGCACTTCTGGCAGAGCTACCTGTTTTTAATAATGGCGATATTTGAGGAAAACATCTGTGTTACCTCGCCATGTGACTAGAGTTCAAGAGAACAAGCCACACGCTGCAAACATTTCTTGGAATTGTGAACTACTGTTCTATTCAGCATCCAGCTGGAGGTTGATATTCCCAAATACTCGTGAGCGTAGATCAGCAAATGCCTGTCTTTCATCTAGAAACTCTGATTCCTGTGTCAACAAGGTCAGGCAGGATTCATGACCATCTCTCTGCCATCTGCGGTTTCAGACTTCAGATGGCTATGAAACAGCTCCAACTTAATGAGGGGGCTAATTCATAAATGACAAGTAGAGAACCATCACTGAAGTCTAAATGAGTTGAATGTGGAAGTTATTAATTACTCTATTTTTAGTCTATTTAGTAATATTCCCTGCAAGTTGTGTAATGAATCTGCTGTGTAACTGGGGACACAGAGGGGTGTCAGCTCATCCTGACATTAACCAAGGCTTAATACTTTGAGAACTGACCATCTCCAGAACAATGACAAGATTATTCAGCTCTAATTTAATGGAAAGCAACAGCAGTCATCACCATTCTGGGAGAATCCAGAATTGCACAGGACAGAACCATACGGCAGCTTTCAAATTTCTAATATGACTGCTATTGAAATTCAAAAATGTTCCATTTCCTAAATTATGACTCAGGGAAGATTGTGCGTTAGCATCTGTCCTATTTCTGATCATCTCCTGGCACTGGCTAGATGTACATTCAGGCAGCATCTCCATGGGGTTTGTTTTCCTTTCAGTCATGTGCAAAGGACCAAAAGGAACTTGGGAGAGAATTATTGTTATTTTTGCATTCTTCTGCAACTCAATCTACTTCCTATCTCCAAAGCTCTTTGTAAAACAATGGATTTTTCAGTACATTAGGACTTGCCACTAGCCCAAGGATTTTCACTGCTCCTGGCAGCCTGCTGCATTGGCAGAGTTCCCTCTGCATCCTCGACCTGCTGCTGATTGATCCCCATAATCCAATCCATTTTCAACAAGCCACTTCAGCTCCAATAAAAACAAGGGGCTTTGCTGATTGCTGGTTTCAGCTGCAGCTGTTGGAGCCACAAATCTAAAGAGAAATATTTTAAGTCTATTTGTAAAAAATCTGCTGGTAAAAAGAAAATTATTCACTGCTTTTATTCAGTTAAACTCAAAAGGAAATTAATTACAACTTCTTTTTATGCATTGTACCTTCTTTATTATTTTATGTCTGTATACCTCTCTTGGTGTGATCATGGTGTTCCTCTATGTAAATAGGTAAGGAAATGTTAGGACTGAATTTCCCCAGGGCTTTGGTATATGTAAGCATGAAATACCTTGCATAACATGAGTGCTGCAAACATTTCATAGACTTTAAATCTTTAATTTAGAAGAGACTGTTCTAATCTGCCTCTTCTACAAAGCACCAGCCAAACACAAATCCCATGTCACTCAAGAATTCTTGCACCACAATTACAGTTTCTGTGTGAGCTGGAAAAAAAAAAACATTGCAAGATACAAATCCTGACATCTAGACAGCAAACTACAGACAATTCCCAATGCTTTCAAGTACATTATTTCAGTTCTGCAGTTACCTGCAAAACTGAAGTTCTGCATTTTATTTTTAGAGCGAATTTGACAAGCTGCAGTTTCCAATCATGGAATTTAGCAAGGGGTTTTGTTGGTCGTGGTGTTGTAGAATAAAGCAGTTATTCCATGTAGTCAATGAAAAGAAAGTTTAGATAGCTTATAGATCCACTCATCTCTTTTGGGAAGATTTCAGAGAAGAGCTAACCCTTTCTCTCCCCTTTGTAAAGAATGTTCTCTAGATTCAGACCAACATTGCTCTTTCTCATATCTTTTCCAGCCTTCTATAATTGTCTTTCTGCTATTAATATTTGCAGCTCCCTTGGTTTGAGTAAGGTTGCTGACAAAAACAGGGACTGTGATGGGATCTCCCAAAGTAGTAGCCATATTTTGAAGACAGCATATTCCACAAGCCCATCTAGCACTAAAGTCTAGTGACTAAAAGTCACAAAAGGAAAGCTGATATAGGCCAATATATCCTAAAAAAAAGTAGTACAGAGAAGTCTACAACAGATAGCTGACAACTATGTTAAAATCTGTTTGAGCTATAAATTTTTCAGAGTTATTTGTGAATTACTTTGGTTCACTGCAGTAGTTAGTGGCCTTTGGCTAATAGTTTAGCTGTCCTTTTGTTTACAGCTGTTGTCTGCAATAGTTAATTTTACTATGAAGGGCAAAGAGGCAGTAGAAATGGAAAGTATGGGCCACAGAATTGTACTGGGAAAATTATGAGAGCCAGCAAAATTTTTTTCTTTAAGCCTTATATGCACAGCAGGGGTTTAATGAAATTTTATTGATTCCAAGGCAAGCTTCCAATGGAAATGTGCCCAGATTCCTGGGGGTCTCTGCTGAGGCTGGAGACCTTAGATGTGCTGATCCTTGGCTGTAGCTGTTCTGTTAATGGGTCTGTCCTTCAGACAGTGGACCAGGAAAGCTCCAAAGAAGCTGCTCTGTAAAATGATACTCCTCTCAGCAATGCTGCTGCCATTTGTTCAGAAACTAAAAAGGTGATAAGTTCCCAGAGCACTTGTAGGGTCTGGGGAACTTCTAGTATATTAAGAATTAAAAGGAGAATAGTTTCTGGTCAAATTTATCCAAATATTTGGGGGGAGAGGGAAAAAAGTTGGAAAACCTTAGAAGCTGAAAAGCCCTATCCATCAATATCAGTGTAGAGCAGAGAAACAGTAAGTCAGAGTTTAAGTATGAAAAAATATTTCTTTGGGAAAAGGGAGAAGGATGGAGAGCTGATCACCCAAAGACACAAAAAGGACCATCTCAGATACTTTCTTTGCAAAGGAGAGGATGTATACCAATTTGCAGTGAGGAGGAATGGAGCTGTCACTACAAGATAAACTAGAGCAGTAGAGAAGGATATAATATTGCCTACTCAAGTCCTCCACCAAGAAAGTCTTTTAAGCAATTGGTAAGCTCTGAAAAGGACACCTGTATCAGTAAAACAGTTTACAGTCTTGAAATACACTCAGTAGATGCCAACTGTATCCATCCATGAACAGAAATTAAGTAGTAGAGATCTCAGGTTGTCCAGAGAAACCCATCACAAACAAGATATGCTCTCTCAAAGCCTGCAACTGGGAAGCACGTTCTGTTGTTTTTAAACCACAGACGACTCCCGAGGGCCCAGCCTGAGTTGAGGGGTTGTTTGCCATTTGCATGTTTGGGATCCACCCAAGACTTAGTTCCCTTTGACCATAAGAAGCATGTTTATTGAGTGGGGGAAGGAACTCTTCAGATCACCCTACCCTCAACTACATCACAAGATTTCCACTCTTACAGTATATCAAGAATTAATTTCTCTAACCCCTTCTGAAGCAAAATTAGTGTAATCAGAGTGGGAAAGCAGTGCATAACTGGAATAACAGCAGTAACCTTCATTTAATTGAGTATCTTCCCTTTTAGAGTCCTAGGATAGGGGGTGAGCCTTTGAACAGATATGGCAGCATCATAGTCTATCTCCATGCAATGTAGTTTTATTGTGGCACTCCTACTAATTTTCATTTCTCTAATGGTATCTTCTCCCTGTTGGGCTCAGAGGGACTTTTTTCTGCAGATCTCATGAAGCTTGAAAGGGAAATATGAGTTCAATTTCTTGGAGGATTGGGGTTCCCCTAAACTAAATTTTTCTCCTTGTGAAGAGTTTAATCCAATGGGTAGTTAGGGGAGAATTTACTACTGTGGAGAAAGTCACCGCAGCATCTAGTCATCACTTAACAAGTAATTCTCAGTTCAGATGAATTTCATCATTAGCTTGGCCCCCGCTTTGTGTAAACAGAAATGTTTTCATGGGATTTTCACCCAAGCAGATCAGCTTTTCCTGCTAAGGGGTATTTAAATATTCCTTGCTCTGTTTCCAAGCCTCACAGGAAAAAAACCAAACACAACGCAACAACCAAACACAACCATTGCCGCACTGTACAGATCCAGTTCTGTACAAAAAACACCTATTACAGTAAACAGCCACAAAGAAGCAAGTATCACAAAGATTTTGCTTCCTACATTTACTCATAGGAGCCCTTTATCAGAAAGCAGGGAACCTAGGGGTTGAGTAATGTGCAGTAAGAAAATACGTACATCTTTATAGCACTGGCACCCAAGAGCTGGGAAGTGAAATCAGCTGAAATGGCGTGCTCTTGGGCAGCCTTGTGTCAGACAGTTCACAGGGCAGGGTCACCACTCCAGAGCACAGACCACATCTACTCCACACTTGCATTTCCTTCATTCTCAGATGAGGTCAATTCCCCTCACCTCTGCGACCTTGTAATCTTGTTTCTACCTTGTCTGTGTTCTTTAAATTCACAATTTAAAAAGCTCTTTGAACAACTGGCCATTCAGCAGCAGAAAAAGGGAGGGTAAGCAAAGCTGAAGCTGCAGCAGCAAAATGGGCGTATGAACACATCCACTTCATTCTGCCAGATTTTAAGAGGCAGCACTGGCTCACAGAGCTTGAGAGAAGGGGCAGCTTTCACACAGCCGATTCAGCAGAGCTGCAGTTTGGGTGGGACAGGAAGGAGGAAGAGAGAAATTTCAGACTAAATGTTGGGTGCTCGGTACCTCCATGCCTGCACACTGGATTCTGCCCAGTTTTGTGGCAGAGAATGATCCACTAATCCAAGGAAAAAAATATATCTGAAGAACCCCAATTCTCTTCAGATCAGCTAGGAGAATAGATTACTATTAAACAATTCTTTTTATACCATCTCTGTGGCACAGCCAGCTCCCAACTGATGTGGATTCAGAGAAAGCCAACTTGGAATGAAACATCCTGAAAGTCTCTAAATGTTTCAGACCATTGCCTCATGCAAACTGCAGGCAAGACGGAAGCTTGGCTTAAAATGGGGTTTATGCAGAGGTGGAGGAATGGATGAAATTAACTTGGGAGAGTTCCACTGCTGGGGTTGGAGATTCTGATTAACCATATCAGTCTGTACCCAACACAAAAAGTTTGCCTGTAGAGGCTATCCTCATAGATGTGATAGATGATAATAATTAATAAAGGCAGGTGGTTTAGGCATAGACTCAGGGGCCCTACTGTTAGAGCACCACTGACTTCAAGGGAATTACTTTAACACTTGAGATGGAGAAAGATGGTTTCTATTTACTTTCCAGTGAAAATTACTTTAGAAAGCAATTCCATCATTGTTCTCCTGTTATAACAAATGAAAGTTTGTGCTCAATATTTGGGCAAGATGTGCTATAGAAAGAGCTCACAAACATCAGTGTATAAGTTGTTATAAAGCCACCCACATTGCTACAGTTCTGGGCTTCTACAGTAATATTACCAAAGAGGGAATTGACCATACAGTGCGGCCCATCAGCACCACCGGTTTTATGGCAGAAAGTCCAGTAGATTCCCCTGTTCAAGATTTAATGAAGCCTAGGATTTCTATGTCCTCTGTGCTCTTCCAGTCCCGCTCCTTTTCCTCCTAAAACTCACATCCTCACCTCTACAGTTATTCCTTTTTATTTTTTGTTCTTCCAGACTTATTTCTCCCATATCCTTCTGCATTGTTTACGGCAGGTAATGAGCAACGTACCATCCCCAAAACCAAATTTCATTGTGATGTAAGGTTAACATCATGCTTAGCTTCTAGAATCTAATCCAGTTACATGACTTACTTATTAGAATGCCAGTGCCATCCTGAATACATCTATATAGTGTTGCTTTGTATGGTGTGGATATACTCTGAGGCCAAAGCATTTGGCCTCCTAAATCTGTGGCAGGGGTGGGGGGCGGATTTCATTCATCTGCCGCCTCAGAGAAGTTAAGATCTTTCACAGCCTCAAATTTCAGTTGAAGAGTGAGAAGGAAAGCTGCTTAGGAGAAATTGCTTGGAAAGCAGCAATCAGGGAGAAGGAATGGTACACAAGAGAAGAGAACAGAGTTACAGGATGGAGTAGGTTTAGGTATTACTGCACATGTTGAAACTGACAACATAATGCATGTCACATAATTCAGAAATGGTGCCATTTCCTTGAAAATCAGAAGCTAATATATGCAGCCCTACACTGTGCAAAAATCAATCTTTCACCTTGCCTTGGGAAAAAAAAAAACATGTGCCATGATTTATGGCAAAGGAAAAGAAGCTTAGATTTTCTTTGACTTCATGCAGTACTCCTTCCACATGTCTAATGTACTGCCTGCAGCTATGTTTCTTGTGGAAGGTGAGTGTGTGTGTCAGCACTGCCCTAACAGACTTACAGAGACTGGCAAATTTTTCTTACGTTCTCAGCTTTTTCTTTTTTTAATTGCTATTTCTTGCTTTTCTCTTTTAATCCATTTATTGCATTTGCTCTTTCAATCTGCAGTTTTATTTGCACTGATTTAAGATTCTTGGACACTTCTTGATGATAAACATCTCTAGTGAAATACCCATGAAGAATGACTTAGCTTTGGGGTGGGAGCTATTAGTGTTCTGAGTTCAACCCCAGAGGCCACATCTAGAGGTAAGAGAATATAGTCCTTAATTGCAGTCAATTGCATCTTTGATCTTTCTACTGTGCTGGCCCACAAAAGGGCAAATGATGACAACTCTGATGATTTTTGTACTGTAAATAAGCCCATATTTCTGGACATTTATAAAGTATTTATTCCCATGTTGTCTAGGAAGAATGACATAGATCAGCAGGTTTCGCAATATAGGTGCATGAACAGCCTTCCAGTAGCACTAATAAAAGCAACATTTTGCAGATCCTTTCTGCAAATTGAAAAGCAGACATGTAATAACTGCTGGTCACTCCTGATCTGGAATGGGTTTGACCTGCTGACCTCAGGGTGAAAGGCTCTGTACTGCATTACTACTCCCAAGAGCTCTCTGACTCTCTCTGAGGTTGGGTTTTTTTATTATTTTGTAGTTAACCTCTAGACAGCATCACCTACAATGGATAACATCTGCAGAACACTATCTAGGCATCTGAAGATTTTTTTGCTTTATGACCAATCATTGGCACTCAATGAATCTGAAGGTTAAAAAGAAATTGCATGGCCAAATACTCACTGCAGAAACAGTGAAATCAGAATGTGGGGGAAAAAAAAACCCTTAATAGATCCTTCCTGCCACTGGTATATTTTTTCACTTATTCATAGGGTCTTGACATTTCTTTTCAAGCAATGGAAGATGTAATGATTTAAGGGGAATTCATCAAAATTTGTTCCTTTTAGCAAGAGAGAACCAATCAACAAACTGCCTCCCCAAAATACCCAACAAACTATTCTAGATGAACATTAAGAAAGTTTTCATTTGTGTGATGCCTATACTTCTGGGTTCCATCTTTTACCATTTATTCAGCTATTCAGACATTTCACTCATTCATTCTGATGCCATCCCCTGTAGAAGATGCACACAAACAAGCCTTCCAGTGGGATAGGCACCACACAAATACATGCTAAATGCACTCTTCCAAGTTAGAAGCAGTCTGCACTTAGTAGTTTATTGCAAGCAGCCCTTTTGGTCCTAAAATGTCCACTCCTACAATCCAGAGTAGGTTTTCCCAAAACCCAATATAGAAAATATTGCCCAGCATGACAGAAGTCTTAACCACAAAAAAAAAAAAAAAATGCAAAATGTAAAAAACCTATCCTTTACATCTCAATGACTTTCTGTCACTAGCAAAAACTATTTAAATACCCACCTGGCATTCTGCAAGGAGGATGTCAGTGACCTCATGGAGCTAACCACAATAGGAATGAAAGAAGACCCACTTTCAGTGACATTAGGAGGACTGTATAGGACATATCGATCTCCACCCATAGTAGATCCGATCACTGGAAGCCATATTTCCCCCCATTAACAAAGAGTCTTTACTAATTCTTATTATTTGGGAAGCTCTGCTTATGTACCTTTGTATACAAATGACAAATCATCACTTAATGAGCATGAACTGATTTCACATTGAACTGTCCATCTCATAAGCATCAAGTTGTCCAAGAAAGGAAACTCGCCTGTTTATTCCCAGCAGTGCTTTGGGATACAGCCTGCAAAAGCAGTGGGAATTAGACATGAGGAAGCAGCAAGATATTTTCCCCATTACATATTCACCCATCAATCATAGTTCTCTTTGAAACCTGGCTACTGGCCACTGGTCCCTGCTGGGAAAATGCTAGAAGTGGAAGGAAAAGCGACATTTTTCCTCTTTGTGCCAGCTTTCAGTGTAGAGTTAACTTGAAGCTGCAAGTAGCACAGACCAGCTCCTCTCTGGCAGATTTGTGAGAGGAGATCCATTGTGGAATTTCACAGCTGGATCTCAGCATTTCATTCTGCTCCATGGTTTGACATTTTGGACATGTTTCACCATTGTTTCCCCAAATTTTGATCTGCAACTTTATTAAAAGAATAAATTAAAAAGAAGTTCAGTCCATCAGAGAGTGTGTTCTGTTAAATTTCTTTTTCCCAGTATAACAGGAGGCCAATGAATAGAGAACTGAGAGCGGACGAATTGCTGTAGATATGGTATAGAAGAACACATTAGATTTAGAGAAAACTCCAGCTGATTGAGCCAGATGGCATTTTCTGGCCCAGATTTCCAGGACTTCATAAAGCAGCCTGGTTGGTTTGGAAAAGAAGCTGACTCTGGGGTGGTCATTTTTTGTGGCAGGAAAGGCAAAAGCAAATATCACTACCCCTTGGATGAATGAAACAACTCCAGGGGACATGAAGCCAACAGTACTGTTGTGTATGCCCAAGCTTCTGATCTCATTTTTGACACTGAGGAACTAGGACAAGACCAGGCCACAAGTTGTATGGGAAAATATGCCCCCAGGAAGTGGTAAAACCAAAATACTCAAGGCAGAAGAATGTTCCTGGGGAAATTAGGAATACACAATGTGAGGATGCAACTTCTAAAACAGCCCAAAACCAACATTTTAGAGCAGCCAGGTGTCAAGTCTGCAAGCAGAGAATCTCTCTAGAATAAGGCTAGCTCACAGGCAGAGAATCTTTCCTCTAAACTTCTTGCTTCACTTTTCCATTTTGGAGGTTTATTCTGTCTGAATTAACCTCTCTCTTTGCACTTATGCAGCACCTAGACACAGTGACTTTGAAGCAGGTGAATTTCCACATTCCATATTTGTCATTCAGACATTCAGGTGGTGCCAGGCTCAGTGGTGAATCTGGCAAGGGCAAGCATTTTGAAGAAAGATTGAGAACTGGCCTTGGAAAAACCTCTCTTACAAGACACCTATTGATCATTCATGATGCAAATATTTTTTCACTATTGGCAAAACCAAGGGGTCCCCTGTATTCCTTCGTGTATCATCACCACTTAGACATAAGGAACTTGGTAAATCAATTTCTAGGCTTTCAGAAAAAAAGAGGAAAAGGAAAAAAAAAAAAAGAAAAGAAAGAAAGTAGTTGGCACTCAAGTTGACTGTGCTCTCTTCAAAGTCCTGGACCAGCTCTGACCATCTCCTGGATCTGGATTCTCTCACTGGAATGGAATTTCCCAATATACCATGGTCTTTCTGACACCTGTTTCTCTGCAGCATCTAGAAATCTCCTGCAGGTCACAGGACTCCGTAAAAGGAAAAAAAATTACCCAAGTGTTCTTGGCGTAGGCCCGGAGATCAGGAGAGGGACAGAAATGCATGCCTCATCCAAAGAAAACTGCCTGGCTTTACACTGCTCATAGCTCAGTGGGAAAGTCTGTTTAACTGTGCACATCCTGCAGAGATTTCTGGGGTATAACCTGTTAGACCCTCACCTAGAACACATTTCTTCAGCTTTTGAAGGCTTTCTTGTCTGCAGGGTGTCTGCCAAGCAAAAGAAACGAAGATTAGGGAGCAAAGAAACCCAGTGGCAGCTGTGCATCAGGTCCCAATTAAGACATCAAACTAAACCCTTCAGCCCTAGTTCTCAAACATCCTTGTATATAATATTTCCCATGAGGCTGGAATTCTTCTGTGAGGTTTATGCTGGCTTTAATGTATAGCATCAGGGTTCAGTAAGCTTTCATGGCATTCATATTGCTGTTGGAGACAGCAGGGTATGTTTTTTCACCCCCACCGCTCCAAATAAAAGATATGGGCATGCCCTATGTTATGACATGACTTGACTTGGACTGAGGGAGCAGGTCTGAACTGTTTGGCATGAAGCTGCATTTGAATCTGCCACTGAGTCATGCTGGTTCTGAGCATTCTAATCTCCTAAATCCTAATACTAGCCTTAACTTTATAATAGTCATTTGGTCCATTACACATTCAATTGAAAGGGAATTCAACTGCCAGGATCAATCTCACCTAAGACTGGGTAGAGAGGGCAGGTCATTGTATAAGAGGATGAGAAGTCTGTGGGATAGAAGTCTACTCACTGTGGCTTTGAGTGACAACAACCTGATTGTGTTTAAGACACTCCCGTTGTGAACCAGTGCCCTTGGGACCTAATAACCACTTCAGTTCAAGGCTGAAGTTTAGAGGTAATCGATCAAGACTTCTCCATCATGGCATCAGATTTGGGTTCAGGTCCCAAGGAATATTTTGCCCTGAACTCACTACAAGTCCCATCTGTACATCCCCTGCATTATTGCAGGAAATCTTGTATTTCCTACCATTTTCTGCATTCACTTGGAAAATAGTCATAGTATCACTGCAGATTCTCACCATGAGGACAGTGCAATGTGCCTGGCTTACTAGCACACTGAAACCATACATTGCTCCCTGCTGAGAGGACCTAAGTCACCCAGCTGTCCTCACTAACAAGTAACTGAATAATCCTGCAGGAGATCACTTAAAATTCCCTTCACTGCACTTACGAGACAGCCCTGCTGTGAACAGGAGCAGCATGCCTAGAGTCAGCTCCCACTGCTTCACAACAAAGAACAGATTTGGTTTGAAAATAACAGCAGTAAGAACATATACACTGCCAAATAGCTGAGCTCCCTGGTTTATTGTCAGATCCTGATTCTTCAATTGTCTCTGGTGCTTTCCCTTGGGATCCCTTTGGGAGTGGACTAGCTAATTCCTTCAGAGAAATCTCAGTGCATCTCTAGAAGCAGCTTGTTCCAGCAACCCCTGCCATTAAGAAGGCAGGAGCATGCTGTCCAGCTCACTGAGCACTATCACAGTTAAACATATCCCTCATTTCAAGCCCCATGATGTGAAACATATCCTTAATGCAAAAACATGGCTACTGTTACAGGCTATGGCACAGTCTGCAGCTCCTTCCATGCAAAACTACCTGAAATAAGCATACAAATAAATACTTCTTACATCTCAAGGCTTTAGGGATGTTACATGTGTCTCAGAATGGGCCGAGAAAACTACTGTGAAGCACTGGACAAGGCCCACTCACTTTGAAGAAGGCTAGCTTTGAACTTTGTGGATGCAAACCACTTTTCTCCATGTAGAACCAGGAGTCACTCCTTGGGGTGGAGGCCTTTAGAAGCAGAGATGTAGCTGACAAAAAGCCTAACAGGACCGTGATTCCACCAACCTTGGTACCCACTGCTAGATTTCCCAGAAACCTCACTTTTGATGGAGAACAGATTCAAATTCACTGTTGCATGGTCATGCAATATGATGTTTAACCTGGCAGTACACCAGCTGCAAGAAGACAGACAAAGCCTAAACCAGAATAATGTCAGATAGGGTTTAACATGATTTGTCTGCTCCATTTCGTCATGGTATCTGCCTGGACAAAATCCCTTCTCTGAATTTCTTTGAACTAACAGAAAGAACCTGAATCATTTCAGTACTCTACATGACAGTAAAAACGCATGATGTTTCTGATCTCAAACTAAGCATTCAAAAGACATCTTCAGTGTCTTTCTGAGACAGGGTGAAAGAACTTCCTTTTAAGACTTGGAGTTCAGCTCAAGTACTTGAGCAACAGAAGTCTAAGTTTCTGCAGCTTTTCTAAGACCAATAAGCCAAATAGCCAAATACAATGTGCTTAATTTCTCTGCCCTTATTGAGAATGCACTGAAAACCTTCCTTGGGGCAAGTTAGTTATCCAAAGCAGGGGACGACAAGGCAAAATGGCTCTTTCTGAACTACTCTAAGGTTGTGAATGGCAAAAGCAGTATGAAAATCTGCATAGTGTTGTAGGCAAAAATGAAGACGAAACACACACCAGGAATTTGGGTAGGTTGTTGTCAAGAGGAGGTCTTAGCACTCCTGGTCTCTGGCTGCAGATTGAAGCATCAACAGTTTGAGTTCACTTTTAAACACATGCATGATATTAAAATGTGATCTCTGGACATAACCGTTCTTCAGAATCAAAGAAATAAACATGTATTTCCAGGAGTAGCAGAACTAGTGAAGCTTGGTTTCCTACAGATTAATGTCTAAGGCTAAATTTCTTTGCCGTCTAACAAGAGTAAGCTTGTGCTGTAAATCATCTCACATTACCCAGCCTCTGATTTCCATGACATTTCTAGCAGCTTTATATTTTTGGAAACTGCACTCCTCTGTTACACTTGTGGTTAAAATAAATCAGCAGATTTTAACACTGTTGAGGCAGACGGGGAGTGGGGGGATGACAGAGAGAAACAGACATATGGAGCATGTAATGGCATGTTTCTCACTTCCTTAGGAAACCAATCTTAAAAGATAAAGATGGCAGAGCCCTACCACATTCTGCTGGAGTGGAGTTTTAATTGGTGAGCTGGATGTCGAGAAAATCCCCTTACTAAAGAAAAGTAAGAAAAAGAGCTTATTGCTCTTTTATGAGTCATCTCTATCCAGCTCCTTAAACTACACAACAACTAACACCTTTGTTGGAGGTAGAATAAGAAAAAGATGAATTACTTCTTAAAATGCAAGTCAGATGATGAGGATAAAGTTTTAGAGTGCATAATTCCCCTTTTCAACACCGGATTCAGGCAAAATTAGTGGTTCTGAGTATGATCTAAGGTTTACCCATCAAGTTACTTCCTGGGGTTAAACATATTAGAGAATTGGAACAGTTAAGGAAAGGCCCCTGCATACACTTTTGCAAACTGATTTATGTTCTCTTTTATCTCAGACTCCACCTCTTCAAGTCATCTTTAGACTAACCAACTGAAAATACAGAAAAGGAAGACAGGAGTTGGAACATTTCTGAAATTGTCACCCCAAGACTCATATCAGTAATCTACCTGGCAACACTTTCCTAGGGAGCACTTTGGTTTAAAGAGAAAAAAACAAAACCAAAACCACACACCCCCTCAAACAGTAAGTTTTTTATCAATAAGTTAACAGTAAGTTATATATCAGAGGTTTGTACACTAGCTCAGTGAAATTAGGATGTGACTTACAGACCAGACTGAATATACACATACTTTTTAAGGACTAAATTTCCTCAACTAAAGCAAAAAAAGACATCAGGAGCAACAAATGATTCCTAACATTGCAAAGCATTTCTAAGTTTGATGTGAGCTCTGGATTGCTAAGCATTAATTGGTCAAGCACAACAATGGCTCCATAATCATCTTGATAGTATTTATTTCTTTGTTTTAACATTTCATGGTATCTGCCTGTGAATGCTGGACATTCACATGACATTTAGAAGACCTTGCTGTAGGGTTCTGTCTGGTTTTTAAGTCTCTTTTCTTTTAAGACTCTAGTCTGGGTGAGCCACTGAATCTCGGGGCTTCTTTTGAACACTCTTAAGATGCAGAAGTGCTTGTCTAGTTCTACCTCCTCGTGCTTCAGCTGCTTATCCCCAAGGTCAGTCCTGACCCTGAAATGTCTTAAGCATTTTCTTTCCCTAATCAAAGGAGGAAGCTTGGCGTTGAAAAGAGCAAGCTAACACAGAAAGGTTTCACATGGACTTCCTATGCACTAGCACTTCAACCTCAAAACATAAATAAGATTACATATTCCTAGAATGGCAAATCACCATACTGTTTCATCCTTACCTTGGAAGAGTTAGCCAGTGTGTAAGGGGACAGGACTGGTAGCAAGATAGATGTGCTCCTGCCTTTTATTATTTATCACGCAAATTATGCTTTAATCAGCCTCTGCAGGAATCACAAATTCCTGCCAGATTTTATTTCCACAGAAACCATCATCTCCAACTCCCATGTCAGCCAGCTCTCCTTGGCAATGCCTACCTCACCACCATGGTATTGCTCCCACTATTTGGTGTCAGTAGTGGATCACTTATGCCAATGGCATCTTGGTGCCAGCTCTGTGCCAGCACCTGCAGGGTCTACACATCAAGAGGAGCAGAAGGAAAGCAAAGATCAGTATTAAAGTCAACAGCCAACATGTGGACCATATTCAGAGTCTGTGTGTCGCACACTTTTTCCAGTCTAACAATATTTCTCCCTAGCATTACCCCCAATTCACTCCCAAATCGTTAGGGAACAATTAGACATAAATGTGCAGAGCCCTATTTTTGCAGGTGGGAGAGGAAAAGGGAAAACCAACAGGAAAAACAGAAGGGGAAAATGAGGCCATGGGAAGCTTCTGGAAACTTGTTGGTCAAGTCAGTGATTTTCAATCTGTCTGTGATTGTTGTATCTGCCAGTCTAATACTGTTAAACGCCCTTTAAGCTGTCATCTGAACCGGTCTGGGTCCAGACTCAGAGCGAATTCACTCACTAACAGAAAGAAAAGACAAAAACAGCCACGGGGAGATGGAGGAGGAAATAGGAGCAAGAGTGAGGCACTGACTGATAAGGAAAGACATTCGCTCTTTCTGACCTGGCCACGGCTCAGAAGTAGGTGGGAGTCTTCCAGGGAAATTCCTGAGACATGCCCAGCTCATTTCTTAGACCAAAGAAGTCCAGTTTGGAATCAGCTTTTTTTAAGCCAAAAGTACTTGGTGAAAGGACCATCTTTTCCCTCTCGCAGAGCATCTGTCCCTGGCTTCATGCCACTGCCACACTTCAAATACAGTCGAACACATTCCCAAACATTCTCCCATCTCCTCTCCTCTTGGGAGAAGTTCCCAGTTGTTCAGCTCGACCTTGCTGCTTTACTATTACCCTGGAAAGAGCTTGGGAAAGCAGAAACCATGCATAGCCTTCTGATGAGGTGAGATAACTTTGGTTCCAGGGAGATTTCAACAAAATGCTACAGCTGTGTTTGACATCGGTAAAGCCTGGGCAGAAAGCATTCTGCATTGACTTTTAACACTCATTTTGGCTGAGCTAGGCCTTATCCTAAAGCAGCTGTCCATTAATTTGACTATGCTGTGAAGCACAATCCTTCAATTGCCTAAATGCATATTTACACAATGTTCACAAATCTGTTATGCTGAAAAAGATCTATCCTTTAATTATCCAACACAGTCAACCACCTTCGTTGGGATCCTGCCCAAGTTTATTTAAGAGGAGGAAAAGGTTATTATGAAAATTACCACAGCATTTTTTTCTTTTTGAAATGAAACATTTTTGTATCAATGCATAAACCACAAGAATGATCATCAGTTTAATCGTTTCCTGCGGGTGAACTCTTTCAAGTTGAGCTGTCAGTTAGTAGCATGGGTGGGGAGCCCATTTCGAGGAAAAGCGAGAATGATTCCCTTTCACAACACCCCCTGAAGGCAGCCAAAGATCAGAATTACTCTGGGACAACTTGCTTCACCCTCCACACGTTGTGGGCAGGTCTCAGCCTTCACCATTCAGCAGCGTCAGCATGTGCTGAGAAAAAGCCATTCTTTAGCAGGTTGATACCTCTGAAAATTAGTACATGTTCTCTGATCTGCAGGTGAACAGAAAACCTTAAGCCACTGGATTTCTGCTGCTGCCCTGAGTGCTGAATCATTTGTGTGACTCTCAAAAAGTCATGTTATGTGGGCAATGAAGATAAAGGAGAGGGTCATAAAGCCATTGTTTTCTACACGTTAGTGTTTGGGGGTTTTTAATGCAAGTTACATGCATAATCCAAAATGTGAAACCCTTCTAAAAAACAGATTTTTTTTTTTTTTTTTTTTTTTTTTTTTTTTTCAGAAAAGCTGTTTTTGTTAGATTGGATGCACATATAATCGGTTTCTACTTTGAAAATGTTCATTGCAAGCATGTAATTCACAAAACAATAAATTCTTGGGGGGAGGGAGGGAATTATGCCAGTGCAATGGGATATTCACCCTTCATCTTCCAATGTGACAGATTACTCTTTTGATGAAGGCATTGTATACTTGGGACCCTTTATAGCCAAAATCTCTTCCAGCAGTGGCCACATGATCTTCTGTTGACCTTGCAAAGACTCTCATCTCCCATCTGATAGATCTCACATCTATCAGAAGTGGCTTCTAATTTTGTCTAGAACTTGCTGTCATTTTTCATTAAAAAAACATGGCTTTTCCTTAAATACCTGCAAAAAAGAAAATATTTTAGTAAGCGTTTTTATTGAAAACCAGTGGCTGAATTTAGGGCTTTGTGATTTTTTTTAAAACTTCAAACATACAGTTCAGCTTTGAAGATGTTTCAGCGCTGGCACTGTTTCTTTTACCTCTGAGATTTTTACAGGAGATCTGGACAGAAATTAACATTTTCTCATGCTTTCTCATAAAAAGTAAATGCCAAGTAAATTTCCAAGCCACGAGATGCTGAGGTGCCTGATTTCCAGGTTGCCCAGTTTCAGAGACATCAGTGGAGCTGATGTTAATGATCTGAAATCAAAGCCCACTTTTTAAGATGTCCATCTAAGCTTGCCCATTTTTTATAGTACCACTGTGACAATAGTGTTTCCCCATTGCAACTCATATTATCATTGCACAAATATGCTTAGTCATGTCTGAAAGAGAGATACAGGAGAAAAAAAAGTTCATTAAAAATAAAAAACAAATAATAACATATAAGCTCAGACAAATCAGAATGAATGATACAAGAAGTGAATACATGGGAGGGGACAACACAACGTTAATGCAAGACAACCTTGTGATTCAGCATTTCTCATTTTTTATGTTGGATCAGGAATTTGTTTTGTGTTGCCTGGGGTGCCATGATGCTGGGATCCTTTGTTGTGATGAAGTTCACAGATGTCCTGCCTCTCTCTCTTCCCACACGCATTACCATGGTAGCCAAATGCTTCTCCAAAGCATGTAGCATGTACAGAATACTCTGCATATCCCTGCTCCTGACACACAAAATAACCTTGAGTGAAAATTCACCCACTGCCTGCACCTTAGCTTCTCAAGGGCTTAATAACGCCTACAGCAAAGGTAAGTTCTGGGGTAGTTGCCAGCAGTTTAAAGAAGTTCTGAGATCCTTTGATGGCAGGATGATAACTGAACCTGCATTTGAAATAAATTTTCAAGTGTCTTTTTGCTAAGCCTTTTTTCTACTTTGCTGTTCTCTAAGGTATAAACTGGGCTTTCCTTTTCCTCTGTGTAATAAAAAGAAAGAATAAAAGGCCCTTTGGTAAAATGTATCATTGGCACCATAGCATCTTACTTTAATTCACAATGCAAATTTAAAATAATCACAGATCTTTACTCATTCCTTAGACTAAAGCACTACCATGATAAAATGTAATTGAAATTATTATTGCTGTAGAAAAAGTTATGTTCTGGCTTAGTAGGAACAGGGACAGAGATATGATTTTTTTTTCCATTATATTAAAACAGAAGCTGTCAACCTTTTTCTGTTTGAGGACCCTGAACAATTTTCCAGTAAGGATGAATAATGTTTAGAAAATTCAGATGTGGGATCCTGTATCACATAGTATGGCTTGATTTTGCCCCATTTTTAGAAGCCTGCTTTACAAGCTGAAAATCACTGACCTACATCGTCTTCCCCCACATCTCTCCAAGCACAAACCCCCAAAGTTCAAGCCTGTACCATGCTATGGAGTGTAATGCCAAGGACATCAATTTCTAGTGCTGGAAGTGGACTGAGCTTTGCTTTCGTGGGTGAAAACTATGCCAGAGAGTACTTTAACCTCCAGAGCAGCCCAAAACCTGGAGGCTGCAAAGACAATTCAACCTTTATCAGTGGGTATTGCTGTATTGCTTCTCTTTGGTTGGGTTTTGAGCTGCACCTTTCAGAAAGGAACACCATCAGGGAGGTAGTTGTCAGTAGGTGAAGATACTGGGTTTTTCGTCTTTGTTCTTCTCCTTTCAGGTCAGCAAATCTGAGTTCTTTTGGGGAAATCCTGTCATCTGCAGACAGTGAGACAAAACCAGATCTCCCTTTCTCACTCATCGAGGAAGCATGACAGCCGTGGTCCAATGCTCTGTCATTGGAGTAGATACTGAAGACTATTAATTAACAACATGACTGGGATTTGCCAGAAAAATCTGCTCTAATTAAAAACTGCCAAGACAAATTTGCAAAGGAGCCATGATGATTACAATTGCAAATACAGTTGGGTGGGGCTAAAAAACTGTTACCTATATACCCTGAACACAACTGTTAACATTACTGACCTGCTGTGGTCCCAATAAACAATTGAGATCCTGTTGTGCCACATACTTTCCGAAGAGATGATACAGATGGTTCCTCCTCTGAAGAGATGGGGTCTATTCCCAGTTTACACTAAAGTCTCTCCCTCTTCTTAGAGAGATCATCTTCCCGTGTTTGAACAAGCAAACACCTCCTTTGCTAGGTATCCAACCCTGAGAAGGATATGCCAAGTAGCTTGTGATGTATAGGAATACCAAGATCACACTGGAGAGCTATGGCACATGAGTCTGGCATGTTTAGGGAAGAGGTTGAAGTTTGTAACAGGGAATGGAAGACCCCATCATATAGGAGTTGATGTGCAGATAACATTCAACACCCAGGTCTACGCACTGCACCAAATTTTCTGCTGTATTGGCTGAATTTCCCACTGTTCCATTCATAAAGACATCTGTGGAGCCCGGCACAACATAATTCAGGGAGAAAGAGATCAAAATGCACGGTGATCTCCAGTTATTGTTAAATTCTGATTTCTCTATCATCCAGTGTGTTAGGGAGGAAGGGGAAGAAGGGTATTTAAAGAGGAAAATACCCTTTCTTCTTGGGTGACAATAGTCACCAAAGAACAAGAGCATCCACACTTTTTTAAGTTGTGCCTCTCTACACATGGAGAGAGACAGTGGGAAGCAGGAGTCCTTTCTTTCCCCCTTATTTCCAGATGCACTGAGCCTTAACTGGAACTCAGATACAGAAGGTTTTTGTAAGAAAGCAAATTCTGTTATGTTGAAAGGAAGAGCCGGGGTGTGTGTGCAGACAAAGCTGCAGCTTTAGGGGTGTTGCTCTGTTAGATATTTTGCTTCAAAGCCACAGTTATCAATGCCTACCAGGGACTTTGGTGGAGCTCTGAAGATCTGGAGCCTTTGTGTGTTCACCCAGCTCCTTGTCTCACTCCCATTAAAATATGCCTGGTGAATCATTTGTTGAACATAGACTACGATCAGCTCTTATGTGCCATCAGGTGGGCAATGGGATTTCATGACGTTTCAGACAGTGAGACACAAAAGAAGGCATACCTTAGATCTCCATAGAATTTGCTCTTGGTACTAGAGAGAGAGATATTTGGCTGGACAAAAGTTCCTTGACCCCAGAGGAAGAGATGTACCCAGGTTCTCTGTGCTCAGTGCTTCTGGCTATAGAGGCACACAGGATGCTCGGAGGCATGGCTGTTTTGCTAGTGGGTTTGGCTTCCTGAATTGCTCTGCCTAGTATGAAGTAAGAGTGGGAAATTATGGCCAAATTCCCTTCTTCCTTGCACCTTGTGCTGGCAATCTGAGCCTGTGCAAGCCTGCAGAAACAGTTCCTTACCTCAGGGAGCTCCCATTAGTAACACTGTCTCTAAGGCATTCCAGTGGCTTTTTAGCCTGAGACTGATGTTGACCTCATACCTGACTTTGATTTGGAGGCAATGACTCCAGTCCTGGCCAAAAGCCAATGTAAGGCAGAAGAAGCCAGTGTCCACTTAGTCTAAGGCTGCCTTCTGTCCTTGCTACAGCAACTCCTTCTGCAAAGGATTCAAGATATGTAGGTAAAAAATGGAGAGAGATTGTTCTTGCTCTTTCTTTGGCCTGAAAGATCCTGCTATAGATGGTATTTTCCCAGATTTTCTGTTGTTCCACCCTCTTGGCAGAGATGCAGTACTCCTGTATCTCTTCTTCCTGTCCATATTCTGCATCCCTTTCCCCCTCAGCTGTGCTTTCTTGCTTTATTCCCACCTCCCCTTGTTTTGATGCCAACTGTGAATGAGCAAGGACATCTTGAGCACCCCAGTGTGTAAGGCAGGCTGAGGGCTTAAACATATATTCTTACTAAAGAGGATTAATTAAATAGAGGATTTTATTCCTCTGAAAGTGTAGTCCGTCCCTTTTTACTACCTGGCTATGCCTGGGGAAGGTTGCATTAAATTAGAGCACCAGTCAAAATTTAGAAATGACCATGTCTTGTTTGTCTTTATTTGAAGACGTATCTTCAACAGGAACAGTCTTTGGGTACATTTCTTCCCACGTTATTTTGTCTTGTTGATTGCCTAAATTGCCTAAGCATCTTGTCATTTAAAATTTCTAAAATCGTACACATCATATTCTGTACTCTTCGTTTACTTATCTCCTTTCACCGTGGCAAGCCAGTTGAAGGAAAGCTGTCTCTAGATGAATTAAGGTGCTGAGAGTTACAGGCTTCTGTTTTAAGAACTCCTTTCTGGGCAGAGGAATTCAGATTTCATGTACAGTCACAGACACATTTATTCCTGCTTCTGCCTCTCAGTAGCCCTTCACAGTAAGCCCCTAGCACTTCTCAGACCTAACATGCATCCTCCAAGGGAGATGTTTGGCTGCCCCCAGAAACACCACAATTCCCTTTCTCCCCTTGTATCTCTGTTACTCTTCAAGAAACCCTGGGTCAGGACTTGAAAGAACGCAAGTGCTTCACTGTCAACTGCAGTCCAGAAATTCACATTTTGAGATTATGAGCCTGCACTATTCCACAGAGCTGCCTAACTCTGCTGGCAGGAAGTCAGTGATAAAACTATCATTGGCTTCCACAGAAGTTAAGTCAGGCCAAAGCAGGGAGCAAGGCGCACTTGAAAATTTCACCTGCAAGGTCTTCTGGCCATCATCAATATATGCCAGCACTTCATCCCTGTCTGGTTGCCGTGTGTGAGGCTGGGGTTGGAACTGGTTTTACTCTGACTCACTTTTTCCATATAGTTTCCCTTAAAATAGAGTACTATTACAGAATTAACAAAAGTTCTGCACATTAAAAAAAAACAAAACAAAACAAACAAACCCATGATGAGCAACAAAATGTTGCACAGATGAATCACGATGAGGTTGAAACAACAGAAACTTCCATATCAGCCTAAATAATGGGAAACATTCAGTTTAATTGAGGTCTCTTCTTTTAGATACTGCAGGCAAACAGGGGTATCTGGTTATTGTTAGTGATGAGAGGAGGGTGGGGAGGGGCTGGGAGTCTCAAAGCAGCTCCAGAAAGCATCCAGGAGACAGGATCTCGCCAGCAGCCAGTTGCTCAGTGCATGCTCTGCGGGCTGGACAGCACAGTACACAGACAGCTTTCTCTGGCTTGGGTTCCCTCCAAGATCAAAAATTGAATCCACCTGAGGCAATCGGACTCACCAATCAACTTATCTCGCATGACATGGTGGACAGATGTTTTCCTGTTACACTGAACTGCACAAATGGGACATGTTTTCCTCAGGTCAGGTTCCCAGGTTAATGCTTGGCACATGGAGCTGCCTTCTTGGCTTTCTAGGGGGAGAGACCAAAGGTAAAAAGCAGACACCATGGGCTTGCCAGCAAGTCAAGGGGTGGCAGAAACCAACTAGAAGGTCCCAAAGGTGCTAACAGCATCAAGCCACCCCTGAAAATATTCTTTGTGTTGTCTCATTTGGACTACAAGAGATGGAAGCAGGGACATATCCATTGCTAGATGTTCATACAGCAAGGACTGCAGTACAAAAACCAAAGTCCATCCTGCCTTGTAACTGTACAAGAACGACGCAAATAAAATATCCACTCTTCTCCCATTCTGAATAGCGACACATAAAAGAAGAAAACTTCTGAGGCCAGATGAGCACAGCTCTGTTCACAGGAGTTGAGAAAGAAGTCTACACTCAGACATAATGAAGCTTCTAGTTGCTACTGTGCCCACCTATTGACTGCCACCTGGAGACTGCTCCCCAGCCTGTGGAGCACAGGGGTTAGTATTGCATCAGGACATCCTACTGCAAGGACACATCAGACCTAGTTCCTACAGCATGGCAGTGACTGCCTGGCATCCATTTTCCATCCCCTGATTAGCAAATTGTCTTCTAGAAGCTCAAAAATACACCTGCCACAGTAAAACAGAAAGGATTTACACTAGAAATTTGGGGGAGCCTTTCTAACTGCAGGGGATATTCCCACCAGCAAAAGGTAACCCCTAATGTAACAGCTTTATGGTCTAGCTTCTTATCCTATTAGGAGAGAGCTCTAGTAAGCAATATTAAATATTTAAATTATTGCTCTCTTTAACTCCTCTCTTTTCAGTGACTAAAGACAGAACCTACGTAAACAAGCTCCCTAAATGTGTTGATGTGTTTGAGTCATGTGAATTGTCCTCCTTCCTTATATTTCATCCCACACCAAAATGCTAGGGGACACTAGGAGCTTCCTCTCCCACAGAACTCAAGGTGAAACCTTAGTGATGGTCATGATTTGAGGGTGTTCGTCTTCTTCCAGAGCAGGGGCTTTCACTTTGCTTTATAGATTTATGGTCAGGACTATAAACTGGCAGATCAGTGTTATGAAGTTTTTGATGATGCACTAGGGCACTGAACATGCTCCTAACACTTTTATCAAAACTTTGAACCAGCATTTTATGTTGTCCACCTTCGTGGGCTCAGCCTAAGCTGTTTTGTTGGACAATCAGAATTGCATGAAATATTGCTCAGTGCAGTAAAATAGCTGGCACCAGACCAACTGAAACAAGGATTTGCAGAGACAATTTGATATTCCTTTACCTATTTTCACACATAGAAATCTTTGCGTTTCTGCTCTAACAGGATTTCCATACGCAAATGCCAGTGCCCCTCAACTATTGGTTTGAAAGAAGGATCCGTGAACATGGCGGTATACAGCCTTCACAGAGAAAAGATGTTTCTAAAATCTCAGGAAGTAAGGCAGCCTAAGCCAAGATAGATGAAGAATTTGGAGAATTTATCCTCCCTGTTGATATGATCACGAAACTGTTGGTACAAATGTCTCCCACCAATACAGAGCATGGCACTTGAGCAAACTAGCTTCTATTTCTTGTCTGGCTTTTTTCAACAAGGGGACCACTCAGATGCTTCTGGGTGTGGATCTGGGTGCAGGCTAATGTGTATGCAGTGTGACTGTCTGGGCAAGGAAGACCCTGGAACAGAACAACGAGCAAAACAGCTTGCCAGTGGAGAGAGACAACTGAGAAAGCTGACCTTCATGGAGAACTTGGTAACACATCAGGTTGGTGTTGCTAGCTTGAACACAACCTTCACCACCCAAAAGAATGGTAAACTTAGTGAAACTGTCTCATCTTTGTCCACAGAAGAACTCCACAAATAAAAGATTAAAAAAAAGCCCACCCCATGAAACCATTAATGTTTGAATTTTAGACATATTGAAAACATTTTTTAGGAATTTTTTCTCCTTAAGCATATTTTCCAGGAAAAAGAGAAGGTAATAGATCTTCTGCCTGATATGTCGAGAAGACCCACCTCAGTTCTGAATTTTACATTGGAATTCAACTATGCTTTGTGGATGTATGTAATTACTGTATTTTAAATTTGTTCAATATTTTACATTTATATTGGTACAGAGGTTTTGCTAATGGTATGTGGAGGCTGAATCAAACACCAAATACCTTTAGCCTGCACCCTGCACATAGAAAGCTCTTGAATTAACTAAAAGAAAGACACAACTTGCATGCCTAATTTATAAATTCCCAACAAAATGCAGGTTTTGGCTAGGTATTGCTGAATTTTCTGGAGATGCTCAGAAGAGAATCCATATTAGTAGTACTCTATTCTAGCTGTGTCATATTACACTACCCAGCTAAATTTAAAATCTTACCATGACAATCTGCCATTGCTCATAGCATCCAGTAAATTAATTTCCAGAGAGGAAGAGAAACACAATTTTAAAAATTATAAGATTCATTAAAATTCAAACTGAAATGTCATTTCCAAAAGATCAAAGAAGGTAAAACATGCCATTCAAAAAATTGCCCAGGTTAAGTCCTTTTTTTCCTTTCTGAAGAGAATTTAAAAGAAAAAAATTTGATATAAAACAGTTTATATTAACCCCAAATATTACTATTGTTTTGTGAAAGAACAGTTTTCCTTGTGGATCAACAGCAATGATTTCAGAGCAATTATTTGATTTCTTGAGTGGTTGAGACAAAGTAATTATTTTCCTGATTCTCATTTATGATAGTAAGCATTCAAGCAGATAGTGAATGTTTTCAAGGTCAGAATCAGAAGTTGTATTAGCACATTCCTGCTTTCAAGTTAAGCACGTGCTTAAGTGCTTTGCTAGACCGAGACCTGACACCTGTTTAAATCAAAACATGACTCCATTGAACTCAGTGGTGTTGCATCTGTATGTAAGCAGTATATGTGAGAAGAAAATGAGACCCATATGGTTTTGAAAAAATCACAGCAAAATGTTGGACTAGTGTTGTGGATTAAAAGGAGGCCTAAAACTCATGAAACTGTTGTTATTTTAGTTGACAGTGCTGTATTTTTCTGGTATATCCTGGCTCTCTATTACATATTTAAGATAATATAGCCTCATCGATTTATACCAGCTAAGACTTTGACCCTAAAAGTGAATTTTAAATGTATTATGCACTCCAGAAATCAAATCTTGAGAATTTCACTCCTTTAACTAGGGAAGAGAAGTGACATCACATGCTTATCACAGCACAGCTCAAATTCCAAATATTGCACTGCTAGGAGGAATCCAGCTGAGTGAACAAATAAAATCTTCAGGACTGAAGATGACACCTGAGCAAACTAAGAGGATTCTGCCTATGAAGAAGATGATGGCATTAATTAAATTAACTATTTCTTTCTAGAAAAAATATAAAGAGACGTCGCACACACACACACACACAGTGTACAGCTACACTGTGATCATGAAAGTCAGTAAGACAGTTAATGTACCTTGGACTGCGCTCCATGGTCCACAACTAGATTACCAGTAGACATGTTTAGCTAGACTAGAACAAGCTATATTTCCATGACCCCCACAGAGACGTATCTTCATTGTCATTTGATAGAAGTTGGACATAAATGTCAGTGCTCCTACTGCTTCTGTTGCTTGTGTTGTACTGTACTTCTTAGAACTATTTGTGAAGGCTCACTGAATGGACGAATATATCATCTCTATAGGCTATGAAACAAAAGTTCCTGTTTTCTTCTTGAAAAAGGTCTGTTTCTAGATTGACCTATTCATTCAAGGACATAACTAAGTGATACCTAAAGATAAAAAGAGTTGGCCTAGATTCCCAGCTACACAGAGCTTGGCAGATATCCACCAGCACCCACACAGCTAAGGTGAAGATTTGGTACTCTCTGGTTTCTTTAAAGATAAGTCAGGAAACTGATTCAGTGAACCACTAGTGAAAATTTTCTTCTGAAAACAGCATAGTAGTTATAACTCCCATCTCTTGCCATGAATGCTTCAAGCAAGGAAATATTTAACAAAATATGCACAATTCCCATTCATTTGCCCTTGTTTATGTGAAAGAGAATTATAAAGTGTTCTCAAGATTACGCAAAAAAAAAAAAAAAAAAAAAAAAAAGACAACACCCTGTGCAGTTGTCTTTCTGGTGTTTCAGTACAACACTGAGGAACAGTTCAGCTTTATTCCCTTGCAGAATGATGATATGCACACTGCAGAGACAATCAGCCAAGAAGTCAATGTGAATATCTGAGGAATATCTCAGACTTGAGAATTAGATACCTTCTACCTTATGACTGTGGTCACTAGAACAGTGCTACACAAGTTTCTTGCGTAACTATTACAGCTGGCAAATCTCAGTTAGCAAATATGAAGTCAGTAATCTTTTCTACTAGGTGGGTGAGCTGGGAGGTAAGCATTGATACCCCAGAGTGGATTTCTGCAGGTGCATGTCATTGGTGTGTCAGTCTGACTTGCTACCCAGTGGAGTATAACACTACAAAGACAGGAGAACAGTAAATGTCATTAATAGGAATGAAGACAAAAATGACAAAAAAGGTGGCTCTGCATGGGCCAGATAGATGAGCTGCTAAATCCTTGGTTAGAAGGCATTGTGGACACTAGGAATTTACAAAGACTCGAGGAAAGAGTGAACAAGTTCATGGAAGAGAAATCCACTGAGGTCATCAGCAGCCTATGCCTGCCTTAGCAAGTTCAAGATGATACCAGTTAGAGGTCAGGAACGCATTAGGGAGAGCTATAGTATGCACTTACCCTTTTCTCATACCCTTTGCTATTTCCCTACTCCACCCACGACTGGAAATAGGATCCTGATTTTGGTGGAACTGTGGTCTGGTCCATTACAGCCATTCTCATGGGGCTCTCTATGGCAAAAAATCACAGAGCTGCTGGCCTGCAATCTGCCATTTTCTAACAATCATTTGTTGGTTGTACACACACTCAGAAATGTTCTGATCATGACTAGTTGCTTAGGAAGGACAAATGACAGCATTAGAAAAAAAACCGCCTTGGTGGCAAGCACATAAAGGCAGTTGACAATGCAATACTGACATCGGTAAAGAAATTCTGCTACCTTGGCAATATGCTGTCTTGGAAAGGCATGACTGCCAAGCACAAGCCAGGGTAGCCCTCGGGAGACTAATGCAGTGTGTCTGGAATGAAGGCAACATCCAACTGCACACAAAAGTAAATGACTACAACACAGTTGTCATTACTCTTTTGTATGCCTGAAAAGATGGGACAATTTATAGCTGTCATGGCAAGCGGTCTGGTCAATCTTCATGCACTGCCTCCGAGTCTTGGCTGGTAGAGAAGGGCATGATGAGATCACCACAACTGAGATCTCAGAGTATTGCCAAATCCTCTTCTGCTTTTCAGAAAATCTGGGGCACGTGTCAGCAAGTGCGTAACAGCAAGTTCAAAGCCATCTCTGATGGCCCACTCTCACAGGGTAAAGAGTGGAAAGGCTACAAAGAAATGCTATCAACCCCTGCTTAAGGCAGACCATTAGCCATGGGGCACAATATTGACAACCTTGGCTGGGACAGAAGAAATCCAGAGTTGTCCCAGGCTAAGAAGAGTGATGATACAGTGCAGTATGAACAGTGACACAGGAAAGCAGGCCTAAGAAAGTCAGGAAAGCAGGTGTAAGGCTGTCAGAAATCTGCAGCATTTGCTATCTTGGGGGATTATAAAACTCAGTCTTGTTTCTCACTTGTAAGACCACTCAATACTTACTCTCAAGCCCTTGCACACCAGCCAGTCAGTAAGTACAAACTGTCATCCTCTTTAGGGACCTGCAGATTGACTGGTGCCAAGGCATGGCTTACAAAAGTAGATGGGACAGATCCACTAACCTATCCTGGTAACTCAGAATCCTTATAATGCAATTTTAATGATGGCATTTACTCCTTACACCCCCCCCCCCTTAGTTCCAAAAATAGCCAACCTCTGAATACATCATGCTATCAGGAAACTTTCCTATGGAATAGCTTTTGCTGCCCATATTTCTGTAATGTTGTGACATATTCTCAAACACATTGTGTTCCTGTGGGATCTACTGTCCTTTTGCACTTCAAGTACCATTTTGCTCCTCAAATAGGTTATTTCACTGCCATGATTCATGTAGTAAGAGTCGTACAGAGGGTACTTCTTCAATAGTTGCGAACCATGTAGCTCTGGTGAAACATTGCTGCTTTTAATTTAATTTCCTAACTGTGCTGGCTGCTTGGCAATCAGGAATTGTATCCTACTAGTTCTAGCAAGTACCAAAATCTGCATGCAATTGATCAGCTCCTACAGAGCAGGTCCAACATTGGGGTGTGATGACAAGGGTCAAAGCAACTATCTGTGCTCCTTTGCAATCTGATTTAGCATTCAGTGATGACTTTCACATGCCCTGCACTCTTGATCTGTGCATGGAGAGTGGCTATTTTCCCATGGATAGCTGGTTTTGTGGAGGTCTCTGTAGCACCGCTGACAAAGGGAAATGGACTGGATTTTCACTCATTGAAACACTGGCCCAGGACAGATAGGAACAACCAAATGGGCCAACAAATACCTTCTGCGCATGGAACTAAAGAAGGCTCATGCAGAGAGAGGAGAGCCCCGGACTCTGGTCTCACTCACTCTGATGTGAACACACAGTAACTCCACTGGACTCAGCATGGGCTATTAGTCATGTAAAACAACAAAGTTAGCTCCTTTAATCTTTATTTTTTTTCTTGCTCTTCTCTGAACTGTCTCCAATTTGTCAATATTAGGAATTCAGTGTTTGGCCCCACATGCCAGGTACAGCCACAACAGAGGAGCTATTACTTCCTTGCTCTGTAAGATGATGCCTTTTGCAAATGCAGCCTCAAACTTTAGTTGTGGGGGTTTTTTTGCATCCCATTGAATCATTTTTTGTGCCAGAATGATCCCTTCAGAAACACCCCTATGTTGCCACCAGTCTTGCTACTGCATAAGCTTCCTTTTACTAGTAAATAGATTGGTTTCAGATTTTCCGCACAATCTTCTTGCTTCCTTGCTTGCTTGCTTCTCTCCCTCTTTCATTATCTTTCCTTTTAGTAACCCATCTCTGTCTTTATCAACCATAATCTCATCTCCCAGTTAAAGACTGCAGCAGATTTCATGACCAAGAACATACAATGCTCTTGAAAATTTGTTTTGTTTCATTTAAAATCAGCTCTGCAAGTCAGGAACCTAGATCTATATTGATCTCTTCAGTGATCCACCAAAAAAGACTGCATTTTAAAGCTGTTTGTTGTCATTACTCATTTAAAGCGCATTTTCAGCTCAGCAACAGTACCTCTGTACAAGACAACATTTCATTGATTACCTAAGTAGGTTTCATTGCAAGACACTGATCATATATTTCCCAAGTAATCTGTTAAAAAAAAATACAGGTTTGCTGGGCAAGATTAACTTTTTATAAATATTTACTGCTGATTTTCATTGTTAAAATAAAAGTAAAAATCCAGTCTGACAGGAAGATCTACTTCAGGTATCGTAGTCCCAGCACAGATCCCTAGAAAAGCAATTGCAACATTTACAATTTTTTTTCTGAACTTGAAGATGGACTGTGCTGCTTTTCTCTGCTCTTTCACTACCTCCCATCAAAGGTTTAAGTTTATTAAGCTCTTCCCTAAACATCCTAGGATGCATAATAACTTCTTATCTCTGTATGTTCACATGTTCTTCTAACACAGTTATTGAGGCTGGGTCTTTCTGACCTGACTTCACATATTTTTCTTGGAATAGGATTTATTTTCAAAGGGGATCACTATTTCAGCCAACTTTTGCATCATTAACCACCTCCTCCTCTTTATTTATTTATATTTTAATAAGCCACTAATTTCCCAATCAAGGAACAAGGACAGCTTTGGCTAAAAGCCGAACTCAGACATAAAGAAAACAGTAATAGAAGAAGCTACATGAAACCATTTTTTTAAAGAAGGAATAGATAGCATTAAATATCAGTTAGACGCTATAAACTGCAGGTAACTGATAAAGGAGGCAAAAGCTATCAGGAAAATTACTGCTGGCAGAGTGAAAGCCATAGACAAGTGCTTAAGCAAGAATGTAATAACAGAAATTCTAACAGCTACAATTATCTGTTACCTGACTGGAGAGTGTAAAATTGCTCATAAGAGACAACTGAGAAAAGAAAAAATATTCAGCAAGTAGTTTAGCTCTGCATTTGGAATATTTATAAAGGAGGATAGCAATATGGAGAAGTATGTTTCACCTTAGGCAGTCTGGTCTATGTGCACTTGCAAACTCCCAAAGACGTAGCCAAATGTCAGTAGATGATTAGCATGTCCTAAAAGCTGAGAAATTCAAGAGGACTGACACATGGCAAATACAGGGTGAGTTTCAGAAAGAAAAAGCATTTTTTACCCTGCCAGTTTTAATCCAGGGAGCTTGAAACCAGCACAGGCAAAAAAATAGAAATGTCAGTAGATGATTCAGCTGAAAGGCAAAGAAAGAATGGAAGGCTGAAAATTTTATGGAAAATAGAGTTTGATATGCAAACCTGATATCAGTTGGATAGATTGTTGGTAAATGCAATGTGCAAAATCTGGGTATGTATTTGACTGTACACAATACAACATTCCACATACAAACTGGCATTATAACATATCGATAAAGGCATGTTTTAGGCAAAGCTTAGTTATTTGAGATGTGCAGAAGACTCTAGAGGATACGCTCACAAAATGGAAAGGAACTAAATATATTTCTTTTACTGGACTAGATCAACAGAGGAACAGACAGCCATGTAGGCAGGTGGTTCTCTCTCTTTGTGTGTTCTTGGTACAATACCAACACCAGTTCTTGTGTGAATAATTAAAATACATACCAAAGTTTGAAGAGGGGTTTTTTTGGGGGGAAAAACACAATACCAGAAGTGAAGGGATAGACAAAACACTTCTCAACAATTAATTTAGAGCTTGATTAGTTATCAAAATGGATAGAGACAAGTTGATTAGAAGAAATAAAAATATCTTCACCCAGTGAAAACACCACAGGTGAATGGACTCTTTCAGCCAGCAGAGAAAGGCATAGTTATAGTCTGTGCCTGAAAGGCAGAGCCAGAAACTGAGAAATAAAAGACACATTTTGAACAGAGAGGATGATTAATTTTAGGACAAACTACCAGGGGAAGTGGTGAATTCTCACATGATTCAGATCAGCACAAGGTGGGATCCATCAGTCAGTGACACACAAGGGATCTGATTAAATCATTTGCAAACCCTCTCTGGCATTAAGGTCTCTGCATTGCTGAAGAAACCTAGCAATAAGCCACACCATCTGACCCAGTAACCTGCGGCAGGAAAATGTCTCTGGTCAGCTGCGCATTGCAACCTCACTCTTCCTTGCTCCCACTCACAGAATGGATTGCTCCCTCATAAAGTGCCCATCCTGGCAACACAGGAGCTTAAGAGATGAACAGAGCTTGCTTTGAATTGGAGGGAAACTCATATACATACCTTACCAGCAGGGAAACACATACTTTACAAGGTAAACCGCACCTAAGACTTTTTTTCCCTTCCCTCTCTTTTCAAATCAATCAGGCCCTGTAAGTTTGACTCTATATGCACCTCTCTTGCTTTCTGTCAAAGAAAAAAATTCAATTCTAGGTGAATATACAATCTCTTCCATTCAGGACTGGTGCTGGCAAAGCACAGGATGATGGGAAGTTGCTGCTGGCAACATGGAGATGGGCTGTGGCCACAAAAATTCAATGGGATTGCCATATGCTGACAGAGCTTAGATGCCATCAAGAGCTTGGGGATTTGGGTCACTCTGCTCTGAGAGGCAGGGTGCAGCAGTCAGGTTTGCTACAACTCGCTCAGGAGGCAGCAGCCACCGTGGGAACCATCTGTTTGCTAGGGGCACTGGTCCCACCACCATTGCTGTCTTGTCCCTTCTGCAGAAGCTCAGGTCCACGCTCAACTCCTGGCATCCTGTTCATTACCTTGTCACAACCCACACTTCGGAAGAGCCTGGCTGCCCCACACACCCTGAGAAAGGCTGGGTACCAGGCAGAGACTTCTCTGAGCACAACTCAAAAGCTGAAGACAGATTTTAGACCTGCTCATAATTTGGGCTTTGCCAGGTCTGAGCACAGAGACCTTCAGTTTTCAAGCCTGTCAATCCATTTTCCCGTGCCAGCTTCATATACGCTGGAGAAAATAAATGAGAAAGAAGGGGTGGGAGAGATGAACTTTGTAACAAGCCACATCAGTGTAGGGAAGCAGGGAAAGGTAAGTAGAGTTTATTTTATCAGCACTGCACAGGAAGTCTCAGTACCAAAAATTGCTCTCAACCCAGCCAGCACTCCATGTTATTTCTGGCACCTTTGTAAATTGATTTGTAAAAAACCCCTAGGAGTCCCTCAGCAGACCGTACCTCTTAGCTCCCTCCACCTTGAGCATTTTACTGAAAATGAGGGCTGTTCCTTAACTGTCAGGTTGAAGCACCTCTTGGGGGCTAGGGACACTGCAGACAGATTAGGCACATTGACTCCAGCTGCTAAACAAGAAAGGCTGCCTCTGGGCAGAGGCTGTTCAAAAACTCAGCTTTATCACTAGTACTACCCCAACTGAGTAAATTAAGCCAGTTTAGGCATGCAGATATAGAGACTTTGCACCTTCAACCTCAGTCCAGGTCTAGTGTAAGGGAAAGGTCCTGAGCAAGGCCCTTCTGCCTCGTTTTCCTGGGTGTGACCTGTCACATTTCATTCATGCCATATTAGACCTAATTAAGAGCCAATAAACTTTTTTTCTTTTTCTTTTTTTTTTTTTTATTTCAGCTTATCTTCCAAAAAAATTCTGCTCCTACTTTCTGGGGCAAAAGACACATTTTTAAAGCTCAATTTCAAATTCTGTTTAAAAAAGAACTTGCAAGTTATTCATCAATGTTTTCTTGATCACAGGGGTAATGTGCTTATTTCATAATCTCCTAAATCTGGTTTTTAGGCATGAAACTGAAATACAGGGGTCAGACTCAGGCCCATCGTTTTCTGTGGACCCATAGAGGGCACCAGACACTCATTTTTCAGTGCACTGACCAGGTGCTTATACTGTCCTCTTTAATAACTGTGCAGAGGGCTTGGGACTCCTGGGATGAGGAGTGGGAGCTCCACAGAAATATAAAATTTGAATTCTAATCTGAACTGCTGGAATGATGGGTATTTCAATTTCCTGCCACTTCCAAATTAAATATGAAAATAAAATTTTGGCTTGATCTGAAATTTCTTTCTCAAGTATCTGATGAAATGGAGAAAAAATCAGCTAAACTATTTTCTTTTCCATTTCAAGAATTCAAACAAGAAACAAAAAATAATGTGTGACACAAAAAAATATCTTCACATGGGAAAATCCAAGCATTTAATTTTGAAAATTTCAAATAGAACTGTTCTGACTTGTCACTTCTTTTTTTCCTTTCTATAACAGAAAAAGAAATTAAATTATAGTTTGGTGTCACTGAATCTGCATTCTTCACCAGAAAAGTTCAAAGAGGACATTTCCTCCCCTCTTGAGCAACAATTGTCTCATATTAACGCTCTCCAGAGGAAGTGTTTCAGTGGCCTTTGTAAAGATCACACTCCAAGAAAACCATTTCACTATTTACCTCCCACCAGCGATAAATGAGAGGTAAATGAATGGGAAGAAAACAAACTCACTATGTGACTCACTCTCATGTGAGAAGTGTGCTGTCTGCTATAACCACAAGTCCTGGTATATTATCACAATGGTTTATTTAATCTTTGAGTGAACTCTAGGTATCATTTAACACATCTGCTCTCATCTTGCAGCCCATGGATCTCTGTCCTAAAGGCAGAGCCTTTTGGAAGCTCATTTCCACATCTGACAGGGTAAACAGGAGCTCGGGCAGTCCCACACCAGTAACAGATTGATGCACCCCATGATACAGGGCATCTGAAGTACCTGCCAAGACCGAAATATTACACAGAGAGCTGCATAAGGACTTATCGTTACACAAACATGGATGTAGCTAGTTAAACAGATAGGATCTAGGAAGTTGCTCTCAGTAAACCTATATAAATTTGGGAAAGGGAGGGCAGGAGCACCAGACTCGGAAGCAAGATTATGATCAAAATATTGAAGCAGTTCCTCTCTCTTGGTAACTGTCCAAACTAGTATCCTCAATTCCAGACCCTCCAGGTCTCCCCGGGTTTGAAAACTGCTTGCTTCTGTGAATTTCTCAGTTCAGACTTCTCTCTTATTTTCAACAACCTTTACTCCCCCTAGTCTCCCATCTTTCAAATGTCTCTTCACTTCTTGCAGCATGGAGGATGCAACCTTCACAAGTTTCTCATCAGCTTTTGTGGAGTTGGATTAAGCCACAGATTCCTGCAGCAACTAGAATTTGGGTGTATTTCTAGCACCAGATATTTCTTACTGCCTAGGACAGATGTTGCTCTGTACTCCTTCCCCATTTCTCTTCCGTAAGTAAAAGATTAGATTATCCTTAAATAATACGTTTCCAAACTGTTTTGTGTGGCAAACCCTCTCTGCTTCCTGCTTTATACGTGGTTTGCATCCTGTGCACATGGCCTAAGAGGTCAGTTGTTCAGCCTCAGGGGGCAATTAATCCCCAGCACTGTAATCTGCACAGAGGCATTTAATCTTTCAGGAAAGATGCACCTGAAAGGAACTTTCTGAGAAGCACATGGTTGATAGAAACCACTGACTAAAGCCAACAGCTTAGCCAGAGGCTGGGAATCTCCTTTCTGCTCTGATCAAGTTTCCCCAGCAATTAAATGCGGAGCCTTCCAACAGAAGTACTTTTTCTAAGTCTGATGAGCAAAAGTCCCTGGAATTCAGTTTCAAGATCTTCTCAGAGGTCCCTGTTGCATAACCTAGCTTCTCCCAGGACAGTGATTCTGCTCCTGCTGGTGGGGGAGTCTTTCCTGGCATCAGGCTGATATTTCCTCAGCCCTCATATAAAAGTTCAGTCTCCAGTTAGTGGATCTACAGGGCAGAGACTCTCCCTGTTGCACAAACTCCAGAAATACAGAGGTCCTAATCTCTTCTTTGGGTCTAGAAGTGCAAGTAAGGCCACAGTCATTTGAAAGCTCTTTGATGAGGTAATCACGGAGTGATGCATCCTTTATTTTGCCACCTTGCTCTGCACCAAGATATTCTGGATTACTTTTTCAGACTCTTCAACTTCAGGATGTTCAGACCTTTCCAATAGAGCCAATACCAAATCTTCTGCCAGGGATTTCTCTGGAACTTGGCTAAATTTCCATAGGTCTCTATTCCTCATTTGGCTTCCTTGACTTCTTTTCCTTTTAGGCTGTCCCTACCTGTCTGCTCCAATAGCTCAATCTTTTTTTTGCTTAGAGAGTTGGCTGAGGACAAAGGGAAACAGCACAGGAATCCTACTTTTAAAGCAGTAGTGAACTGGCACTACATCCTCTTCTTATGACCTACGTTTAGATGCCCAGATAAGACATGAGTACTAGGATGTGGACATCACCCCCTCCTGCAGCATGCTCTCTGCATGCCCAGGGACAATTTACAGCCATTCAAAACTTAGATTTATGGCTTGGAGGATTTGTTCCAACTTAACTCCACTCAGGGACTCCACATTGGGAACTACTGCACTATGACATCCCTCAGATGACTCATCCTTCTTCCACCACCTTCCTTGTTTCCACTCTTTCTGCTTTGGCCTCAATCAGGAGTGTTCATCTTTTTGCTCAGCTGCAGACCCTTAAGCACGGGTGGAAAGGGAAAACAGGTAGGCTTGCTCTTCTGATTTACCCATCCTCAGCATACCCTTTTCTTCCCTCCCGGTCCACCAGAACCACAGCCACTGCCTTCAAACCAGTGCAACCCAACTGCATTCCCCAGTGCTCTCACACACACAGCTCTTCTCCAGAAGCTGGCTCAATGGAGTGCAAGAAACAATGCCATGTCCTTCTCTCATCTTTGCAGTAGAGCCATAGATCTCTTCAGCCAAGCCATCTCCCTACTGCCTGCAAAGCTACACCACTGAACCAGTGCTGGGATAAAACAGCTGCATTTGCAAGGTCTAGTGCTTTCCCTTTGACTTGCCTCACCTATTGAACAGGTCTGCCAGGAGTGCAGGTGCAGAGACCTCATCATTTGCAAGAGGTGAGGCTCACAGGTCACCAGCACACATCAAAAGGACCACATAAAGACCTACATTCAGGGCTATGTTTTCAAATGCAGGAGACAGACAGATGGACAAAAAAGACATTAAACAGATAATAAGTTTTAGGCAAACATCTCTTGTGAAAATGGCTCCCTGGAAGCCTATAGGCTTTTCCTGCCATTAATGAGGTTCCTGCTCTAGGCTAAGAGATGTCTGTAGTGCATATCACATATGAATGTGTTCAGGATAATGGGGCTTTAAATCAGCAACCAGTGCTGGACAAGCATGGGATGAGGTCAGTCTTAACAAGACTAAAATTAAATTACATTTGAACTGGTGTCAGACGAAAAGATATTTTCCACAAAGCTGGTCTTCTAGGAAAAGCAGAAGGGAAAAAAAAAGAAAACAAAACCCAACCTATGAGTCATCAGGTTGTCCTGCAGCCACATTTCCCCTCCAGTAAAATGGGTTTGAAGTTTGGAGTCTCATGAAATATTTGGGAAGAAGAGCTCAGCAAGATGGACATGAGAAGAGTCGCCTTGTCAGACCAGTGTTTTCTGCCAAGTCCCACCCGTCTCCAGCACTAGATTGCTGCCCTGGCTCCTTGGACAACTTCAGGGAGTGGCTGATGCTGCATAAGGAGAGTCCCCTTCAGTGTCCCTCTCTGCATCCCTGTTCTTAGGTTTTTTTAAAGAAAATTATATTTTGCCCCATTCTTTAATTTACCTTTATAATTGTTTGGTTTCTCCTCAGTTTCTTCTTCTCTAAACTCCCTTTGCAAAGTATTGCTCTTAGGTTTTTTTAGGGATGGGTTGATGACACTTTTAAGGGGAAGACAAACAGGAACAATGGATGTCTTGGGAAAAGAATAAGAACAGAGAAAATACACAGCAACACTCCTGAAAACCCCCAGCCTCCAAGGGATTCCTAAGCCAGACTTGGTTGCTTTGTATTTAATAGCCCTTTATAGACTTTTTCCCCATAGACTTGTCCCATCATCCTTTCAACCCCTGTAGGTGTTTACCAAGCATAACTTCTCCCCGCAAGGTGTTCCAGTTCTTCACTATGAACTGGCTGCTGTCAAAATGATCACCTAATACCATATTACACTTCTTAAATGTTTAGCATCATTATAGTAGCTGAATTTCTGGTAGACTTTCTGATAGATCTAACACACACACCATCAGCAGGTACCTGTATCCTGAACTCTGGCTGCCAGATTTTTCAGGTGAAAGATGACCTAAATGGAGTTACTTAAATCAGTATGATTTTTTTTTAAATCATCTTAAGGGAGATTAACTGTATTTGTAATTTGTAAGAAGAAATATAACTGAATATCCACTAAGAACTGGTGAACTTTTTAAAAGTTTGTAAGGTTGAATATACATCAACAAGTATTAGCTCTTTAACTTTAGAGGTCCAGTCTGTACACTGAGAAAAAAGAGGAACAATCCAGTTCCAGAAAGCTCCTGTCCTGAGTTAGGCAAAAAAGGAAAGCAAAAAGAAAATAAAAGGGAATAAAAAGGGCTCGAGTGTATATTTAACTGATCGACCCTTCTCTCCTTATCCCCCCAGCATTGCGAACAGCAAGAAACCAAAAGGAAATGTTTAATTGCCTCCAAAATTAAGGGGAGGAAGCTTGAATTTGAGTTTTAGGCAGAAGCTTCCATGGCTCTTTTATTTAAGTTGCTTTGCTCACTAGTAAAAGATACCTTCAGGAGCTCCGCCCCAAAACACTATCCTTAGGGATCCCAGGGAAGAACAATGCAGTGATTTTATCAGCCCTCCCTCGGCGGCATTGCAACTGTAGTACAGGATAGGCTTCTCTGGCAAACGAGGAGTGTCCTGCACCTCAGCCCTGAATCCAGCTACTGAGTGAGTCAATGCAAAGGGAGACTGTAAATAACTGCAGCCTGTGTTGCACAACTGGCTGGCGGGGAGGGAGGAATACAGCCCCCGGGGAAAAGTAGCCAAACAGACTGAAAAGTAAAAGTCACCTGCAAGGACTACAATCCAGAAACCTTAAACTGAACTCCACGAGATTTTCATCAGCATTTCCAAAGGGGAGGTTAGCAAACTGTGGATTGAAATGTGAAATCAGTGGGCAAACTGACTGAACCGCAAAATGAGTAACTTCCTCCGGGAGCTCCCCCGGAGGGACTGGTATTGCTTTAAGGTGCACGGCCTCTGTTATGTAAATTGTCTTGAACCCTAAGAGGTTTTGCAGATTTACATGACAAGTAATTGTTTTCTCCCGCAACTAGAAAGCACGGTGTGGGGGAGAGATCTCTGAGAAGGAAAGCAGAAATCTGGAAGGAGGCTGTAGGGAAGAAGGTTCTTGCAGCAGACTCAAAGTCAGTGGGATAAAGAGAGTGAAAGATGGATTTGGGCAGAGTTATGCAAAGGAAACTCCAGGTGGATATAATAACATCTGGAGCCAGTCAGGCCTAAGGCAAATCTACCAGTGTATGCTTTCTCCCAGGGCACCGAGGTGCAGAGAGCTACAAGGTAGTCTAGGACCAAAGCAAAGATAGTCCTGCTTCTCTAAAACATTTCTCCAAATTTCAGAAATCATAAATTCAGGCAATTCTGGAGCCAGTGATAGTGTCGTTGGATTTAAAAGGACTTGATGGATTTTTCTTCCATGAATTTGCCTCATTTTTTGACCCCCCTATACACTTTTCACTTCTATGGCTTCACATGGCAAGGAGTTCCATTATTTAATAAAATATGTAACATGTCACCCTTTCAGAGAGGTATGGCTTCTCCCAGGAGTGGTGCTTTGAACAGAAGCTGCAATGCAGGAAGAGTTGTGAGGGTTGTCTGAGAGCACCAATCATGCAGGGATCCTTTGCGTCTGGATAACCAATAAAAAAGGGTCACAGAGACTTCAGGTATTGGAAAGCTCAGGGAAGCAGAACAGAAGTTCTTTGGGGTGATAGGATCAAGAGCAGTCTAGGGAGCTGAGTATACAAGCAATGCTTTAGGAGTTGAAGACCATTTTCAGGTACATCATATATAGAAGGAAATAGATGAACAGAGACCACATCTATAAATGCAGCAGTGATATGAGCTGAGGCTGGAGAATAATCTATGCCTGAGGCAGTCCTCCCATGGAGGAGCAACAAGTCAAGCTTGGGAGCACGGAGTGGCTGAGAGGCTAAGACAAAGACATGAGATAAATGGATGTGGGGAACTAATATCATTCAATGAGGGGAACAGGAGCAGAAGGCTGACATGGAAGTGATTTCTCTGTGACTAAAGGAGATTTTCAGTTCTTTCAGGGAACATTTTTCATCTCCCATTCCTCCACATCTTGTCACAACAGAAAGCTTCATTCTCTTCATGTTCTCAGTGGTGCAACTCCCCTCGCATCAGCAAACTTACATTAATGGAAGAGAGCAGAATGAATCCCAGGGCTGGAAGAACAAAACCCCTTCCTCACCAGTCCCCTGGTGCAGCATGTGAGAAGGCTCTTTCCTTTTAGCCTTGGAGAGGATATCAAATTGCTTTTAAGGTTGCATCTATCAGTGCTGGGCTACAAGACGTTTGTTTGCTTCGGATGTCATGGGAGCTGAAAAATCTTTTTGCGGTGAATGATATTATCCCTCTAAAGTCTTATCTTAAGGAAAACATATGCAATCTTGCAGGGAAGACTCTCTCGGTTGCATTTTAACTTAACAGAAAGTTCCGTTCCCGACATATCTGTTAGCACAGGAATATATGCACACACACATACCCACACCACGTTAGCAACCAAAGAATGCGGAACTGTCCTCGGATGGGCTCGAATGGGGGAGGGAGGCAGCTGGGGGAAGAAGGCTTCTCATGACATTCTGGCTCTGGGATATCCCTGGAACGAAGGGGTAATTACACAAAAGCCAACGATGTTGGTTCTGAACGGCTGCCAGCCAGCGGCCTCTGTGTCAGCAGGGCCCAGCCCCACCACCCTCTAGCTGCCCCCCTGGACTCTCCCGCTACCCAATGCTGTCAAAGGGATGAGACGTCTCCTGGCCCGTGCCAAGAATCCTAAACCTTGCTCTGAAAAAGCACTTACTGGGCTTTACAGTGAATCAACTGCACACTGACCATAGTGCTGTGGGTCATGGCCGTGTGAATGGGAGAGAGAAAGAAGCTCATACCTTGCTGACACTGCCAGAGAGGGAACCTGTGGATTCTGTGGTCTGAGATAGGGCAGAAGAGGTTCAAATTACTGACAGATTTTGGAAAGCTTTTTAAGTGGTATCTTCAAAGGGTATGTTACTTGTCCTAACTCTGATGGTGTCAAAGAATGTTTCAAAGGGGGCATTGTTTGAGCACTTTCAGATGTCTCACCTTTAATGTCTCTGAGCTTCTGCTCCTCCTGTATAAATGTAATTGTCTACCTTGTGTGTGATTTACTCTGCAAGGAAAACTTCTACTGTCTGGAAGGCTCCCATAGTCCCTGGGATTTTAAGGAGCAGCATGAAAATTCACACCAAAGGTTTGTCTTCCAGTCTAAATGTTGTGATTGTTAGAAATTGAATTCTTACATTGTTAGCACAGTTCTGTAATAAACTACTGAATTCACTTACGCCGTTATTCTCTCCTCACCTTGTGACTATTATGATTTTCCAGTATTTCTCTTCTATGGCAGAACTTTTTTTTTCAAAACACATTTTAATTTAAAAATATTAGCTGTTTTTACCCATTGCTATCTTATATCATTCTAATGAAAACTAAGATTTAAGTAGAAATATGATCATGGCTCGCAGGAAAATCTCTGAAGTCAAAATACAATGAACTAATAAAAAGGTAGATGTCGCTATCATTTTTCCAGCTCATTTTGGCAATTATCTCTGCTTGGGATGGGTTTGTACAGCACCTTGCACAGTACTAGAGCTTGTCTAAGTGCTACAGCTAGTACTAGAGCTTGTCTAAGATTTGTGGGCTTCACTTTTAGACAAACAGCAGTAGTAATACAAAATCCAGCGGCATGAGTTCAGCCAAGGAAAAAGCTTCCTACGACCAGCTACTCCTCATCCCTTCCAAACCCTAAGGAAATCCATCGATTACACACCATATCTTGGAGGTCAGCAGTTTTGGGTTGTTTTGAACTGGGGGCCTCTTCTAAAACAAACTTAGATCAGCACATATATATACACCCTCCCACACACACAAACCACATACATCATTTGTATGATAAAACCCTATCAAAACAAGCAGTCCACTGCTCTCAGATAATTTACCCCCATAAGAAGATGAAGAGAATGAACAGTGTCACAGACACAAGTCATCTCTACTACCAGAAGGCTAAAATTTTGTGGTGATAAGGGTGGCATGAAAACATGGCTATAAAGGAACAAGAAGCATTTGGAAGCATGGGTATTTCCATGGGGATTGTGGCTAAAGAAGGAACAGGCAATGTTAAATGGCAACAGGGATAAAAAACATAAGGAAAATGCTGGCCTTCAGAGGATCTGAAAGAGACTGTAGCATCTAAGGACAAACACTTCTGTCTTTCCTGCCTCCTCCCTGAATACAAAACAGGACGTGGGGTTTCAGGCAGAAGGGAATGTATCATTTACTGGCACTGCTTAAATCTCCCTTCCCCTAGCACTCCTACAACAGCTGTGGTTTTGCTCACAGGTCCACTGCAGGTAGGAGGAATCCTGTACCCAGTCTGGAAACACCAGTAAGGAATGAAGCAAACCCCAAAGAAACCCTGCCCCTGAACTCAGCCAGCACACTAGGACAAAAACAGACCCACTGTGGCCACCGCACTAAAGCACAGATCACTTTTGTTTCTGCCCAGCAGCATCTTACCTCATCAGCCCAGGCTACTCCCCTTGCTTTGACTGCAACATGAATGGAAACTTCCAGACAGAGTATTTTTAATTTGTGGGTCAGGTTTCTTTTTGAGGTAGCTGGCTGCTACCTCAGAAGAAAAAAAAAAAAAAAGGAAAAAAAAAAAAAGAGAGAAAGAAGGAAAGAAAATTGAAAAAAGGCATTAGTTGCATTTTACATCCTGTAGTGGCCTGAATCAGAACAGCATCCTTCAGCATCCCAGCTCCTAGAGTTCCTAGGACAAGGAAGCTGTTTGTGACTGGCTCCTCTGTCCTGAGGGATTAGAAGGATCTCCATTTTTTTTGCATTGTGACAGAACATTTTGCCTTGGGCTTTCCGGGTCTTTGGTGCAATCCTAAGACTAAGCACTACTTTAAAAACAAAAAATGTATTTTTCTGGTATTCATTTATAGAAGAACTGAGAAGACCCCAGTTTAATATGCAAGACTTCAAGAGGTCAAGTAAAATCTATTCCTTGTATACAATCTAATGCTCTTCCCGTAAATTCAGATTTGTTCATGACCACAACAAAGCTCTTCAATGGTTGAGGAAGATCATTACAGGATTTTCCTTGTTATTACAGCCCAGCACAGAAAGCGGTTTCAGCACAGCTGACATAAGTTTCCATCTAGCAAACTCTGCAGATGGGCCACAGGCTTCCAAAAACTGTATCAGTCAGAGATGAATTGGATTAAAGATAATCTGCAATGTGAAATCCTGCTAGAAAAGCCTACAGGTCTCCACTGCTTCTAGAGCTGAATCTCTCCTGGATTGAAAAAAAGCAGCTGATGTTTGTTTTGACAGCTGCGTAGAGTAAGAGGTGTGTGTATGCATGCCGGGGAACAACACATATGGTGACCATGTGACACGACCCACAACCAGATGAAAGAAAATTGTCTAATATCTCCAGCAGCGTGGTTCAAATTCCACTTCAACCAAATTGGCAGGCGTGACAAATGCCAGCTAGTCGCTCTTCCCTACACTGATTTAGGAGGCAAAGTACTCCATTTGATCACCTGCATGCTGTGGTTTTCATCTAGTCCTAAAATTTTGGGACACCAAATAGGAAAAAGCTGCTGGTTGTTAAATCATCTCACTGCTTTTCCAGTTCAAGTTTCTTACTCTTCCTCCTCCCTTTTCAAAAATGTTTTTTCCTTCGAGGCTAGTGCTACTGTGGCAGCTCTGGGAAATGAAACTGTGTACCTGCAGAAGAGCAGAGTGATGCAGCATCAGAAAATTCACCATCAGGGGACAGGACAGAAGCCCAGACTGGAGCAGAAGGGATTTGACCTGAACAAAGACAGCTTCAGGAAGTGACTGGACAAATTCATGGAAGAAGAATCCATCTGCAGCTATTAACCAAAAAGTGACCCCTGCTCTCAGACCTCTGCTGAAAGGGTCTACAAGGGAAGAATTGCTCAGCCCATGCTAACGGTTAGCTGTCTGCATTACCATTAATTCTGAATGGTAAAGAGATGAACAGGCTTAGAGCTCTTCCCCCCTTCACCATTGCCATCAGAGATGGGGCTTCATTAGCTTGTGCTACAGTACCTCCTCCTTGAGCCCTGTCTTCTTTTACTTTTGACAATACCACTGATGACTGCTTCACGGCCATACGGGACTCCCAAATATTACTGTGTCCAAAGGAAAAAAGGTTCCCCCTGCCAAGCAATCCATGGGTGACACCAGTGCTGAAACATATCAACATAGAGAGCACTCATTCTTTTAACATATTTTTATCCTAGGTCAATTTTAATACAAAGGAATTCTTGGTGTGTTTATTCCTTATCCCTGTCTGCCTACAGCAGGTCACAGAGGGTGTATACTATTTCATGCTGGCTGGGAATGAGGGGGTCAGTCCTAGGGACTATGCCACTGAGGTGGGAATTTGGTGACTTACAGTTCTAACCTCACTTCAGTAATTGGCCTCCTCTGTGGCTTTGGACACCTCTATTTTTTTTCCATACTTGTGGCTGTCTGGTTTACTCAGGCATGTCCCCCATCACCAAGGTACCTGAAAAGAAGTGGCTGATCAGGGTCTGTGTTCAGTTGCTGTACATAATGCATAGTACAATAAAGACCTGATGTTGGACAAGTCCTCCTGTTCCTGCAGTAACATAGTTGGCATCAGTGGTTATTCTTCACCCCATTAAGTTATAAAACTGGTAAGATTCAACCTGTCGCTTCACCTGCATTTCCAAAACTGAGCTAGGAAACTCATTTAAGTACACTATCTTCCCAGTTGGACTTGCTAATGGCACCAGAGAAGGCGTGAGGACTGTTTTGCTTCCCAGTCTGTTAATGCAAAATATTGAAATACAACTGTCTCAGCAAGGGAAGGATCCAGCTTCTCTAAAGATGCTCTCAAAAGAACAGATGATACAGTCCATGCTGAAGAGAGACCACCCCTCAGTTTGACTACCAAACCTTTCTATGGACAAACAATCCAGGAAAATTCCTGACTGAGAAGCTGGAGCAGCTTGTTGAGTTACTGCAGAGTGACTTTTCCCAGAGCTGCTCTGGTTGCATGTGTCCCAAAACATTCTGAGCAGACGTCTCAACAGAAGGAGCAGTGTATTTAAAGGAGATAAATATTTTACACTGATGGTGCTAGAAAGCGTGTTGCCTTTTCCAAATCTCTGCTTTGTTGCGACATCAAAAGCAAAGTGGTTTTGTGGATTATCCAGCAGCTAATATTCCCTCCCTGCCTTGAATGGAACCTGTCTACACAGAAATCACTCGAGTTTCATTTGAGTTCTTAAGCTGACATATTAAATGAGCAGAAAACCCTACATAATGAGTACTTAGTTAAATTAAAAATTACTTTCATTGATCTTAAACCTTTTTCTAACCATTTTAAATTGGTATTATCAGAAATTTATTTAAGTAAGACTGTCCACACAAGCTTTATATTAAATCCATTAGGAGAATAATGACACCTTTAATTCAATCAGCTCAGTGTTGATTGCAGACCAACAACCATTAAGTGGCTGCAAATAGCCTATAGTTTTGTCAAAAATACCTTGTCCAGTTCTGTAGTGAGCTTTGCTAGAAAACAAGAGTAGCTTGAAAGCTTGAGCAATGGTAACCCAAGGAAAGATGCTACAATGCTCCCTGCTCTTTCAGTCAAACTAAAAGTCCCTTCTGCAACTGGTTGTTGAACATCACATTAACAAGATATGCTTAAGAAATAAAGACTGTTCCCGACAGTAAAGGGGGGTATGGGGGGAAATTACACATGACTCAACTATTTCCTTGTTACAATTTATTAGATTTTAAATGTGTTCATGTTGTACCCATCATCCTCTCTGCTGCTATGGAGTCTGTGCCAGAATTATGACAAATGAGATTTTTTTGCTCACTACAAGTTTTATCTGAATTATCTACCATGTTAGAGGTCATGGGTATAACACTTCATTTTTCTCTGTACCATAGATATACTGAAAGTGGATGCCAGATCATGAACTATTTCACAGGCCTGCTGTCATGAACTCATGTGAAAAAAAACCTGTAATGCACAATTAGCCTTATCTTCAAGAGTTCCCAAGGATGAAGTCCAGTCTACACTGATTTATCTCATCATTTTGTAAACTAGAATGAGGATAGGGTCGGGGCACAGTATTCACCCTGCGTCATTGTGGCAGGACGGAAGCAGGACGACAGGAACGGTGAACAGTACCTGTGGAGTGGAACCCTTACATGTCTTAAATGAACTGGCTTTGAAATAAATTGTCTTCTTCTAAACAATGACTTGGTAAATACAAACCACATGCTGAGATAGTCAGCTGACCCTCACAGCAGAGGAATCTCTGCCACCCGTGTAGAGACAGAGCTCTAGGGAAAGCTTGCTTTCTGCAGCTGTTCTTGACCCTTAGATAGTGCTGGGATAAAGCCCAGTTAATGTCTTCCTCTCAAAGACGGTGGTGGTGCAGCTTTTTCAAAGTTTGGGGTTACAAAGAGCTCCAAAGCACTGAGAAAACAAAGCAAGAACATGTGAAATGTGGGATTATCCCAGATGGTGCACTTTAACTTCAGTTGGCAAAACCACGACCCGAGTCACCTAGTGAGATGGATTGCAGTGCAACTGGATGTATATTATCCATATTATTGGCCTAATATTTCAAGCTGATCTTCTGCTTACAGTTCACGTCAGCACATAGGCTGGCTTATTCAACCTCTTGAAAACATCTTGCAGAGATAAAACACATGTGTATATATTATAATCTCTGGTAAGTCAGCGTCTTCTTTCGTGAAATAGTGACGTTTATGGGGGGGACTGATCATTTTCAGATGTTTTGTTTAATTCAACTAAGCAGTTAGACAGATACTAACAACACAAGAACAGTCCTAAATGTTTGGAGTCAGAATCTCTTCATCACCCTGGACCAGTCACTGATCCGCAGTCCTGTGAACTACATTTACACTTTGAGTCTCCTTGTCATAAATTCGAACTCAGATGTGCCACCAGTTTTAAAACCCTCTACAACACTGTCCCTTTGAGGATCTCATGGGACTTGTGATTAAGTGGGATGTCACTTCTTTGAGCTAAGCCTTATTCTTATAAACACACACTTTTTTTTTAATAGATGGGAACCTGAATTAGAGACAGGGGCAATGGAAGATGCAAAGCTGAACAATGAATTAGAGCAGGAGGAAACACTGGAGACACAGTCATTTGAACATACACTGGTTACATGCATAGCCTCGTCAATAAAAGCTTCCAGCCCAGTGTAATACAACACCTGAAAAACCACTTGATATCCCAGAAGCTGGCCCCACTATGTAACAGGAGATTGCTTGTAAATTTAGAAAAGAAATAGCCAAGCTACTGAACTACCGTGGGAAACCTGCCAGGGTATCACCTTAAGAAAGGCAGCCCTGGCTACTGGGACTGTGGTTGCCTCTCATTAAATGCACGAACAGCTTCTGAAATAAGACATTTCTCTGTAGTATTACTCTGGCAGACTGGAATTAAGGAGTCAGAGAGGACAAACCCTGCTCTCAGCTAGCAGGAACCTGACAGCCATTTTCTGGCCCTGCTTTCCCAGCTGCTGTTTGGAAAGGATCGCCCAGGCTTTCCCTTATGGGGCACGACTTAAAAAAAACAAGGCTTTGGTCCATAGCTCTTCCTTGTGCAGTTTAGGCATGACAGCAAATCAACCACAAAGAATACATTAGTATATATATTAGAAGAGAAAGTAAAAGAATATTTTGCTTATCAACGATTTGGGCAAGAATGGTAGCCGGATTAAATGGCATGGATATGTTGATTTCAAAAGACTACTACAAGTGAGAAAGCTCAGGTGACACCCAGGCACCTCAGTCCTGTTGATGACTATCTGGACTTCCACAGGGAATAGAAGAGCAAGGACTGAAGGCTGCACTGCTGCACAAACCACCAAGATCAACCATTCTTCCCAGTTGCCCCTAATTACAGTGGAGCAATCTCTTTGATTTCGAGGCCAGGAAGCTACATCTACTACAGAATCAGGATGTGGCTGGCTGAGATTAGGATGTGCAAATCTTCACATATAAACTTCGTTCCTTTTTGATGAATGCCATTTGATGAATGTTCTCTTTTTTTTCAAAGGACTGAAACCAAGATTGTGATTGCTCAGCAGTCAGGTTGTCAAAACGTCCCTTTTGCTCTCTGTACCCAAAAAGTTGAATCAGACTTGTAGTAGTATTTAAATACTTAACTATGATGCACATCATCAAGAATCAGACCTGTCTCTCCCAGCTCCAGGGAGCTACACAATAAAATATCAAAAATGGAAGATACTTAACTGCACTTTTTCCACAAGGTGAAATGAGCACTTATAGCTGTGACTTCCCTAAGCTCTTTTGGATGTCTTTCTAATGATGGGATCAAGTGCACTCTGAAAAGGCCCATTTTTCTCTCAGTTCAGTGATGTTTTTGAAGCACTGAGATGTTTATCTGGTATTGAAGTTGAATTCTTAAAGCATATGAAGACTGCCAGTGTGGCATGCTTTATCTTTGCTCTTCACATGAGGACAAAGTTTTCTTCTCAGGGAAGAGCTATTTCTTTATGGTGTTTCAAAGCTTGGCTAATATTTGATACAGATCAGCATGCTCAGGTTTGGAAGGATCTATAATGCAGATTCTTTGGAAGTCCTGACTATTTTCAAGAAACACACATGTATTTTTATGCCTTATGACCTTTACAGATATTGATGGAAATAAAATTTCTTCTGTTAGCTGTCAGTGACTCAGCTTAGCTTCATCCTCATCATCTGAAGCTGTACAGAAATAGTAAAAAAAAAGAGAAAGAATTCATTGAACATACTTAATTGCAAAGACAAAGTGAGACAAAGAGCTGGAAATTTGACAACTGGATGGAAGAGGCAGTTTCCAGCAGTTTTCAGACACTTTTCTCCCTCTTCTGATGGTTACTTCTTCCTATACAACCTTTTTTCCCTGTACAACCTTTGATCTAAAGCCCTGTGCAGAGTTACAGAAGAAGAAAGGATATTTGCTGACTGTCCTGCTGTTCCCTTGTAGAGAAAAGAGAGTCTCAATGAAATGCTGCAATTATTCCGACAGAGTCAGAAGTGCACTGTGCTCATTCTTCAAGTCTAGACACTGCTCTTGAAGACTATCTGGAGAGACATTCATCAGCATGGATGCAAACATCTGCATCTGCATAGTACAGCAGAGCCTGAATTTTATCACACATTACAGGATAGCTGGTTAGGCTTATTTAAGTGTGGGATGGAAAGATATTTTCATTAATTAAAACAAAATGGTTTATATTTTATATAGAAGGGTGAATGCGGCAGAGCAGCTAACAGTTTTGAGGCTTATGCAAAATGCAGCGAGAAGCTTTCAAGATCATCTGCTCCAGAAGGTTTTCTGCATCCCCAGCAGATGTTTGTGACATACTAGCCATTTTCCTTGTCTCTTGCTCTCTCCTTTATCACACTACTGCTTTGGGAAAGATATGGAAAAACAAACAAAAAAATCCCCCAAAAAACCCCAGCCAAAAGCCAACAGGCTATTGTACAACTGGAAGTCTCTCTGCTAAAAGCAATAAAATGCTGCTTTTCCATTTGTTTCAGGATTTCTTTCCTGGAGGTTCTTTCCAGTCTTGGGCGAGCCTGAAAATGTTATGATGTGTTCATAGTTTTTCCTATTTATTTTGAGACCCAGAATGGGATCTGGAGGCAGATTGCCATAGCAATCCATATAAAATCTTACTAAATGGAATATGGGTTTTGAATGTTGGGGGGAAGACACTTGGGTGAAAAGTGCAACTTATGTATAGTTTGGTGGTAAGCAGGAAAAACATGGCTTGAAATTGAACCTCCTAACTTGTCCTAGAGTGAAAGAGAACTACCAGCCCTATGGGTAGCAGTCTGACAGATACAACCATTTTCTTAGCACATACTTCTTAAACATGTAGCCCTTCTCTTTGTGTTCCCTTAGTGCCCTCCTTTGTCCTGGTACTTTAAACACAGTTTTCTGGCTTTTAACATCCCATCTGCACCCTTCTCCGTGTTCAGTGGCACAGGTCTTTGCCTTTATAACCCACCAAATATAGACTTTGTCTTTTCAGTGTGTTGCCATCATGCGAGGGAGGGCAATCCCATGAAGCCATAGAGGCAACTTGTTGCTTTCCTTCAAAGCTGCAATGCATGTAAAAGCTTTGACAATAGACTGACAGACTGAGGAAACAACGAAAGATTATTTCATCAGCTGTATCTACTGTTGTCTCTCACCTCACTCTTGATCAGGTACTGCCTTTAAGCACACTGTCTTTATCACATAGCACCAGCAGAGTTAGCTTTTCTCCAGGACAACAGCTTCTGAGAGTTCTAGTAATGCAAACAAAAATTATACATGACCTCTCTCTCCCAGCACCTCTGGCTTCTGTATTACATCCTGCATCCACCAGCACACAGGAGCCCTTAGAAGTGCTAAGGAGACAAAATGGTATTAGCTATGTAGTAGCTGCTGGCAAGCACCAGTACGTCGATGGCAGCCAAAGTCGCAGCTTTCATCTCTGTTATTGACTTAGCCTACCCTGGAAAACATTTCTGATGTAGTTACAAGTATTACCATGATGGCAAACTATCTTCAGCATCAGCATCAGCGTGCCTTATAACTGCTACCCTAAATGAAACACTCCCTGCCCAAAATGGGTAAAAGCTTTCTGCTAGTCCTGTCTTGGGACAAGGATGGTACCCTATGACTCAAGATGCTTCTAGGATGTAAGCAGTCCAAGTGTGGCTTTCCATGTGAGAGCTGCTGGATAATCCAAATTCCTAGCTGTGGCAGGAAATGAGCCAGCAGGGACAGCTGAGTCTGAAAAAGATGGGTTACTTCAAGGCACTTCTCAGTGAGACTCTGAAGGGAGCCACTGTCTCTCGCTGAGAAGCAATCCTGTTTTCTGAGAGATCTACTTTGAGTCTTGTGGCTCTTGGCTACGTGAAGATTTTGCTGTGAGGCAGAGAAGGCTGGAAAAGTAGGCCACTCCCTCAAAGAAGTCTTTTGCTAGTCTAGAAGTATCATTAAAAGTGAAATCACATTCTTAACTTATGCTGGCAAGTGATTAGGGTAGACCCAGCATGAGGCTGCCAATAGCAATATGTCACAGTAAGTATGAATAACTTGGGTAGGTTTCATTTCTTTAACAACGCATTGCAACCCGTGGGTCATGCGTCTGCCAGACTCCAGCATTTGAATCTGCATCACTGACATCTGCGCAGCCACTGGCTGACATTTGATACTGCTCCACTGAGCTTACTAACTCTCTCTACTTGTCCTGCTGAACTTTTTGTGGCCACTCCATCCATTACAGCTACCCAAAGGGACGGGAAATCAATGCTGGTATCAAGTAAACGCAAATTCTGAGTCAGCCACATGGAGCAAAGGAATCACAGCTTCCAAATACGGCATCAGACACAACGTGGAAGCGGAGAATTGTGGTTAACACAGCTCTGAATATTTCTGGGCATTTTACCCAACACAGCAGGAGCGTCTTCATATGAATGAACTGGGCTCCTGACACTGTGTGTATAAATTTTCAAGTGGGTTTTACTGTCTCCTTTCTCCAGAGGAAACAAGGGCCACGATAGACACACACACACACACACACACACACACACACACACACACACAAATCAGTAACAGAAACACACACAGACAGAAGTCCCCAAGATCAGCTTGTTGATGCAAACCATAATAGAAAACACACTTTGGTTTGTGGAAGATTCTCTGGAGACTTGCAAGAAAAAAGAAAAAAAAAAAAAGTATGCACACTTTCTCTCTACTATTTTTAAGCCTCAATTTCAAATGGATACTCAAGTTCACCTAAGCTGAGCTTTGACAGATGCGATGTTTGACTAGGGAGAAAATAGCAGGGCGGGATGTGGCAGCAATAAAATATCGGCATTCCATTGTCACGCCTTCTGAATTGCTCAGCGTCTGTGGTGGGACACTGCACTTTGTGGACCAGCCATCTGGTGGGAGAGTCCTTAGATTTAGGAGGATCTGTCAGATTTCTGTTTTCTCCATGTGTCCTCCTGGGATGAGGAAAGAAGATGTTAACGACCCATGGATGCTTTGTGCAAAAATGTAGCATTCCATTGGTAATGCGCATGGAAAAGTCTAGCCGCAGAGGGCAGAGATAAGATTTGAAAAAGATACTTGGCAGCTCTGTTACACTGCCAGCCCCTTCCCCTTCTCCCTCAGGGTCTGTATTTTCTTATTGCTGGGGTTACCAACAAAGGGTTATTGTCAAGATAAAAGACATACAGTCAAAGAATCCAGTGATAGTCCCCATAATTACCAATTTAGGTATTTCAGTCTGCTTGCCTTTCTAGCCTGGTTCAAAACAAATCCAGAAGGTTGAAAGCATGTCCTTGGAGTTGTAAAATCCTAATTTTGGGGACAGAGCTAGCAAAACTCTTTTTAGACTATTTTGTTAATCATCCGGATAATCTCTCTTTGCCATTCTGCATCTTTAGCTCAAATGCCTGTGGAAAACTTGGGAGAAAAAGACATTTCTGCTAAAAGTGTCACTGATCTCACAAAATGCTTACAGCCACCACCGCCACCACAAAGGAAATCAGTAGTGAAATACGGACTCAAAACTGAATCTTCCAAAGTCCAGGCTAGCATACTATCATGAAGAATCCTTCCTCATGAACACTCTGATATTCTTTACAGCTACCATAAAAGTTAAAAAAAATGCAGGAAAATTCCAACCGTCTTTAAAACTACAAAAGGCAAATTTTTTTTGGTTTTCAGACCTAGATGAAAAAGATTAGTCTGTGATTTAAACATATTGCATTTTCGCAGCCAGCAGTGAAAGCATTAAAATGAGAATATTTCTGTCCTGAATGTCTAGTGAATTTACCATCTGCAGAGAGGAAAAGGCTCAGTAGCCTTGTACAGTTCACATACCAATGGCCTGGTTCTGCCTTGAGCTAAATTCCATTGGATTTCCACCACTGTCCAGTGAGGCCAATACTGTTCCCTAAATATCTATCCAACATGGAGAAAAGTCAGTCAAAAATGTACTCAGTCCAAAAACAAGTCTCCCCCCACCCTACAATGCTAAACATTTAACTATTACCATGTACTGAAGACTTGCTAAATCCAGGAACTGTGGCCTTGATATAGTTCCCCTTCACTATAAGAAGTCATCTTTCCCCCGCCTCGAGCTTCATAAAATATGTAGAAGATCTTCAGTTTCTAATCTGAAAATCATAATCGCTACCATTTTTAATCTTCCTCCAGTAGGTGGAGGTAGATGTGTGCTAGATTTCCTTTGGGAAAACAAGCGAGATATAGAGCTCAGAAAGCAATTCTACACGCATTTAAACAACTGTTTGCAATATTTGCTATATGATCTACTGTTTCCCTTTATTTACAACTCACTTTTGTTTCCTTCTCAACACAGTTGAGGGAATGAAGAGTAAAAAAGATTTCTGCATTTGGAATGCGAAAATACCTTGCCTCCCTTGAATCCTTGGGAAATCCTGTGTGGATACAATTAAAAACTCATAAGTTGAAAAAGTTCCTATTACTCTTTATTTGTTGTCTCTAACTTTCAGCTTTTTCCAGAGTCTCAATTTGGAGATGGAAAGTCAGCACTGTGCTGGAAAATGCTTTTTTCCAGAAGTCTTCTGTTTTACAAACAAGGGCCAAATGTTTGAGTTAATAGCAGTTTGATCACATCTGGAAAGCCCACATGAAGCTTTCTTTACAGGCTTCTTCCCTTCACCTCACCCTTTGCTCTAAACACTCATGAGGAGGAAGAGTTTCAGGTGATATTCTCCATGTGGGTTCCCTCAGACAGCCCTTTCTCAAGCCATGTCTGGAAAATTATTGGTGTCCGGGCACATACAAGAGAGGGGTCACAAATCTTGTGGGGAGCTCTCAAGAGGAGCTTTCTCTGAACAGACTTCACTGGGTATGGATGGGCCTCTCCACTAATGCCTCAGACTCTCAACTCCAAACATTCCTATCCCATGTTGATCAGATAATGATCTTTAAAAAATTATAACTGCCATTGCAATGGAGAGCAGAGGAAGCTGAAGACTCAAATTCTTGGAGGATTTGTGTTCCAACCTGAGGGAATCCCTGGTTTGTCAAAGGGATTAGGGTGAGCCTAACAAGGCTCATCCGCGTCTTCTCATGGAAGTTATTTGAGTACATTTGGGGCAACGAGGATTTTTCTCATCAGGTTTCATTTGCAGCCCCCTTTTGATAAGGGCTTTCCCTGGAAAGCCTCAATTGTCAGGGTTAATGGCTTAAGCAGTGTTGATAGATTCTGTTTATATTGGGTGAGGGCGTTCAGGTGGCCCAGTCTAATGTAAGCTTTCTGTCAACTGTAAACAGCAGCTTTTTATGTCAAAGCTGTGCTTCTGCCTTTTGACAAAGCATTAACAGATCTATGAAATGAAGAACCCAGGGTGACGACAGTGGGAAGAGCAAAGAGGTTTAATAGGTCATTTCCACCACAAATTCTGATAATTTGACAAAGTAGCATGTCTTTTCTGCCAAGGCCCTGGAAAGAGTTCACATCCGCCATATTCTGGCTCCTGTTCTCAACTCTGCTCCAGGAGCTGTAGGGAAATTTGTGGTGGTGTCTCTGCCAGCTGGGAGGAAAAGTCTTTCTGCTGTCTCTGCCTAGACCTCCCCAATCTTATGATGAGCTAGGGGAGGTTCTGCCTTTGACCACAGCCTCTTCCTGAGGTGCTCATTTAAAAATGGTTTGGCTGAAATGGGTCCTGCCTGGGAGAATATTTCCCATATGGATTCAGAGGAAGCTTCCCATGTGCTGTCTGTAAGCAGAACTATTCCTAGTCTGTCAGCTCTGTGATGACAATTGGACTAAATTAAGCCTTACTCTATGCCTGTGGTCTGGCATGAGGACATGACACCTTGGCTGGTATCTTCAATATCTGGTCCCACCCAGAAATGAGACAGATCCAAGACTCTTTGGCTTGATCAGGCAGTTATGAGGAGGGTTGGCCACTGGCCCAACATAAGAACAAAGTGAATGTGGAGCTGTGTATCATGTGATGCAGGAACACCATCTTTCCTCTCACATTCCCAACCCCGGTGGCTGGATATGCAGAAAGGGAGAATGCTACAAGGTGCATTCTTTGCTCCAGGAGCCCAGATGAAATTGGTCCATGGGCCAAAATGTTGACTCATGCATCAGAATGACCATTCAGTCAGGAGGGGCAGTGTGAGCCTAGGAGTCCTCCTAGGAACAAGAGGAAAAGGCCAATGTGGGAGATGAAAGTAACTTTAACCAGAACAAATAAGAGGGGGTAGGAGGAGGAAGAGGTTCAGCAGGAATTGCATGGTTAACTTACTGCAACTTGTGTCCTATAAAGAGACCATCCATACACTAAAAAGCTTGTGATGAAAAGCCAGTTTTTCAGCAACATTACTTACCCTTTTACATCAGCCACCAGTAAAGGTAAGCATGGTCCTGTTTTAGAGGGCAACTGTGTGATGATGCTTGTGTAATCCAAGGACCCCATTACCTTTTATCCTGAGAGCATCTCAGAAACTTTAACACACGGGAAGCCCACTCAAAGGATGAAGACCTTAAACTCCTGTGTAAATGTGATGGTATGTAAATAACTTTGGTCAGGTTTTATCAAAGCCATGTTTACCAAGGGCACTTACATATCGCAAAGTATAAACGGTAGTTGGCTCTGCTCCAGATCCCTCCTTCTGCTGTAGCAAAGACCTCAGAAGGGAAGTGGGGAGCTGTGCAGCGTGTGACAGTCTTCTTTTACTGGATGCAGGTACCAGGATTAGAGAAAAATCAGAGACAGAGGGATTTTACTGAGATCACACATCACAGCCTCACTCACTGCTGCTCTGTGGCATACTGCTTCCCAGCAAGGTCTAGCCTACATTTGCTCTACCAAAAAAGCCCCAAACCAAGACCACCTCTTACATCTCTTTCTTTTTGGAGGGATCTTTTCCATCACCTGCAGGCCTTCAGGATAAGATGGAACTTATCTTTATAACCATTTATTAATGTCGTCGACTGATGAGCTGGCAGGAGAACAATCTGGCAGAGCAGTAAGTCTGCTGAGAAACGACCAGTGGGAGGGCTGGGTGAGACAGCAACGGACTGTAATGAGGCTTGCACCATCTGATTTTGTTTCTCTTATGCTGACAGATTCTTGGCTCAGACCCAGTAACTTGCAGAGAGTAAAGGATGGCAGCTAATATTTTGGCATTGGAATTAGCACAGCTATCCTGAGATGGCATTGCAGGATGTCAGAGAACCATCAGCTCAGAGGGGTGCAAGGTGGTAAAAATGTGGCTTACAGGGTTAAGCCCTGTTAGAATGAATTTGCTCCGCCAGTCCAAAACAGCTGAAAAGTCAGTTATCTCCATTTATTAGTTTAATCCTTTAATCCACCTTGCTGTCCAATTACATTAATGAAACTAGAATCCTATTTCCAGCTTGACCTGTGTTATCACACTTATAAAATGGGAATAAAGGTATTTATGTCTCTGAAAGGGACATGGAGGTTCCTGGGTGAGGACTGCCACACAGTTTATTTACTGAGGGCTGAACAGCTCATTAGTGACCTGAAGAGCATAGGAGGGCTTGGGGGACTAATCCACTGTCGGAAGACAAGGCGATGTTCACACTATGATGTTGCCTAACAAAAATTTTAATGGTTCAAAGGAGAATTTATTGCTTTGCTCAAATGCTCCTGAACTCACAGATTTTTTTTTTTAAATACATAATGGCTGTGGCTAAACTGCTTTATATATTAAGAAATGGATCTGCTTGCAAGCAGGATCTGTGATAACTATTTAATGGAAACCAGTGAAATGTTTTGCTGGCATGTCTGTAGGACTTTCCTTAAATTGCTAGAGGTGTTCAGATGAGTTTCCCTGACAAGCGCTGACACTCTTTTTCTCTTTTCTTGGGTCAGATTCTGATCCCGTGACTTACTCTCCAGAGCATTTTGACTTCAATAGTCCTTTTGACCGATGAGACTGCTTATGGAGAAAGGCCAATGCTAGGCCACTCTTGACACCAGAGACTTTTGGAAGTCAATGGGATTGGAAGAGTAACTATTCACCAGAGAATGACTTTTCTGAAAGGACTCTCATGCTCCACTTTATACAGTGCCTGAGGTGCCTATGTCTATCTCAGCATCAAATTAAAATTTGCTCTGTGTGCTGACACATGCTAAGTAGGGAGGCTAAAGTGGTTAAGGCACTCATCAGGATTTGGGAGACCTCTGTTCAATTCTCTGCTCTAAGACTGGTTCCCTGTATGACCCTGAGGAAGTCCCTCAACCCTGCAGTGTTTCATTTGTAAAATGGGCAGGGTATCTCAGTGTTCCTACACAGGAATGCAGCAAGGAGAAAGTGTTAGAGACTAGGATGTCTTTAACGTACTGGTAAACATAAGAAACCATGGAAGCCATCAGAGCTTATAATCAATTGAAAAAAATCTCAGCGAATTCTCTGTGTTTCTTTATTTGTCTCTGAGCATTATCTGCATTAATAGGTGAGAGCACATTAAAGGTGTACTATTTTTTAACAGTCTCTCAACTCCTGCCACTTGCTCTTTGCCCCCAAAGTCTTATTGCTACATCTGAGATACTACATGGTAAGTCTACCCTGAACAACATTCTTGTAGTCACTCTGTACCCTGTGATCTCTGAACTAACATCTGTCAGAGATTGCTGCTTCAGTCAAAACCACAGGAACATGAGGTAACACACAGCTTTCTCATTCTGAAAACCTGGTGTGGGAATGACGTGAGCTCACCCACCACTTTTGCACTGGGTAAACAGCCTGCAAATGGAATTAAAAAAAAAAAAAAAAAAAAAAAAGTGCTTATGATTGCAAAGGATCCTGGGAAAAACTAAAAAAAGCCATAGTGGTGAACTGTTTCTAGCCAAGTTTCTGGCAGTCACTTTGTTCGAAGATAAACCTTGCCCCTGCATACTTTAGTATTCCCAAACAAGTATTTTCTGGCACAGGACCTTTCTCAGAGAGGCTGATTTGCTGACCCATAGTCTGCAAAATCATAGAATAATTTAGACTGGATGGCACCTGGAGGTATCTGGTCCAACTCAGGCCACAAGAGTACTATGGGTTCCACCAGGATCGGTCTGGAGGAGAGGGAAAGATAGTACGATGGAGATAGCTTTGGGAACTGTCATAGCAACATCTTTGATGATTAGGATGGTTTTATTGCTTTTCCTGTTAGAAAAATTAATAAAGGTGTCTTCATAAGGCAGCAACATCCAGTGGGTTGGGAACAAGGAATTAACAGCCAGACCTTGGCTCTGTTTTGAATATACATTCTCTTGCTGTACAACACTGAATAGAACAATTGTTCTTTTTGAATTGCCTAATGAAAATGCTATCATCATCTTCAGCAGCAGTAACGGAGAGCTTTGTCTAGTGGATAAAACTGATTCCAGCTCTGACACTGGCTTGCACTGTCACCTCAGGCAATTCACTTTAGTTCTTGTCCTCTTTTTCCCCTCATCCGCAAAATGTCCTTTGAGATGCAGTGATGAAAATCTCTATGAGTGGACTTCGAAATACAACTTATTATATTAATTGGGAGTATATTTAATCCTGCTTGAACGACTGAATACTTGGTATAAAATCCCTGGAACACAAAACTTTTTCTTGAAACAAAGTCAGGTGAAAGCTGCCAGAGAAGCAGCATTTTTAGCTTTCAGTAGGTATTTACCTGAATCCTACTTGACTTGAAAAGTTCTAAGTTTAATGAAGCCCAAACTCAGGGCTTGGTCAAATGAGCAAGTTGTCCACGCTATTTGCAAGACAGATGTACTTCTTGGAAGCTGGACTATAGCAACGATGGTCACTTCCAAACACAGGTCTCTGAGCACAGCCTGATTGTACTCTCTGTCTGCCAGGCTCACACTGATAGTAGGGACAAACAGCACGTGACAGCCCAGAAGGAGTTATGAGCAGAGAAAGCAGGTGATAAGTTTCCATTTTTATTAAACATTCAGTTTGGCTCAACAAGTAAATGCCACTGGGGAAAAGCTCTCAGATCCTACATCTTCAAATATGCTGAGGCTCTGCTCTTTGGAGGAATCTGGACACAATATTAACTGGCTTTAGTTCTGTTTTGAAGCTGATTCTACACGTGGAAACAGCACGATCTGTCGTTATGCCTGACTGGGCACAGAAATCCTGGGCAAAGAAATGGGAGAGCACCTCTGTCCCATGTAAATGAAACCTTAGCACTCTCTCTCAATCCAGCAAGACGATATCACTGCAGAGCAACTGCACAACCAGGTCTAGAACATGTGCCTTTTCTAGAACATAAACCAGCCATTTCTAGATGGTGGAAGAACAAAGGAGAAAGTTCATAATAGGACCTTACTGACTGTGGTTTTATTTTCTCCCCTCCCTTGGCTCTCTAATGAGAGTCAGTGATTTGAAGAGTTTGTGGACATAGTGTTCATTGGAGGAGCTTTCATTTCATGGTTCCCCATTTGTGCTCATTGCCAACTTTACAGCTAATTGAAACAAAACTGAGCTTGTAGATTAAATGGCAAATCCTGGGATTTGTTTCTGCAATTACCAGCACTCCTCCTAGACAGATTCTAATTCAATAACAGGTTCCTGGACCCACATGCAGAAAACACTGGGAAAAATCCCACTGCCTGGATGATATCAGAGTTAACTCTGTCCAGTCCATTACAGCCCCTGCAGGCAAAACCCTGGACTGTTGAAATCTGGGAAATTTGCCACCAGCTTCATATAGCTAGATGAAGGCTAGGATTTCACCTTGGAAGAGTGAAGGAACTGTCTTTTCTTGACAGTACAGCATTTCCAGCTTCACAGCTTGCCTTGCAATGGCTTAAGTTTTACAGAGCGCATTTTCCCTCAGTGTGGTCAAAGTTATTAATGCATTTCATAAAAACACATGCTCAGCTTTGGAGCATAACCTTTTGCACGCCCCTAGCAGATACCCTTGTGCCCAGATAGAATTCCCTGGGTGGGAAGAAAGAGGACTACAAAATGCAGCATTTGCAAAAAGCTTTTTGAGAGCAGTTTCCAGGTGTTAAAAAGACACCAGTCACCTCTGAACTACTTTCACCAACAGATATTCAATTTGAAAAGTATTCACAGATCAGGGAATGAATATGTGGTTAAGCAGATTCATAATGCTATCACTAGGCAAGAACAAAGTTGGCTTTTGCTGTATCTTCTCATTGGCAAATAGAGCTAGAGGGAATGCACACTGACTGGCAATGATTTCTACTACCATATCCGTTTCCATGGTGTAAAGCAAAGTTCATCTGCCAACTCACTGACAAACTTTCTCTACTTCTAATTCAGTTGAACCTGCTCATTCCAGACAGTGCAGCTGGAGAGTTAACCTGATAGAACAGAGCAGGAACCAGCCATATCTGGTTCTGGATCACCTCTTCTTGCCCTCTTTCAGCTCACCAGTAGGAATTTAAGCATGGAACAAACCCTAAATTGCTCTAAGTGATGTTACAAGCCAAACAATCCTTGGCTCAGCCCTGGGAAACAGGCAGTTTTCATCCAGCTTTTCACTGAACATCAAAGGATATAGTAAAACTGCAATAGGTATGGAAGAGAATGGCTGGAGAACTTCTGTGTGAGAATGGACTAAGATGCTTGAAGGTAGAAAAGAAGACAGATATGCTCAAGGTCTATAAAACTACAGGGAGCATTGAGTGAGTGATGAGGGACAGACAAGTCTTGCAAGTTCCAAGAGCTGCAGGACATCAGCTAGAATCAGCTAGAGGTGGGTACAGAGCAGAAGAGGGGAGATAGGTCTTAACACAATTGCACAGGCAGTTAAACTGTGGAGCTCTCTGCCACTTGTCAGCCATTTACATGGGCTCAAAAGTTAGTTAGACAAAAGCATGGAAGAAGAATCAATTGCAGAGGCATTAAAACACAACAGATACCACTTCTGGCTCAAAGTCTCTGAACCACAACTTTCCAGAGGCTGAGAGAGAACACCTTGGGGAAGTATTGATATCATCTGCCTTGTCTTTATACTTTTTCCTGGACATCTGCTATAAACTACCAGTGCAGACAGGATCCTTAAGAAACTGGGTATAAGAACATAAGAGCTGTCACCCTTGGTCAGGCCAAAGATCGATCTGTGCTCAGAACCAGACACTTGCTCATGCTAAAGGATGAAGCATAAGAAAGAAATATAGCCCTGCTTCTCTCATCAAATGCCCCCTGCCACTCAGGTTCTCACAATCCACAGGGAAAGGGCATTCCGAGCCAGAGACTGGATACAGATGTTTATTTACCTCGAGAGATTTAAGAAATGATTGAACAACTCTAACTGGAGGGAAATCCACCTATGATTTCAGTCTTCACATGAGTTCAGCTGCCTGAGCATCTCTGCCTTCCTGTCTATCTCCCTTCTGAAGCACTGTGTGGTTCAATGAAGCACAACAGAGATGGGGAGCTCAGTGATGCTACATTTCTCCACATCTTGTGGAAGTGGTCAGGTAGAGGGGAATGAAATCTCATTAGCTCTCCCAGGGAGAGAAAGCATGCTCAGCCTATGCCCTATTAGGCATCAGGGAGCTCACACAGGGTGGTGTGTATTGGAAAGGTGGCAGTATGTGTTCTGCCCTCACAGGGTAATTGGTTTGGTTGTCAAATTGGCTGCTGAGACCTGGTTCATTTGCCCAATTCCATCCACACTGGGCTTTCCACATCTTTGCTCCAAAGCCCTGTTTATGAAGACAAAAACAGGGACTTGGCGGCCACCATGCAAATGTCACATTTTATGAACAAGACAATTGCTGTAAGAAGGGCTTTTTTCCTCTCTTTTTTAGCAGGCTTTCAATCCATGGCCTGGGTCTCCATGCCCCCCGGCTCCCCCACCACAGAGTACAGAAACGGACACTGCAAATTTCTGTCTGAGGCCAGCCTTGGCAACGGAGCCAACGAGAAGAGAAACAGCCTGTGCTCTAATAAGTAAAATATTTATGTCTCGCTTTGGCTAACATACCCTCTCTCAATAAAATATTTTTCCCAGGAGGAAATCCATGAAAGGGAGGGGGTTCCTTTACTGTGTCCCCAAATCATTCTTTTCTGCTCCCCTTCAAAAGCCTTAAAATCAAAGGACACTGTACTCTGAAGCTTTTTGTTGCCATTCTTGACTTTGTTATCATTAGTTATTACAGTCATTATATTGATTACCATTACGAGTTCTCAAGAGGCCCTGGCTAATCAGCACCCCATTCCAGGAAATGCTCTGACAAACCTCTCACAGCATATGCATACACAAAGCTTGTAGCCTAAAAAGACCAGCCACACAGACTGTTAACCCGTTCCCATGCCAGGGAACTGCAGCGCGTAAAACTCAAGCAGTTTAGCAACAGCCACTGTGGGAGCCCGGGTCAAAGAGGGAACAAAGCTCTCAGCTGATGCTAAAGAGAACAGCCTGGTCATTTCTCACTGCATTTCAGGTGACCATTCTGCCACATGAAGAGATCCTTGAAAGACTCTTCACCCACAGAAGAGTCATCGATGGTGTTCTGCGCTTCAGCTCATTGCTAACCTCACAGCCAACCAGTGCTCCAGGTTTTCAGCTCAAATAGCCATCCATGTGGTTTAGGGCAGGCCCTCGTTCAGGTGGAGGGTTACTGGCCTGACATTACAGGGCAGATTCACCCTGCTGGGAACTGCCTCTCCTGTGCATCAGGACAGACAGCATGTGCTGTCTTTCGACAGAAGACTACACTGCTGCTCCTGGGACCACTAACAAAATTTTAACCTCTTTCTGGACGCATCATCTCTACCACTCTGCAGTGCACGTGACAAGACTACTCATGGCAACTGCTCTCTCTTGCTAGTGTTATATTACAGATGCTTTTGGCCTACCCCAGATGATGACTTGTATCACCCTTCTTATTTAAGGGAGGAAACAGAACTCCTGTACCCAACCAAGTGAAGACGAAGACTCTGAGCTTTGGAGAAGCAAGATTTTGTCTCGGAAAGCCACAGGCATGCAGTCAAATTTTTATTCTTACAAAGATGTGCCCATCTACATAGAAACAAAACTGTGTTGTCACTAACCACAAGACACATCCTTGCCAATCCAAAGTTCCTCCCCCCAGTTTTGTTGTGGCTAACTGGCAGGGGATTACCATGAAGGCAGGCAGTAGTCACCTCGGCTGTTGTAGAGATAAATCCTCCTCAAAATGTTTTTTGCTTACTGCTTACCTGGATTTCAGATCAATCTCACATGCACTTACAGATCATTCTTTGCCATCTGTCTCTGGGTCCCCATTTCCATAACCTCACAGAGCTTTGTTTATATGTTTACAATACCTATGTGTGAAGCTCTGTTCTTCGGGTAAAACAGATGAAACACATTTTCTTTACTTGCCTCAGGCCTTCTCTGTAAAGCTATTGCACCTTGGCCTTGAGAGTTTCCAAAAGGCAGCTGTGGGACAATCCAGGAGGCACAGCTGTGATTTGAGCTGGCCCTTATTAGATCCCCAAAAGTATGTACATGACAGAGATACTAGGAATGTCTCAGTCTTGAAAAAGGTTTCAGTGGCGACTCACCTTATATCCCAGAGAATCCAACTCAGTCATAAATCCCTAGTAATCAGCCTGCATTATGTTTTTGTGATGGAAATCCATCTACCAGCTCTCAGATGGCAAAACCCTCAGATGTCACTTACTTCAGCTCTGTTTGAACTAATGACCTCAAAGCAAAGGGCTCCAATTTGACTACTACTCCTCTGCAGACTCACTCATCCTCTCCTTCTCCGTCACCTGCCTCCCAGAAACCATGGTGTATGGTGGAGAGGAGGAGGGAAGGAGAACAACAATCAAAAACAACCCCAGACTCTGTTACCTCTAAAGGAACCACAAGAGAAAAAGTCCCATGGATACCAGTGGCAAAAACACACCCAAACTGCAAGGAAAAGAGAAAAGAAAACCCTATTTGGGATTTTAAAAGAAGAGTTGAGCATGCACACACAATACCCTTTGGCAAAGGAGCCCAGACCGGAAAGTGGAAAGTGTTGCAACTCCAACATGCTGTGCTCAGAGAAGGTGTTAATGGTCCAGCCATCCTATATTATTACGCACAAACAGGAGAGGCCCTGCAGAACTATAGGGGTCTTTAAGATCCCCACCCAGATGGAAAGAGCAGAGGGAGTTATGTGGGATTAACGCAAGGGGAGAGGAAGGAAAGGGGTGAAGGAAAGGTAATGTCCCAAGCACTAGAGCTCTGAGCTAACAAGGCTGGTCTGTTGCATCTCACACATTGCAGTGGGGATGCTCTGGCTGTCTCCCCCCTGCCCCAGCCTCTGCTTCATGCACTCATGGCAGGACACCAGGGCTCCTCTCCTCTCTGGGGCTCTGTAGGACAGACCTGTAATTTATTGACCAGCTGCATTTAGGGTCACCAGTCCCAAACTCATTTAAACTTCCAGTAGGGATCAGAGGTTTCAGGCACTTTGTCTGCTTGGAAGGAACCACCTAAGATGTGTTTGCAGCTGATGCCTGTAGCTGTGGTCTCTTCCTAACATGATCAGAGGTACTGGCTTTTACGCTTGGGGAAAGAAATATTGGAAAGGTCGTGACACTGGCCTATGTGCGTTTGCTTAAAGAGAGCTAGTGAAATCTTCATCCAAGTGTCAACCTTTCTGGCCCTACAACCACACACCAAAATCTTCACGTGGCTATGAGTTCCCAGGCACAAAGCTCTGGGTGAAAGCCAGGAGTGTGCGTGCTTGTGGTCTGGGAATTTACATGCAACATGGAATGGGTGGTATCTTCCCCAAAGCCTGCCACCACAAACGAAATGGGATACACAAGAGCTGCTTCGCGTGGCCAGTGATGCCGTAACAAGATCTTATGCCCAGAAAAAAGAATTGGTCATATCCAAGCACAGGCTAAGGCTTTGCAAGTATTAATACTGAGGGGAGAGGCATTTTTAGATTGCACAGGAGCACAGGGTGTGGCTGATTCTTCATTGTGCAGAGGTTTTAATAGATACTGAAATTTTCTAAATCAGCCATAAATAAAATGGGCTTAGGTAAAGGAGACACTCAGTGAAGTTCTGCTAGCTCATCTCTAAAAGAGAGCCATTTGCGATAGTATTGAACACTCATGAATCTCTACTGCAACACACAAAGTTTAGTGTAACTTGCTTAACTAGCTGCTATGAGAGGTTATTCATGTCCAGAATAAAATACTGCTGAAAATTCAAACAATAAGCTGAATTTCTGGAGATGCCAGTACTGGCTTTCGCATTTGCAGACATGATTCACCACCATCATCTCTATAAGAATTATTCTCAGGAATATTTGGAGACCATTTTTAACTGGTCTGTCGAGGGGCAATTCCAGAGTTATATCAACTGCACACTACTAGGCAAAACGCTGGACTGTTGAACTCATGTACAATTTTCCTGTGGATTAGATCAAATTCCTGATGTAGGAAAAACTATTAGGGCCTCCGTTCTGTTTTCACTTCTAAGAGCTTAACACACATGTTACTGACTTCAACCAAGTGATTTCCAACATATACCTGTGAGAATGCAGGATCAAACCACAATGTGTTATGTTTCAAAATATTTTTTCACAATAAGTTGGTTTAGTGAACTCACTTTTCACCCCTAGAGAGCTGACTGTAATGAGATCACACAGAGAAAGGATATGGAGTTTCACCCTAATCTCCGGGAGACAACAGGCCATATCCAAAAATCCTCTCTCAAATCAGTAGTACTTTCAGTCGTGGAGCAATACCATCTGTGGAGATAATTTGAAGGAAGCAGCGAGGTCAGAATTTCAACTGTCACATGAAGATTTGGAGTGTACATATCAGGGATGCTGTAAGGATAAGTTTGCTCCCATCTTAGGAAATTCTTCAGTCGCTGCTTTTCCTAAAGCCTCACCACCTGGAGTCTTGTGAATACCTGAGACATTTTTTTTATTGTTCTTTTTTTCCCTCTACTTTCATTTAGAAAATAAAAAGTTCTTTGGAATCATATTTTCTAACAGGAACAACTTCAAAATGCATCATGAAGGTGGGGCCACATTTAATATCTTGCTGTGGATAAATCTGCTGTGACTTTTCCTTTAGCAACAGAAAGCAGCATGACAGGTGGATTTCGGGCACTAGCTAGATCAGATATGAACTGTATTGCTACAAGGAAATGAGAATCATAAAAGCAACTCTCATAAAATCGTGCGGCGAATTAGTGCGATCAGATTGCACTAATCATAGTCCAATGCTCCAGCTAACAAATGTGTGAGGGGAAATGTTTGTCCCTGCCCTATCTGCATCACTTCAGGATTTAACTGGTGTATTTAATACTTCATTTTCAACACTAACATTTTATATTCAAGAAAAAAAAATGGTGTTTGTCAGTTCTAATTAAATTACATGCTTTATTTTTTTAATTAAATAGCCTAAAAGGATATAAACTGGAAGAAATATTCTAACAAATGATTTAGAAGTATTTCATATGTATCTAAGAAGGGAGCCAAATACAAATTGACAGCTTAGCAAAAGAGAACTTCAATCTGGGTTTTATTGCAATAACAAAAGTGCGTATTTAAAAGCCTTCACACAGAGCATCTATTCAGAAACAAGCCCGAAGACAGTCAGGGAATTAAAAAGAGGATAGTGTTTTGAATTAATCTAGAACATTTTTGCGGATTAGTTTACAAGCACAGAATGCCTCAGGGGGCTAGGGAGAGCGCAGAGCACTGAAGTCAGAGGGATCTGTCTTTTTCCTGTTGCTGGTGATTAGTTCATATCTCTTTGACACCATGTTTACAAGCCCCTAATTGCCTCATTAATACCTCATTATTACTTAGAAAGTGAAGAAGCTTTTAGCTTTGAAGCTGCTTTGCTGCACTTGAAGGCAAATATAGGGTGAATTTTGAATGTGTTGGTACTAATTAAAGTTGAAGTCTGTTTCCTGTTGCTTGTGGGTGGGTGTTAATAGCTTCAAAGAAAAAATTGGCTTCAATTTATATTACACGCCTCCTAACTTAAACACACAGGAATAAGTGCAAGTAAGAAGCCCACTCCTGCAAACTGGATTTACAAAGGGACACAGATCCACACCTCTATTTTCTTTCATGCTTTTTACATGTGGACCAGACTCTGTGAAGGCTCGTTCACTCAATATCAGAATGCCCAGAACAGACTGAGGCTGGCCAGCTCAGTCCACACAGATAGAGCATGTACCTTCCCATGCTGTCATGCATTTACAGGGCACCATATTATCTTTTTGCACCAGAACCAGAAAGAAAAACTGATTAACCACTGTGTAAAACTGACCTGGCTCCATTTGCCTCCTGCTCTGGATGGACATTGTTTCCACGTCACCCTGGAAAAGCTTGTTTCAAAGCAAAGCTAAAATTTAAGGCACAGAAAGCTCATCTCATGATCTTTCACTTCCAAACATATGTATATATTTTATATATATATATGTATGCATATTCACATAAAAATTAGTATGCATGTATACATAATAACACACAGCATACTGGTGCATCCAGTAAGCACACTCTGAAATGTGTCTGAAGCTGTGAGATCTTTGAACAGGGATCCAGTTTTCAAACAACTGTACACAACTATTTCAGTATACAAATTGCAATTAAGCCAGTGACCACAATTACGGTTACTGGATTATCGTATAAATGAATAAATGAGATGTTTAGAACCTCACTTAGGCTGTAGAGATGCAGTGGCTGATAATGTTTTCGAGGAATTTTCTTCCAGCCCCAGACAAAAGAGAGACAAAGCAGACATCAACCACAACAAAATAATTTCCATGGAAATTTTTTAAAAGAAACATGTTTTCTTTCAATTAGCTTGTTTTCAGGGGTCTGGGGGAGGTTGTGAACGGAGAAGCAGAAAAAGGGGAAGGAAAAGATACCCATTTTTGGTAAAAGCATTCTGTTTCTTAATAAGAATTTTGGATGAGAAAAATAGTGAAAAAGAGTCTTTGCTGAAAGCAACTGGAAAACCCTATGCAGACTGGAAGATCTGGATACAAAAATAAAATGTTTTCCATACAAATTAAATTCCCAAAGAGCCATTTTTCACCAGCATTTTTTTTTTCAGTGGTGGGGGCTAGGGGTGGGCACAGAAAAAAATCAAGTCTAGAAGGGTGAACATTCCCCAATGAAGTAGTCAGGATTTGGCTAACAGTCCCCAAGACTCAGGATTTAGCTCAGACTGCTCAGAGTCGCCGCTGATTAACGGGCCTTCTTGTCACAGGCCCAGGACAGCAAGGTCTTGGCTTACCATTAGCACTCTTAAGGCAGAGCTCAGAACAACTCAGCCTCTCCTGTTCCTCTAATACCTTGCATCTCCTCTAAGAGGAGGTGAGTTGATAAAATTCTGACTTAATTTTATTTTGGCATTAAAAACAATCTAAAAATGTCGATGACATTAGATTACATACCTAACTTGACAGCATTCCTTTACATACACAACTGTAAAGAACACAAATATGAAACAGAAAATTTACCTAAAATTATTGGTCAGAAACCCAGTCTACAAAATGGGTAAGGAAGGAACTCCCTCCTCCTGAGTTGTATTTACAGTATCTTTGATTTATATCAAACATTTAAAAAAGTATTAAAACAAAAATAATTAAGGCAAGCCAAATCCTTTTCTTGCCAGCACGCAAAGCTTGTCCGACTGGACATATTGAGGCTATCAATTGGTGGTGTGTATTTATAACCTAGTGCTCAGACAACTTGGAACGACAAATGCAAACAGCCACAAAGAAGTCACTTTGTTCGCTTGGCACAAACAAATCCCTGAGATGAAAAGCAGCCTGGCGTTTATTTTGGGCCAAGCTTCCTCATCTGACGATCCACGACGTGGCACGGAAAGGGCAGTGTTACCAAAGGACACAAAGCACATGGAGATGCATCATTAGAGCAAACACAGACCAGGGTGCCAGATTTTGTTATTCTTGCTTCTTCCTTCCCAGAATGGATGTCACTTTCCCTCCCTTCTTCTCCCCAAAGCACATTGGTTTGGAGCTTTTTTTTTTTAAGGACCAGGCTTGTCAGCACAGCCTGTAAAGCTCTTACAGCTATAATTTAAAACTGAATCCTGTTGATTGAAAACACGGCTAGCATCTGACTGCAGACATGTCTGAAGACTTCCACATGTGTAGCCAAATGAGGACTGGTGAGGACATGGTGAGATTTGCCAAAAATATTAAAGCAAGCTCTGCAGGAGACATGATCCACAACTGTGCACTGGTAGTAAGCAGCCTGGGAAATGCCTATCTAGAGATTTGGTAGGTTCCCTTAACCACTGAGCCATGGAGACCTGAGCTGCCTGAGCAACACAAGGCGAAAAAGACACTGTGGTAGCCAGTCATTCTCAAGAGGTTTCTCAGAACAGCAAGTCCAAATCCCAAACTGGAGGAGGACATCTCAGTGGGCTCCAGGCTGGTTTGATATTGATATCTCATTTATCCTCTTACCAACATGACCAAAGCACAAGAGAAGCAACTGAGTAGAATGGGAGGAGTAAAAGAAATCCAGCAGTGGTTTGCCAGTGACCATGCAGCTTACTAGAAGGATAATGCATTGCCTTTTGTGGGGAGTTAGTTAAGGGAAGGGCAGCAAGCTGACACCTATCAAAAGATAATGAACAGAGGTTGCAGGAGACCAGGTGCAGTTTGGTTTTAGGAACGCTGATATATGTTGCTTCAGTTCAAAGGGAGTATCTCACCATATTCCATGGCTCCTTCAGGGGAGGATCTGGTAAGGCTTCTAGTCCTTATCTCAGTGGGCACACACTGACCCTGAGCCTCGAGTCACATTGTCCCGTACATGTATAATGGGAAGCTCGGCTGTTTGATGGTATGATGCCTTTATTCTTCTCATACCTTCATCCCCTTAGATATGTCAGGGAGCTAAAGGCATGAGAAAGTCTTAATAAAGCTTTAACCTTCTGGTGATACTCAGGCTTTAAAAAAGGGGTCATAGGTGATTTGGGGTACTCTTCTCTTATTTCACTTAAAAAAAAAGGATTTCCCACAGCTCCTTAAACACCGGAATAGATATGCATATATTTTTCAGTATATGGATTCAAATCCTTGGTTTCTTTGGCAAAAGGCCATACAAATTCTCATGGATTTGTTATTGCCTGCTATAAATTTACTACTCAGAAAGAAAAATATTTCATTTGCTTTATTGTCGGTGCCTCTAAAGAGGGTGAAAATGGATTTAAGTCTTCAATTGGGCATCTTGATGAGGGCAGAGAAGGAAAACAAAAAGAAGCCAAAAAGGATACTTAAAGAATTGATATAAGGCTCCATCATCTATAATTCAGTTGATAAACTTAGGTCTCCTTTGCAATGAATTACAATGCCAAGAGATTTGTTCTGTAAATTCTGTCCAGAACTTGGCAACACCACTTCTATGAAAGAAAGCAAACTCCTAGCTTTAGTTCATGTAACCCTGGGGACTTAAGCAATACTTTCCATCTGAATAAGCACAGGGTTTGATCTTACTTATGCTGGCTCTTATGCTCTTCCTATTTTACACAGAGGAATAGGGACAGTAGAGACAGTTCACCAGCACAGGTAGGAACAGGACCTCAAACTCATGTTCAGTTTACATATTCATGGGTACATACACAGCTTCATGGAGTTAAATCCATCAAGCTAATGCCATTCCCAGGGCAGCTCTACTTATTCCATGACCCCTTCCTGTCTCCACAGTGTTCTCATTTAGAGAGGACACTGCAGGGGTCTTATCTCCCTGTATCAGCCCCAAAATGAGGTAGGCTTGGGATGAAGAGACCAGGAGCTGGACTCCAGCAGAGAGAGATCCAAGTGCGTAGAAAAGCGTGCTTGGTTTTGTGTGACGGCATAGAGTGAAATCAAGGATTCACGTTGTTTGTGCTCTGGAGCTTCTCCAAAACTTATGTTCAGATCCAGACTTGCCTCCATTTATCAAGCTTATTTAGTTTGAAGAGTCTTACCATGTGGCTACCACCGTATTAGTATCTGAGATATATTAAGTTTATACTACTGAACAAATTTATGACTTGAAAGACTGATCCTTGTCATTGGGGATCCGAGATGCGGACAGATGAAGCAATTTGCCCAGTCAAGAAAAGGGTGGGTTGCAAAGCTGAGGATTAAAGCACATCCCCTGAGTCCCATGTGGCTGGCCAGCTCCCAGGGTGATCCCTTCTCCAGTGATTGAAAGATTGGTGAATTGTTCTCTAAATGCTTCCATCATGAACTCTCCAAAACACAGCAAATGGGATTTTTCACACTTTGACTAATGAAAGCTTGGCACATGGCATGAAAAATAAAATCCTCACTGCCAGCAGTACATATATATAAAATAAAGTTTATTTCTACAAGGCTTGTGAATAAGCAAGAGATTTTTCATCCATGAAAGGCAGTTTCTGTGTGTAAGTGTAAGTTAGCAACAACAACGAGAAGTATGACTGATGACCCCAATGAACATCATCCCAGTGAGGTTCAAATAGTTGTAACTTTTTGCTTCCGAAAAGAAAGTCTCTTTTTTACTTCACCCTGCAAACTTCTGGGTTTATTGTGGCTATATTTCTTTGCTCTTGACAAAACCACATACATAATCCATCCTTTTGTTTCATGTTTATAGAACAGCTCTCATCATAGGGCTAAGCATTTATACAGATTTAACAAAAGGATGTGCTCAGAAAGCACAGCTCAGATTTTACATTGCCTGCAAGACCTACTTCCCTATGAAAGCAACGCTAGTTTCTGAAGAAGTGAGGAGAGCTCATTCTTCTTGCCAAATTATGACATTTTCTTGGTCTGTTCTTTTTTCCCTGCTTTCTTGGTGCTCTCCACCTGACCAATGCTAACAACAGGAGAGACTAGCCTAACTCCTCATGCAGGCAGACTAAAAGTGAGTAGATGCAAATTGGGACCAATGGTACACTCTAAACACACTTTCAAAACAGACAGTATTTTCTCTTTGTCTGCTGAAAATGTTTTGAAAAAAAGAGTGCACTGAAAAAAGCCTTGAAAATAGTAACTTCTGTGACAAATTGATATTGGGATCCTACCACATAGATAAAGGATGACCCGGCCACAGTTTTCCAGTTCATAGCTCACATTTGATACCCATAAGGACAGAGCTCAGTAGAGGAGCCCTTGTAGGCATTTTAGGGACTTGCAATAGTGTGAAAGGTTTACTTTTTCTCAAGTGCAAAAGGATTACTGGGGCTATTGTAAATTTGCTTCAAAGAAACAAGAGAAGAGCTTTACAGTTCTGCAATAATCAGAAGATACATAAGAAGAGATAGGTAAGTTGTGATGTGCTTTAGCATAGCATAGCATCAGGTTTTATTTGATTAATTCTTCCCTACAGCTTGTAATGGATATACACAGTGTGATTTCAGGACAAGAGTAGCTTCAAAGTACAATCTGAGTATCACAGATCCAAGCATGCACAGCTGGATCTCAAATATATAAGCCGCTCTGAGTTACACAGGAGGAAGGAAAGGGGAAGATTACTATGATCTGAAATGTTAAAGCTTCTTTCACATGATTAAGTACATTTACATGTTTTACTCAAACCAGCACAAGCTGTTTCCAGGGAACAGAAAGAAACAAGTAGGACTTCACACTACGTGTGAGGGTGTACAATGTACCTACGTCCTGCTCCTCACCTGAAGCTTCCAAAAAATAGGGCAAAATCATGTTTGGTGATTTGGACAGAGAACTGACAGCATTACATGAAAATTAGAGGTATTGAAAAAGGTCCCTGTCATTTTCGTCCTGTGGGAGAGGACGAGGGATACAGCATGAAGAGGGGTAGGATCCCCTTCTAGTAACCCCCACCAGGTTTCCTCATAAAGGGAGGCAGCCAAATTTCTCCTGCAGCAGGTGCCCTAGAAGACTATGTATGGAGAGGGTAGTGCATACTTGCTGCAATGGCCCCAGTAGCCCATTTATCAGGAAACATTGCACAGGCTGTGCTGACATCGAGAGAGAATACCATCCCCATGATGACCCTGCAAAAGCATTGCTGCAGTGCTGGAATAAACTTCCAGCCTCAAGGTCTCTCAGCACCACTAGCAGTTCTGCCTAACACAGAGTCCTTCATAGTCTAGTGATCTCCTCTTAGGCAAATCTGTTACTCACCCTTTTTAATGGACTTAGGATGACTTGGAAGGGTCTCATCAAGTATTTGCACACAGGTCCAGAGGAGCAAGAGTACGCTTTGTTCTGGACTACTATTAAAAAACAGTATGCAGATGACCAGAACCAAAAGGCATCTGGTGGCCATGCAAAAGGCAGCCAGGCAATATCACTCCCTTCTATACTAACTGGTAAACTGGTACATACTTGACCCTAGTCTCACTCAGGAAGGATCTTGGACTTGAATATACTCCTGCAAGTGCTGCTTGTGCTTGATTTGAAACAGCAGGGAGTCTGAATGACCCTTCTCTAAAGGCATGAAAGGTTCCTAGTGAAACCTGGCAGCTGAAGAGTCTAATCGCCTTCATGGGGAGATCACCTAGACCATGTCTGACAAACTCCATAGCTCAGAAAGGTAGAATGGCTATTGTTGGAAGAACTTTCCTAGAATTCACCTGTAGGCCCAATCTTCCGCTCAGGAAAATGGGGACAGGCCATGAAGGAACCACCTGAGCTATGCTTGCTGATGCATTAAATCTCCACTACGGGAAATTTTAAAAAACAGATTAGATTGCAAGGGAAAGAAACAGCTGAATTTCAGAGGTCTTTCCAAGCACAGGTGACTGATGAGACATCTCACACCATGGCACTAACCAGGAATAGTACGGGAAAGAATAATTTGGGCACAGGATGGATGAAATGAGGTCAGTGGTTATTAATTAGCGATAGCGCCAGTCCCCACTCCTAAGTGAGATGCACACCTGGTTGGGATACGGAGGTCCATCTGACCCAACTCTGGTCAGGCTAGATGAGATCCCTTCTAAACCTACTTGTCTAAGATTCATGAAACCCAACATATAGGGCACTTCAAGATTAGGGAAGTTCAGATCCTGGCCAATTTCTATTGTTAAGCTCACAAAACACTAAGATAAATAATGGAAAATGCTTCAGCTGCTATTTATTTAGGGCAGTTTTGCCATGTGACATCAGAAAATACTCCACGGTGGAACTTATTAACATAAAAATGGACTCGGTGAGACTTTGTGATGTATTAAACTTCCAGCTAACTAGACTTTTGTTTATCCAACCAACAGATGGTGTTTTTCTGAACCAGTTATGTTGATTCACAGCACTGAAGTGGTTACTGGAAGAAAGGACCATGAGTTTAATAAGGAGCAGGCCTATACACACGCAACAAATGTGAGCCATATTCTACCAGCTCCAAAAGAAAAAAAACAGCAGTTTTTAAACCAAATTACCAAAATATTGGCACATTTTGCATGTCCATTATGCGTGCTCAAAGCCCCTGGGACAGGAATGCTGTTAGTAAATCAGCTACTTCAGACATATGCACCAGGTTATTGCATTTGCTTGGAATATTCTGTTCCAGGTTACGAGAAGGACAGTCACGCATAGACTCCTCTTTCAGAAGTGCTATCTTGGAGGGATGGTTTAGCTGTTTTATAATACTCATCCCACTTACAAAACCCCTCTCAGGCTTCTCATTAATAAATGCCAATGAACATAATATGATACCAAGGCTGTAGAAACCAATGGCAATCTAGAAACCAGGAAAAGAAAAAATAGTGAATGACTATAAGGAGTGGAACATTTAAAGGACTCTCGAGCAGCTGACTCCCAATCATTCTCTGAACATGAAAGAGGTTTGAGCTGTTTATGAAATTAAGTGGAGCTTCTGGAACTGCACACTGAACTACGCTGAACAGGAAGAAATCTCTTTGCTTATTAGGCCTCAAGGAGATAATCTATTGTGCTAAAGAAACAGCTACAGCCTTCGCTATGCAGCAAGGAGATTACTCCTGTTCAGGCAGATGAGTTGCTTTCAGGCCTTTTTTTCACCATCTCTCTGATTTAATTTTAGGAATGGAACAGTAATGTTTTGATGAAGCTGCAGACAGAAGACCTCAAAATGGCAGGATCCACCATACTTGCAGTAGAAGGACAGCAAAGAAGGATAGGCTTCTGCCTCCATGGGCTCAAATCCAGAATATCTTTGAGAGAATGGGAAAAAGAGCTGAAAAGCATATAATGGGAGTGTTAATAGCATTCACCTATCCTATCATTTTGTGTGTGTGCATGCATGTATATATATATGTATGTATATGTATATATAAACACACCAATATATATAAACACACACACACATAGATACATACACCTTAGTAGGTGTGTGCATATGTAATATTATACACATACACAAACGCAGACTAAACTTTATACAGAGGGAGAATGCATACCAGAGTCTGACACTGGGAAAGGTTTTCTTCAGCATATTTACACGCCTAGTCTCAGGCAGGATGTGGTCTGTCATTGCAGAGGCCACAGCACAAGGTGAGACTTTGCAAAATGTAATACAAGCTATTAATGCTGGTTGGTCTGCAAAATTCACACCTAGTCCTTAGAAGGGAGGATGTTAGGATTGCGAGGGGATTTTCTTCAAGAACTAGATTGGTTGTTTCTGGAATGCTGAGACGAAAGACACTGAATTGCACACACGAGGACAAACAGGCAAGGAAATATAAGACTGACTACAGTGACTACATGATATTGGTTGCAATACACAGGAAAAAATGATGTGAAATGTTAAAACACTTGTGATAAATCAGCATTTCAGTGTGACAGCCTTAAATAGTAGAAGCTTGTTCCTCTGACAACTACATGTTTCAAACCATGAATTGCACGACTGAACAATGATGTTGTATGTGAATACAACCGCTAACATCAAAATCAGTCTTCTGCAGGAAAATCTGTATTTGCTAGACACATCACAGCACAGGTGTCGTGGCAAATAACAAGTCATGGCATGATAGATAGCAGTGCAACTGCTTTAGGCTTATTACTTTTTGAGTCCAGGACAGCTACATATAATGCCACCTGTGCATAACAGAGCAGAGAAATCTAATTAGGATCCTTAATTGGCCCTGAGCAACCTGACCTAACATTGACGTTAATCCTGCTCAGAGTGAGGGCGGTTGGACCACAGACCTCATGAAGTGCCTTCCAATCTAAATTATTCTGTGATCTGTAGCATACAAAAGATAGACTCTCTGGCAGGAGCAGAAGACACTTTCGGATTTATGCATGAAAAAAGGAAAAGCTGGGTTCTGACTCTTCCAGTTTTGACATAGGACAGCTTTTGGGAGAGTCAGGGGGTCAGCTGGAGTTCCTCGCTACAGGAAAGGTGTAAGAAACGCAGAGACCGAAAACCACTGGGTGCTTTGAAATTCTTCAAAAGAAAGTGCACCATGGCAGAGACAGAGAAATACTGATATGGCACAGGCCAACAATATGCTATTTTTCCTGGGAGGAAGGCGAGAGGAGAGGAAGGGACAAAAGGGTAGAGAGCCCTGTAAGGAGCATATTCTGATAAAAAAGTGTTACGCTTCCTTGCATGCAAATACTGATCCCTCACAAGCTGTTTCCCCTCAGATCTAATAATCTTCTTTACCTGCTGGAAATGCACTGTAATTACAAGTTCCAATGCCAGCTTCTCATTAACAAAGAAATATGCCCTGTATTCCATGGGGTTTTGTTTTGCCTGATTAAAGATATTGTTAAAGCTTCCACAAATATTTTTTGTACCAACACGGACTCCTTATTGAATCTGGCTGTCTTCACTTCCTGTCTTAGTACAACTTACTTGCTAAGTTGTTGCCTCACCACACCCCTGAAGTGGTTGCCTTTAAGTGGTTGGTGAAATGATTAATATTTATTTAGTAAAGCTCTTTGAAGATGATACATGACATAGATATCAGCTAACACTATTATGCTTCCAAAAAACAATACAGCTTTTGTAACATTAAAAGCCTATTCCCCCATTAGATTTCCTGAAATTTGTTAAAACAAAATAACATAACCTTCCCTTTGCAGTTTACCCCTCTTATCTCTTCACAGTTTTTAATAGTCAGTATTTCCCATCTGATTACTGCTAATCACATTGTTACACTGCTTTTACAGCCTCAGGGTTTATTACAAAGCGCATCTATTACTCCAGATAGGCACAAAACAGTAGCAGGTAGGGAGCAATATACATTTGCCAAAGATCAGAACCATTATTTAATGTTTTTGTAAATATTTACTTTAGAAGCAGGCTAAACGTTACTTAAGATTCGTTCTAAACTGCTGTGTTTAAAGGAAAAAATATCTCAAGGACATATGGAACTCATCTGAAGGAGAAAAAATGTTACAATTACACAAAAGAATTAATTTCCCTTGCTGTTACCAAAGAGTTGTCTTCATAAAAGCTTGTGGCATGCTTTTGTATCTTAGGTGGAACATCGTGATACATATCATGTGGTTTGTGGTCTCCTCTTCCTACCGCCTGAAGCTCTGGCTGCAGTTTCCCCAACCTGACTGTCCCACCAAATCGGTACACACCCGCATCACGCTCCCACTGGGATTCTGTTCCGGTTCTGCTTTTTTTTTTTTTTAATTTTTCTTAGTCATCTTACCCACAAGCGGCATAAATCAAGGCGAGGCTGTGTTTTCACAGCTAGGCAGTTCTTGCAACATCAGGGCTGAGTTCAGGGAAACGGCTGGAAAACTTGCTATACCCACACACACACACACACGCACACACACACCTGCCTTTTGGCTAGTGGAAGCTGAGCACAGTACCAAAGATGTTTGTTTATTCTTGCCCTGGGTGCTTTGATATGTATGCCATCGATGACGGTAATCACCCTACCTCACAACACGGCACCCATGACTGAATAGGGCCTTACGTCACCTTACAGACCTCCCAGGCATCTTCTCCAGCATGAGAGATGTTGGGTCATGTCACTGGAGATGTCCCTACCAGCCTTCTGAAGTGGCCCCTCTGTTCTTTCACTACTTTGGAAGAGATTTGGGAAGGAGGTGAAAAGACGGTGGACCAAGTCAAAGCCACTCAGTCAGGCAAGAGCAGCCATGTCACTTTGGAAGTGGCACCTGCTGAACACAAGGACGCAGTTTGGTCCAGCTATGAACAAATGCAGTAGTCCCCCATGTTAGTGTCACGACAGCATCAAGCCTGTAGCTTTTAACTGATTTGTGGCAGCTTAGGGAAAAACAACAGGATACTGTGTCGTGACTGGAATTAGCCCTTGTGGTATCGCATCTGCTGGGACACGGGCTGCACAACCCTTCCTGCTCCAGGCTTCATTTCAGGTGGGGGCTCAGCCACCTACAGTGACCGTCCAGCACCCTGCACACTTGTGGGTGGGTTGGGAGTGGGTGCTGAGGCACGTTTGGGAGAAAGGTGGGGCTGCTCGAGAGAGAATGATGGCGTGGGCACGTGCAGCCAGGCCCTGCCCTCCCCGTCCTCACAGGGTTGTGCTGTCACACCAGCAATGCTGGGGTGGCAGCTTGAGAGGCCCCGGTGGGTGTCGCGTCCCCCAAGGGCAGACGGGGCGGGGAGGGCACGTGAGAGCTCACTGCCTACAAAGCAGCGCAAGCCCACCTGCTGCCACACCACATCCCAACAGCACAGGGCCACGGGTGACTCGGGGCCACTGGCACCCAGTGCAGCCGTGACTTGGGTGTCTCATTGGACCGTCCTGTGCCGCAGTGACGCGACACCTTGTGGGCTAAAACACCTTCTGCCTTTTTCTGTCCTTCCTTGTCTTTCCCTTATCTGAACCTTCTCCCTCAGGGCAGAACCAGAACATTAAGTATTTCTTTGCAGGAACTAGAAACACCATGAGGAAAAACAATCCCCTGCTCCTTTGCATGATTTTTACCTGGCTGGAAGATGTGGGAGGAGAGGAGAGAGAAAAGGATGAGAGTCCTCACTTAGAAAGGAGCTGCTGGTCCCAACACTGGGGTTAGGAGAACACCCTCCTGCCTCCGGAGGCCAGGAGCAGAGCCCATGGGACGCGCACGTGGTAGTTCAAAAGCCCAGTCAGCCAGTCTGCACAGCTGTATTTGTTCACCAGTAACCACAGCAAGTGGTGTCCCTCTCAGTCTTCACAGGGCAGTTGGGAAACCACGTTTATAGCCAGCTAGGCCTGAGTCCGCCACCGTCCTTGGCAAAACCCCTGCTGGCTCCACTCTGAGTTTTGTCAGAGGAAGGACCCTGCCTCATACTGGCAGTTAATGTATTCCATCGAGCAAACTTTGGTAGTTTTGATTCTTCTCAATACAGTGAGGAACTTCCCAATTTTGGAAAGGGTTTGCAGTTGTGGAGCTGGTGGAAAGGCTGGGTTCCAGATCCGCTCTGCTGTGTACACTGCATACAGCAGGCCAGGTGGTGGAGACACCCGGGGCCACCAGCACAGCAGGGCTGGGTGGTGTCCCGCAGGGAGAAGGGGCTACTTCTGGCACCCCAACGCCCATCCCCGTCCCAAATGGATCCAGAGGCAGGAGTTCCTGCAGGCGGTGGCAACAGGCACCGTCAGCCTGTCCTCCCCTCTGAAACCCTGCAGCCTTAACAGAGGTGGGCGCTCAGGAAGTGGCTCGAGTTGCAGCTGCTGGACTCTGCTGCAACAACCTCCACAGAAAGCTCCAGACCCTCAGGGACGCTGGATGTGCTCCTGTCACCAAGAAACAGCTCAGGTCTTCTTGGAGGAAGGTGCTTCCTCCTGAGGCTTTTCAGTCCAAGTGGAAGCTGGATATCTAATGGTGTGAGCAGGGCAGATGCACGTTGTGAAAACGCAGAGAGGAGTCCGTGAGGCCGAGGAGGCAGGGGACCCCCTGGTGCAGCCATCCTGGTGAGGACAGCTGAGGCGCTGGGCCCATGTCCTTGACCTGCCCTCCATCCCGGCGCTCAGCTGAGCGAAGCCTCGCTGCCCCTCGTTCGGAGGAGCCAGGGGGCGGCGGCGCTGCGAGGACATGTCGCCTCACGCCTGGCAGCCGAGCGGGGTCAGAGCAGCCGGCGGAGGGCTGGGGCGGGGGGGGGGCGCCTCAGGGCGTCCCCTCGGGAGCCGGCTGCTCTCGGCTCCTTCCCGGGACAAGCCCTGCCTGTGCGATTTTGTCACATTTTTTGAGTGCGGGAATGTCGAAACTCTTCCATTTTCTGCTTTTAAAGCGAGCGCAGCGCCACGCAGGTGCCGCCGCGGCTGAGGGGCGGCGGGCGAGGCGGGGACGCCGCCAGCCCTCAGCCGCCGCCACGCGGCTGCGCCGGGCCGCCATCGCCCCCTGGCGGCGGGCCCCGGCGGCGGCGGCCCCGGCGGCGGCGGCGGTGGGAGGCGCGGGCGGGCCGGGGCGGCTGCGCGAAACTTTCCGCCGGAGCCCGAGTTTGGCCTCCCCGGTGCGGTGTGCGCCGCCGCCCCGCGGAGCAGCGCCCGCCCTTCCCGGGGCGCCGCGGGAGCCCCTCTTGGCCGCCGAATTGAAAAAAAAAAAAAATTATATTTTTACTTTTTTATTTTCTAGCTATTCCTCCTCCCCCCCCCCCCCCCCCGCCTTTCCCCGCCGCCGCCCCAACCTCCTCCCGAACCGGCGGGGCGGGAAGGGAGCTTCTCCGGTCTGCAAAATCAAAGCATGGCGGAGGCTGGCGATGAGAACCGTCCTCCCCAAAGCATCCAGCGCCTCTGACAAGCCCGGAGCCAGAAGGGGTGGGGGTGGGAAAGGGCGGGAGGGGGGAGAGCATGGGAGGGAGGGGGCGGCCAGTCCTTCCCCCTGCACTTGTCAGATGCAGATGGGACTGGCAAAGTTTGTTTGAATAAAAAAAAAAAAAAAAAAAAAAAAAAAAAAAAAGGCCAAAAAAAAAAAAAAGGGGGAAGAGCAGGAGGAGGGGGAGGGAAAAAAAAAAAAAAAAGATCCTAGAAATCCAAAAAGGCTCATCTGGGAAGGAGAGAGAGGAGAGCGAGAGGAAGCGGGATGCAACTCAACCTGACGCTGATCTGCTTCGTCTTCGGGGGGTTCCTGCCCGACGCCGCGGCCCGGCGGGAGCAGATGGACACGGGGCAGTGCGACCTGCCCCGCTCGGTGAGCCGGGCCGGGCTGGGCCGGGCCGGGCTGGGCCGGGCCGGGGGCGCGGCCGCTCGGGGATGCGCGGCCGGCCGCGGGGGAGCCGCCGGGTGCGGGGAGGGGGGGCGCGGAGCGGGGCGCGGGAGGAGGGACCCCCCCCCCCCCCGGTGCGTGTGCGCGGACGCGCGTGGCCCCGCAGGTGTGGCGCTGCCCCGCGTGTCCCCCGTGAGGGGCGCGGTGTGCCGGCGGGCGCGCACGACCGCGCCGGGGGGGCCCCTCCGCCGGGTGCGCGTCCGCGGGGAGGCGGCGGGTGGGTGGGCGCCCGTGGGGGAGAGCGGGGGTCACCGCGGGGCGCAGCCCTACGCGGGCCTCCCCGTGCCCGTGGGCTTTGCTTGCTCCAAGCCCGGCGAAGGGCTTGTGCAGGGAGATGGAGGAAAGGGACCCCTCCAAGGGCGGCGTTCCCCCCGCCGTGGGCTGCCTCCTGCCCCTCTGCCCCTCCGCCACTGACCGGCCCCCGCTGTCCTCCCCCCAGCAAGGAGAGCTCAACTCCTTCCTCTGGACCATCCGCCGCGACCCCCCCGCCTATCTCTTCGGCACCATCCACGTGCCCTACACGCGGGTGTGGGACTTCATCCCCGACAACTCCAAGGCCGCCTTCCACGCCAGCTCCAGCGTCTACTTTGAGCTGGACCTCACCGACCCCTACACCATCTCGGGGCTGGCCAGCTGCCAGATGCTGCCCCACGGGGAGAACCTGCAGGACGTGCTGCCACGGGAGCTGTACCGCCGCCTCAAACGCCACCTGGACTACATCAAGCTGATGCTGCCCCACTGGATGACCCCGGACCAGCGGGGCAAAGGGCTCTACGCCGACTACCTCTTCAATGCCATCGCCGGCAACTGGGAGCGCAAGAGGCCCGTCTGGGTGATGCTCATGGTGAACTCCTTGACGGAGACGGACATCCGCTCCAGAGGGGTGCCAGTGCTCGATCTCTACCTCGCCCAGGAGGCTGAGAGGATGAAGAAGACAACGGGTGCGGTGGAGAGGGTGGAGGAGCAGTGTCACCCGCTGAACGGGCTCAACTTCTCCCAGGTAAGGAGGCTCCTGGGCCTCGTGGCTTATCCCAGAGGTAGGGGATGTTCTCCTCGCGTTTCGGTCGGTTTATGGGGGCAAACCCCAGGCCTGTTGCGGTGGGTGGGTTACTCGCGGGCCTTAGCAGCCTTTGCGTCGGGCTGCCTGTTCTCCATCGTGCCGATCCGTGCTGCCCGCAAAAATCCTGCGATGTGCGCAGTGAGTTTATCATGTGTATTATTTATTTGAGAGTCAGATGTCCAGAGTGTGAATGTGTGTGTCCGCTGGCTTGCCACCTGTGAGGGAAACTTCCACGCCTCCTGCCCTGTCCTGGAGCTGGGTAAAAAGTGATTTTTTTTTTTTTTTTTTTTTTTTTTAATTTGTTTGTTTTTAAATAAAGCAGCTCTGTGGTACTTGTCGGGAAGCAGATGAAGCATGAACAATGAAAAATGAAATTTCAATATTGTTCAAATAGACTTAAGTATGTGCAAACTGTCAGTTGTCTTTTTAGTAGTCATTCCAGGTCAAAACAAACTGGCTCATGTTGCCCTCATGTACTGGGGGAAATTAAGTGCTCGATCTGCATGGATTTTTTTCATTTTAGAACAGGTAAAGTTCAGCAAAAAGAAAAGGATGTAGATTAAGAAACAAAAGTTATTGGTGTAACTGGACTCCAGAATTCTTTCAGTGGATTTAGCTTTAAACAACCAAATACTAAGCCATGCGATCTATTTCATTTCAGTGGATTAATCAGGAACACAGTCACAGCTATTGACTTTGCTTTGTGAAACTGTTTATATGAAATCAGATTTACTAGAAATTCAGGAAATGAATGTGTGTGGAAGAAAACAAATAATCCAGGGGAAATTTAAGGTGGTGTCAGTTACTGCTATGATATTTCGTTTTTAACCTGCTTTCCGTCATTAGTTTTGGATCAGCTATTTCCAGCTTTATCTTACTGACCTGGTTTGAGCAAAAAAATTCTTGGTGATGTGGGAATAAGGATTAAAGGACTGATCTTTGGTGTGATGAGAATGTCCTTAGAGTGCCTTCGCTCCCTTCTCCCCTGAAGTCTAGTGGGAACTGTTTTAAGGGGAAAAAGTCTGGCTTTCTCTAACATTTGGTTCATCCGATATTTCAACTAGCAGTCCGGCTCTGCATAAAGCCTTAATAGGAGAAGATTGGTTGCATATGCTTTTGGAGGGATTTTCTTGTCTATTAACAAAAATAATTAAAAGAAAGCCCCTCAGGACCTTTCCATTAATTAACACACACGCAAAACAAGGAATTCGTTTTACCCTGTTCTGTTTGAAAGGTTTAAGTGCCTATCCTTTCTGTTGAACCCTTTCTTTAAGGTGAGGTAAAAATAATTAACCATTACAGACATCCAAGAGCATTTGGTTGTATTGGGTCAAAAATGGCAGTTAGAATCAAGCACATGAAAGCACTTGGTTAAAAATGTACCACTTGGAAGCCTTTTAAACCTGAATCATATTACCTTTTTTTCTTTTGAGAGAGAGAGAGAGAGCAACAGAGAGAGGAAAGGGACAGAGTACAAAACTCGCTGCTGCTCTTACCATAATTCTGTTTTTCTCTCATTCTCTAAATTTTAAATAGAAACAAAAATTTCCCCTTTGTTTTGCTACAATCATAATCTAAAAAAGAAGAGCAAAGGTATTACTGCTATTGGCAAGTAAAGGACAGTAATTTACGCAAAAAGTTTGTGCTGATTAAAAAAATACATTACGTTTTAATTACTACAGAGAATTGACATTGCTGCTAAAATAGATCAGTGTTCAGGAGGATTTTTCCTAGATTGAAGCTTTTCCGGGGAACAAGGCCACCAGAACAACATGAGACAAAATTAAACAAAACAAACCAGATATTTATTTTCTTGCTTCCCCTAGATTTCATGCATCCTGACACCTGGCTGGTTGTTTAACAATAGTAATTTGTAATGTTATCACACCGTCTGGCAGTCCTACTGCTCGGTGTATTACTGTGCTAATTTAGTGGAGTGGATTACTTGCTAGGTTTCGCCTCCCAATTCCAGGTCTTGGAGCCTTCCGTAAGCAACACGTAATTAAAACACACTAAAATGGAAATCAGAAATTGAGCAGCTTTTGTCTTGTAGGGTGTTTGCACAGTTTGATGAGAACATCTGTGATAAATTACAGTCCCAAATCTGCTAAGGGCATCAGCAGTTTTTACCTGTTTTCAGCATTACTGTTACGGGAATACTGCACATACTTTCTGCATTCAGAATTCAGGTTTTAAAACTGCGCCTTGCTGAATCATGTCAATGCTTTTGTTTCCCCTGTCCCCAAAGTCCAGTATTTTTGCCCTTAGCAAATTAAAAAAGCAAAAAGCTTTTTTTTTTACTTCTTCCCCTCAAAGGCAGCTTTGTGCTACTGCAAATATTTAATCTGACTACATGCACCAAATCTGTTAATCTGATACCGTAAGGAGGAGGAAACCTAGGAGTGGTCCCGGTGTGGTGCTTGGTTTTGATCTGCTCCGAAAGAAAGCGGACACACTTGCATTTTTGACCAGGAACAATCTTTGAAACGTTCTGTGCGTGGCTTTGAAATGTTGATTGTTTTAGCTGGATGAAAAGATTAAGGCGGCTCATATAATTGGCTGCTTCCTGGAGAGCCAGCTCTTGCAGGTAGAGCACAGAGCATTGTTTTCTGTTGCAAACCCAGAAACTTTGTAGTTTGATGCTCCGCTCACCCTGAAATCTCTGCTCATTGTTTCGTGCCGCTCTCCCAAACTGGCACTGCTCCGATCGCCCTCCTTTCCCGCTGACTGGCTGCTTTCCTGCACAGTGCACAGAAGGAGCATCCTCGCTCCCCCTGGGACTCCGGCAGCTGTTGGTCACACAAAGTCCAGGCCCGGGTGTTGTATAGCTGGTGGCAAGGTGTCTGAATCGCAGCAATCAGAGCTGGGTTGGGAGCCTGGCAACGGAGGAATTCAGATCAGGTTTGGGTTAGACTGAAATTTCACTGCTCCTTGGCATACGAAGTTTCAGGGTTTTCACTCCAGGTGGGACAGAAAGAGCTGAGAGGCACGCAAAGAAGAGGAAGCAGACAACTTTTCTATCTGACAGCATAGGTGTTTATTTACAGAGTGGCCAGACAATGCAAAATCAAGCGGGCCAGGACTGAGAAGAGCTGGTGAGGTGGTGATGGCGTTCAGGGCCTTCTCTTACTGGGATGCTGGCAGAGGCACTGCAGTGGGGGCCATGACAGGCTGTGAGGACTTGTCCATGCATCCTGTGAGCACCAGCTTGGGAGAGGGTTAAGCTTGCCCATTCTCTTTGTGACCCTCACACGGGGGCTGTGGTGAAAAGCTCTCCCCAGGCTGACGTATACTGTCGTCGGAGTAAGGAGGATGGTGACTGTGACTCCTGCAGCTGCTCAGGACCGTCTGTGTCGGCCCTGATCGCCCAGGGCTGCAGTGGGACCCCCGCTCAGCCCCGGGGGTGAGCACCCTCGGGCAGCATGGCATCCCCACTAAAAGCCTGTGTGGTCAGCAAGGGGAAGGTCTTAGTCCTCTACACAAACCGCTCTGCCCTGGGGAAGTGGATGGTAGTTCTTGCTCATGATTGATCCTGTCTCTCAGCGGGATCCCCAGACCGAGACAGTGTTGATATCTCTTCCTCCAAGTTAGAAATAAAAGCCCTCTCCCATCCCATCCTGAGCTTGCTCTCTTCAGGGAGAATCTGCATTCAGCCTGCGCCAGATGCCCTTAATCCCAAGGTTTGTGAGGGGAATTTTGTTTCAGGGCCGGACTCCATCCTGACCTGTCGGTGGGAGAAGCCGTGAGGCCAGAGGGGAGCTGCCAGCACCCCCTTTTCTCTCCCTACGCTGGTCGGGGCTTGCGAAGCCCTGACGCGAGTCTTCTCCGGCCTGTATCATTTCCAACTGCAGGGGGAGATGTTAAATATCAAACCGGTGTTGATTGGATCAGAGACAGCCTCAAAGAAAGAAACCTTAGACCGTGCCAGATTAAACTTCACACTTCACCATTCTTCCCCTTTCATTTCTCTGCCGCCTCATTCTCTGCACAAATAAACCTCGTCTCCCTGCTTTCCACCAATGAGACAGCATTCAAGGGGCAGGAATGACTTTGTTAACAAAATCAGTCTTCATTTCCCAGGTCCTGCTGTTCCATCAAACCGTGGGACATGGCAGCTTTGATTACTCTAGTGATAGGATTAGAGAGGGAACAAGTGCTGTTTAATAAAAGGCCGATGGGTGGTCCATCACGTTGGGTCACTGACAGATCTGCAGTCTTGAAGCTGGACATTCAGTGGCAAAACAGCACGACACTGTAATATATAGACAAGGCCATGGCCTGGACTTGCTATTCCATCTCCCCTATCCCCTTGAAAAATTAAACATTTCTGTGATCACAAAGCTGGGATTCTCGGAGCTGACAGGGACTAGTATAACTGACTTCAAGGGAAATTTGCCTGTTTATACTAATGAAAGATTCAGGCTCAAAGTTTTCCGAACCGGATTAAAGGGCTCAGTTTCAGAGCTAGTTGACTTTTGACAGTCTGTGTAGTTTATTTGAGAGAGTATTATTGATTCTTTTTTAATTTTTTAAATATTTTTTTAAAGAAAAGTGGGTTTTGCCTAACAGAAATAATGCCTTTTTGCTTCCAAAAAATTTCAGGCTTCATGAAAAGTCATCAAAAATAGCTTAGTATCATCTCTTTCGATTGCTGAATATTGTTGAAAGAAATGTTGTTAAATGGTTTGGTTATACACAGTGCACACAGTTTTCAGCTTGCTGGCTTTAATTAAACTATCACCCCCTTCACCCGCCCCTACCCCGGGGTAAAAAATTCCCCCAGTAAAATTAACCTTGGGGTAGAAATTCATACAGCAGAAATAGAAATCCTTCCATTTAACTCCCTTTGAGTACTAGTGGAGCTGCTTTACATCTTTACCAGGGGAACTGTTGAGGGTGAAACTATGCAGATATTAAAACTATGGTAGTCACAGTAATACCTGAAAGGATCAGCAGCTGATGTTTTATAGCTGTAACTAACCGTACAGTGTTGCTCTTTACAGCCAGTTACTGTGTGCTTCTTCACCACTGCCCCCTTGAAAGGCCCACCCTGCATTTGATGCCTATTAAGAAAAAAGCCAGTCAGTTAATGATGGCTCGAGGGGGAGCTGGCAATTCATCTATTGTATTTATTGTGTATATAACTGCAAGAAGTGTTTGTAGAACAGGTTGGATATAAGCCCTTCCTTTCCCTCTGATCCTTCACACCTCCCTTGTTAAGATCCAAGCCCAGGACAGGTGTACCTGCCTCCCATGAGCAGATCTAAAGAGGACTCTGCTGGTTGATTTGTTTGCAACATTATGGGTGCTGCTTGCGATCATTTTTAGGCAGGAATTGCATCTTTGTAAGATGGGCTTTGAAGGAACAAACTCCCAGAAAACAGCAGCGAACAAGCCTGGCACTCAGGGGAGTCCCCACCATGTTCGAGGCAGCTGAACATTACCAATGTATAGATGACAAATTGCAGAATTGTGCCATTTTTTTCTGTGTGTGTGGCGAGAGGCGAGTTGAGGTCAGAGCATGGTCTCTTTGGCTCTGGCGGTGCCTGGTCCTGGCAACAGGGAGCCCTGGGACCACTGCTCTGTGAGAGGCACGGGGAGCACCCGGGCATGCGCCTTGCTCCCTGGGGGAGATTCACTCCCTGAGCTCTGCTCTGGGGAAGGGGATCAGAAAAGGGGCAGATGACCCAAATCCAGCCCTGTACTTAGGCACTAACGCTGCTTTCAAATCCTTGTGGGATCTCCCCTGGAGCAGTTTGCCGCCTCTGATCTGCTCACCCAGTAAGTGCAAAATACCCACCTCTTCAGTAAATGATATTTCCACAGCAATGATTTCCTCTCTGTTTGTTGTCTGTTGTCAGTTTCTGATGCTGTTGCAACAGCAGTCAGGATCCTGCCCCAGGCCCAGAGTGCTTTGCTTATAAACAGAACGAACCATTGACCTTAAAAACCTCAACTTCAAGTATAGTGCAACCTACAGTCCTCAGAAAGTCTTTAACAGCCTCCCCTCAGCTCCCTAGTGAGTAGCAATCCATGTTATAAAGCCAGCCCACATCATTCAGGCTAGTCAGAGGTTCCTGTATTGAAAAGGCTAGAAAAGATCTTAAGCAAGGGCACTCATTCACCTTGCACTCCTGTGGAGACGGAGATCGGTGGCAGGGCTCCTGGCAAGGCATATTTGGGAACTTCAGAGGGATGTAATGTGAAATAACAGGTTTCCCCTGTGCTCGGCTTTACACTGCAAACCCTTATTAATCTCTTCACTGTCATTAGGAGTTGATGAGACAGGTAAAAGGCAGAAGAAATCACAGAGTTACTGCTTGAGCCACATGAAATTGGTGTGATTTCTTTCATCTTTTGGCCCTATTAAGGGGGTTCCCTTCATGCTTGGATGAGGGACTGTAAAATGACTTCCCCAGAGCACGGTGTTTAGGATAGCACAAAAAATGGAGATTTTCAGCAACGACCAGTGTTTTGGGAACTTCATCTTTTTAACTTTCAAGAATCGGTGTTAGAAGAGCCCTATTTTGCAGGGAAACATACCTGCCTCATGTCCACACACTTTCCCAAATCCCTCTTTCAAGCTGACAAGCATTTCAGATCCTAGACGCTACTAGACTTAAAATCCACAGAAAGCACTCTGGGTGATCACAAAACTTCAATATTTTTTGGAATCTCTCAAATTATTTATAGGTTGCAGTCCCTAGACATATTTCTGAACATTGCAAAAATTTGTGAACCTAATACTCTTTCTGTAACCCATAAAGCATTATGGTTTCCAGCTCGCTTGAGACACCAGAAATTAAAGTGGTGCCTGCAGAGTTTAAAACTGCAGATATCAGTGTTTGAACTTATTATCTCAGTTCTTGGACTGGAACTGGAACAAGGCTGTACTCTCTCCAGAGTGGGAACAGACATGCAACTAAAATGCATGACTGGTTGTATCCGTCACAACAGCTAGTAGTTACGGCATCTCATTCATCTCCATGGATTTGCTTTTTCTGGTGTTCAAGAGAACAATATAGCTGCCTTGTGTTATTGTTATTGTTTATTGGATCTAGCTGTCATTTAAATGCACAGAGAATTAGAAGTGACATGGTTAATACCTGTGTCAGAAGCTCAAGCAGGAATTAGCACAGATGACTGCTGCTTTTATCACTACTTATTCCAACAGCAGTCCTTACCATTTGGGTTTCCAATTTTTAGAGCTTCTGCTGCAAGTCATTTCAGGACTTCTAGCACAATATAAATGAAAGTTGCTAAAAACTGTAAATTAAAACCATGTGTTCAGCATTTTGGGATGGATGTTGTATGACTTGAGGAGGCTCATTAGCAAAAGTATTTTTAGTTTGAATGAGATCAAAGACCCTAGATTTTCCACTCTGAGGGTCATTTAATATAAGCCTAGACACCCCATTTCTCATCGTACATAGACTCCCATAGGCCAGAAGAAATCATCATCCCTGAAATATTGTAATTAGATGTATTATCAGTGGAGCACTGCTGATCACCTCTGTCCAGGCACTGCAACAACACTGAGGGTTAAAGAGTCTTGCAGATGTCAAAAGGGAGTTTTAATACTGACTTCTTTAAAATCAGGATTGCAGCCCATGCCAGTGGGTAGCAGTGTTAGATGTGAAAGACCATTGGTTTGAATCAAACCTATATGTTGTACTCATTCCAGAATGTCCCTTGAAGCCAGGGATAACACTGAACCATTCCCAGAAGCTCCTATTGGCAAATAGAGAAAGGACTGTAAAAAAAGAAAAAGTGTTCTGATTTATTCATTTCTGTGGCTCAGTTAATGTGGAAGTTACAAAACTTTTCAAATGAATTCCAGTACAGAGGTTCTTCTTGCTTGGGTATCCCTGCAAAATCACAGAGTTCATTGAGGTGGGCATGGAGAAAAGCTAGCCAACGTGTTAGCTGTAACAACACAATTAAGGGAATAACACTAAATGCTTTATGTTTTCCGCAGATTGCATCAAACTTGCTTCTTCTACCCTAACTCTTGTACTGAGGCACCCGTTGGGAGACACAGAAATCCCCAATACATAAAACAGAGAAGAAGCTGCCTTCATAGAGCAAAGCGATATTCATCAGGCTCTCTTCGTGAGCCAAGGAATGAAAGAAAGGAAACAAATCTTTAAGTTATTTTCAAACCTCTTTCCATTTTAATATAAGTCAACTTACGAGGAACACAGGGAAAATATTTCTTTAAAGCAGGAGATTCCATGCCTTGAAAGTATCCCCTCAATATTTTAGAGACTGTATTAAATCCAAGGTCTCCATTAGGCTCCCTCACTTTTGTTAACAATCACAATGAAGACTGATTATTCTCTGTACACTTTCTGCCACTGCACAAATTTTGCTTTCCTTTGATTTCTTGCAGGCTTTTCCTATTACAGGTGACAGCATAATAGTGATGGGGAATATTTATTTAAATGTGAGACAAAATGCTCACAGTATAGGAGTTTGCAGAGTCAGCAGTGGGGGAGAGGGCAAAAGGGTGATTTGAGAAACATGCCCAACTTTTTGAAGGTCTTTGTATTTCTGGCATGTGATTGATTTACAATTTTAGAAATGATCATCAAGATTAATGTTATTCCAACAGTGTGTGATGGGACATGTCCCAGTGTGTCCCATTGGTTCTAAAGCACTGGTAAAAGCATCATAGCTCTATTAATTGCAAAAGACCTAAGCCTTACACCATGTGAAGAGCTGGTCCAGACATACTGGGAGCTAACTGGGACGCTAACTTGTAGTTTGCTTTCAAGCTCAGGTAAGTCTTTATTTTTGGGATATCACAGGAGCAAGAGAGGCGCAAGTATGCTAAAGGGTCTCAAAATGATAGTTTTTATAAGAGTTAACTATATAGAAAGCCCTTCTTTTTTGTAATGACTTTCTTTCCTGATTAATATAGGAAAAAGCTAGAAAGAACATTCTCAAAAGAGCTCAATATTTGCTTGCTGAAGGAAATAACTCACTAAGACACAGAATCGAATTCAAGTTTCTAGTACCAAGTTATGGCCAAACTAATTCTAATATGGCCTGGCCTTCAAACAGGCAGGATGCTCTCTTGGTAGACAGCTGCAAGCAAACTTAAGTTCAGTTCCTTCAGCATTTCTCCTTTCCATTTGGCAGAACACCAAGGAGATATTTTCTTTGCTTAAGGGTGTGAGCATCAGGCCATGAGACCAGGTTATACCATCCTGAAATAATCCAGGTCTTTTGGTGGCAAGATGAAGTTCAGAGGGTCAAGACAGCAGACGTTCTCAGGCATGAAACACTATTCAACTTTACAGATTGGCCTGTCACTTTATGCAGACTTGCACTGACTAACTTTTTACCCAGCTAATTGTGTGAGGCCAGTGAGGATTTTCTTTATTAACTCAAGTGGCTTGGCTGTGAAATCAGACGTACTGTACAGTATATAATTCAAGCTCACTTTCAAAGGCATTTTTGTTGAAGCTGGGTATCCAGAGAGAACTGAGCCTTTAACATGTATGCATCTGAAACACGCTCTAGAAACTTAATAATTTAAGGTCAGCATTTACACTGGTTCATGTTCCAGTAATGGAATAGTGCTCGCTTTAAAAAAAATACTCTATTTATATCTTAATGTATAAAGGTGTGTTTTTTCTGAGAAAAAAACTGACTGCTTTGAGCACTTGCTGTGTGTTAACTATGACTGGATAAGCTTGTAAGGGACGTTCCATGTAGAGACTTCAGCAAATTATGGCTCTGAAGTTCAAAGAAAGCCTAGTTGGGTACGCTTGGTGTACATTCTCAAACCTGAAAGTATTAGCTGTTGGGAATCACTTGTAGTAGTACCCTTTTGTGTCTTGGGAAGTACAAAGAGCTGTCATCTCCCAGAAGGTGTCATATTTTGCCATATTTTGGATGGATTTTGTCATTACTGACAAAGAGATTCCAGTGGAAGATATCCCTAGGAATGCAAAACACAATCACCAAACCCCACACAAGATCCCTTATCATGCTCTTTCTGAAGCTGCTGCAGATTCATTTGAATTACACTGGAAAGATTTATTTCTCATTAATGGAGCGCTCTTCATTTTTTAAAATTGAGTTGTTGTGCAACACATCGAGTAACAATGTCATAACACATCGTAAATCAGTTTGTTCACTGAAGGATTCTAGATGAGTTAATCTAACATCCTGGACACAGTTCATGAGCAGTTAATTTTAGCAGTTCTCTTTGATATATATCAGTTAAGGCAAAGCAACTCTAGCCATTACAGAGTAGAGTCAAAACTGGTTAACGGCAAAGCAAGTACAGACAAAGATTGTTCAGAGATAAAGCCTTTGGCAGATCATTCAAGGGATCTTTGCTTTATATAGAACAATTGTAGCTCTAATACCAGCAGTGCAGACACTCTGGGACAAAGAGAAAACACACACACACACCAAACCACAGAATAAAACCACACACACCACTTGGTACTTGCTTCCAACAAGAAAGTCAAGCTAAAGTTCACCAACCCTGACGTAGTTACCAAAGAACTCCATGGCAGGCAATGAGATGGGAAGAAATACCCCCAAAAAGGCATTCAGGAATTATTCCCATTGTTAGTGGGAGAAACTGAGAACGTTTGATTTGAAACACAAAGTTATCCGGCAGCCTGCCAAATGCCATTTATCTCAAGGTCATGCAACATAAATAACTCCAAGGGTTAGCTCTAAAGCAGAGGAGCAGGAGGTAGCTAAACAAAAATAGGGGAAGGGATTTCTCTCTCTTCCCTGTGGATGTTTGGCATGCTACTGACAAGGTTTCAAGGCCTGGCACTCCTAACGAGTATAGTATATTAAGGGTAGTAAAACACACCAAGAGCAGGGAGTATAGCTGAACATAGCATCATGGAAGGGACTGCGGTTTGAGACCAAGCCACTCAGCTGTCACGCATTTTCTGCAAGAATTAGTCAGGGAGATTAATTAAAAAGGAAAAGTCAGCCAGAAAAAATTTTCCTCTTGGAAGTTTAAGTCTGAAAAGATTGAACCCTGTTATAAAGTAGGGACAACGAACATTTACTTACTGTTTGATTGGGTGGTCACATGCATTTCCCTGTTCTTCCAACACACCAAAGTATCATAGCCTTCTTACATTTTTTAAGAGAAAAACAAGCTCAGCAACTGTCATGTCTAGTAATCCATCATCCATATCAGTCAGGGAAGGAAGGGGTGTGTTTTGCTGAGATTGCTTAGACCTGAGAGTATAGCTTTGAAGATACCAATGGGAGAATCCCAAAAGACTTGGCACCCGTTACTCCGTTCTCTGGGGTAAAGCTCAGTGTGGTTCCTGTTAAAACAAATTAAACAAGTATGCAGTCCTTGAACCTAGAACCCAAAACTGTATCCCTGTGGTCTTTGAAACTGGGCAAGGTGTCTTTCCCACTGGTTTATGTAGAAAGGAGTTTTGTGTAGCCAAATAATTCATTGAGAGAATTAGGAAGAAAATAAAATTAGTCAATATTCTTCTAATTTATTTGTGAATTAGATAGGCTTAAAGAGCAGACTGAGTGGAGTTACTTGTGGTTTCATGTTGAATTCTTGATGCCATGAAAAAAGTGAACTAAACTCACTAAGTCAGAAGGAGAGTTTCAAACATAAAATGTATTGATCCGGCTTTCCCTTTCCTGGTTCAGCCAGCACCGCTAGAGATCACTATACAGAGGCCTGTACATCTTCTGGTCTGAGCACCGGTCCTTCCAAACAGAAAGGAAGCAAGCTGGGCATCTTGATAAGGAACCCTGATTATTAATATATACATATAGGACTATTTTATATCTGTAGGCTTTACATATTGTGTTGGAAACTGAGGCATGACTTCAGAAGCTGAAATATCCCAAATATGTTATTACATCTGGGGCTAAGACTGTGATTTATCCATCTATGAATTTCTGTTATCCCTTTCAACTTATTTAACACTCTTAGAAAAAGAAATATTTGTATGTGGAGGGACTAGAGTCAATGAGATGCTGGTGTGAAGAGGACATCTACAGAAGTCTAGGCTGATTGCAAACTCCAGAACCTACAGTTCTTCAGGCGAGGGATTATGAGACACATCCCCATCTGTTGGTGAATAGAGCAGCTCCACCCGTCTTTGCACCCTCTTTTAGTCCCTAATGAAACTGATTTTCTCAAACACAAATGATCTTTAAAAATGGTAAAGAGCATACAATTGCATCATTAGCAATGAACCAAAGGCTTTTGTGTTGCAACAATTTTTGTTGAGGGATTATTGTGTTGAAAATCCACTGATCTTGGCACAGGCTGGAGAACTCAGCAGTTCCACTTTGCATGTTCTGCCATCATTCAACAAGCAGACCCTGTTGCTAGACATCGCAGTAGGGCGGCCAGTTGGCTTCTCCCAACCTCCTTAGGTTTCCAGATGTCATAACAAAATGAGAGAGAGAGAGAGACTTAGCCATCTTCCATTTGTTTACGCTGGAGCTGCTAGGCAGAGACCAAGCCACAACACTGCACAGCTTTTCAAAAAGGACTTAATAGGCCTCTCTGTAAACAGATCTAAATATTTGCTCCAGTGACATTTATCGCATCACACGTCTGGCGCGAGTGCTTCGTCCTTGTTTTGCTTGCGTGTTTGGATTCTCTTATAAACATTAATGAAGTGCTTGAATACAAATGAATAATCCTCCCCCCTTCTTCCCACCCTGGAGGGGAGGGGAATGGGAGGGCATGAAGTAATAATAGTTCAACCTTCAACCCATAATTGCTCAGTACATTTTGATGACAGCTTTCATTCTCACATGCTTTAAAAGACTTTTTCGGCATGTACATCCATGCAGAAGGCATTGCACCTTTCTTCAAAGGCAGCTGCAGCTGGGGTTGGGGTAGGAGGCAGTTAGCACACAGCAGTGTGTCATTTGATGTTTGATTAGTCATAGCAAGTTGACCTGTTGCTGGGTTCCCAACAGGACAGCAGAATTGTGCCCCATCTATAAGGTTTTTAATAGGGCATATATTTAATAACTTCTTCCCTAGGCATCTGCTTCTAGCTATTGGCTGGACAGAATAATGGTCCTGAAACACCTCATACCTAACTCCATATGGCTGTTGATCGATCTCTTGCTGGAGAACGGAGGTCGTTTAATAGGTATTTTGAAATTACCTACAGCTTGAATATGACTGGAGACAATGTGCTTCCATGTAGCCCTTTCTGTTCTCTCAATGCCTTTATGGAGGACATAGGCACCTCGGTCTGGCTTTTGATTTTCCTGCTAAAGGAGGGGGCAGGCATGGGTAAGGAAAGACTGACCAGATCTTATTTCCAGAGGTGGTTACCGTGGGGGCAACCTTTAGAATATTTTTATATTGTCTAGGGTATGAGGCCATAAAACAAGTGTGTTAGATGTCTGTTTCCTGATCATAAGAGGGGTGAAGTTGTGAAGCATATCAAGGCTTCATTTCTCAACCTGCTCCAGACTCAGAAAACATTGAGTATCTCATTCCTGTGTGGGAGCGGTTACAATACTACTCCTTTCTCCCTGTGCAGTTCAAATGTCATGGTATCTTCCATGCACAATGAATTATCATGATCTCCAGCCAGGCGGGACTGTGCTTTGCTCAAGACCTTACTGAGTGACTTTAGTTTCTGCAGCTGGGCTTGTAGGAGCAGGAGTTTGGCTTGCTTGGAAGCCAATAATAAAAGAAACTCCATGTTAGCTAAGAGGGTCTCTTCAGAAATTCCCCAAACTCATGCAACTAAGCCCTCAGTTCTTTGTTGAGAGCAAAACTGCTGCATTTAAGCTGTGGGACATAAAGAAGTCATCAATGCCTAGAAAGTAATCAAAAGTTCATTCTTCAGACAATGGTTAAGAAAAAAGTCATCCTGTACAAGACATCTCTGAGTTTGTTGTCTGCAGTAGTAGTAAGTGCAAAGGATTTATTTCCCAATCCGGCTTTGGGAGGTCAAGATTAATACCCAAGAGAAAAGAAATGCTTGTGTTTCCTTCATCTGAGTGATTAGGTATAAAATGGGTTAAAAATTAATACTGTCTTTGGATAGCATGTATATGAAACCATTCAGTCTGCACATACTTGTGTACTATTAGAAAGTGCCTGTCAACTCTATTAATTATCAAATTGCTTATTCAGTCTATACATTCCTTGCATAAATCCAGATCAACTTTGCCTCTTGTAACAGTATTTGTTTATATGAGACGGAACTCTCAATCCTGAGCAGTCTAAAACGCCTTTCAAAAGAATTTCTTCATCTGTGCCTACAGGGACCCAGACTAATTGCTATTGAGAGGATGCCTTGTGGGGTGCTTTTTTGGTGGGGAGATGGGAGTAGCAAAATTGTTTAGAAAGATGTTCCCTTGTCACCTCTGTCGATGTTGATAGTTAAAATAGAGGAGACTAAAGTTGTTACAGTTCTCAGCACACTGGAAAAAAAAAAAAAGCTGGGAGAAAGGGACAGAAAAAAGAATTTGCTGATATTTTGTCACCCTCTGCCTGATGTGCCAACACTAATGGAGGCTTTTTTTTTGCTAATTTATAGTCCAGTGCATTCCAGGGTCCCCGTCGCTCAAACATTCTGCCTTTCACTCATTTGCTGGAACACAAACATGGAAGTGTATTTGGCACTCACTGGAGCCTTAAAAAAACAAAATTAAGGCAAGCTGCCAGATCAGAATCTAATACACAACATATGTTTACAGGGTTATAGTCTCTTGCCATGCTGGCTTTAGCAGCACTCCAGTGTGAAGTAGAGTAAATGCCTTCCAAGACCTTTTATCATCCATCGTGCTTATCAAAACAGTAAAAATACTGTTTTTATTTCAGCAAACGTGCCTTTCCTCTTGTCTGAAGCCCTTTGAATTCCCTACCACATTTGGGATAAATGGAAGAGTACGTCCCTGGTCTTATTTGTCTAGTTCTCCTCCTCTTCAGGAGAACTCATTTCCTTCAGGGCTGACTGGGTTCATCCACCAGTTTGGCAAGCATCCCTGAACAGGACCCCTACTCTGTAAGGAGAGAGTGATGTTGACCCCTATCTGCCCTGTGCATTTGTAGTGTAAGTCACGGCACTCTGAGGAGCCTATGAAGAGGAAAGGGATGTCCAAGTGTAAGACACAGAGGACTGAAGTGAAGGAGGTGTTTTAAGCTAACTTGGGTTACCTCAGCTTGTCCAAATGCAAGAGGTGCCATTGATTCACGCTCAGTTCAGGCCACAGGCTGTAAAGAATTAGCCAGCAGTGATTCAGTTTACCCGTTTTCACTTTTTAATATCCTGAGTTGGCCATTATCCAATTTGAACCCAAATTTAGAGACAGAGGGAGAGTTCTTGACAAACATGTAAACACGTATAAGCAATTTCGAACCCTGAAAAATGAGACCAGGCTAGTTCTAGACAACATAAAGGCAAAACACTCCCTTAGTACTGTAAGGAAAAATGGTTTGCTTCAAACTTTAGCCCTCTCTTGGGACTCTTCAGCACTACTGAGAGGTTAGTGGCCAGTGGCCACTGGCATGGCCAATGAGTTCCACTAAGACTCTATGGTTCCCTTCTGGGCTCTGTTACCTATGCCCTACACAGCCCTAGTATCTACTCATCCAGTGGTTACTCCACTCAATCCACAGCAAGATAGGACCTTTGAGACTGGAGTCTGCTGCAACAGAGAGCTGCAAGCTCAAGGCAAGGACTCTTGACAGTGCAAGATTTAGGAGTGGGATGCAGTGGACAATGCTGCAAGGCAGAGGGAATGGAAAACAGGGACAGTTATGCCAGACTCCTGTCACCTCCTGTGGCTGCTCAGCCCAGCATGCAGTAGACTAGCTGCAAAGCTGCTGCAGCAGCAGCTGGATGTGGTGGGCAGAATGGGTAATCAGTAACAGTATGCAAAGTCCAGGAAAACTAAACCTGAAGTGTCTAAAAATGTTGTGGGATGAGTCAAACACTTGGTGGGTATAGGAAGCTCTGAAAGAGCAGTAGCTCATCACTTTTTCTTCTCCTGCTCATTCTCCATATGTAGGATATACCTCCTGTGATCCATGAAGGATGCTAGGCCACCTGGATACCATGAGCTCTACATGCACTATTCCAAGTTTATCAAGGGCTGTGCTTGCAGGCAAGCTGTATTAGCAGAAGGCAAGACTTGTCTGGGGCCTCAGAGACAATTCTGATGTGGCCCTTTGTGTTTCAGTTCACTGCATGCAAGATGGGCAGGATATTAGAGCTATTTATTTTTGGAAAATGCTTTTTTTTAAACAGAAGCAGTGCTCATGTTATTATCTGTATTTTGAGGGAAAAAAAGTTCCTTCAAATGTCTCAATTTCAAATTTAAAGTGAAGCTAGAACACCCCAGGAGTCTCATCAGCAAAACAACAGTCTGGTGACTGACTCAAATGGACTTTTTTGTGCTGTTAGTTCGTAACAACACATTAACGATAGAAAAGACTGAATTCTTAACTTTTTTCTTGAGATACAATTTTTGGTCCTTGCTGAACTGTGGAAAGCAACAGAGGTGGAAGTCTCTTAGCAGCTTTGGATGAATATGTTGACAGAGGAGAAAGTCGTCAGGTGCTTCCTTGATGGGGGCTCTCTAACACAACTCCAGGATGCCTGACTAGCAGGTTGTTTGAGATAGGGTGACTTCACTTCTATAAATATGTTCTTTACAGACATCAGGAGAGTTAAAGTGCTTTACAGCTTATGAGTTATTCTTGCCCATAGGAGACTTAATACGTATTTTCATCTGATTTCCAGTGGGTCAGATCTCTGCTCACATTTAGTAGTGTCATGCTATGATCAGTCATTGTTCTTGAAGTAGTTTTGGATCAAAATGGGGAGCAGGACATGGTAGTTTCACTTCAACATTTCATCAGAGAGGTCTCTCTTAGATTGTGTTAGCTTGAAGTTAATTTCAGAAATAAAAATCACATACATAGAAGCCACATAGGCTGTAGTATAAATAGAGATCTTGCATCTCTTGCAGCTCCAGGACTTCATTCTTTGTAGCTCAGATGACCTAGATCTCTTGCCTTTACCCTTGGACCACAGACAACCAACTTACCCTTTCACTTGAAGAGACAGATTGAAGAGGTCGTTATGGTTTGGACTTTCAGTTCCTCATCTTTGTCTTTGCTCCCAAGAAGTGTCTTATTTCTATCACTAAGGAGATCAGCTGCCTAGTTCCGCTTTTGAATCAAAAGTTTAGCCTTCTGCTTGCAATGTTTTTTTGTCTTTGCTGCTTGGTTTTAAAGCAATTTCTGTATTTGTTCCCCATTCTGTTTCAGTTATGCATAGTTTTATTTGACTGGTAAGTGCAGAGTAAGGTTTAAAAGAGTCAGTCAGTAAAAGTCCATGTTGGCCAGTTCCTTGGACATAGTGACTATTGGGACAATGACGTCTCCCTGACATAGGTTCTGTTTCCTGTATTTCAACAGTATTCTAGGCCCTAATCACTTGCGCTCTGCAGAAAGCATTTACTGTATGCTTTGCTGCTGCCCAAATGCAGATGTAGGTTTCAGATTATGAGATTTCAAGTTCTGAGAATCTGTATGGATTTTAATGCTCTTGATGACACAGTCAACTAGTGTTGTTATGATAAAATTCAAAATTCATCTCTGAAGCACCTCTTTTTAGCGTTGCCTCATGCATTCTCAACTAGCAACGTATTCCTCTGTCTAAGTGACTTCCACTGTTGGAACTTTTTCCTAACTTATTTAAGGTTTTCCTTTACTACTTCCAGATGTAGTCCCTTGTTTTACCATTCTTTGACTCTGTAAATATATTTTCTCTGGTGCTAGTACTGCTCAGTTATTTGGATAGAGCTGTCATGATACACAATATCTTGCTCTCTCTCTTTTAGGAGACATTTATTAAAGAAAATTTTTACAACTACAGACAAACAAACAGGCTTCTGCAGAGATTGAAATTCAGTTTGTCTTATTTGTTAACCAAGACTCACACCCTTTCTGGGACAGTTCGTAGAGACACCTCGTGGCTGTCAGGAGCTCTACAGAGCCCATCGCAATCATGTCAGATTGATTTATACTAAGCCTTAACATCCAGAGTAATTTGTGAAAGAGTTACAAGGGAGGCTGACAACCTTCTAATTAAAAGCTAGACATACTTTAAGTTCTGTTCTGATGGAAACAAGTAAGCAAATCTGTTCTAAAGTGGAATTGCCCCCACCCCAAAACAACAGCAGCACGTCGTCTGCCTTTTGACAGACCCTATTCTGTCTGTAATTAAAACTATCAAAGGAAATTTTCTATTTAAAGATAAAAAAAATTTCAGTTAGTTCCTAGATTCCCATACTCCAGTTTATACTCCCACTCTCCCCATTCTATAGAAGTAATGTAGAAGTAATGCTGGCAGCTTAGACTGCATGAATGCAGTTTGTCAGCGTGATTCTTAGCTTCTCAGTCAAAAGCCACACTAGTCAGTGTCAGAAAAGCAAAAAACCAAGCCCCATTCCCTTCAAACGCACCAGTCATGAGTGAATTAGACAGCAAGCTTTATGCAAGAGAAAGCCAGACTGACTTCTTTAGGTTTCAGGTCATCCATTAATGTAGATAATTTAAACAACTGAGTCCTGGTAAGATTGCTCACCAGGCAGTAAGTCTTTCAAATGGTAAGTGAGCAAGACTTTGAATTCACTATCTCCCTGAATTGGCAAAGTGTGCAGCTTTTCTTCTGTTTGATAGAAACTCTTCCATGAAAGTGATATTTTAAAGAACAGAAGCCCTTAGAGGAATAAAGTAGTTAAAAACCAAGCAGTTTTACTGGATATAATTGCTCTAGACCTGGCTGAATAAAGGCCTTGTGATTTCATTAGTCTTATGTGTTTAGATTAAAATCATATAATATCATAATCAAATCACAATTTTATATATATATATAAATCAAAAGGACAGGTAGTGAAGTGGAAATAGTCATGAACTATTTGTCGTTTCTGTTACGCATCCTTTTCTCAGTGAAAACTGAATCATGCAAAATGCTGGAAACTATCTTTCCATAACAAAGCAGAATAAAGTCCTTCATGTGCTTTGCACAAGGCTGAAAGAGGCTTTTCCTGGAGAAATTAGTCAAAAGGTCCAAAGCGTCCCTCAAGTTCAGGGGTTAGCTCCTACTCACAGCTGGATTAAGGAGGCAAAACAGTAGCGAGAAGGACAGAGTTACAGCAAGTATGAATTCACGGTATTTTGCTCTTAATGGTCAATTCCCATCTTCATGAACATGTAAACATGAAAGCAATAAAGCGTGTCTGTCTGCCTTTCTGATCTCTAAAGCATCTCAAGGGAGTAGGAGAGTGCCATTGCAGAAGATGACAACTCCAAGTCAGTAGCGGGACTTCATAAGGATTTTTTTGCCTTAATCAAAACCTAAGACCACTTTAAAAAAGTTCGAGCTAGGTGTGCGTGTTGAGTATCATGCTTGAGCTGAGACCGTATCTAGGGGTACTTCCACACATCTTCTTTAAATGCCCATGCACTGTCCTCACATTGGGCTGGACATCCAGCTAACACTTCTTTCTATTCTATGACAAGCATACACTATGTAGGGTAACATTCAGGTCTTCCAAGTGTTAAGGCTTAAAAAAAAAGTCACCATGTTTACTTCAACTTTCCCTTTTTAAATGGCTTTGACAGCCCTGTGCTTTTCTAACTTGTTTCGGGGAATATCCTGTCTGCCATTGGAATTATTTGAATTGTACAGAAAGAAAGGAGGGCCTGTTTCCCTCCGAATTCCATATATTGTGTCGCTGGAGCTTTTCATGTTCCATAAACAATGCTCTCTTTTTCTAACCCTCTCCCCCTCCTGCCCATAGCCTGACTTTCTATAATTTTCTTGACATGGACAACTCAGCATTTTTGTGAAAAGCTATGACTGATTTTCTGCAGCTTTACAAACAGGAGCTTGCTAGTGATTTCAAGAGGATCAGGTAGTTTGATGCAAGCAAGATTGGGTAGAGTCTCTGGGACTTCAAACATGTCTCAGCAGTGCATCTAGTTGTGAATGATTGTTTTCACTTAAAACATTCATGATCTCCCATTGGCAAGTCTCTCATAACTAAGGAGACATTTGGAAAAAGGTTGGTATTTTTAAATGTCTTCTTAATCCCTGTAGATCTCTAGCCACGTACAAGCTAGTGGCTTCATTTTTCCTTACACCACTCTTTTTCTAGTTAATAATGCAGTTATTATGTGAGTGAAATCTCAGGAGGTACTCAGAGTTGCAGGCACTCTGGAGTTTAAGTTCATTTCAAGCTTCCTATGAGTCTCTTAATATTTGAATGGTGTTTCATGGTCTGTCTTTGGCAACTCATGAAGTTGAGACCCCAGGATGAAAAGCCTAGATAAGTAGCCATGGTAGATATTGCAAAAGCAGTAGTGCTTCTGTAGCTCTTCAGTGGCTTGATGCCACAGTATTTTTTTCTTTCTTTACCAGGAAGATGGATAATTTCCAGTCTTAACTACCACACATGGGAAAGATGAATAAGCAGCTTTTGGGAAGGGTGTCTGATTAGTCACACCCTTGTCTGGCTGTGCTTGCTGATGCATTTTGCATAGCATTTCTGGAATACTTTTGCAGTAGTGAAAGCGTTATTGCAGCATTTGATTTCAACCTTGTAAAGGCTTTAAAAGAAGTGCCAAGCCCCTGTAGTCTGGAAGCAGCAACACTGATCGTGTGCCATGTCACGAAGAGGAAAAAAAATCCCTTTCAATGTTTTCACTGAACATGAGTGTCACTTTAAAGCTCTAGGTTGCTTTTAAAACTGCCTTGCAGCCCGACAGCTTTGCGGTGGACCTGAGAGGTCTTGGGTTAATGTCATCTAATGCATCCTAATGGGTAGTCTAATTGTAACTGCCATTCCAGCTGTCCCTTGTGTGCTTAACCCATGTAAATGAAAAACACAGCTTTCCAATTTGCTCTTCAGCTTGAAATATTATCTTCTCCTTAAGTAATGTGTTTTAATTGCAGAAGCAAAATATAATAGAAAGAGTGGGTGAGAGCATGAAGATTGTATATAAATATCAGGGCTTCTTAGCTCTTTCTTTTCTTCACCATTGCCCTGTCTTCTCTCAGCTGACTGCTCACTAAACAGACACCGAACAGGCCCCAGCTGATCCAGAGAGGGGGTAAGACAGCAGGTAGAGATGTGCCGTCACCTATCCCAAGTCCCATCTGCTGCAAGATGTCCAGATAGTTAGACAGCAGCACTCTGAAGCATGCACATGCCCACTTGATGTCAGTCTGGAGCGACTCTCCTGATTTACACTGGCAGAGGAGATCAAAACCCGGCTTAAAAATGAGGTGGCAGAGACAAAAAAAAAAGAAGAGGGAAGTCAGCAGACACTCCGAGGCTGGGAAAGGCTGCCAAACAAGCATTCCTGCCCTTGCTTACGAGTCTCCCCCACATACAACTGGCTGTGTACGTCTGGGAGCAGCCAGCATAGTGATCTATTCATAAAGGGCCAAATTCAGGAACTGACCTGCAAGGCTTGAGTACACTGACTACACACGGGGAAGGTGGAGTGAGGGCTCAGAGGGGCTTCTTGGAGTTGTGCAGGACAAAAATCCCCTTCTTTGCAGCTAGCTGAAAAGCAGGCACACCAGAGGGAGAGAATGGTGCAGTGGTTAGGGCTTTAATCTGGGACTTGGGACAGCAAGGACTAATTCTCTAGTCCATCAGAGACTAGGTCAAATTTAACTTCTGGGTTATTTTCTTTCTCTCTCAGGACAGAGGAAATACAGCTCAACTCTCTCTTGGCTTGACGTTGGTAGCATCAGGAGAAAACTTACGTTGTGTTGGGCTCACAGAAAGCCACTGCCTAGATAAGCACCCTGAACACAGCCCCTCTCCTGCAAATGGAGGCAGCGCTCTGCAGACCGCCAGCTCTTTCGGGGCCTCTGCACCCTTGCAGTGGCATGCAAACCAGCTGTAGGTTTGGCTTTTACCGGTCATTGGAGGAAGAGACATGAGAGGTGGAGGATGAGCTTAGCGTGTCCCTCAGTAGCCGTTAGAGAACAGCAGTTTTCTCAGAGCATCTTGGTTTGTAGTTTGCAGTTTGCAGTGAGCAGGTAAAGATTAATACCCTCCTGAAATAGGCTCCTGGCTCTCCTGTCACCCAGCCAGTGCTCTCAAAATTGAGGCAGGATTATTCCATTTAGTCATTCAGGAAGAGGCACATAGGCTTGGAAAGCAAAATGAAACCTAAACCCTGTTGGCATTTCACTGTGTGCACCTGGGCTGAACTTTTCAAGTCACTTAGCCTTCCAAAAACCAGAAGTTACCAACCTCCAAAAAGACAAGCCAGAGAATGACCTTAAAAGCTCCTGTCTGTGTTTGCATATCCTTTGACTGGAGCTGGAGGTAGCCAACAGGCAGACCACAGGATGGTCCTAAAATGGTGGCTGTAGACACAGTGGAACTGACAGAGGAGTAACCCAGTGACCTGAAATGCTTCTTGGTTGCCCCTTCTGCTGAGAGGAGAGGCAGCATCCTGTCATCCCACAGTGGTAAGAAGGAATCTGGAGATGACCTATGGAAGAATTTGTCTATCCCCCTTCTGTTTTATAAATGTGAAAGGAGGTTGAAAGGAGAAGGATGAAAGGAAGTTAAAAGGAGAAGGATATCAAAACATGAATCATTTCAGAAGGTTTTGAATATACTGCTGTGATTGAGACTGAATTAATGATAAAGACAAATTGCTGGGTTTGCATGGATGCTTGATCTGAGGTAAAGGAGAGAGGTGCTGGTTCCACCTCATTTATGTGAGGTAGGAGCCACCATCCCTCACAGCTACAAGGGTGCTCCGTATTGGCTTGGAGAACAGAAGGTGCTTTCCAACAATGGCCTGCTTGTGCACACACAGACAGCTTGTCCTGCCCAGAGCTAAAGAGAGGAAGGGGGCAAACTCATGCCATTTATAGGTTAATTGAGTAAAAGAGAACGATGCTTTCATTTTCCTGTAATCTGCAGCTGCCTGGGTTCTCGTGAGGGACCTGGCATTACTTGGAGCTCCTGCAGGGATGCTCTAACTTAGATCCTGCCCCATACTCACTACAGGCCTGAAGCAGAGAATAGCCAACACTGCAGAGCTATGATTCAGTGTTCCCTGCACTTGATGGGTTGACCTGTGACATGTCCAGTCTCAGCAGGACACATTGTGAAGAAGTATGTTCATAGAGCACACAAACTACTGTCATCTAATGACAATGCTGTTTCTTTATGCCGTTATGCAGGATTGCTTTGAGACCCAGTCTTTGCTTCGTGTAGAGCCCCTGAGTTGGACGGGACAGAGGACGTGAAGGACAGAGGATACTTGTCCTCAAAATGGGCAGCCAACTGGCCTAGCTGTCCTTTTCAGGACAAGAGTTCTCATTATGGGTTGCATGCTCTTAGCTTCGCTTCGTCCATCTCACACTATAGGAAAAGAGCTTGCAATGCCACATACTTCTATGTTTTTTCTCAAGTCCTTGTATGTACTCCCATATGTAATCCACAGCATTGGGTTACCCAAATAAAAATCCAAGGCAGAAGGTTATTACATGGAGAGAAGGAGATTTGAGTTAACCTCTGCTTCATGTATGCAGGAATGATGTGTGGCTTCTGGAATTATATTTGTCTGGGTTTTTAAATTCCCGTGTTAGTCACGGAGAAGTATAGGTAATACCATGGCACTAATAGGTGGAGACAGAGAGGGGACATTTGTGAATAGTTTGTTAATCTGAGTAAACTGTGAATATGCACATATAGGCAGGAGAGAGAAAGTTTCCTTCTTGTATGTGTTTCTTTTGAAGCAAGTATCTCTCTGCCTTTTTTTAATCCCTGCTGTTAGATAAGTGATCACCAGTGAGAAATGAAAGTACTGTGCATCTCCTGCAAATTAGTGTGGTGAGGAAAAAACAGCCAAAGCTAAATATGTCCCAGAAGTTGTCATATTCTACAAAAGACACCAACAGTGTATAGCTGGGAAACTGGTCCTTTTTAGGGTTGTACCCTCCCAAATTCATGTCCTCTGCACCCTCCCAAGACTATCCTGGGATTTTGGTTTCAGGTATGCCTGAAGAGGAGGAAAACAAACCATGTCTAGACATGTAGTAGCTTTAATCTCTTTGGTAAAACAAGTAGGTTTTAGTGGCAACTGTATGGCAGAGGCACAGAGGGATTTCATGCTGGTGAGAATTTCATAGCTACAAGTGTGAGGTTTGAGACTCAGGCCTCTGACCATGTGCTGACCTCCTTGGGACCAGAGAAACCCCTTGGGAAGTAATGCACAAGCTCTAGGAGCAGGGTTCAGCCTGAACCAGGACATCGCTGTGTTTATAAAAGCTAAGAAAACATAGCCCTGGTCTATAGCATTCAGTTACTGACCATTGCTCTCAGGAGGAGGGGAATTAAGTTGATTTCTGCCTTCTTTCAGCACTTCAAGCACAAACTGAGGTGAGTGTGTATGTGATCTGAACTGGCCTGCCCTTATCCAGTATTTAGATATCCCTACTAGGGTCTTCTGGGTCAACTACTGGTTGAAAAGAATGTTTACAGGGAGCTTCAGCACTATTTTCCTGCCCTGCTCAAGATCTAAAAAAGAAAGTAAATCTGATTTCTGTGACTTGTGAGCTATGTTTAGGAGAACAGTTTTTGCATTTGGAGCTCATTCAGGAAATACTTATTAGTGGTGTTGTAATTTTTCTCTTCTTTTTTTACCATGCATTTAAAGATATTTTACCTTTGGAAAACAAAGCTGGTTGTGGCACTGAGCAGATCCTTCTCTGCATTTCAGCTACTGGCTATCCCCATCCCACGTGTACACAGGAGTTATCACGGGTTTAAATGGTATCACTTAGACCAGAGAAAGCTGCCCATTTTTCCCAAGTGCTGTCAATGCTTGGCCAGAGCATTGCAAAATTAATAAGGGAGAAATGCTTCAGAAAGGAATTTCTTTGAAAGTTCCTTTGTGTATGTGCCTGGGCTAAGCTGGTTTCTCCGTATGCCCTGTACAGAAATACCTTTCCTTATGCTTCTGTAAACCCACCTCACTGATGCTGAGCTTCAAAGGGTTTCAGACAACCTGGACTATTGGGAGCTACTCTCAGTTCTCTCATATGGTAACTAGTACTTATCATTTTGCCCCAGTATTTAGACTAAGTGCTCTTTGTAAGAGCAGGTTTATCCCTAGATAGCAGTTGCTGTATAAGACTACAGAGTAACTGGACTCCATGACACGGGCAGTACATAGCATTGCATCTCTACTGATAGATTCTACTTTTAAGAGGTTAGGTTATCACACGTACATGGGTAAAAGTATAATCTTGACTCAAGGTTTGTGCATGATGTATTTAAGAAATAGCCTACAAGGTAGATGGGTTGCTTCAAATCTGCAGGTTCTTTCAACGTTCTGCATTTCATATGCCTAAGGTATGTCAGGCTCTGCCAGGTTTTAGCTTTGGATGATACGAAATTCAGAAGTCAGTTACTAGCAGCTACAGATTGATTGCGTATGTACACACAGAAACACACATGCTGAGGGAAACTAGAAAAACAGATCTACAAAAGAAGCCATTTATCTCATTCTTTGTTTTCCTCCTTCGGCGTGTGAGCACAGCTGGGAATCTTGCTCAGCTGGGTGTTTGCAAGGGGGCAGACGGTTCACGCAAAGCCTTCTGCTGAAGGCGGGCTGGGAGTTCGGATCATGACTCCTCCACAGAGGTAACTCAGTGTGAGGAGCAGAGCTGGACTGACCTCACAACATGAGAAAATGAGGCTCGGTAAGTGATTCGGCTAAGAAAAATGGCAGAAGAAAAGAAACTACAGAAAAGCCTCTTCTGAGAGAGGGGAGTTTCAGTGGCCTATTTTCTACTGATCATTAGAAGATTAACTGTCGGTCATGTTCCCAGTTAGGCATTCTCAGAGCTTATTTGATCCTGGGCAAAATGTTTATTTGCCTAATTTATTGTTGCTCTTAGAGTTTTAGACTCAAATATAAATTAAAGGCCTTTGTTCTGTGCAATTTAAAAGCATGTCCAGAATGGGGAGCCCAAAATTTGGCTTGGCTTCATGTTCTGAGATGTATTTCAAGAGCTTCTGGGCATTACTAGGATGGGTTTGGGGCTGATGTTTGTTTTCTGAAGTGTTATGGTGCTTGACATTTCTGCATTAAGAAGAAAGGTCACTGCCAGCTGTTAAGCATTGAGTAAGAGCAGTTGTTGTAAGGAGCCTGTTAGGCAAGCCAGTCATTGAAGGGTAGCTTATAAAACAGGACGAAGTTAGAAGCTGTTTCATTATCACAGATGATTTCTGTAAGCATTGGGGATAATACTCCAATTTTGAAAGAAACTTCCAAAGAGGTGGTGAGTGTACAAAACCTAGTGATTTACAGTTAAAAGATCTGCCAATTATTCTCCAAAACGACACAGAATTTATCTGCATTCAAGAGACTGTGAATCCGTCAAAAATCTTAATAAATATATGAGGAATGTGAACAGGCTGGCCCTCAGGATGAGCTAAGATAAGAAGATCTCCAGCAAAAGAAAGAGTGAGTGCAATCCATGCTGAGGGGAGAGAAACAAGAATAAAAAGTCTTTCTCAAACCTTGTAAAAATGAGTTTCCGCTGAATAAAGGTTCAGTGCAAAATGGAAGTAAGCTCCATTAAGTAAGTTTGATTTTGGTGACAGAACCTTAGTTTTTTTCAGAGATCCCAACACCGAAACAGGGAGGACCTTACTTTGTATGTAATACTGTCTTGGATGGAGGTATTGTGGGTCTACTGGATCAAGTGCTGGCTTGGGACTTCACTGTTTCATCAGTGGTCCATCATTGTCCTTGGTGTGCTGGTTGGCCCAGGGCAAGTCATTTCAACTCCTCCAAATTTTGTTTTTTTACTGAGGAACACTTTGAATTGTGATGGATGTTTTTTATACCCCCACTATGTGGGGAGATTGTGGGCGGGGAGATCATAGCTTCAAATCACTTCCATCCAAGTGCCTCTGCAGTGCAATGCCTGCCAGATTTGCTAAGCTCTTCAGGGTACCATGCCTCTTCTCTCTTTGAAGCTAGTTGAGATATCCTGTCCCTCTAAAAAGATACATTTGGGATGTCAATAATTGGAATATATTGTTCTTGGCCCACAGGGAGCTTGACACAGCAGCTCTACCTTAAATACAGTGATCAGCCCGCGAAAGCCAACAAAATCCCACAGACCAAGTGATAACAACTGTTTCACTTTCTTAAATCTCCCAGTAATCTGAGGGATGAACGAGTTTCATAGCTGAGAATTGCTCTTAAGTACAGTTTACTGGTTTTTTTTTTTAATACCCACATTTATTACTTTTTTTTTTTTAAAGAAAGTCTTTTCACAAGATTTGCCAAAGAACATAAAGGTTTGTCGTAACGGATCAGATCACTTATCCCTAGAAATCCAGTACCCCATATCTGCCAGTGATGACTTGGCTCAGCTTGAGAATCAGCTTGTATAGTACAGCTGGGTGCAGGCATGGCTTTACTAGAGGGCTGAAAGCCTCCATCCTTCTACCTCCCATTAGATTGACCGTGGTGGCCTGTTGCTAGCATCCCCTTCTTGATATTGTCAAGGCTGCGTTGCCTCTGGTTGGGAAAGGCTCGGAGGAAGCAAGTAGTCTCCAGAGAAGCATGGAGGCAGCTTTGTACTGAAAAGCTGTCCTCTGGCCAGGTAAGCACAACTGGTCCTTCCTCTTCTTTCGTAATGTTCGAAACTTCAAGGGAATTTGATGTAGAATTTTTTGTACCATGGGTCAAGTTGTTTTGTAGGTTGGAGTGGTGGGAAAGAGAAAAACAATCTGAAATGCAGTATGCGGATCACAATGATGCATAGCAACTGCCAAAAATAATAGGATAGGCCTTGTTCTCTGGGTAATCTACAGTAAAAACAGAGAATGACTAACAACTTCATCGGTAATCAAAGGCTTTGAGCTTTATATCTTGTGTGCATTGGTATCACAGATGCTTCCTCCACTTCCCTGAGATGAAGCTGTGGCAACTAAAAGGAGGCATCACGCATAAACTGAAGGGACAGCCTCATGCTACTGTTCCCAAGGTTGCAGAAAGCCTGAAAGGCATTTCTGCACTAGGAATATTTAGACACTTGGTTTTTTTTTTCCTTGCATGTTACAGAGCTATACCCTTATGGAAAACGAAGATTCCTGTTGCAGCAAGGGACTATCTAAATCCATCTGTCCTAGGACAGTCAGTGCTGTGCAAGCCAGTGGGTGAAATACTGTTCTGAGGGAAGAAATCCAGCTGCTCTCTGCCATGAATAGGCCATGTAACCTTGGGCCAGTTGTGCTCGGTTTCCCTTTTCACCTTGTCAGGCTTTAACCATGTGCCACAAGACAGTTGCCTGTTGATGGCTCAGCCTGCCATCATGGGGAGATGTGGGAGAAGAGAAGAAAATTGAAAACCCTCATGTTTTAGATAGGAAAAAATAACCCAGTTGTGATCTACTGTTGCATGCATAGGTCAGGGAAGGATTACCCTGCGGTTAAGGAAGAGGATTTTATCAAGGGACAAGTTGTGTTCCCAGCTCAGCCGCAGACTTCCTTTCGGACCCTAACACTTAATTCTTTGTGACTTTGTTTACTCACCTGTCTGATGGGAATAATACCGCCTACATCAGAGGCAAGTTGTGCTACCCTATGTTGATGCACGTGGTGTTAGTTAGGAACGTTAAAATGCTTTGTGATCCATGGATTTTAAAAAAATGCAGTATAAATGGTCAGGGCTGTTACTTGAGATTTTAGTTCCAGACACTGTGTCACAAATCAAAGTATCTCCTTTTATTTCTCACTGTAGAGGGTTATAAAACATCCAGTGGGCATAAGGTTGCACTTCAGAAAGCAAGTGCAAATTTTGGATGTCCTGACTAAAATCTAGTTTCATTTTTAAGTTTATATATGTTCTAGTTTCTGTAGCTATTTTTCATGTTACTTTATACTTACTGGCAAAATGCTCCTTTGAGTTTGTTAGTGTTAGATATCCATTGTCCAGTACCATTTGCTTCCATGTTTGGTATTTCAAGATTTACATTACTTCTCCCTTGGCTTTAGAGAACTAAATTATTCCTGTGCTCATTACTCAGCTGAAATTTGAAAGGAGCTTCAGATCTTTTTTTCTTTAAAGCCTGTTTTTGTTACAGGCTTCACTAGCTTACTGAAAAATCTTTTAAGGAGGACACCAAACAAGAAGGTGCAAGCCTCAGTTCACTAATCCTGCCTAATCTCAAGCTCTCTGACGCTTGAGGTCAGCTACAGAATATGATTTTATTCAGGAGACTTCCTATTGTATAAAAGGTATAAAGTTTATGTAGTGTGCAAAGGTATATAAAAAAAAACTTTAGAACAGGTTGTCTGAGGTTATTAGGAAGGCTGTAGCTTTAGGGCAACCAATTTAAACAGCCTCACAGGTTTATAGTGGAGAGTAAGCCCCTTGCCCCCAAAAGCAGTGAAGTATTAAGTTGCAGCTCCATCAGCCAAGGTCTTCATCCAGCCCTGCCTTAAAAGCAAGTGCTTTATTGTGTGTGATGAGACCACTGAGCAGGCCAGCTTGTCTCACAGGGCCACCACAAGGTAACTTCTCATGAGCCTGTGGTGGTTAAACAAGCTGAGAGCTGGGGAGAAAGAGTCATGGTCCAGCTGAGATTGTCTTGAGCCATGGTGAATCCAGCAGCCCTGACAAAACTAAGCTGAGGCAAATCATATGATGCCTCACTAGTATGTTGGAGAAGACTCAGGAGGGAACGATTACTAGGGAAGCCAGGGGTGCTGTAGTTTCCCTCTCTACTGGGATGTGGCCATAGCAGCAGGCATCCCCTATTCACCACTTCACTGCTGGCACCCTCAGTTCACAAGCCTAGGGGCTAACATCCTACTGTTTTTCATTTAGGCAAGAAAGAAAGGGACCTAAATATGCTGAACATATTGGGGAAAATAAAGATCTCTACAGGTTTGTGTAAAGAAGCTCAGGACCAAGGATCAAGTCCCTTTTTCATGCCATTTTTCCCCTTTCAGAAGAAAGCACATTAAGAATGCTGGAGAGCAAGGATTTGCTACTCAGTGTAAGAGGCAGCCTTGTACCCCAAGAGCAGGAAAAGTATAGCAACCATGTCACCTGGGCATGGAAAGCCCAGGCTGCACATTATAACAAGCTGCTTGTTCACTAAAAAAAAAAAAAGAAGGCACAATTTCATTTGATTTGAGATCAAGATAAGCAGCAACCTTGGCAAGCTTCATCTGCTCTAGGTTTCCCCCCCACCTTTCATCCAAGAACCTCAATCTTAAAGCCCAGTAGGAAGGAGCTTTGTATCTTCCTTTCAAGTCAGATAGGATTAAGTGTAGGCCAAGGAAGGAGGAGCCACAGGGGCAGCGCCACAGACATTCTCTTCTCACAGGTGCTTCCTCCATGCCCTTGAGGACACAAGGAGAACTTTAGAGCTTCGAAGAGTCTTGATTCCTGCCCTAGTTTTCTTAGGAGTCCTAAGGCTATTTTCCTCTCACTAGCCCTCCATACCTTCCCTCTGTCATTTATCAGGTGTGTAGGTACCTACTCAGGGTAGAGCACTAGCTAAGAAATATCTGTGCAACAGGTAGAATAGAACGTACAAAACAGAGTAACTAGAAAAAGAATACGGTAATCAAAGGAGAAAAAACAAAACCAAACTCCATCTAATTAGGGAAGCTAACAAAGAGACTAACCCCAAGGCCTATCCCCAGTCAACACTCACACAGAGCCATCCAAAGCACCCCCTAAGAGTGAGTACTCACTTCCACCCCCCAGCCAAGTCTGATCCCCAAAACCCAAGCAAGCCACAGCCATCCATTTTTATACTTCCTCTCGATGAGTCATTCACCCCAGGTGAGGGTTTAAGTACACCTTCCTCAGAAACAGGCTGTTTGTATCTTCATTGGTGATGAATAGTTGTATGGGGCTCCATTGCTATTCATTGCAGTTATTTTTGCTATGTTAACCATTAGAGGCTTAAGGAGGAGAGGTAATCTGCTTGCTTTCTCCAAAGATGACTTCCTAATACTTGGCTTTCTGTTGCAGAGGTAGACTCTGCACTTCCTGCTATACTGGATAAAAAGTATAACATAATAATAGTAGGAGATATGTTCAAAAATGATGCACTAGGAAGAGAAGTTGATATATGTGCTTGAGCTGTGTAGGTTATAGGACATAATCTGACATGTGTAAAGAGGGGGTTAGCTGTAAAAGCTGTGGTAAAAATTTAGTTTGAGACTCTGATGTCTTTTTCATATCTTAATGTAAAACCTAGACTTCTTTTTAGCACTTTGCAAATCCTTACTTCTAGACTAAAATGTTTAATTTCTAGTCTCTTTTCTTATTAGATGTTTTCCTGGCTGTGAAATCAGTATTTCTGGGTTAATGTGTTGTTCCTCCCCTATTTCTTTAGCTAGCCTTGGGATCTGTAAGCAGGGCCCACAACATCTTCCAGTTCAGTAGTCTCAGGGGTCTTTTGCTGGCCCTTACCAGGATATTGCTGGAATTTCACACCACCATTATCTGGTGCCAATGCAAAATTAGTCAAAGCTACTTGCGTACTGCCCTTGTACATGAGAGACATTTCCTCAGGAGTAGACACAGGAAAATGGGGGAGGGCTGGGGGTGGTGAGCGGGAACAGGGGTTCATCCCTGTGGTGTGCACGTCTTGATGTGAAGGAAAAAGATGTGGGGAGGGGGAGCATAGTTTATTGTGCTAAAGGGAAACAGAGAGGACATTCTACCGGTGCTTATTGACACAAGCCTCGGCAGTGACTCTGGCTTCCCCGCTGGCTGTGAGTGACGGGCAGAACAGGCCACTGCCTTGTTCAGTGGGATCTTGTGCAGACAGACTTCTTGTGGAGGAATGGATCCTCCTTGGGGAGCTGGCAAGGGGACAGAAATGCAGGATCCTCTGGCTGACAGTCTGGCTTACGGTGACAGACATTTTTAGAAAGGCTACAACTATTAAATGAGAGGCATCTTCCCCAAGGAGCCACCTTTGAATTCTCCTCAAAGCCAGCCATTCTGGTGCTCAAAGGTAGGAGTCTGGGATGACCACATGGGACACATCCAGCCTCAAGCTTACATCCACGACCAGTGCCCTCAGTGTCCAGGTTGCCACCTCTTGGCTGATGCTGTTCCTGGTTAGGAGTGACAGGAGTGGATTTCCAAGCAGAGCAGCTCACGACTCCAAGGCAGAGAGAGGCTCATCCATGGTGTGCTGTTTTGATCTGTGAGCCGGTCCTGCACAGGCTGCCTGCGAAGGCTGAGCTGGTTCAGGGGACCTGAATCAGAGCCATGGATGCAGCACATCCTTGGTACATGCTGTGCCCTGGAAATACAGCCAGAGAGTGCTGTTGTTCATTTAATTGTAATTTAGGTAAGGATTTGTATTTTTATTCTCAGAAAAGCCCCCAGAAGAACCCTGTGTGCCCTGGCAATTTATCTTTCCCATTGTGAACAATAAACATGCTGTTATAGATTGAGGAGAGGGTATGAAAATCTTACTGCGGTTGGCTAAGGCAGAAAAATCAAAGCACTACAGGAGTTGGTTCTTGCACTATCGTAGGAGTTTCCCGCGAGTAAATGGCTTCTGCTGAACGGTTGGAAGACCAACTTGGACTGATTTGGCTCTAGATGTAACTTGACAGGAAGAAGGGAAAAGAGGAATCATTTGTATATGGATGAGCAAGCATAAAATATATAGTGAGATAGACAAGGATGGGGAGTTAAGGAAATCAAGATAAAGGGAAAAAATGTAGGAGAAAGCACTTGCTGTGGCACTGGCCAGTGTTCAGGACTGTATTAATTAGCTAGTGCTAAAAGGAAGTGATAGGGCTGCAGGTAAATGAGATGTAGATCAGCTGGAACTTGCAGGAGAGGTTTTGCCATTAAGAATGGTTCTGGCTGGGCAGGGTGGGAAGAGCTCTGGTTCTAGGTCTTTGTGTGGGGGAAGGTTTCTACATTTTGTTCAAAGGACCATTAATCAACAAGTTCAATCCCTTGTTTATCACAGGCCATTGAGAATGGCAGCTCATTATTTCAGTGAAGAAATCCATAGTGGTTGGGTGTCTGAAGCGTATTTTCCAGACATGGCCAGCCTTGATTTTGAAGAGATGAAAAGAGGATCCGCCTTTTCTCTTGGGAACTGAATGATTAATCACACCCTCCTTTTCAAATTTGCACCTATGATGCTTGTCCAGATTTTTCAGGCATTAGAAGCTATGGAATGGCTTCTTAGGGAGACCTCGGACAGGCAAGGGCAGGATGAGAGCAGCTGATGGCATGGAGAATTTCCTTGAAAGTAGAAAAATACAGGCAGCTGACTTTCAAGGAGAAATGTTCATTTATCAGAGGTAAACTCGGGTGCTGCCATCCCTGTGAACTTGAGCTCTGTGGATTAGGACCAATAAATATGTTGCTCTGCCAAGGTCTGGGCTAATTGAGGGAATGCCCAATGTTGTTAGCTGACCTTGAGGGAACACAAGTCCCTTCAGAGTAGCAGAATGCTATAGGTATTTGAAATCTGGAGTAACTGAGGTTTTGCTCTAACCAACTTAGAGCTCATGAGTGTGCTAAAACGTCACCCTGAAGCCACAGACATGTGGAGAAAACCCTATTGTATCAAAATTGCAGTTAGACAGGACAGTCAGTGAAGGTCAGTGGAATACAAGACAAATACTGTGTACAGGAGGAAACTAAACATGTTTTCTGGCACTATGAAACCGAGACCAGGGTGTTTATTTATGGAGAGAGCCATCTGCAAACAGAGAAGGGCTGCCAGTGGTATGAGAACCTTTTCTGATGCATAGCAGGTGCTCCTCAGACCTGAGTGAAGAAAGCAGCAACTGGGAGGACTTTTTTTTCTGAACATTGTAAACTAACAGAAGACAAACAAGTTTCTAGGTCTGTAGGAAATAGCAGGAAGACAGATTGCTGCACTGGAATAAGTGAAAGGTTTGAGCCACGTGATGTAGGGTATTTACCTGAGGCATCCAGGGGTTGTGCAGTGGGAACACATGTGTGCAGGGAGTTGGGTAATGGACATGGGCCTGATCTTGAGCCAAAAAAAAAACCTGCAGGGCAAGGTTGTTTAGAAGGGCTTCTCTGGGTGTGAGTATCAGGGTCATGACTCTTCAGTGCGCTGCATCCTACCCACCAAAAAAATTTTGGCTAGTTATGGGTGCTTTATGCTGCACTACTTCACAACTGGATTTTTTCCTTGCACAGGGAATATCAGTATTTCTAACTTTCCTAATAGGAGCAGGAAATCAAGATACTTGCCAAGGAGGTGGAAGATGCCGTGAAATGAAAATTTCAGGAGAGTTTTGAGTTAGAAAAGTTGTGTTCAGTGTATTCAACCTAAGTAGAACACTTAGATTTGACAGGATAACATTGTTCTTATAGGAACAACAATTCCTAATGAAACATGCCAGTCTGCTGGGACTAGTAGATTTGGAACTATTTTAGTTTCAGTGCTGTGGATAGGAAAAAAAAAATTAAAAAAAATGCAATTTGGAAATTTATGTTTTTCCTGCTTACTTACACTAGGTGAGAATTTGGCTCAGACAGCAGGTCACTGTCTGGTCTTACTGGGGGATTTAGGACTGAGTGTCTCAGAGTACTGGACATATTTGAATTGAGGCCACTTGCAGCCTAAACCTTGAATCCAGTAGTGCTTTGCAGCTGCAGATAAGGATGAGGTCATATGCCAGATTGTGGTCTCCACAATACATCATTACCAGGATAATCACATCTGCAAGAAGGACTGTTAGCGTCATGCGTTATTGAATGAGATCAGGTACTTGTATTTCTGAAATAAGTCCAAGACTGTGTAATTTGCCTGCTTATTAGTTTCCAGGGTGAAGCTGCCAAGAGACCATTACCAGGAGTTATGTGAATTGACAGGGAAGGCTCAGAGGACAGTTTGAACCCTGTGATGGACAGGCATAGATTTTGCAGTCAGTGGACTGTCAGTCTAGTTAAAAAGTGATGACCTACAGACATCCCATTTCTGGTGTATTTGCTATATCTTTTTCTTTCCTTAATTGCCTGATTTCCAAATACAGCTATCTCTGATACTGACATTAAGGATCAAATCCAACTGGTTTAATTGGATGCTGTTCATTTAAGACAAACAATTTTGGTCCTGAGAGAATTTAATTTTTTAAAATTTCCACTCAGACATTTGGCATCACTGGGGTATGTTTAGATGCAAGCAAACTCACTTTGTCACTATGCTCAACAGATGCAGGCTCTTCTGCCTGCATTCATCCTGATCAGACATTGTATAGGCATATTAACTCCGCTGTGAGCTTGAGACAATGTATGGTGGCTTTCAGCATGGTATGCCCAGCTATATAATCACAGCCAGCATTTGTTTTGGAGCTGTCTCATTTCTAGCCAATTTGGAGCATAAAGGAAGCACAAGACCACATCCGCTGGCAAATTCCATCTAGACATACCCAGAGACAACCGTGTTTGTACATTGTGACACTGCAGTCTGAAAAGTAGGGTTTGGGATTTATTCATTATACCAGGCATACAAAGGATAGCAGACCAGAGCAGGAGACTGAAAACTGGGTGCCCAAGCTTAGGCAGCTGAAGCAAAACCTGCCAGAAATGCCCAGTTGTACTGGCTGTTTCAGCTGTAATGGACACCTTGAATCCTTTTTAGAGAAGTCCTAAATTTTTTTTTCAGGCCTATTCCCATCACTTCTTTCAAATCAGGACTTCTAAGGCATCCTAAAGGGAGCACTTCAAAATGGCTAGACTCTTTTCAGGAAGGTAGTTCTAAAATCCATCCTGTGGGTCCTAAATGAGTGGCTGGGGCTGTACAAATTCATAGGTTTTATAATCCATAAAGAGCTCTCTGGTCCAGCCTTCTGCGTAACGCGTGAGCCTTACTCACGAATTAAGCCTGTTGCTTCTTTTCAAGCTATAGCAGAGTTTTTGTAAAGACTGCAGCCTTGATTTGAAAGACTTTGCTAGACCCTGGTTCCAGGGACAGCAGTGACACCTTTTATCTCCTCTACTTCCTTCTCCTGGCAAGTTGCAGTTGTGACATTTGGTGTCTCACCAGAGTCTCAAACTATAGGTTTTTGGGAGCTGTTTTGTGGCTGGGGGGAGGGGTGGCATATGGAACAAATGTTCTGCATTCAGTTGCTCCCCTGGGCTTCAATGCAGGCTCAACACATGAGAAGATCTAGACAAAGGAACATGGTATTTCTAAATTTTGGGATTCGAAAAACTATTAAAGTCATTTTACCACTATAATGTACAAGGATTCTTGAAACAAAAATAAGTTCCTGTCTCTGCCACTTACCCAGAGCTTTAGAGATGCAATCAACTCAGCAGTCATCCCCTCGCCAGAAATAAAAATATCCATAGTGGGGTTTTATTTCCTTCTTCTGGAGACCTGGGATAAGCAACACATGATTTGGTGCTGCTGACATCTGGCAGCATCGTTCCTATTTACTGTAAACACGAGTCATCGCCCATGGAGTATTTTATTGCTTGTGGTTTCCATCTTGTTGTATGCAGCAATTATGCACATGGTGCAATCTTTCCATGTCAATAAAAATGTTTCATTCTCAGCAAGGAACATAAGAATAAACCCAGCAATTCTTATGGGCTACTGTGCTGAGTTAAATGGGATGTGATAGGGAGGAGCTCTGCGGGGGGCTCAGCGTGGAGGGCGGCAGGGTGGCTTTCTTCTCCAGGGTCGCTAAGTGGGACTCATGGACTCGGGGGCAGTGGACAGAAAGTTGGTGTGAGCGATGGCTTCTCCAGCCTGTGGCTGAGAAAAGGCCTTACAGCTTTGCTTTGTTGGTAAAATGTTGTGCAGCAGGATGCCGTGTGAGTGCTGCTGGAGACTTTCCTTCATGCTAATTTCTTTTTCTGTCTTTATATTTTTTTCTTCTAGTTATCCAGGAGTTTAGAGATGTTTTCAGTAAAGGATTCATGAGAGAATCTTCAAAGGGGATTACAGCCAGGGAAAAATCATAAGCATGAGTGGAAAAGTAGTGTTTTAAATTAGTATGAAAGCTTGGGGGAAGTCACTTAGGCCCAAATCCACAAGTTGATTTAAGCCTCTTATTCCTGCTTAGGTGTCCTGCTTTCCCTTTGGACTTAGGCATGTAAAGGTCTTTATGATCAAGCACTTCCCACTTCATTCTTCCCTCAGCTTATTGGGAAAGTGAGTGCAACATTTGCCTGCTTTGGAGGGAGCACGAGGGCATTTGTCTGGGGCTCCAGGCAGTGGGGCTAGTCTTAGCAAGTCATCCAGCCTCTCTCTACAGTTGCTGGGGAGGGACAGGCTCTTCTGGTGGGTGATTCATCTCCGCGGAAGATAGGTGTCTGAGATATGTGGGATGAATCGCTCCCTGGAGGTGCCAGCCTCTATCCACTGGCTGTCAATGGAGCCTAGCCAAAGAGTTTAGATTAGGTGCCTAAGTTTTAGGCAGCTAATGGTATGGGAGGCGAATTTCACCCCCAGGAACTTTGGGTGGAATTTAAGCTGTCTGAAAATGACAGTTGTGCAAGCAATAATAAACAGTCTGTAGCTCCACATCTGGAATCTCCATATAAACAGGGGCATGCAAATCAATTAGATAAAAATCTGAACATTTCTGAATCTCCTGCCCAAACTTGAACAGAATCTTCTCTTGGATTTGATGAAAATCCCATTCACTCTCCAAACTATATATATCTCTTGTTCTGCCGCACAAGGAACCTTCTCCTTGGTTCACACAGGGATGAGGAGGCAGGAGCCTTGGGTTGCTCGCAGAGCATCTCATCTATGGACATCCCTGACTTGGCCAAGGCAGTGAGAGTTGGTGCTGAGAACCTTCTGGGAAGAGCCCAGAGATCACACTGTGGCATGATACCTGGCTCAGTGCTGCTGATCGAAGTGTTCCAGATAAGCTAAGATGTAGATAAGCACCCCAACTCCTGAGTGCTTATCCAAACCAAACCCTTCAACATTTATCCACCTTGACTGTACATGACTTTGCCCTTAGCAACGGAGATTACACCCACTTTTTTCTCCTCCACTTCCAGCAGAGGAGCAAGAACCTACTTGAAGACAAGTAAAACACCTTAGGCTTTTAGGTTCCCACACCTTTCTTCTTTCTTTTTCTAGTCTGATTATGTATTCATTTCTCATTGTAGTCACTACTTGAGAAACTGCAAATTCAGGTAGGGGTGCTAGGCAGCTTGTTGCAAAGGCAAGTGCTCCCTAACTCTGCTAGAATGGGTGGGTAGGCCACGGCATGTGGATCTCACTTTCATCAGCATGAGTTAACAGTTGCTCTCAGAGACGGGACTGGAGGCTCATGGTACCTGCCTTTGTCTGGTGTGCCTTGGTTCTACTGGCTGCCTACGAAGGGGAGCATTTTATTTATTTGTTATTTATTATTTTTCATCTTCCCTTCTAGCCTTGAATGTTTTGTTGGTCTTGGGTTTTCCCCCTCTCTTTCTCTTGAGTCCCTGGAGATAAGAGAATAGAAGTGACCCCATCCATTGCTCCCTTTGATGTCACAAAAATGCTCAGATGCCTTGTGGCTCTGTCTTGTTCATGCATTCAGGGTAAAACTGACCTTTTGACTTCGGGTCGGGAAGAATTTTTCGCTAAGTTAGACTGACAGAAGCCATTCTTTTCCTTCTGTTTTCATGTGTTTCCTAAGTAGCATGGAGTACGGGCCACTTTCTCTGACCAGTAGGCATTATCGCCTAACAAATTACCTGTTCTTGCAGGGACTTGGGGTTTCTTCTTTCTGCCTGTAGCACATTGTATTTTTTTGTGGCTTTTGGTTTTCCAAATTAAAGATTTTAAGTTGTTACAGATTACGTGGAAGTGTTTTGTGGCTTGTGGTGTGTAGAGTTATGTGGAGTCAAGTTTGGTGGACCTTTCTGAATAAATGTTGTTATACATTGACTGTGAGGGGCTGCATGTGATGATCCAGGAGATTTCTGTGTTTGAGTCCAGGGGTTCTTTGGCTTCTCCATTCATTTGGACGCATACAAGTAAATGTTACTGCGCTTTCTTTCAAAAACTGCCTTAATCTTTATATTTATGGGGATTTCAAACTGTTCAGAGGTGCTAACTCACCAGGCAGGCTTAGACATTCGTGTTCTCTCATTCGTTATTCATAGATCGAGCAACTCACTGGCAACGGTATAAGAAGCTTCAGTTCTTACCTGGAAGGTCACCTCTGAAAAGAGGCCTTTCTTTCCTGACGTATCTCTCCCCTTAACCTTTCCATTAGGAAGGACTGGGCCAAGGACACAATTTTTTGCACAGAAAACTGAAATACATGTAGTTACGCTCATAGAAAAAGATAGTTTTGTTTACTAAGAAGTAAAAATTATATTGGATGTGTTATGTGTATACATATTATATAGTAAATACTAAAAAGCTTCCATTCTACACCCTCCTCCCCCCTTTTTCTTTACAATAAATATTCTGGTTTCAGTCCCTTTTTTGATGGATTGGACAATTCAGATGCAAACCATTAATTTTAATCCATGAAGTGTTAATTTTTGACAAAACCTCCACTTTTCATCCAGCATATTTTGACTAAAAGCATTCAGCTATTCCTACTGTCAAGAATCCAGGCACAGATGCTAATTGTTATAAATTGTGGCATGAATGTGTATGCACAGCAGCTTATTTCCTGGAATCCTTTGAATGGGCATTAGATGGAAAAACTTTCGAGCACTAGTGATGTGCCCTGCATTTGACCATGGTATCTAGAACCAGTGGATTCATATCCTATGAGTTATCCAAGTTTGGCTGTATTTATTTTTAAAATAGTGAAGCAGTTTTCTGAGTAAATGAAAACTCTCACTGGCAGAATGTGCTGAAATACACATGAATATTAGAATCTTGGACATACACCTTAAAAATAATAATTTAAAGTGCAGTTGCATGTTTAATTTTGCTTTTCCTCAGAAATAGGACCGGACACACCCAGAGAGGTTAAAGAGGGAAGGTGTGAAGAAGAACATTTACAATGACAGTATAAAAAAGAGGTCAGAGACACTCCATGTCACACTGAATATAATTCTGGTTCCTAGGACTTAATGCTCTTATTACTAGTTTTCTCCTGGACCATGGGTTGGGTTGGAGGAGCACTCTGGGGGTCTGTAATCCAACTTCTTGCTCAAAGCAGGGCTAACTTCAAGGTCAGATCTGGTTGCTCAATTCCGTCTTCTCTATAACCCCTTTCTAGGCAGTGGTTAGCTCTCTCCCTTTGCCTTTGCTTCTGGGTACTCAACTAAGAAACATTTTAAAAAATCTCGCTGAAGTACCTTGTATTGGTTTAAAAAAACCCTAAAACCAAACACAACTTATTAAACAGGACTGGCAGTTTTATCAGTAATTTCCAGGAGAGCAGAGTTAGCCCGGTAGTAAATCCTTTCATGAGTCCATTCCTTCATGTTTTTAATGCGATTTCCAAGCCAAAAAAAGGTTAAATGCTCCCTAATACTCATCCTAACCAAACAGAAGTTCTGACCTCTCTAAGCTGTGACCTCTAAGGGCAATATTTGCAAAACAAAACTGTCTGACCAGAGATGCTAGGAGTTGGTAAGCATTAGTGGTCAGCTGGCTGTGCAGACATTGGCCAGATCTCTCTCTTAGACAGTTTTGGTTTCAGGAAGCTTACTTGAGTTGCTGACTTACGAATGACAACAAAATGAGGGCTTTTGGAAGTCAACCTTCCCTTTCTTCTGAGGACAAACTTGCAGAAACCACACGCTTGGGTCTGTGTACGGAAAATATGTATGGCACTCAAGTACTTATGAGATTGCTTAGGCAAGGGGAACCTAACCAGCCCAGCCAGACACTTGCACAGATGTGGGAGGTTGGTGGGTGGGGATGTTTACCCGCTTGGCGTATGCTACTGCAGTATGTCTGCATTTTTATGTGTGTATCTTCTCTATGCAAACTTCACCCTTCTGCCCTGAGCGCTCAGGAGTTCCTCTGCTGGTGTATGTGCCTGCAAGCCCCAAGGAGATCAGCTGGGAATTTGCCCTAATATTTTCCATTGTCTTTCCATGGGGTAAGAGTAACTCTTTCATAGGTATAAAATTATGAGCATTGAGGAGTGCTTAGGTACTCACAAAAGCTAAAAATGGCCTCCTCAAGTACAGCTGGACGGTGGTCAGAAGGATCTATTTTTACTTGACTTGCGTTTGCACAGAGGCATCCATGCACGACTTTCTGTTGTTCCTGGAGTCTTTCAAGCATATGGTAAATAGAGTTTCAATGGGTTGGAACCTATTGCTTCAGGAAATGTTGTTACAAATTGTTTTTCCACTGCAGTGCATTGAGGGTTTTTCATGCCACCCCCAACATATGCTCTGAAATCCTAGTGGTCTCCAGAAGGGAGTGGCCAAGACGTTTTGAGGCGATGTGAAACCCATTAGGCTTGCAGAGAAAGTGGTAAAAGCATCACAAAAACATATCGGAGTGTAGAAAAGCAGGAGCTATTACTTAGAATGCAGTGAAACTGTGTTTCTCTAACTAGATTAGTTTACATCTTGTGGTATATAAAGCAATAAAAATTACTTAGATTGCAATAAGCTATGGTTTTCTAACTAAATAGATTGGCGTACATTTTGTGGCAGGGGGAAATATGTTGACAGAGACTGATTTTTTTTTTTTTCAGTCCCACTTGCCAGGCTGGATTTCTGATGCGTGTGTTGTTTAGTGATAATCTTTGGCTATAGCTATCTTTGGGGCACCTTCTTTTTTTTGGCTAGCTCTTCCTAGGTGCTTATGACAGAAGCTGCCCATAAACATCTATGGGCAAAGCATCTTTTTCTTTAGCGATCACTTTTCATCCATTACAACTGTTCTCCATCTCTCTTGAACTTCGGCCTCAAAGGTGGCTTTCTGTTACGTAGAGCATCTCTTGACCATGAGATCCTTTTTCCTCCACATCAAGTGTTCTCATCTATTTTTCATGGAAAAACTTTGTATCTGTTTCGAGAATCTCTTTCACGCAGTACACCCTTCATGATGTCAAGGTCTCATCCAGTTTTCCTCCCAAATTGAAAAAAAACAACTAATGTATATGGGCAGAGATCTAAGGGTTCCAGTATGTGTTCCATTTATACTAGCTGGCAGATTTCATTTGGTGAGCTGAAAATGCAAGAAACTGATCTGAATACCCAGCACAGCAAACTGTCATAGGTAGGACTAACATGAAGGCTGGCTGGAAAAGAGGGATTGATTTGTTGCATACGGGAGACACAGAGAACTTGGACAGAAATAGTGTCTTACTTCATGGAAAACCTTTAAATCCACAGTGCTGGGATAGGATTTGAAGGGTGAGATCAAGGCATCAAACTTTGATTTAAAATTTTTTTGGGAAAAAAAGTCTTCTCCTTCTGCTAGACTAAAGCATCGTTGGCTTTTGTGGCATCACACTTGTGACCTGGGTTTGGGGGAAGGCAGTCAGTGGACTGTCAGACAATTATAGTTTTAGTTCAGATTGTAGACCCTCTCTTAACTGAGCGCTATAGAAAACCTTGCTTTTTCCTCTGAAGCAGCTGATGCTGCCTGTGACAAAATACTGGATTTCGAGGCACCATTGTTGTGTTGTTACATGTCAGTTCCTATGTTTCCACAGGTTAAACACAGACACACACACACACACCCCCTCAGTCCTCTCCTACAGTGTATGCAGACTCAGAAATAATTACCTTCTGGCAAATTGTGGTGCCTCCAAATTGTTCTTTGTAGCTTGCTGAAATGCTGTCTTCTGGGAGTCAGCTTCACATAGGCAAGGTATGCACTGCACATGAGCTGGGTAGAGACCAGTCAAATTCATGAAACTCAGAAAAAAGCAGACACTCAGCTTGTATCCAAAATGAAGAGCAGGCAGAGTAAACCTGGCACAGCAAGGTATCTCTGTGTGGATGAAATAATTAAACAAAACAGAAGAATATATCTACCTTGAAAGCCTGCGAGAGTCAAATCGAAAGCAGATGGAAGGCATTTACAAGAAATTCAGGCTGGCTGAATTGCATTCAGGCAGATAAAAGACTTTGCTAAAGAATATATCTTCCACTTAACACAGGGAGGAAGTCCTACAACTCATGTGGGCTTCAAGTGATGACATATGGTTCAAGTATCATGGTCCTCTTCTGAGAAAACAGCACAAAGGCTTGTCACCACCCCGGTGAAACATTCAGAAGGCTATGACAGGGCTGAGTCTGTTCTCTTGAAGCAGAAAGCAGAGCCAAGCAGTTTGATGACAACAGATGAACGGAGCTGATTTTTAAGGAAAACAGCTCATAATTAGAGGCCTTGAACCCCTCACCCATAAAGATTTGTCCTTATATTGCATAGAATTGGGGTAGGTATTTCAACTTACTGAAATCTATCTGTCATCTTCGAGTTCCGTGAAGGAAGAATTGGCCGTGGATGTCTTCAGATCCCTGTTTCATGGTGTGAAACTTCCTCCTTCATAAACACACACAGCAAAATAAACCACATCTATGAGGAAATCTTTTTTCTTTTATGCATTGCTTTTGTGAGGCTGTAAAAAGTACGTGTCCTCTTGTTACAGTTGAAGATTAACTCTTCTGAGTATGTAAACCACTTTTGGATTCACTGTGATTACCGGCAATTCTCTTTGTTAAAATAGCAAAGTTTGTGACAGTTGAAAGATGCTTGTGGATAACCACTTCCAGATTTGAAGTGACACCTGCTGGTGTTGAAATTTGAGCCAAAATGTGACAATCATCTCATCACAGTGCAGAACTGCAGTGTGTGAGTCACAAGATGTGCCCATTGAAAAATCTCAACTTCTAAAGATTAAATGAACCCCCAAAACTGCCTGTAATCAAGCCTCTCCCCCCATTATTCCTGGCTCTAATTACTAAGGAAGAAATTTTAAGTACACGTAAGGCAGTTGAGGGTGTGTGTTAGTCACCCAAAGAATAAACAGGGAAATTAATTAAAATAAAATGATTCATTATAAATTATTCTCCCAGCTACATGCATAATGATGTGAGAAATATTCCAGATACTATTGAAAAGCACTCCCTCCACCCCTAGTATTTCTGGCACCTCTAGAAACAGCAAGTGCTGAAACTCCCACGTGAGGGATGTTTCCTGTGAGCTGTACTGCCAGATTGTACCTGTATTTTTTGATAAGTATTTGAACATTTGCTTATGGAAAAAGAGCCTGAAGCCTGAACTTTTCTGAGGGTAGCTGTTACCAGGTGGATCCCCACATTTCTATGCTGGGGCCAACCACAAGTAGTTAATAGGAAGAAATGCAAAGTGATGCCTAGAAAAGGTGAAATGTGAGCTAAGGCAGTTGCTCAGGATGGGGCCCTGGAGAACCGAGACGGGATGGTTGCTTAACTCCTGGAGATCAGAAGAGTCCTTGCATTGATTTGACCTCTGGCTTTTTTAAAGGGCAGCGACTTCTTCCTTTCCCACTGGGCTTTCAGCGATGCAACACTGCCTGTCACATCAAATCCTTCTACTTGCTCATTGTAAAAAACAAAACATGCCTCCTTTCCACCCAAAAAACCACTCCCCCCCCCACCGCCGGTAACTGTCAGGGTCTCCTAAGGTGCTCTGAGTGAGCGTGTCTGTCTGTCTGTCTGTTACACATGTGTTTAATTCACATATTTTCTACTGGAAGGGATGTGAAAGTGTGAGTTTAGAATTTGAAACAGAACAGTTTGGGGTTATAAAAATTTAGCTTGGCTCAGAAAGGCTGTGTGTAAGCAGAGACTTAATTGACTTCTGCTGCCTCTGATGGGTCTCTGCCAGTCATTCAGGCTAGATCGACGGGCTGTCACGTAATCTCTGCAATGGGGGAGCTGGACCAAGAGTTCCACAAACTGGGCATTTATTTTAGGCATCCCAAGGGGGATCCTGGAGGACCAGCCTCCAGATCTGTAACCTCTCTTGCGACATTCTTTGTGAGAAAGGCATTCACCTGCTCTGCCTTCATGACTTTGTTGCCACTGTTTAATTTGCAGCCATTGCCTTGCCTTGCCCTTTTTTCCTTTTGCTGTTGTGTCTTGCAATCTCCTTTCTCAAACTGCTAAATAGACACTCTGCAACAGTGGCAAAAGTTCCTGAAGAGCAAGCCTACCAAGTGCTATAGAAGGAGAGGTTCGCAGTGCTGTTGGAGGTGGAAAACAGCGCCTGGTAACTTCATGTTGACTTTAGCAACAAAAAGGAATTCAGCAGAGAAGCCTGATGAGTAGTCTTTGTTGATTTCACATGGGAAGTTTTATAATACCCTAGAACTGTTTAGCAACACCTTTCCAGAGTCCTTTTCTGCTTAAGGTGGTCTTCATGTCCTCAAGTTCCTGACACCTTCTGGTCCTGCATTAGTACTGTCAAACTTCTAAATCCCTCCCTGCAGGAAGAGTGTAAGAAGTAGTTTCAATCCAAGCTCTAGGTCTGCTCTGGGATGTGTATTTGGAGGGGAGTCCCTCCAAGTTTACTGAAGCAGTTTTGCCATTCACTTAAATACAGTGTTCATTGAAAAACAATGTTCCACTAAAACACTGAAGGGGAAGTTTTACTCTTTTGTTTCAGACCAGGGATTTGGCCTGGTAATTTTGTTTAGCCCCATATTTGTAGTATCTGAACTCTTTCCAAGTTTTTGAGGGTGGGGTGGCAAACTCAGTCTTCTCAGACCCTTTCTAATGTCTCACCCTAAAAGTGGTATGACAGTATTTTTTGCTGTGTCTTCACTGGCATAACAGGGCGTGGTTTTACCCTGTGGTAACTCACACATTGTAGTTACGTGCAGTAAAAATACAGCAGTGCATTACAGCAGTGTAACTCCTCAAGATCAGAGAGAGATGCTGAGAGTACAGAGCTCATCATCTCACGGGGGAAAAAGGCAAACAGCCCGGTCTTTGGTTAGGGTTTTTCCAAGATATGTGTTATCTATTAAAAATTTCAAAGTACCTTGATATAATACCACAATCTGTTGAAGGATAAAATTTTTATCACTGTTATCCCATATTGGGAGGAAACCCTTAGCTGGTATACAGCACTTAAAAATTGCATGTGAAAAAGGTATCATGTACATGTGAAGAAGTGATCAGAGGGAAGTGGAAGGGATAACTTCTATACTTAATCTTGAAAATGGCAAAAGTTGATGCCATCTTTGCTGGGAGTACAGATGACCGAAAAAATGCTCATTTACTTATTGTCGAAGATATTGTATCATTTTTATTTACTCTAAAATGTTGCTATTTAAATTGAGGAATTGTTTTGGTTTTCAGTTTATCTTTTCAGTTAAAAAAAGGCCTTCTACTTTCTTTTCTTTTAAAATAGTTTGATTTCTGAAGATGAAAACCTGAAACTTTTCTTAGAAAATTTGTTTTTCATTAGTGATTTTAATTGTCACAGTAACTTTTTCATGATGTATGAGTTTTTGGTGAGAAATGCCCCTTTTCATTGAAATATTTCAGTGAAAATACATTGCCTGGCTCCTCCTTGGCTCATCTTGTTTGTGCCAGGTGTAATTTAATGATCGTGAGATTACTAGATAAGTGGGATGTGATTTTTTTTTAAAGCTACTAGGAGAGTTTGTTACTCGACTTCTGTGAAATTAATGAGAAAAATATGGACTTTGAAAAGCACAAACACTGCCTTCCCTGCACTTTATTTTGACACTTGGTGGGAGGGATGTAGCCTTGATTTACTTCTACTGGAAAGGTGCTCATGTTGCACAAAGAGGGCTTCCTGATCCAAAATTGGACAAGAATAGCCAAAACAACTGTAGGAAAAGAAAGATCTGCTTGGTCAGGAAATGAGGAGACACTCACTTCTCATTTCACTAGTTAATAAGGATATTTTAGGTGCATTCCAGCAGGGAAATCCTCTCTTGCAAACATGAATCTCAGGCGAGGTTCCTCAGGGTCCCATGAACCTCTCAGCAAACGTGAGTCTATTTGGATGCACGAATGCTGGAATGAGCTTGACCTGCAGTTGGCCTGGAATGAGTTACGCCTCCAGCTGGAAACCATGCGAAGTGTGATGGTTTCATATGGCTAGATATGACCCAAATCCCAGCAGGATTGCTTACACTGAAATCAGCAACTGAAGATGTGAATGTTTCCTCCAAACCACCTTCCAGTGCTTCCTGAAGCTCATCCGTCACTGTTTAGGCATAACAGCTCTTAATGTGGTAAATTAGTGACCTTAATGAAGAACAGAGGTTCAGTTTGATATCATTTGATACAATTTCAGTTGGTGCAAGTCAGTTTGATTAATTTGACTGAATTTAACCAGAGTTAACCTCCCTTGGAAGTTGCAATGATAAATCAGAAGAATAGGTGATCACATATGTAGAGTTCCCCAGCTCAGGAAGCTGGGAGTGGGTAAACCTCACTTGCCTATGGTGGAGGTCAGTAAGTGTGCATTTATACTGGGTTGCATCACTTGATCCCTTCTGGTCTTGTGCATATGAGAATCTGCACTGTATGTGAATGGAACAAAAGCCCATCTGCATCTTCAGGTGGAGACAGAACAAATAGTAAGTGCGACTATGTTTAAAGTGTCACAGATCACTGAAATAAGTGAAGCTGCAGGTGGCAAACTTGCAGTGTAATAGAGGCAGGGCTAAAGCTATGTGAGAGCCAGCATAGGAAATGTGGGCTAAAAGTAACAGTCGTCAGGAAATGAATCTGGAAATTATTGTTGAAACAGCCCAGGGCAAAGCTGCAGAACAGAAATGGCTGCTGACCTCCTAGGGTAAGTTGTAAGAGCTGGAATGAGTAAACAGAAGAAAATACATAGTTTGGAGATCAGAAACTTGTATATGCTCTGCCTCATAATGCAAGGAGAAGGGGACATTTCATTAAAATAGAAAGGTGATGAAAGAAATGCTAATAAAAGAGTACTTCTTCACAAGGTATGTAATTAAAAAGGGGAGCTCATTGCTTCAAGGTGTCTTTGAGATCAGAAACTTAGCAGGAATTAAAAATAAACGCAAATCCCCCAAACCTGTGATATTTCCATGGATAACAAGAATATCCAGTTTTGTCAACAGTTCTGCTTCACTGCATAAATTCACCTCTGACTCGTCAGGGTTAATACTCTTTTCCTCTGAGAAGGACACTCAAACTGCTTACTGCTCGCAGTTTTTCTCTGGAACTGCTGGCATCACCAGACATCAGGCACAAAACAGGGGACTAGGCTGACTACTGATGGGATGCAGTATCCCTGGGTGATGCTTTTAAGGCGTCTGGCTCTCGGTCTGTCCTCGTAAGGAACATTGTTCCGACCGGGGGCCGCTGGACCACAGACAAACATTATTGCTTTTGGAATCGGTTGTCTGGGATAATGAGGTGATAGACAGTCTCCGTGAGGAATGCTTAAAGGATGTTAATCTCACCTAGTGAGAAGGGACCGCAGAACTGTGGCACATATCACATAATTAAATAGCTCATTGTACAGGATATTGTGGAGGCCAAGAGTACGGATGGGTTTGAGAGGGGAGTAGACACATTCGTGGAAGGTAAGTCCGTGAGTTGCTCCTAGTCTTGATACGACCTCCATCCAGTTCAGGCAGTCTTGAAGTGATGATCTCCAGACACCAGGAGGATGTGCCATGGAAAGTGACCATTTTCTATGTGACTTTTTCTTTTATACTCTTTCCCTTTCAGTCACCATGGAAGACAGAATAGTTAACTAGATGGATGTAGACTGATTCTTCTTTTGTTTTTATCTTTATATACTTAAGAGAAATTAGAAATTCCTGAAGGGCAGATGACTCACGTTGGCGAGGGGTTCAGAAATTGGAGGATAGTCTGAAAACCCTGGGAAGCTAGATGGGAATAAGGCAGACGTATTATGCTCAAAAAGTACTTAAGCATATGGAATAAGTTACTGGGGAATGGCAAGCAATGTAAAGACATTATATTAAGACTTTAAGATGATACTTTAAGGCGATACTTTCTAAGTTCAAGGGACACCTCCATCTCTCTTCTGAGGAGGGGCTTGGGAAAAGAGCAGTCTTACGGAAAGGAGTAGGATTAAGAAGATCGCTGGGAAATGGCAGGCAGATCGTGCTGGATGCCCTTTCCCTGTTCCTAAAATTTCTACCGTCCTCATGAGAGGAAGAGAAAATAAACCAAGGAATGGTAATGCTCGGGGTTACACAATCAGGGTCAGAGGCTGCTGACCTTGCCACTAATGGTTTATGGGCAGCCACAGGCGTCCACCGCTGCCCTGTGTTTTTGTTACACATTATCTAGCAGTTGCCAAGTGACTCAGTCCCAATATGCAGGAAATTACTTGAGAGATATATTTAGCAAGATGAGCCCATATCTTGATTTGGCTGGAAGCTGAGGCAGATTGAATTAATCTAGGGGAAAGACGGAGTGTGTGGGGTCCCAGCGGAACATATTGCCCCAAGTTTTCTGAAGTATTCTCACCTCTCTGGGGTTTCTGTTGTGGACCAGCCTGAGGGCCATCACAGTGAAGGCTAAAGAAAAGCAGGTTTTATGGGTTCCTTGTGCTGTATGTTGCAGCACAGCCCAAGGCAGCTGGTTCCACCTCTGCAGCACAGCGAGGACAGCCGCGGTGTGAGTGAATCCTCCTGAGGGACCACAGCGTAGGCTCCATCCTTCTGTGGTGGCCCCAAGGCTGCAATCTCAGCCAGCTCCTCTGCCTAAGGCTGGACATGATCCACCTGTCAAGCACGACACTTCCCAGCACTCTCTCACCTCAAGCTCCCTCACAAGCTCCCTGGCTCAGCCCCAGGAGGGAAGACACCCACAAAGCTTGAAATCTGCACATGGAGGGTTTCTCTCCAGGTTCCCACCTCCCTGGAGCTGTGCAGGGAGCCTCTCCTTGCAGTTACCTGCCTTTTGTGCAGTTGTATTCTTGGAGGAGTGTGGGGAGTTGTTTGCAATGGGCCTGATTCACAGCCCATGAAATCAGACTGGTTTTGGATCAGGCCCCATAGGGGCTTGTATTTCAGCACACAGGAACAGAAAAGAGCAGAGTCTGGTTATTTGCTCAGTAATTAGCAGCTCCGGCCCCCAAGGGGAGATAGATCAGTGCTGGGATGAGTCTGTAACTGAAGTGCCTGATGTTCCCCTGCAGTTACCATACAGCAGCCAGGTGTTGTGGGAAGGAGGGATTTTTATCAGTGCTATGCACTGTTAATGAGTATTTACTGTACAGTACACTTCCAGTGAGCTACGCTGGGTACAGGCTCATGTCAGGCAAGGAACGTGATCTCTGGACAAACGCAGAGTCCTGGGTTTCCATTTAACATAGTTAGGTGTTTTGCATGGCCTAAATACACAGTGGAAGGTATCTGACAGGAAAGAAATGACATTATATATACTCAGTGAGACATCTCCCAGGGAGAAATGCTAAGAGAAAGCTTTTAGCTTAAAGAGTCGATTTGAAATGTCACCTTTTTTTTCCCATCCTTTCGTATTTTCATTAGAGAGTCAGTTTGCTGACCTAAAACCCAAAAAGACAGTGTCGTGCAAATTGAATGGTCAACCCAGAAGGTGGGCAGTGAGGTTGCTGTGCTGTGGGTATGGCTGCAGCAAAGCCCCCAAGGTCTTGCACAGCATCCTCCACTATGCCCCAAGTTCCTGTTGTTGGAGCTGAGCCTCAGGGGAGCAGGACAGTGTGGGGTTCCTCATGGTCACCAGCTTCTCCCACTTGGGGCAAGGAAATGATTGGTTGTCTTTGCTGCAGGTCTGAGATCTTGTGAGCTGTTCAGGTTGTGCGAGATAATTGTCTTCATTCAGTGTAGTATTTAAGCATGTGCTGAGTTCAAAAGGAAACCCAAACTTGGGTGCTTTTGTGACTCAGGGCTACCCTGCCTCCTTTTATTCTTGCCAAAATAATTGATGAGATTCTTTATAAATGTTGTCCCAGCATTTGGGCTTCTGTCGTCTGCCCTTTCAAGTGGGCAATGCAGTGGCTGAGTAGAACAGTTGCATTAATTTATTTCTTGTAGGCAATTGTAGCATTCAGTGCAATCGTGGCATTTTGAAAGCTGGCAGTGCTAGAACATGGATGGCTATTGGCACGCCTCTGACGCCAACTCACAGAGAGCCTGTCCTGTCTCCCACTGTCGAAAACATACCCTTGGTTTCAGCATTCATCACCATTTGTCTCTCGTAATTGCATTTTCCTGAGTACTAGAAATTAAATCAACAGTGACAGAATATTTATGGCTCAGAAATATTCTGGATGATGTCTAGAGAAGCTGTTTCCAGTTTGGTTATTTATGTTCTTTTATCATGGATTTTATAGTGGGAATGGGAAACTAAACAGCAAAAACCATATGAAACATGCTAAATGATCTCCTCCTTGAGCCAAACATACATTTACTACAGGCAAAAAGATGCTGGTGTGAGCATGCGCACAGTTCAGAGCATCCAGACCATGGCCAGTGCTTCAGGTCCTACCACTGGTCCACAGAGAGGTTGCTCAGCTCACCTGGCACAATTTCTTCATTTGGAGGTTGCCATCATTCCCCAGAGAGAGGCTGGGGATGGTCTGGGAGGAAAGGTTGGACTCATGTGGGCGAACTGCTTTGATCTGCTCCCTGCTGTCGGTCTCACTCATGTATGGGTGTTGCAGATGAAGCTTGTCAAGGGGTCTGACCGCTCTCCCGCTGGGAACACTGCAGGGCCGGGCTTTTCCTTGCTAGTCAGAGTGCAAACTGAAATGTCTAAATTTCCAGTGAAACAAAAAATTGGAAGAATGCATTCAGGAAATAGAGAAGTGAACTTGTCAGGTCTGTTTCTGTGATGTCAAATTGTTTAAGACTGACTCACCTTTCGCACTGTCCCACTCTTTTCTTGTCCATAAGGCAGTTGACATAAAGCACTTTGGCTTTGCTGAAATCAAAGATTTGGGTAATTTTCCTTGCTAGAAATTTTGCCAATATCGGCATACTCCTGAGAAACGTTCTTGTATTGGTATTTTCTCATATAAAACTGTTCCTTATGCAAAACCGACTATTCTCAGTGATAAGATCTTTTTACAGTTCCTATCCTGGTCTCAGCTCTAGCCTCCCTGTGTTACTGTAAATTTTTATCGCATGCTATAAATAAATAGTAATCATGTACAGAAGGAGTCTTGATCTTGCAAGGGTGTGCCATGATCTAGCCACAATGATGACGTATTGCCAGTTGAACTGATGACCCTGTTGCTGATTGCAATTTTGCACATGGCTTAGATCAGGGTTAGAGATATGAGTGGCCAGCTTTCCTGCAGGAGCCCCAAATTTTCTACATGGCCGTGAGCCACAGGACATATTGCATATTTCGGAGAGCTGAGGGAAGGAGCGGCTGCTGGGTTGGCTCAGGAGCAAGCAGAGACAGCGTTTCTCTGGGCATCCCCCTGTGATGGAGAGAGCTGGGGAAGGGATGTGAGTGCCCTGGGATCCCACCGCAGCTCGGACACGCTGGCCCTTGCTGCCATGCTGCATCCTTCCCAGCGATTTGCATGCTTTAAGCAGCCCTCGTGCTTAAAGGCTTACGGGAGGTGTGGGTTAAATGCTTTCTGTGGTTTAGGACCTCAAGCAGGTTATGGCTGCGAGGATTGATTGTGGCATTTTTCTGCTCTCATCTATAAAGACCAAAATAAATCATTGCATCAGTTCCAACAATCCTTTTTAGGTTTTCCTCTGGATAGCTTTTAGAACAAGAGCTGACTTTCAAAAGGCCCAAATTGCTGTTCCTGAGATACTGTAAAAAAATCCTTTGCAGCAAACAGTGCACATAAAATAAAAAATAAAAAGGAGGACCTTTGTCTGCCTTTAATAGTCCAAGTGTTTCCTCAGGCATTGCAGGCAGCCTGCCCTTCCTGTCGAGATGGCTGGCTGCAGCAAAGGAGATAACAGCGTATCTTTTTATAGGATGCTACAGACTGTAGGTGGAGAGCCCAGTTCAAAGTGCAGGTCACTGAGCTCCTATAAATTGTTCCTGACATCCCCGATAAAACCCATGTTCTCCCTTCCTCCCTGTATCTTCTTTTAGCAAGGGGAAAGGGCTGGTAGTAAAGATGATACTATTTTTCCACTTCAGTCAATACTTTGATGTTTAAAGCTCTTTAACATTCATTAAAACCACTCCTCAAATGTAACTGCAAGAATTACACTTCCCTTTTTATGATTGCTTGTAAGTGTTGTGGGACAGGCGGTTAAAACCGTCTCTGTGACAGAGGGACGATATGTCCAGCACAGGACTCTCCCCCTGCAGAGGAGCAGGATCAAGCCTGGGGTCCCACTGCCCGCTGATAGAGGTCAGATATGCGGGAGCAAATAGATTGTTTCCTGGGAAAAGATGTTTTTGAGTTAATGGAGAGTGTTTGGAAATCTGTGCCAAGTGGTGAGATCCCTGCCCTCCTCTCACACTCTCCACTCCTGGCAAGAAGTGCCGTTTTAATCTTTTTGGAAAGAAACATTTAGATTTCTTATTTCAACATAAAATTAATTTTGAAATTTGTTGAAAAGTTGTATATATCTACTTGTCTTTAAAAGGGTTTTGTTTAGGGGATGGAAAATCTCTGAGAGATGAAGTGAGACACCTGAATTTGAGAATCCTGAAACAAAAACTTTTGCTTGACTAAAACTCAGAAAACTGGAAGGAAAAAATAAAAGTCTTCTCAACCTAAAGCAGTATTTTGCATTACTGCTGACAAGGAGTTAAAAAAAAAGTCAACTATTCACCCGCCTTGGGATGAGCTATTGCGTACCTTTGTCAAGGTCTTTCCTCAACTCCTGCAATTACAGATCTGTTCCCTGAAGAACACCTAAGATCCTTTCATGTCTCGCTATGACAATGCATCTGAGCATTTCACAATGTTTTCATCAGAATATGCTCACAGGGAAGTGCTAGTACCTCTATTGTTTCAATGGAAAAGTGATGAGAGACTGATTTATCTCACCTAATTTTAGTTATCTAAAAATTAGGCATCTTGTCTAAACTGCTTGTCTAAAGCCACATTGTAGTTGATTTTCTCCCACTGTAAGATCTTCTCATCGGGATTGTGGAATGTGGGCAGGGAGGCTGTTTCTGCCTTTAGGAAATTTCTGAGCCATATTATCAGGGGAGGAAGAAAAGACAGGAATTGATTTATTTCTTCTGTGGTAGTGTAGTGCTCCAAGTGTCTTCTGAGATGTGAATTTGGACTTCGTGCCGCAGCTGTGAGAAATGCTGCTCCTCTGGCCATCTGCTTTTAGTGGATATATGGTTAATGAGGCTGGGGAGTCATGAGTGCTGGAAGGGAAGCCAACCACTTGCCGTCTTCATGAATTTTTGGCTGGGAGACATTTGCTAAGGTGACCAATAGGCCAGAGAGGCTCAGATGGACCTTTCTTTGTGACTACATCTAAGAGAGAGGTTGCATACAGATGCAAAAGCCTTGAAACATTTAAACTCAGCAATTAGAGCAGGTGGCAAGACCTTCCAGGAGAATAGTTCCACCTGTGATGTTAAGCTCCATTGGGATTTCGTTGCAGTCCGGCTCCATGCTTCGAGGACTGTCATTCAGCTCCAAATGCACTCCAAGAGCTACAAAAGAGCCACTGTCCTCTGCTTAATCCGTGGATTGTATGTCTCTATTGGTGCCTGGCTGAAGTATACTACACACAGCCCTAATAGAAGCAATTAATGTCAATCAAATGATACCTCCTCCCACACTCCATTTGAACTAATACAACCATCTTAATTGCCCAAGTTTCTTTGCTTTCAAAAGTACGTTCCACTTAATGATGCCTTTTCTAACACTGAAAGTCTGTTGTAGCATTCCTGTTTCTACCAAAAATAATTTTCAGCAACAATTCTCTCTCCCCCTGCTCCCTTTCAGTCCTTTAACTTTTGCTTCCTTCATCCCCAAGCTATGCACAGACCAGTTGGCTGCAGCCAGTACTAATTTCCTTAGCTGTCCTAGTGAAGCACTTGCATAAAGGCTCTGACATTTGACAAGGTGGTATTGTTCTGGTTGTGTTAGCAAAGCTTCTGAGTTGTACAACAGGGATTGGAAATGCTCTTCTTAGCCCAGGGAGACGTCCTGAGAAAGGAAAAGTGAGTTGGCACACAAGGAAAGTGCAATTGCTCGGTCACATTAAAGCTGAGACAAAATATTTCTTTTTAAAGAGCTTTAAAATAGTCCCTAATGTAAAAGCTTAGCAGCTGCAGCAACACAGAGCCTGAATAATTTCCATGTATTTGCTGCAGCAACACGGAGCCTGAATAATTTCCATGTATTTATGTATGTGTGTGTGTGCCCACATGTGTGCGTATTTTTTTCCCAATCCGTTTGCGCCAGCGCCATAATAAGCAGCACAACGTCACATGTTCTCAGGTCGACACTGATTTATTTGCCACTCAGGTGTGAAGAACAACCCGTTGGGTTATGTCAATCTGAAGTGGGCCATCCGATTTCAATTCCAGCTCCCAACAATTAATGCCTTACACACAATTTCGGCACAATACCCAGCTTACGGCCCTATTATGTTTATCATCAGACCATGAAGTATTAGTTACAGCAAGCCAAAATATGTCAGATACCCCTGGCTTTCTCCAGCATTCTTGAGAATGAGTTAAAAAGAAAATGTTTCTTCTATGAGCAGGAAACTGAAGTGTTGAAACCCTTGAACGCACATGGTCAGCCTGTGAAATCTAGCTTCGATTCTCCTTGCCAAACTAGCTGGAATGGATTTCAGAAGAAATCAAATTTCCAGCACTGAATTAGAAGAAGAATGGTATATTCTGTGTGATGGATGGAAACAGGTGGACATCTATGTGTAAGATAGGAGTGTAAGGTAGGAATCACAAGGGAATTGCTTAATTCTTTTAGGCATGGGAATGCAGAAGTTTCTAGGCAAGACATAGGTTTCATGGTATTCAGTGAAAATGTGATTCTTGGCTTCAATTTACACAATAAGTAAAATAAAAAAGGAGTACCTGCTGGCATCATGGGCCAGGTGGAATGGGGTGTGAGCATCATGGCTAGAATTGCTGAGAAGAAGGATGTGGTCTAGTTCAACATCTCTGTGTTTCCTAAGAGCTAGGGTGGGCTGCTTTGGCTTGGTCAGAACCTGTGCTAGATGCTTACATTCTGACAAAGTGAATTTTCCTGAAAGCCCCTTCTTGGATGTATATATATACTTTTTCTTTTTATCCTACACTTGCTTTTGGAATTTCTGGGAACTCATGAACTAAAAAGCTCTGATTTATGGGTCTGCAAGTTCAGTGCTCTCTGAACTTCCTAGGTAAAATGTTCACTATAAGCTACAGCATCATAATACTGTTTTTTTTCCACATTTCATACCAGGAAATGCAGAAGTATCTTACAAGCTCTTACCCTTGTAAGAGGGTACTTGTATTGCTTGTATTGATAGCATGTAAGTGATCCTATGGCTATAAGGGAAAGATTAAAGTATGGGCAGGTAGGTAGGAACATTTATATGATTTTAGTGGAATGGATGGAAAGCAGGTGGGTGATGGGGTTCTGTAAGCTCACGGTGTAGAAACAGTCCATCGTGTCTCTTAAAACAAGTCTAAAGAGCCAGACACCTGTCCTTCCATTTGTCTGCTGATCTGTCAGTGTGGTGCTGCTGGCTGTCATTACAGGAGCTGAATGTTCCCATATGAAAGCAATGGCAAAATGCTTATCACACTCCCTGTGAATTCATGACTCTTTGGTGAGATACTTGTACCTATAGGAACTCTTTGCCCGAGTTTCCCTTGCATGTGGAGGAGCCCAAACATGATAACAGCTCTCACACAGCATTTAATCTCTCTATCTTCAAAAAAATTAGCTAAGAAATTGCTTTGAGGAATGGTTTTGTTTTCTGTTTGTTTGGTTGGGTTTTTTTTGCAAGAGGAAGCTGAAGATGTAAATCCTTTGATGTATCCTGTTCTGGATGGGACAAGATATACTTGAGAAGAGCGTATATTCACTTTATAAATGTGTATTTTTTAGTATCTCCAAATATAAAAAGGGAAAATAAAATTTCAAAAATGACTGGCCCATTCAGTAAGGGAAGAAAGAGTGACTTACCAGGGCTGAGTGTCTTGTCACTTAATGGAAGTGGAGGAAGATTTCCCAGACGCTATCATGATACTAAGAGTATTAAGAGTGATTTAATAGCAGATATTTTAGAACAGTATGGGCAATCCCAGCAGTGTCTGTAGAGCACAAAGCTCTCATCACATCGAGAGGATGCTTCACAAGTGGATGATTGGTATGAGACATCAGGATTTTTACCACTCAGCTGTGGTAAAAATCTTCATCTTATCGCATAGGTTTTTGTTCTGTCTGTATGTGTAGATACCCTTTGAGTAAGCAATTTCAAATTAGGCTTATGACTCCTTAACTCAACTTTATGCATTCATACCTGTAGCTATGGAAGGATGTACCAATCCCCAGTTTTTCACTGATGATGGAGGCTATTGTCTTTCGAAGAGATCATGTGCATTGGGTAATAGGTCTCGAATGGATCATTACCATGAGAAAATGCTCTTTTGCTGATACACCGATTATTAGCACTGCACTGAAGAAATTCAAAATTCTCGCCTGTGTTTTTGTATTCCTAATGTGCTGACCAATTCTATCCTAGCAAATACTTAAAAACAGCAAAGAGGAACATTGGTGGGAGCAGAACTCAGCCCTGCTATAGCAAAACTCCTTGAGTCTGCAAAAGAGGATGAGAGAATCTTGAGGAACATGTTTTTTGTCACAGTCAAACATTTTCAGAATTGATCAGTCCTTTTATGTCATATTTTGAGACTGTCTTAAAAAGTCTGGATACTCAGAGGGTACTACTTCCTTTCAGTATATATTGCTCATGAGATATTCAGGTTGTGTTGCTTCACTGAGGTCAGAAATACTTCAGCAAAAGCTGTGTGGTGTTTGAAGTTTCACTTACATGCATAGAGAAAATCAAGAAGGGAAGAGTGAGAAATTTGGTCATCTATTTCTATGGATTCCATCATCATGAAGTGCAAACTCCTCTCAGTCACCCTATGATTTCTCCTCAGCAATGTTCATGGCAGCAGGGAAGTATAATCCTCATGGTATACCAATAGGTACAGTCTAATCATAAAATGATAGAATAATTTAGGTTGGAAGGCACCTCTGGAGGTCATCTAGTCCAGTTTACCACTCAAATGAAGGACAGATTCAAAGTTAGGTTCAATGTTGAAGCTAAGGTTGCTTAGGTTACCAAGGCATTATTTGGCAAAGCCAAGAATTGAACTGAAGTTTCTTGTATCCCAGTGTGCAGCCTCTCAATTACAACTCTAACCCATATTTTGTAAGTGATTTAAAAAAGAAGTTGGAAAACTAGGCTAATCTATTTTAGCTTATGAGTTGGTGGTATCATCTATACATGGGCAAAGGGAGTGTTCAGTGGTAGGACACCAAGTCAAAGAGCGAGCGATAGAAAGGGCATATGAAAAAATAGGTGTTTCACTCTGAATGTATTGGGGAAAAAAATTATGATGTATGCTGAAGGTTTGAGAAAGGCACCCAAATGCTTTCATTTTATACAGCTGATTACCTAATGCAGTGCTCCAAAGTTCAGGCTTTTACTAGCTGACTAATATCTAAAGACGTTTTCTGCCTGTTTTCTCTGCAAACCTCATTGCACTGACAAGAAATACATTGTCCATATGGGGTGAAGAATGGCATTTAAGTATCGTGTGTTGAAATCCCACTCACTTTTACACATTATGCTTCAAAGCCCTGCTTCCTGGATACAAAAGTAGTTGTGTTTCCAGCAGAAGGTTTACATAGTTTAGCATGAAGTAAAAGCACCAGGGTGTGAAGCCAGCCATGTATATAAACCATTAAACAATTTCAGCGCAAAGCTGCACAAAATGTCTATTAAATTTAACAGTACTATTAAAAATCCACATTTAAGCTTTCTTTGTTTCTAGCAATGAGGCTTTGAAACATGGAAAAGTCAGTCAAAAAATCCCCGACAATAAACAACCAAAACCCAGCCTTTGCTTGGTACGTAATTTCGTAGCAAAGAAGAAATGTCCCAGTCCTATGCTTCCCAATTGGTCTTGCTCCAATCCTAAGCTGACTTTTAAGTTTTCTGCAGTGTAAATGTTCCCTTTATGAAGTGGGCTATATCCAATGCCCATGGAAGCCTCTCCTAAGGAGGTGTTATTTTAATATATGAAGGGCAGTCATTTCATTTCATAAAGATAGCTTGTTCCACGGAGGAAATAAACACCACACTTGACAGATGCAGGGACGCTCAAAGATCCTCAGCTCCTGTGGGGGCAGGGGAAGGCCTATAAAGCTTTTCTGTGTTCCCTGCATTATGGTGCATGGGGCTTTAGATGTCTTCTCTGAAAACCAATTCTGTGGTATAACTGTAGCCACCTAATAATTTTATTTTACTTTTAAATACCATGCATGAATGCCATAGAATGCAGGGAGAAGCACAGTATTATGTGCAAGGGTGCTGATAGCAAATGGAGAAGGGTCCCTAGGTAAGTGCGTTACCTTCTCTGTATTCAGTTGTAGTGAACTTGCTGGGAACTGGCATCAGGCAAGGTGTGAGTGGTTCAAAACCAGCTTACACGTGACTAGTTTAAGGGAATAGCATCTCTGTTGCCATAGCAGAGTGTAGTTTAATGGACTTCTGCAACTGTTGTTTCACTCAGCAGTTTGTCTCGCCATCTGTCCCAAGCACATGGGAGTCCGAGATGGTGGATTGCCTAGAAAAATTCCTATTTTAGATTCCCTCATTTTGAAGATTTTGTGTCCCCAGCGTGTTGTGGGTGACTGCCCCTTTTCAAGATGGGTGCATTCTGTGTCTTTGATTTAATTCTTTTTGGATGTTGTGTGTACTTTGGGCTGATCGACGACTATTTCTGACACAAGGTCTAGAGGCCAAAACACTGCCTTAGCAGCTGGAGGGAAGAGTTCAGATGAAAAGGATGAGAAACCTCCTGCCTTATCTATTAATCCAATGCTGTATTTGTTATCCAGAAATTATGGGGAGCTGGCTGCCAAGCAGAGGTGAGGCTTATCCAGAGTTATTCCAACCGCATTTCTCAACGTCATGTTTGTTGTGCTTGGAAGGAGCTGGATCGCTCTGTCGTCTCTCTCTCTCACTCCCTCTTACTGAACATAGTAGCTATACTATATTCTTACTGGAGACCTGTGGCACTTAATGGTGAACCAGTGTTGCTTCATTTTTCCCTCACTCGATGAAAGAAGCTGGAGTTGAGGTGGGTAGAGGGGGTGGAAGCAAGGAGAGAAGGAAAATTCACCTTGAGTAAACCCAGGTTTCCTTAATGAGCAAAAGATGTTATGCTGAAGACAACACATATTGCAGGAACTTTGTTAGCCAAAAAAAGGAAAAATGCTCTTGTCTGTCTCACAGTGCTGACAGCCTTTCTGCTCAATGCAAGAATGCAAAGTATATTGGAGGAAAGAAAACTGAAAGAAAGCTTAGGTAAAATTCCCTGTCATTCCTGTAACATAAATACATGCCATTCTGTCACCCAACATCATTGCTGGTTGAATGAATGCAAAAGAGAGAGGCTGTGCTGAAACCCATAGTACTTTCTAAATAAAGCTTATGGTATAGGAAAACATAACTTAATTCCCAGGATAAATGGCCCAGAAATGGAAGAATTTGCTTTTTCTCTTGTAATAGAAATAATAATTTCATCATCAGCAAATGCTGTTGTTGGAACTACTTTAGCATTGTACTAACAGTTTTGTGATAAAACAATTTGTTATTTCTTTCAGGTTTTCTTTTTCATGATTGATCATATATTATGCACCAGCAATAGTTCTTACCAGTAAAGATTGCTGTGGAAATGACCCCTCAGAACAGTGTTGTACGATGTTGTATCCACTAGTGTCAGGGAATTTCTTATGAAAGAAGTAAATACCACAAAATTAGTTGTACAACATTTCAATTAAACTTCAGATTCCTTTTCAAAGCTTGCAGAAATGGCAGCATCTACTGTATATTTTTTCCTTGCAAATTTTTATTTCCGTTTTGGATTTTGCTTTTCAAAAGTTTGTATTTTTATCTAAACAGGTTCAAGCTGTCACCAATACATATGTATTTTTTATTTTTTTTCCACACAGCAATCTTCCCCAAGAAAACAAAGAAAACAATGCTTAATTCAATGCTTTGCAATTTGCTTATAGATACTCCATGTATTCTATCTCTTTATTTGTTTCAGCAGCAGCCAGACCATACTATCGCAAAAGAGTGTTGTCACGATGGAGGACTTTTTTTGGGTTTGGGAAAAATCTTGGGGAAGCCAACCAGTGTGATTTGGCAGCTCCATTCTTTTTGCTTTTGTTCTCGTTGGACCAGATGGGTTTCTTACTCACTGGTTCCAGTGGGACTTCTTGTGGGGTAAAATACTCTATAACATCAGTGAAGTTATGACAATCTGGCCCTCCCTGTGCAAAGAGATATTAAAAATCCGCTCCTCCAGGGACTAAGAGAATTAAAGAATCTGCTAAATAACAGCTTTGAAATGCTTATTCCTATATACATGTACTTGTTTTGAATGGGGAGTGGAGTTTCCTGGACTAACTCCAAAGCTGATGTGAAGGAGGGAGGGTGATGGACCAGCTTAGTAGCTGGTCTGGGAAGCCCCTTGTGTGTTAGGTCCTACACAAGCAAAATTGGTCAAGTCTCAGACATCACAGCCTGGCCCCTTGGTTAGTCATTTATAACCATGAAAAATAAGGGCAAGGTGGGTGCAGAAAGTTCTCATTTTGTACTAGTGGTGTATTTTGACCAATCTGTGTTTATTTTGCTCAGACATAAGCGCCAACACAAGATGTAGGGCACAGTGAAGCAACGCCTGGGAATTTTGCCACTGATGCTAATGGTGTTGGTCTCTAATCCCTTTCCAGCAAAGGCGAGATGATGCATCAGCAAAATGGCTGCCCACACTAGGAGAGACACCAGGACCATTCACAGTTGCCAAGACAGTGAAACAGTATTTTGGGGAGGAAAAAAAAGAAAAAGCTCATTCCTTAATATATGGTCTTATAGGGTAAATATTTATCCAGCCATCTAAAGACAGGAGTAATCACTGCAGTTTTCCCTTCACTCGGAGACTGGAGATTTTCCCTGCCTGAAAAAAAAAAAAAAGAAGTCCAATTTTGTGTATGTGAAGAAATCAAAGCATTGCCCTTGAAATGGGTTTTTCAGCTGTCTCCTGGGTATTCTGGGGTTAGTTTTCACCACGTGAGGTTCTGAAGTGCATACTCAAAGGTTCAAACACAGGAAAATTGGCTATCACTGCCAGCTCTGTTGGGTGGGGAGAAAGCAGTTCCTTTATAGGAAAAGGGGGGGGGGGGGGGAAGGAAAGACTTTTTTCTTCTTCTTCTTCCAGGGGACTATATGAGAATGAGCTGGAAGAAGTCTTGACTTTTATTATATCCTGTAATCAAATTTGAGCATCTTATTTGCTTCTTTTCTCCAAGACCACCCTGGTGGTAACAGTCCACACACACACAATTTTGGTATGCATAAACCCATAAATTTCATAACAAAATATAGGAGCTGAGGTTGTAGGAGGACTGTAAGGCAGAAGGTGCTGAAATGTAAAGTCTGTGTGTGTTTGAAGGGATGTCATTTATTACATACTTCTGCCTTTTTAAAAAAAAAAACTTTACTGTTACCACACAGACTGTACAAATATATATTGCCTAATGCAAGATGGTGTGGTGTAAAGATTTTATTGGCATGCAGTAGCTTAGCCTGAGTAGCAAAAGCCTGAGCAAGCTCTGTATCACCTCAGATGTGTGCCAAGAAAACACGTCCTTGGCATAGGCAATGAGAACATCCCCAGTGACACTGCATAGGTGTAAATCTAATGAGGATAATAACCCATATGCTTCAGGGCATCAACCCATTACTGGCTGCCTGGGATTAGGAAGGAATTTCTCCTTTGGTTGTGTTATTCTAAAGCCATTTATTGTGGAGCTCCACACACTTCTCTCTGAAGCCTCTGCCACTGGCCACTGCAGGAAGAGGATAATGAATTTGATTGACTGCCTGGAAGGGTCTGATCTGGCAACTCATGTGCTCTTCTGTGAATTCTGTAATGGTACCTGTTTTATGTGGTTTGGAAAATGTTTTGATGGGGCACTTTGTGCACATCTCTCTGTAATGCCAGCTCCTGTAAAGCTTCTTTCATAAATGCATGGAATAATTTAGATTGGCAGGGAGCTCTACAGATCTCCAGTCCAACACCCCACTCCAGGCAGGGCTGACTTCAAAGTTGGGTCAGGTTGCTCAGGGCCTTGCCCAGTTCAGCTCTGAAAATCTCCAGGGGTAGGAATTTTGCTGCTTCTCTGTCCACTCCTCCATAGGGACTTTCCAGCGACTTTAGTAGGAGTGACACATCTAGATACATCTGTCTTAACTTGAGCTGTAGAAAGGTGGAGTCTCTCTAGTCGCAGTTAGTAATTTTTTCTTTCTCCTATAATCAAGGGAGAGAATTACATGTCTCCTGGTGGAGTTTCTTTCATCCAAAGATAGGTTACTGAGACCACCCTTGGCCTGAATAATTTCTGGCAAGGTCTGTCTTTGTCCAGTGAACCTGGGAAGAACGTAGATGTCCTCTTTAGATTTAAGACCTATGTACTAGGTAGCAATAGTTACCTGGAATGAGTCTCGGCCAAAATACAAAGTCGTCCCAGGTGAAGGGAATAGTGACAGCTTATGTAATACAGTGTTATGAGCTGACTGTGAATAAAAAGCCCCAGAATACTAGAGAAGGTAGTTTCTTTGATATTTAATTGTGTAGAATTACGATTCCTGAGCAACAAGACCTTACAGGCAGCAAGTTTCTTGATATGGCTTTATATCTGACTTATTGTTGCTCAACTAAAATCAGTGAAGATTTATCTTGTTGAAAAATGGCTTTGGATTTCAACAATGTTGGCTGATATTTGAACTCTGATAGTTTGTGGTGGACTATACTTATTACAGCTGGTAGAAAAATTCAGACTATTACTGTTTCTTTGGAATAGAGAAAGACATTTCAAATAAAATATTATAAAAAAACACATCTGTCTTTTAGGTGACAAGGGAAAAATAATGGGAGGAAAAAATAGGAAATTCTGTCCGATAGAAAAGCAAGCAAAAAAAAAAAAAAAATCACAAAATCTTTTAAAAAATTCTGGCAAGAAATCATTGGCAGCTCTTAAAATTCCACTGAATTCTAGACTTCCACTGACGAAATCGGCTTCCCTGGAACTGGATCCGGAAAATCCCTGGACATGGTGCTCTCCAAAGAGAAAACAAAATCACAGGCGGTATCACTTGAGGAAAAGAGTCCCCAAGATTTTGGGATCAGATTATTCCAGTACATTTCTCCAATAAATTGCTGTTTATTCCTTTCTCTGCTTTATGAACAGAGGTCTAATGCTTATGTGCTTCTTACAGTCATACAGTCTTTTGTATCTCAACAAGTCTCAGTGAATTTCTTGAGGATGAGTCAGGTTTTCCTATTCCAACCTAAAGAGAAAAAACCCAAAAGGTCAAGGACAATCGAAAAATCACTTTTTATCCCCATCTAAGAAACTTCTATAGTTTTTATTAGCAAATCTAACTGAAGTCCTTCCTGCAAGGCAAACCCTTTGCACACTGTCTTATTTTCAGGATGCCAGGGGAATAAATGGAGTGATGGAATCTGGAAAGATCTCACTGCAATTCGAAAAGTAAGTTTCTCCTTCCTTTCCCTCCGCCTACTGCCACAGCAGGGGAAAATTATGGGAGTAAGAAAAATAAAGCTTCCTCAATGTTAAAGCTTGCTGCTCTGTCAAATAAAATTTTCTATATTTTTCCGTGAATTATGAAAAAAGAAAAGAAAAAAAAAAGGATTCATGTGTAAGTATGCTGCCCGAGTGGTGTGCCAAACTAGTGTGGGCAACCCACACTAAGAGTCCACAGAGCTGCTGCATTCCTCAACCCGCGCACGTGGGCAGTGCTGGATGGGAAGGGAAGCTCAGAGGAGCAGCAACTTTGGCTCTCCCGGCCTGGGCGCAGGCCAGCATAGCTGTGGCTGGTGCTCCGGAGGTGGTGTGCGGCGGCGAGCCCGGACCCAGCGCAGGGGGGCTGCCCTCTCTCCCCAGAGCCAGCGAGAGGCCTCGAAAATGGCAAAGCTAAACATGCTTTCAGTTGCTTTCTTTTTATTGTGGGAAAGGGTCTGCTTCTCGAAAGCGGGGGGAAAATGTTTGTTTGTCTTAAAAAATCCTGAAAAGGAAGATGTTTCAGGAAAAAGGAAAAAAAAAAGGGTAATGTTTCAATTTGGGTACATTCATATAATATCCCCTTTGGAGCTGTAGTTTGGTTAACCTCTGTGGGTCGAGCTCCCAGCTACAGAAACCTCTCCTCAGGCTCGCTGGCCAGAGCGCCTCATGAAACAACCACCACCCTGGCGCTTTGTGGACGATTTAAGCAGGCAATTTGGTCTCTGGAGTAAAAGGGAACACAACACACCCAAGCAATCATCACAATGAGATTTTTTTTATTTTTCTTTTTTAATTTTGCAGGAAGACTCTTTTCCAATTAACTTTAAATGGGATTAACATTCTCTTCCTCTGTTTGATCCCCAAGCCACTACAGCTGTGTTTTGCCCCTTGTTTGGAGGGACATGAAATACATGATTAAGGTAAATGGGATTGTGGTGATTCTAAGAGGAAGAGTATTCCATCCTGTGTTTGCAAATTTTCCCAGTTTGAAAAAATGAAGCTCCCTCAAGCCTCCAGTTTATTCTTCAGGAGTTAGCTCCTGCAGAGCCTCTCTTCATGCTGCTGGTGATCCCACTGATGTGTAACGCGCGTGCATGTCTACAAAACATGTACTTATGGTCTTGCGAGAGGTGGCAGCCAGTTGGTGAATCTCGTTCTCAGTATGACATGTCCCAGGTCACGTTTAATGAGTGCCCCAGGAGACCTGGGTTGTGTATTGGCAGTCCTGCCACTGACGTTCTTTGGTAGCCCTGGGTAAATCGCCTCTCCTCGGCAATGGGGAAAAAACCACCGACTTTCTTTGTAAAAAGTGCTGTCAGATCTACTGAGGAAAGTATAATATGAGAGTTAGAAAATTATGATAATAATTGCAATAGGAGTTTAGGTTGGACCTCTCATTGGGGAGTTTTAGGGATAGGTCAGTTGGGGAGAGAATACCAAATTTTAGCACAGTTTGGTTTAAATATAGCCCTGTGGGTATTCAAGCTATTAATGAGTGGTGTATCTTTTCAGCTCCTTTCCTCTGCCTTGTCTGTTATCTGGAGCCTCTCACAGAGCGGCAGACAGTGGTAATCTCTTTCAGATGTTCCCAGTATCTGTTTGTCTATATATTGGCTAGATCACAAGTGAAAAGGGGATCATCAAAACCAGAATAAAACAACACAGCAGTCATCCAGCACGAAGTGATGGAAATTTGTGGGTGAGAGAAGCTGAGTTTCTGCTGTTGCTCTTGTGTTTTGATTTTAAATGCAGAGAGCATGTCACTTCTTCTCCATTGTCATCTGCTAGGTCGAAGCGATCTGTGGCTCCAGAAGGCTATGAATTAAATAGCATAGAAAAGGAAATATTTTGTCAATTGCTGAAACTGGCCATATGTTGCAATCAGATGTGCAGGAATTAGAAAAACAAGAACAAGGAAACTTAGTGTATAGCATCAAAGGCAGAGTTGGCTCACACTTTGAAGAGCAGAAGCATGGCCCTTATTGTTTGTTGACTTTCTCCCAGTTTGCGTGCTTGAAGCACTTGAGCTTATGGGCATGTTAAGGGTGTGTTGACACTGGAAGGCAAAACCTGCATCTCATGGGTGCAGCAAGGCTGTTACACAGCTGAGATATCAGAAAGAGGTTTATAGTGACATCCTGAGTGCCTGGAGCTGTGACAAGGATACATTTGCAAAAAAAAAAAAAAGTGTAGTGTCAATGGATCATACAGAATCAGACCTGATACTCTGAGCCGTATGGCTATTATAGATTGTTAAGATCTCTCCCCTGGGCATAGTGTATCTATACACAGCCATGCAGGATTTTGTTTGTAGATGCTCAGCAGAATCCTTATTACCTTTTTGTTCTGTATCAAGTTGTTGTTTTTTGAAGGTTTGACCCACTGTGACCAAATTTCTACTGGAAGTTATTTTTGGCTGGATTCTTAGTGTCTAGTAAGGGTTGATTTTCTGTTGCAGCCATGCTGTTTCTTCAGTGATTTTTTAGCAGATTTTTTTCTCCCTTGTTTGTTTTTTTCTGTTCATGAAAGGTGTAGGAGTTAGTGGCCTTCCTCTCCCAACATTTTGATGGAAACTGGCCTAGGGGATTAAAAGTTACCAGAGAGCTACTGAGACAGGTAGATCCAAAGGGAGCACAGTTAGATAGGACAAAGGAGATTAGGCTATAAAGAGCATTGAATGAGAAGTTCAAGTTGTCTGGGAAGAGCACTTGCACAAAAAAATTCCAGTATGATTTGTTAAAAGTTGGCAAAGCATTGCCAAAATACAATCAAGGTCTTATGCTGGGACGTGTCTGACAATGTTGACTGTTGACTGTAGGTTGATGCAACATTTGTGGAAGCTTGTTAGGAATTCAGGTCCAGCATGCACTTCACCTCTCTTTCTACCTAATGATCCATATGTACTATTTCAAACATCCCCATTTTTCAGAAATGATCTGTTACAAAATGCTCCTTCTTTGACCCCTTCCAGAGCTGGGGTTTCTCTTCCTAACTCCATGTGCTAGTAACCCATAATGGGTGGGATCTGCTGCCCGTCTTCCCATTCATCCAAATGTCAAACATGCTCCAAGGGATGTTTAGTCCTGAACTATCCTTTTGCACACCAGGAACAAAGCAACCTTCCCTTGATTTTTGCTGAATGAATGGGATCTTGACATAGACAATTCTCTTTTCCATAACGCCTCAAGCACAGTATTGGTTCTTGAGTCTATATTCACGAATTGAGGTACGGCAGCTCTCCTGTGTCTTCTCTGAAGATTGAAGTTTGTCTTTTTTGATTGTGGGCACGTTCTCCAGAGTTCACATAAGCTTGTATTCTGTGGCACTCTAGGCTGTGTGTTACCAGATGGTCTCCAAAAGTTTGTATAGATTGCAGTCATCTCCCAGAGTCTATCTATCTGACCTGGCCCTGTGAGTGATGGCAGTAAGGCAGGAACAGGACATGTGTGTGCTGGATTTATTGCCAGTCCTGAAGCTGCTTGAAGTGATCTAGATGTAGCTGCTAGGTCTCTCAAACTGTGCTCATCAGACTGAGATGTAGCTGCTAGGTCTCTCAAACTGTGCTCATCAGACTGAGGATGTCAAATTGATGGCCATGACAGAAAGCACCGACCAGCTGTATTTTCTGAAGCTATAACAGAGGAAACAATGGTTAGGGCGGGGAAAAGGAAAGAAGGGGCACTCATTGCTTTCAATAATTTTTAAAGAATCATCAGTTTTATTTACGACTGAAAAAAAGATTTGTATCTAATAAAAGTGGCATTAGTGCAGGGCTAGATAATTAACATAATCATGTCTAATTTCACTATAATTAGCATGCTTTAATTAGAAAAGCCATTAGTATAATTAGAACATGTATAAAATTAGCACAAAGGTATTTTAAGTATAGGATCTGTTGTACTATTGGTTAATCTGACATGGTCAGGAAAGCTGCTGTTGTCATTTTGCGTTTCAGGTGGCTTTGGTGGGTAGCTCATGTACTTGCATGGCAGAGTAACCGATGGAGGATGACAGTGGAAGTGATATGGCTGTAATTCTCTACTGTAAAGTGTTTGTTGGCGGGGAGTGTGTTGTTGGGCTAATAATTTTCATGGGAGGATGCTCAAGCATATAAATTAGCCCTATGTGGATTAGCAAGATTTTCCTGCCTGCATTCAGCAGACAGCACATTGTGGGAACAGGCATGTTGTGCTTCTCCGGTTAAAAACTGTCCTGGATCCTGTAGTCTTTGGTGCAGCTGTGCCAGTTTTCACCAGCCAAAGGTGTAGTGGCCTTTTGAATTGCGGCTGGACATTCATTATTGGAGAGGTTAAGCTGCTGAAGGCTATTTAATTACAGACCTACAATGGTTTCTGCATGCTTTCCCTGGAATTCATTGTACGTTCAGGAAGGTGTGTAAATCAAACAACCAGCAGATCAGGCGGCGGGGTGGGGGCTGAGCAGGAGGAATTATTGGATGCCCTCATAAAACTTTAAAAGGCTTGAATGTCAAGTTTAAACTCTTGGGGCCTTAAAACTTGAGTCTCAAGGCACTTCTACCTGCTGTTTCATCACATAAGCTTTTCACTGTTCATGAGCTGCAAACCCAAGATGATTATGACTTCTATTTCCCTGCAGTGTATTTAATTTCCCTTTACTGTTGTCATCATACCCATGTCTGAACCACCTTTCATCTCCTCCTACCACTCATCATCCTTTCAGTTGTAGCCAGTGATGCATAGGCTTTTTAAATAGAGTGTTCCTTGTAGGCTCTTATATCAAAATCTGTTTAACCTCTGGTGCTTTCAAGCTTAAGGCAAAATCACTGCGTATTAGCAGTTCTAATGCGTAACTGCACTCAACAGGAGAGTTAGCAAATCTGCAGAGTGATACCGCAGCACAGAGGGGATAAGCGTGCTGCCAGCTGTGGCTGGCTGTTCGGCTTTACGCTCCCTGCTGAAGCAATGGGTGCCCCGACACTGACCCAATGCAGCAGCCAGAGAGACCTTGTGTCACGTGGCTGTGGATGCCCACTCTGGTTGACCTGTCCTTATGGTGGAAGGACTGGAGATGGTTCTAAACTCATCTGGCAGAGTAAGGAAGGCACTGGGTTCTTCCTCCCTGACGCCACGGACAGGCTTTCCAGACATTTCCTTGCAAGGGTTTTGTCCAGAGGAAACACCAAGTGTCTCATCTTCTGCTGTCCCTGCATCCCAGGGAGCCCCCTTGCATCTTCTCTCCTCGTTCTTTTTCTGTGTGCACTGTCTGTCACCAGGGTAATCTTAGATGCTTGGGCCTCTTCTCTGCTTTAGTATTTAAGAGCAAACGCTCCGCATGCACCATCAAAAATGTTTTACATGATACCCTAAGTGACATGGAGATTTACAATCAGATAAAAGTAGCGGCATCCACAGCAAAGCAATTAAACTGACATCTAAGTGGCTCAAATTTGAATTTAGAGGAAGTTTAGGGTCACGTGCAGTTGAATCTCCCCTTTGATTAGGGTTGGCTGGAGCAAAGCAATGACAAGTAACAGTTCCTAATGTCTCTGCCAGAAACTAGCTCAGAAAAGCTGGGTTGTATTGTCATTTCTGTTTGGCGGCTAAATTTTCTTCATATTGGTTCCTTCATCACCCCACAAACCAAACCCTTTAGTAGCAGCTGTAACAAAAATGATAGAAAGTGCGTCTGGGGAGGAGATCCTGAACTGAACTCTTGGCTCCCGAGTTATCTCAGACATTACATTTGTTGGGTCAAAGTAACAACAACAACTGCGACAACAGAAGAACTTGTAGATAATGGTTCAGTTTGGTAAGTTCCCCATAAAATATTAACTTAACGCAAGATGCTTCAGTTAACACTAAAGTCCAGGGAGAATCTTATCACTTGATGATCATCTTGCAAGAGGGAGAAAAATTCTATGCTACACAGTGCTCATTTCCTAGAGTAAGTGGGCCTCTTGGCTCATTTTAAGGCTTCTTGCCTATTTCCATCCCACATATTTATTCTATCAGTCCAGTTTTATAACATCCTAGGAATAATTCACTCGATTTTCTTTCAGAGAGTCAGAAACCATGGCTAGGCATTGAATTGCAGAGTATCAGAATGCTTTGCTAATGAGAAATGGGCAAATGAATCTAAGGAAATAACTCCACTTTCCCTGAATATTTCCTCATGCCTGGGACCAAACCCAAAGCCAAGCTGAGCCTTAGTACTAGGATGGATTCCTGTTTTTCCAATGTTGTTTTTGATTGCTTCTCACATCCCATCCCTGCTTTGGAGTTTGGGTTTGGATAGAAGCGGCAGTGCTGAAAGGTTATGAAATGGTTGTTTCCGTCATGTCTCTGGCCCAGTCAGCCACAGAAATAGTTAGAAGTTTTGGTGGAGCCTCTGAAAGTTCATTTTCAGCTATGAACTTTGGGGAAATCTACGGATGGCCTGTGAGAGGCTGCGTCTGGGGCTTTCAAAGCTGACTAGCAAGACTATTGCTTTGGAAATGCAGACTCTAAATGGGAGATAATGGAGATAGATCTTCATTGGGTTCTGTTTCAGCACCGCTGCTAAGGTGCAAGGAGTAAAAGGTTGAATAAAGATTCCCCTTTTATCTCATCTTTGTGATGAGAAAACAGGGGGTGCTCTGGTTTAGCAAAACCTCATCAGTTGTTATGATTTGGTTTTGCAAACCTCAAGCCAAGGAGGTTGGGGTCTGGCTTCCATTATATTCTAACCAGAAGGTTCATGCAGAAGAGCTTTTCTGCTCAAACTATCCTGAATTTGTCCTAACTTCAGTTTAATCCCAGCAAAACGTAAACTCTCAGCCCTTTAGGGTCTGTCTGTTACTGTTGTTAATGCGTTACAATATACTGCGTAGGGTTTGATAGACAAATGAACTCTTGGAGGATATTTATCATACACACACACAAACACACACAAATGTGTATATATATATATTGCAGTATTACGAGGTTCTCTTTCATTTGACCACAGTGGTTTCTACTTAGCCACAGAAATCTCATGCATATACTAGCCAGCTCCTATTTTCATTTGTGCTGGGGTGAAATCAAAATCGACTCAGCATGCTTCAAGTGAAGGCAGACAGTGTGCCAACACCATGCCACCAAGGGAGAGAGCTCTGTGCTGGATTTTGTCTTCTCTGTCTTTATAGCACTTGGTGAGCTGCAGCCTAAAGTGGACCAGAAAGAGCAAAATGAACATGGTGATTATGTGCTGGATATACTGGATGTGAACAATATTGAGAAGTTTAAGATCAAACCTTATAAATACAGTGTATGCATATAACTAAATTAATAGCAGGCATAACTCTTTTAAAAGTCACTTGACTTTAATTGACATATCAATATAATTGGCAATTATCTTAATTGATATACATGGCATAAATATTGTGCTCTGGAAAGCTTCCAGTCCTTCTTTATTAGAGTATTAAGCCACAACATATGCAGATTACATGGAAATACCACTGAAACATTTGTTAAAAGAAATTCCTTTCTTATGCCCCTTTCCTATATTTTTATGTAAATGTGTATATATGTAAATATGCAGAAAAAAAGTTATGAGGACATACTGAATATTGTCAATACAGTCTTTTAAACAATTTCAAGTGATTCCACTAAAGGGTTTCTACAAGTTTCACACTCTGCTTTTGTGGAAATCAGCTTTCAAGTCAGTCAGGCTAGAGATTAGATCCAAAGATTTAAAACCCCTATAGATCAAAAGCAGATGCTCTTAGAAGACATTTCAGCCAAGACAAGCCGTCTGGGGACATTGTTACAGCGGGAGAAGACAATTTATCATTAAAACATGAAAGCCTCTGTTCAATAATAACCAGATGTATTAAAAAAAAGAAGGAAAGGAAAAGAAAAAGAGAGAGAAAGAAAAAAATAGGGATGTCAAGGTCTTGATTCATTTGTCTCCCACTAGAAATCATCTTTATCCCATACTTAGGAAACGAGTGCAGATTCTTTGATGCCAAGACATAATATAAGAAAAATTGAAACATTTCACATTGTAAATCCTTGGCAATTGTCAAGGAAATTTTAATTATATAAAAATCTGTGATGCCTTAGGTAAAGATAAGGAGCAATCAAGTTAAAGAACAGTTTCCATGACTTAAAATAAAAAGGGGGTGAAGATCTGACAGGAGCGTTTCAGACCCTTCTCTTTCTTTGTACCAGTTTTTACTTTTTCCCATCTTCACTCTGACCTAATGCAACCTGGTAATAGTGCTTAGCTTTAACCTAAAACCTCCCCTCCAAACATTTGCAAACATCATTTAAGCCTTCCCCATACAGCAGAGGGAATGCTGAGAGCCACAGACGTGTAGGGAAACCAGGGCACAGCGAGATGGGATGAGTTGCCTCCTAATATGCACATACCGATAGGAGAGACAGGAAGTGAAATTTTTAAGATTTCATTTTTTCAGTCTCATGCTCTAACCACTAGAGAGCATCCCTTCCCAGTGAAATGTATAGCTCTGTAACACAGGAAATGCATTTGCTGCCAGTACATGGGACGTAGGAAGTCCTCTTCACTCTCTATTCTTGTTTTACAGGCCATACTATGAGAGAGTGGGTGTGATTAACAACATTTGTTATAATATATTTAAAATCATTTCCAGGTCTGTGGTTAGATGTTTCAGGCTGACGTTCCTGAGAGAATGAGTACATCTAAGGATTTGGAGTGAGTGATGTGAAGTCAGGACACAAATTCTTTGCCATTGCCACCAAGGAGGTCACAGAGCAATCTGCCTGAGGTCCCCAGTCCACCCGCAAAATGAGACACAAACCTCATTGCTTTTCTCATAGGAATATGGGATTGAAATGCACATAACGTCAGAGAGATGGGAGGGAACTTCCTGAAAAATGTTTTCATTGATGTTGCTGGAAAATGCTCATTCTTTGACATGGAAGCTTTTGGGACAAGTATGTTGGTTTTGATAAAGTGCTGGGAAAACTACTCTGGTTCAGGATGAAATTTTTCATCAGTCAGAAGAAGCGATCTGTCGATCCTGCAGAAGTTCAGAGTGGAACACACAACTTGTAGGGCTTTTTTTATACCTCCTGTGAGCCAGGCAGATTTGAACCAAAGTCTCTGATTCCCTGGGTATCCTGAAGGATGGGCTCCCCTATCTATGACTGTGAAGAAAGCCTGTGTCCTGGCCCTGAGGAACCTTCCCAATCAAAAATTGTCAAAACCAATACAGAGAGAGATTGCCAGATTCAGTAAAATATGAACCTCATTTTGCCTATCACATTGAGTATCTTACATGTGAGGCTGTGGAATCATCTGCTTTCTGTCTAGCTTCCGCCTGTGATATCCTTGATAGGGGATTTGGAAGAAAGAACCAACTGATTGGATAGGCAAAGGTGATGATTAGCACCTCAAGAGAGGAGGGAAGACAATTTAGAGAACATCTCCTAGACTCTCTGATCAGAAACTCTGGAGATGTAGGACATGGATGTTTGTGGATTTCCACAGCTCTTTGAGAGACTTAGAACAAGTCAGAGGCCTCTTGTCTGTAGGTGGCTTCTGGGTCCTAGTCAAGCCTTGCTACAAGGGTTCAAAACCAGGAGATTTTGTTGGGCGAAAACATTTTCCAGGGAAGGTATAAGGAGACTGTGCCAAGGTCTGGAAAGCATATCAGCATGCCTGCCCTCTAGGAACTGGAAGCCTTTAGCAAACTAATTCCATTCCTTTTTCTTTGAATAAGAAACGAAAGACATTGACATCTTCTAGTCCAACAAGAACAGTTATGGTAGAAAGTATTTAGCTTTCCAGAAAACTCAACTTGGGTGAGCTGAAGAACTGTCACCATGGAAAAAATGAAATTAATTGTATTTTTATTTCTCCTCTGTGTGCCAGGCACCATTCATTTCAAACAAGTCTGTTTACTGTGCTAAGCATAGTAATGTTGATGTAAAGTATCAGGAAAGCATGAGATGGATGCTAGCTTTTGACTATTCTGGTGTCTCTGGAGCCACACGTGGTAGCTCTACAGGACCTACAGACCTGCTGGGGATGACAGCCCTTTAGTGACACATTTGCAAGTTGCAACATGCAGCTGTTGGCTGAAGGTATATGGTCTGGTATTGCGATTTCTGCAATTTCAAGTGGGCTTCATCTCCTTTTCTTCATTTGGGAAGATCTCTTTGCATCTGCCTTGGAGGGCAAATGTTCATAAGCAGAGTGGACTGAAGCAGAGAAATCAGGTCCAGGGCCAGATTAACAGCACTGCTGTCATCAGAAGGCTGAGCACTGTCTTTCTTGTTTTGACTCACAGCGGGAGATCTGACTTAATTGGATACAGACTGGATCTGTACATGGATTTGAAAACCTCAAAAGTTTGGGAGTTCACATCTGGGGTTCTCACCATAGGTTTAAAAGCAGGAAAAATTGTAGAGAAAGGGCTGTTCAGCAATTGGGGGAAGACAAGATCAAGGAAAATATGACTTACAAGGGGAACGACAGGTAGAAACATTAACCCCTTCATGCCCAATGTGGTTTTGGTTGTACCTACATATTCTGTATGTGTACAACCTCGCCTGTGCTTCTAGGTGCCTAGTACCTGGGTTTTGGAAGGTGGAGATCCACTAGCACGTGGGTGCCGATGGCCACCACACTGACACTGTGGCTGTTGTTGCTGTGCCCAAACAGAAGCTTGTTTGGAGCACAACAAGTGGTTCATGTGGCCACATACACCATTTACACAGTGTGGGAGATCACACACATAAAAGTTTAGTGCAGAAGTGCACAAGCACAGACTCACACAGCCCTCGGGCTTTTTCTGTTAACAATCAGACCCATAAAGCACATTAAAATAAACCTATTTTTACAGCTCTGCACTGCTGTTCAACCAAGCATTTCAAGAAGCAAACAAAAGCACCCACTGCTCTGGAAATATGAGACTTCATTCCTATCCAGGAGCACAAATTGTACTCAGGAGGGAGTTATGAAACCCTGTTTAAGTTCAGATTTGTATTCAGTTTTACATACCTTTGATTCACCCTTCTGTAAGAGGTGTTTTTAATTTTTAGCCTTTGATAGCTCTATACTTTTGTTGACAAACCATTTCCAAACAGTTTTTCCTAGGGTTATGAGAGCATGAGGCAGAAACAGTGAGGGTTTTTTTCTCCCTTTTTTCAAGTGTAAATAGATACAAGAGGAAAGTATGTTCAAGTGCGGAGAGCCTTCTTGTCACCTGTTCCATGGCGGCCTACATGGTGAGTTAAAGAGGGCATGAGAAATGCTCTCTGTCTACTGCTGCTCTCAGGCAGGGCTAAGTTTAGGGTGCCTGCCAATGGATCATGCTGCAGAGTGGCTGAAACCCTCCACATCTGATCCATCCTGATCACTCAGATGAGGACTGGGTTTCTCGTCGGGCACCAAAACACTTGCTGGTTAGAGAGCTCCTATTTGCATGTGTGGACTTCAGGACTCAAAGAGGTGACTGGGGTGGAGAGGCAGCTACTGTCAGAGAGGCATCCTCTGAGCAAAAAAACCCCCCAAAAATAATACTCTCCATCTTTGAAACAATGCCTTACAGCATCTAGAACAAAAGGGTCTTGATTTTACTTGGAGATCCAAACCCCCAAAAAATAAGCATTTATCATAATTGTTTGTAAATGCAGAATTGTTTGTTTTCCTTCTAATTTTTCTTTAATTTTCCTGCAATCCTTTCAAATAACATCACAAATCCTTTTGCATTTGTCAAGCTAAGTGAGCCACTCATTTTTCCCAAATCTTGCTTGGCTGTAAGGGTTTTAAGTACTGCAACACTTGACATAAAGCAAAGATTTTTGCTGATAAGCATGTGTAATGGTTCAAAACTGTTCCAGCGAGCAAATCTGGTTTCTCAAAGGTAAAGGATACAAAAAGCTGGCCTTTAATTAAATATTCCAATCATTACATGCTAATGGTGCATGAAGCTGTGATTTATCAGCCAAAACAATGTGCTGGAAAATGAACATAATTCATTAAGCTTGAACCAAACTCCACTTAAGCTTTCTACTCACAATAATTCTTGGCCGAGAGCAATTGGTGTCATGCAGCAGAGCCTTGTTTGTAGAAGACTTATAACTTTTTATGCTGCTCTGCTCTTGAGACACGAACTCTGCCACCTGAGCTGTACTCTGCAGAAAGCAACCACCTGAGCATCCATCAGCAGCACTGGCCTGAACTGCTTGTAAAAGAACCGGGTGTCATGGGGGATTATTCTTCTTGCATATCTGTTTTAGGCACTGTTAGCTGGTTACTAAGTGCCCTGAAAGGCATGAGGTTCAGGACGAGCAGGGACAGATCCTCACCAGAGTGCAATTTCAGGGGCTCGCTTGGCCTCAGTGCAGCAATGCTGCTCTTCCAACAACGAGCAAAGATGACAAAGCATCGTTTTAACTCATGCTGAATGCAAGCAGAGAGCTAAAAATTACTGCTCAGCTTTGGCGTAGCGTGGCATACCCCTCTTCTCTGCCAGCTCCTGCCTTGCTGCTGGGAAGCTGCGGGAGGATGGACTGGTAGCAGATCCCCTCACCTTGGCCTCCTGTCTCCGCCCTGTGAGAACAGTGCTGGGCGCCAGTGAGATATAATTACATGTCAGGCTGCAACATGTGTATTTTTAGGCATGCCGATGTGAGCTGGGGACATGGGCTGATCAGAAGTGGTTTCATGCTCTTTGCTGCCTCCGAGGAAGGGTGTCTGACAGTGCTCAAGTGCAGGGCTGGAGATGGTGGGCCTGCTGCTAGCAACAAGTGTGGCTCTGTTTTGATAACATCCTGGGGCTGGTTATCATATAATAACGAGGAGTTAGGTCTGTCTATTAAAAAAAGATGTCTGTTTTGTTACTGTGTCTTTGCTATAAAAGCAGCTGAGGAAAGGAAAGAAGATGCCAAACTGATTGTTGGTGTAGCTACAGAGGAGGTTCATCACTAGAGAGATATTTGTACCATTAGATTAAACTCTTAATGTAAATCAGGGTCAGGAAGCAGTTTTGTCTGTTCCCTGTAGTCTCAAAACCACCATGATTAAGTTCCTCCTCACCCACTTTGCACATCTAGCTGAACACCAAAGACATAAACCAGAAGAATTTCCTGCCCCTCACATCACTTTATTTCTGCGTTCACACACATGGAAGAGAAATAACAAAATTATTTATAAAGTTTAACCAAAACCAACTCATCAAGCCCATGAAGCTTTAAAACGAGACAAGAGGAGAGGGAGGAAGGTATTTTTGGCCAGAGAGGTGTACACAGGCCTGTGGAATTCACACGCTGGCTGATACATGGTCATGGGGCTTGAGCAGCAGCGTCAGTGCCAAGACTCGCCAGCTGCATCACTGCCCAGAGCAGCTGCCCCAGATGACAGCATGGTTGTCATCACTCCCAATAAAGCCAGAAGTCCAGATGTGATAGGAAAGGGGGCAAGGATGCCAAGCACCCTTCAGGGAAGTTGCCCAACACAGCGTATGTGTGATTACATTGAGTTGTGGTATTGCCATTCTTTCTGCCCAGGTTGCTGCAGCATGGGGTATCCGAACTGCGCAGGGCACATGCTGGTGACGGTTGTGTGCGCCAGCCTTCTCTCCCTGGCCCAGCCTGGACTGAGCTAACAAATGTGGTGTTGGGGCATCACGTTAACTGTGGCTTTTCTGCTCCAGAGACAACAGCACTGGGCTGAAGGGGCCTCTTTGTCCAAGCTTGATGGTTTATGTCAGGGATGATGGATAGCTCTGCTTGTAGAAGTAGGTTACACCTGCAGTTATCTGGCAGCGCACACATAGCCATTTCGGGAAGCTGACATGCCACTGCTGCATTAGTGGTGTGATTGACTAATTTGCTTCTCCTTTGATCTAGCTGAAAGCACTTGACAGTTTTGGAAGAGGGAAGGGAAAACCCCTCTCACCTCAGTTGTGTTGTGTAAGCAGAATGCTGTGGGCTGTGCTGTCAGCGTGCTTCTGGGTGAGGGCAAAGAGAGTTAAGAGCAGGACTGAGTGTGTCCTCTTGGGCAGGGATTGATTTTCTCCAGGCCTCTGCAGCTGGAGAAAAAAGTGGGGTGCTGATCTGGAGAGTGGGATGGATGAGCTCTTTGTTGCAGCTTGGTTCTGAGAAATGAAAGGGTGTTGAGGGCACTGGAGGCACGCTAGCAAATCATCGTGTGACTGAAGAGTTCCTGGCACTGTGGATTCGAGAAGTGCAGGAGGTGGGGAGTGGATTGTCCTTATTGAAAGCTAAAGGTGTGATGGGTGTCCTAGCAGCTCTGTTGTGTGGATGGATACCAGTGTCCCTCCTGCTGTGTTCTCTCTGCTGCTATTCCTCTTTGAGGACCAAATTAGATACCAGGATATGAGCTGTGACCATATGATATGCCCACTGTTTTTAGGGACAAGACCTTTTTAAGTGGACAGAGTGCTAAAGACATGGAGCCAGGAAAAGGAATGAGTGTAAGGAAAATGGTGATTAAACATCTAGGAGTTTTTCCAAGGTCTGCCACAGTGTCTCCATATTACCTTTGGAAATTCCTGCATCATCTTGGCCCACCTTCAGCGGTCTGAGTGCAGCCCCAAGGAGGTGCAAACACGTCCTTTCATCCAGTCTTTATTTAAGTTATCACATCTCCTGAGCAGGTATTGTTTTCTGTCTGGGTTTGTACAGTACCTGCCAATAGGTACAATGCTATAGCGGGTTGGGAGCAGAGGCTCAGAACTTCTGAGATACTTAGGCACCTAATTCCTGCTCAGTAAGAGCTCCAGCTTTGGAGATCTGGGCTTAAGTGGACCACAAATAATCCTCATGGCACACTTCGGACTTTTGCAAAAGAATAAAGTAATTCTTACCTTTAAAGTCCTTCTGCCTGTGTTTCTAACACCTTGGACACATTTTGATTCATTGGAGGACACAAATTTCAACCTTGAGCTTCCTTCTCAATATTCATTCATTACTTTTTCCATTGTAGTTTACATTCCCTGTTGCTAAAACTAACAAAACGTTCGTGTTAACAGAAAGCCTTCTCCCTGCTGGGCCCCAAATTAAACATTCCTGGAAAGGCAGGAGGCAGTTGCTTTATTCTGCGTTGCAAATTAGCATGTTTGCATAACTTAATGGTCAGTGCATCAGACAGAAATTCCAGAAAAGATCAATCTTCAGCGCTGTGTTTGACTTCATGGGCCAAGCGTCCTCCTCTCTGTACGGCAGTGCGGCGTGGGCTGCTGAAATGGCCTTCTGGTGTGGGGCTATCCATCACTGGCTTTGTGTCTGGTTTCTGTGAGGAAACCACAGAGAATGAAAATACGTCAAATAGCCTACTGAAAAGCAGACTTACCACTTTTCAAAGCAGAGAGCAAGCAATAGCACATCCCATTGAGAAAACCAGCTCCAGCTTATGAAGAAGAGTACTGAATTCTTCCACCTTCAGTGGACACACCTCGAAAAACCATCTTTACCTCCAGCTGCAGCTGTCTTACTGCTATGAAACCCCATTTGAGGGATCTGGGGAAACTCCACTCCAGTGCCGCCGTATGTGTTGTCTCAGCTGCAGCGTATGAGCTGCTCTAGAGGAGGAAACCACCTATGAGCACATTATTTCCTGTCCTGTGCTCTGCAGAATTTTCTTCTTTAAGAAAACAAGTCAGGATTCTTCCTGAACGTACACTTTTTGTGTGTGCTCGGAGTGTTTCCCTTGCCAAGCCAAGGCCTGATCCAGGCTCAGTCGGATGAAGGGAAAAAACTCCCCTGGACTTCCACAAAGGCAAAGGTCTAAAGGATGGCGTGTATTTGAAAGAAGAGGAGGGGAGGTTACTGTGCTTGTAGATATTACACTGAGTAGGAAGTAGCATCACCAATATTTCTTAAATCTGGGGTGGTGCTACCGAGCTCACAACATGCTGATTGAAATCATTACTGTGTACCTCACTATTACTGTTTATTTCTGTTAACAAATTGCTGAGGCAATCATGGGCCGAGATCCAAATGGCTTAGCTGCCATACAAGCTAAAACCCCCAAAATAAGCCCTGCCTAGGGAGTGCATGGTCTTGGAGCAAGGTTTGCCCACCCTTATTGCCCATAAGCACTGTCTTATCCTACGTGGTGTTTCACTAAAGTCACCGCGTGGGTAGGACAACCTCATGGCTAACATTTGCAGGGAAAGTTTGGGTTGGTAATTAAAAGATGAACACTCTCGGGATCCTAAGCATGTATTCCCACTGATGGAGCCCACCCATCCTGTTTCCACCTAGATCCACCCAAAAATTCAGGACACAGTTTCTCATAACATTTTATGGCAGTCTGGGAATACAGAAGGATGATCCCCTGAAGAGTTGATAGGGTAGAGTTACTGAATGGCCTCTTTCCTTCCTTCCTAGCAGATTTACTTCAAAATTTTGGGTTTTAAAAATTCCTAGAACTGATTAAAGAAACTTTTTTTTCACCAGAAATATTTACCTTGGTTTCTTAGAACTGATAATACCTGTTTTTAAAAAATGCAACAACATGCAGGTTGTTAATATTTTAAATATTTTTGCTAGTTCTGCTTCTTAGAAAATTTGCAGCCTTTTTGCATATTCATCTTATAGCCCATGCAGTATTTCTCAGATCAAGTCTAGAAAAGCTGTTTCTATTCTGTCTCATTCAATTTCATTCTACTGTCATTTCAATATTTCTTTCCAGCTGGTCCCCTCTTGCTTTTATCTTGCTGTGTTCAGTCACCCATCACAGCCAAGCAAGTTAAAATATCAGGCATTTATCACTCTCTGGTGGTATTTTCTTACTGCTTTTTTCTCATCATTTTTTGTTTTTACTTTTGAAGACACAATGGTAGGCTTCCCAGGCAGCAGTAAACATTCTTCTTTTATTCTTCAAATCCACTTAAAATCATCGCAATATGCATAAAGATTTTTTTTTTATGTACATCAAGAAAGAATTAAAGAGTATATTGAAATTTACAGATAGGCAGTGGTCCTGTAAAACTTGTCTTGTCCATAATCAAGCATTAGAGTTGGCAGTCTAAGTTAACAAAATCCTCAAATATCCAGGTTATGTCTTTAAAAACCAGATACCTCATTTTCTGAAATTTACTCTATAGGACTGAATTTTTTTAGTATATGATCATATTTTTTCACTTTGTGTATTTAGGAAATAGGAAACTAATATATGTTATCAATGCATAAGACCTTTCCAAGTTCTCCTTTCTAATAAATTCCCTCTTTTGCTAAAATAAATTGTTTTGTTTGGATGGATAACCACTAACTCCTCTCTGCCATATTGCAAATTATGAAGTGGTTTTGGATGTCTGCTTTCTAAATGAGTGTATTTGATGTAATAAATGCCCAGACGTAACTGTTGTCTTAAGCTGGTCAAATTATTCATTACAAAAAATATTGTTTTTTAATGACATTAATTCTCCTCATAACTTTTCAGTGGACAATTTATGGGAATGCAGGCCATGCCACAGGTTAATTTATAAACTGCTAGCACACGCTTTTCATTATTTGTTAATTTGTGATTAGTTGCTCAAATCATCTGATGTTGACTCTGGTTTTTGATTGGACAACAGAAGTGTGATGAATAGGAGAAAAATGAACTGTAAATTCAGATTTTTAATGCAGCAGCACCCATCATAAATGCACAGAAGTATTTGAAAATAAGAAAGCCAGGCATCACCGCAAAGGTCTTCCAGCTGAGCATCTGCCGAGATGATGAGTGCATGCAGAAAAAGATCAGGAAAGTGGACTTTGCCACTGTGGTGCTCTTGGTGTCCTGGCAGCCAAACCCCTCATCAGTTTTATTTTAGCTGAAGGAGAGTTTTAAGACAGAGTCACCAAAGGCAGTGAGGTGTAGGAGAAGACAAGAGAGACTGAGTGAGTGATTTTCTTTGAAAATGTAGCCAGGGTGAGGAAGGCATCGTGGGGCAACTGGAAATGTAAATTAACCCTTTGATACCAAATGAGAGATGATCAGCAGAAAGACGTTGTCCTTGAAAAGGTGAAGACAAATAGTTTTGGTTTGGTAGCCAAAGAGGAAAAGAGAGCAAATTAGAGGTATGGGCAAGATCATCAAAACAATGGGATTCATAGCAACAGTCTGGAGGGATCTGTGCCCAAAATAACTGTGTATCTCAAGGTCAGATAAGAAGGTGATGTGAGGGCTCAAACAGGTAAAGAGAGGCAGGTTTTTTAAGTGTCTGGATGGAAAGGAAGTAATATCTTTGCTGGAAAAATGTGGAAGACTTTGATCTAAGCTGGATGTGAAGACCTATAAGACCTACAGAGAGGTCCAATAGAAGAGGACACCCTCCCAGACTGGGGTCCTGAGGGATGGGCAAGAGAATTACTCTTACCTAAAGGATCCAGGATGTCTCCCTGAAGGGTGGTGGTGTAACTGGTGTCTGTAGGTTGAATAACATCAGTTACGAATGTCATATTGATTAAGCGAGACTGCAGGCTGTTGTTCAGGAATTTGGTGAGGGTGGTGGTATAGGGTCAATTTTGTTTTAAATGACAGAACACTAAAGCTGGTGATGTCCTCCTGGGCAGCAGTCAGCTTGAGGCTGACTTGTAGTGCACGCATAATGCACGTGTGTATGAAGTTAATTGTTGTGAAGGCTTTCTGTCTTTGTTAACTTTCATCCTAGATATAAGAATGTGTGATAAGGTTAGATATAGACCTTGCAGTGCCCGCAATGAAAATATAGGTATTTGTGCTAGGAAACACAACTTGATTTTGAAGCCGCAATTGGATTCTTTAGTTGGGCAATACACATACAAAGCAGCGCAGACAGCAAAATATTCTTAGTATCCGCTGGCTGGCCAGCAATGCAGGGGAAGGTTCAAGCCAGTCAACGGTATCTGTCATGAAGCTGCTTTTTATTCATCTTTATTATACTAAAGTTCCATGTGGTTTTGCTATTCTATGTATATGCTGGTCTGGCAAACTTCTTACAGATCCCTAAAAAGGTGACTGTTTTTAAAATTATGTGTTGTTTCTGGTTTCTTTTTTTTTAATTTTATTTTATTTTTCAATGGCTAGAAATCAATTGATCTTTCTGTAACTGGCAAGCTGGGGTAAAGCATACTTAGAAAAAGCTATATCCCATGGAATTTTTGGCTTACTTTCTTAAACTGTGGCAGAACATCCTGATGCTATGAAATTACATGGAAAAAAAAGTCTTGGAAGAAAAGGTTGGGATTAGTAGCTTTGTTACTGAATGGATTTGATGAGTTCCTGCTTTGATAGGAACATTATGATGTTGAAAAGTAGCAAAATCTTTCGAAGAGCTCTGGCAGATTTTGAAATGAAAATTGAATGCAAAACTCTGGAACGTTTTAAAGAATAGGCACTTCATGTTTATTAAGCCCCCTCCATGACTTAACAGGTACTGAGCTTGTCTTTACAACAGAAACATCTGGCTTCTTTGCTGTCTTTATTAAATTCAGGAAAAAAATAGCACCGAGAGAAAAGGGAAGTAAAGTGAAAAAGATACATTTGTGGAGAGGGACAGTAAATAATGCAATGATTTCCCAGTAGTTGCACCCCAAATATTGTATAGAGTGAGACTGACACAAGGGAGAAGGAGAGAGCAGACATCTGGACCAGCAGTTTTTCAGATTACCAGAAATTTGTGACATGTTACTTGGAAAAGATGTAATTAAGATTTATTTTTTTTTTAATGCTCTGCTATTTTGTATTGTTTTAGCACACATGGCATTCATATAAATCAATTATAATAATAATAGTCTATGAATATAGCGTCTCATCCGCAGCCCACTGAAATCTATGGGAGGGCTTTCCATTGACTTCACTCGGCACTGAGTCAGCCTCACTGAGAGCCTTTGATCAAGCAGTAACAGCCATTAAATTCCCCCACATCCCTCTGTGTGGGAGAGGTGGCAGTTTTCATTGCACGTTTTGCTGCTGGACACAGCGAGGAAGGGTGCATGTGGGTGACTGATGCTGCAGAAACTCAAGCTTGTTGGTTGCATCTCCACCACCGCCGACCTCTCCTTGTTCCTGGTGATCAGGAGGATCATGGCAGGTTTATGTTGCTGTGCTTGACAGGTTCATTTGACTGCTGGAAAGCTAAGAGTCATGAAAGTCTTGGTAGGTAGGTCATGCAACACAAAGGAGTGGGAGATACTGGAATATCTACTGAAGCCTGCTGCTTTGCAGGAGCCCAGCAGACAATGCAGGCAGTTAAAAAGGACCCACTAGTGGCCAATACTCTGAGTTGTGGTACCCATGTTAGCACCAGGAAGGTCTGACTGCCAGAAATGGTTTTGAACCAACACACCCCGCTTCCCAATTGTGCTAAGAGTATGCACACAGCCTGCTATGGCAGCTCAGCTGACAGCCCATAATTGCTTTACTTATGAAAGCCCATTTGTTTCTGAATGTGGGACCATGTGTAAGATAAACATGGGGACTGGGAAAGCAGTGTAACAAAAGCGACATTATACGCTTGGTTTTAGCCAATAGGAAGAGCAATCAACTCATCTTCAGCTCAGCTATAGCTTTTATAACTCACTCACTTAGCTACTGTCATTTTCCCAATAAATATTTTCTGAATGTAGAACTAGGAAAAGAGTCTATTGTTTAAATCAAACAATTCTACACCACATTAAACACAGTGGTTTTCTCATTATCTGTTGATGAAAAGAAAAAGATGTCTCACTAAGAAAAATAGTATTACATTAAAATAAGAAATGATGGTAAAGGAATAAATCACATTTGCTATGTAACAATATAGCAGAAAAGAGTCCTCACTTCCCAGTGCTTCTCCATCACTAGTGAAATCCAAACTGCTTGGGATTACTTTTAAGCATATGCATTTGTAAGTAAAGAGAGTAGGAATAATTAATTTGATTTTGAGCAATTGTCTTCCAAATAAATTCCATTCCACAGCACTGGTACTGGTTATTTGGTAAAAGAGAAAAGAAAAAAAGAGACAGACCCTGCTCAGGCTATGGGACTTTGGATTCATTTTCTAAAGGGTAAAGTTATTTTGTTCACTGTATCTTGAGCTTGGAACAAACAAACCCAGACATGTTTAATGTAAAAGATATTGCGCTAGTATGCTATTGATATGCCAGAAAAGCCCTAATCCAATGCCTGTTAACATTGGTTAGTGAGATGTTGTTGACTCCAGTGGGCTTTGGAGCAGACCCAGAGACATTTTCATGTACTAGCTAATAATCCTACTGCAGGGTGGAACCTGATTCCTGGCATTCGGCAGGAATTTCCTCATTTATATTAGGCTTTGAATCAGAGCGATGTGGTGATACACTGTTTTATTCATCTCATCCTATGTTAACAATCTCAGGATTTGGTGTCTCATAAGTTAGGCTCACTTTTTTTTATCAGGGGACAACACGGACACATTCGGAGGGCAGTTCAGTTCAGCTGTCTCAGACTGCTGGCTCTGGCCATCTTTCTCTGGATGCTCCTGTCTCTCTTGGCTCAGTATGATGGAAAGAGCCAAACTGGAGAGATGAGGCAGCTAACTATCAGATAGCTGAAATCAGATAAAGTCAGTCCCACCTCTGTTGATCCCTGTGCACCTAACTTAGGGTATTCTTAGTGCATGAAAGACTCAGCTGAATTACTTGGCACTTGAAGGTCATTGAGAATATCATAGAGAATCAAAATAAGAACTTTAATTTGAATAATCTGAAGCGTAATAGAAAAAAAAAATGAATGCAATACTTTCTCTTTTCATCCAAAAAGCAATTAGTCCCAAACGCCTAAGAAGGGAGACGGGACATGGACAAATCTTCAGCATTTACAAACAGTGTGAAAATACTGCCATCCTGAGAATTACTTTGATTAGCATCAGTATCGAGTTCTGAAATGAGATCAGGACTCACTGTAGAGGATACAATATATGTACATGGTAAGAGATGTCCTCTAAAGAGCATGGAGACTGCTAAATAAAGAGCTAGTATTAGGAGAAACCAAGGTTAGTGACTTGCAAAAGTTTGCTCTGTTAGTCCGTGGGAGAGCCCAGACCAGGCCCCTGCACTCCTTTCTCCTTGTTTGCTGCTCTGTTCTCTCACTTACAGGACTAATCAAGAATAGAGATTTCAATCCTAAATAAAATTATTACCTGAAATCATTACGCAGCCTTGAGGAGGAATTTTGACTTGTGTTTGCAGTAGACACTTACTTGTGCAGCCCTTGAGGAATAACGCATTCTGTTACTCTTTCTTGTCTCTTGAAATCACTTGAGTTGGTTTTGCCAGCATGTGTGACTTCTCCCTGGCCTAGAGCCATCACCGCATGGGCTATGTGCTTGTCTTGTCTCACCAGCTAATCAAGCTCAGGCATGATCAGTCTTTGCGTGGGGGATTGCCAGGGAAAATCCAGGATGCCAGAGGAACGAATGGTGAGGTTTGTGAGGCGGGTTTTCTCCCTCTGAGTCAGTGCTGAGCCACTGAGTCAGCCCGGTTTTCAGGGCTGGCACGTTCCCTCTGCGATCATGAGTAATCTGCTGGTTTTGGTTTAATATCAAAAGGATGCAGTGAATTAAAAACAAAACAAAACAAAAAAAAAAAAAACCAAAACCAAAAGCCAAAGTGTTTCAGACCTTTGCCTTAAATGAATGCTTATTTTACTGATACTTATCTTAGATGAGCAAGGGAAGCCATCATGAAATACAGTGAAATATATATGCTGGGGTGAAGGTTGGTAAAGGTCTGCTCAGTTTCCTTGCTCCAAGCCCTAGGAATATTCAGGGAAAGCAAGACTGGATTAAAAAAATAGTGAAGAGAATTGCCTTTTCCATGTAAGATATCAGTCATTAAGCAGTAGAGCCCATTGCTGTAGGAGGGTACCTGGGACATGAAATTAGCTAGGTTGAAAGGGGGTTGAAGACAAGATCCATGTGGCCATACCAAGCTCCACCCAAGGGCTGTCACACTGCAGTGCTGCTCAGAGCCATCTGCATTTGTGGCCAAGATATTCAAAAGCCATGAGCATGTTTTTTGGAGAGGGGTAAGGGATGTGGGCTGGTTTAGACTGCTGAAAAGGAGGTACAAGGGTGATTGAATAGACTCCTACAGCTATTTGAAGGGCAGTTACAAAGATGTCAGTGTCAAAATCTAAGGAATGGCACATGATAAAACAGTGAGCAGTGAGCAATAACAAATTGCAGCTTGGGAGGTTTAAATTAGATATAAGGAAAATTTTTTTGCGAGGAGGGTAGAGCAGCAGTCCTGGTTACCCAAGCCATCATGGTATCTCTGTCCTTGGAAGCTTTCAAGACTTGGCTAGACAAAGCGTTGGCTGACCCGACCTCCTGTCAGCAATAGTCTTGCTATGAGTGGAAGGTTGGACTGAAGACTTTCAGAGATCACTTCCAACCAGCACTTCTGTGATGTTATGATATCCAGTGTGGAATTTCCTTAAAATTGTATCATTAAAAATTGAGTCTCTGGAACTTGCCAGTCTCCATTAAAATCCCTTGTCCTGATTTCCCTTCTGCTGGTGTCTTTTTTCATCTACAGTGCCAAAGCACATCATACCCCCTCGCAGAGTATGTCAGCCAGTGCACCTACATGAAGAGTATCCTCTGTGCTTGCTGAAAAAGATTTGCAAAAGAAAAAGCATGGGTTTACTTTCTGTGGTACTTACACCACCTTCCGCAAGTCCATTTGTCTGGCCAATAGCCTGAAAGAGCTTTGTTCGACCCTAGTTTGCATTGCTTATGCCAGCTTTATTTCTAATGAAGTTTTGAAGTACTTCCTGGATTTATATTTGAGTCTTTGATTACCAGCTTCATCCCAAGGAAAGAGAATTCCAGCCTTAACCAACACTTGAAAAACAGATTGGGTCACCTAATACCACTCTGTTATCAAGTCTTGTGGCAGGAGAGACCCACACCCTCTTCAGTGAAATTATGAGAAAGGAAGGATGATTTGAGGCTGTGCAGTTCTGGCTGCCGTCTCTCATTGCTATTGCTATGGAGATGCAGCCACAGTAGGCCCCCATCCGAAGCTGAGCCAGACATATTTTACATAAAAAGAAGATATTTCGAAGTGTTTAGGCAGATAAGTGAAAAGCAAGTGGCTATCTACTCCTTTTATTTTTTGTCACTGGCTATTTGCTTTCTGGGCTGGAATAATTTATTGTTCCTTTTCTGTCCAATAGGAGAGATAAATGAGGGTGAATTCTTCAATGAGCAAAACATACATTTGGAAACATCATTTTAGTATCAAAATGAGATTTCCATAAGACCTTGCTGAATGAAGCTGTAGCAGTATGTCTTGATCCCTCACTAGGAAAGGAAAAGCAGCCAGAAATTTCAGGACTAAATCATCTTGTAGTTTGTCATCTTCTTTCTTTGTTATTTTTTTTATTTATAGAAAAAGTGAATTTATTGAGCGTGGAAAAATACCAGATTGACAGCTCTGGAAAATAAAAGCCTCTCTTAATCCAGAGTGCAGAAGTGGCACAGTCAGGATTAATGCAAAATACCTCACTGAGATCCAAAGAAATCATTGCAAGTCATTTGGCAGAGGACAGGCACTCTGCCCCGGTACTTATCCAAGGGTGTTTCAGAGGGCACAAGTGCCGGCCAGTGCTGAAGTGATTAAAAGTCAGTTGTGCCTTTGCGTTTCTCTGTGCCACTCCTGTTGCCAAGCCACTCTGCCAAGGGGAGTGTGGAGTAAGGGAGAAGGAAAGAAGGCCAAAATGGGGAGGTTTATGCTCATTAAGAAGTCATTTAAGTCACTGAACAGGCTGTCAGCAATTCACTGCGACAGAAATGGATGAGGATCCAGAGTGAAACTGTCTTGAGAGGATTGGCATAATTTCTGGTTTCTGTGGAGACGATCCTGCCTTGAGCAGGAGAAAGCTGAGTTTTGACCTGAAAGCCTGAGAGCTTGGAAATCTCCTCTTCCAGGCTCTGGGGCTCAACACCTCTCCAGTTAAGAGCTGGTTAGCACTGATTTACGGAGATGCGGGGGTTTACTGTCCAGTAGCAAGGCACCATAGCCTCACGCATGAGTATAGCGTGAGTATAAAGATGAGACTTGGCATACACCCACAAAGCAAGGAAGTTTATGCCTGACTTGAAGTGTGGGAATTAATGCATTCTGCAGACGCCACCTGCCCTTGATACTGCCTGTATGCTGGAGTGTGCCATTGCTTTGGGTCTGGCATGAACCAGGCAATGTCTTTGCACCTGTACAGGCATGGATGTCGTGCATGGGCAGCACTACAGGGCCCCTCACCTCTGAGCCACAGGGAGACAGGGAATTAATGCTATTAAGAGCAGAGGATCCAAGCTCCTGCCCAGATTTTCCTCTTCACCTAACAACCCCGTAGCCTGCGGAGAGCTGTAGGTGGTTGTGAGTTGGATTTGGTGTATTCAGTCTTTATTTTGCAAGCTTCGGGGGCACTCTGTTGTGTGCGGGGAAAGTTGTTTGTTTTTATTTTACATTTTTCCTCTGAAGTATATGACTTTTTCATCAGGGTGAAAATCTGTCAAATGGCCATTTCAGACTGCCTAGAAATTATGAGGCTCTGGAATCTATTAAAGCATAAATGTCAAAAAAAAAAAATTACTGCAGAGTTTGTCTGGCCTTTCTTGTTTTACTCCTTGATGTTAACTTTCCTTGTTTGCTGATGTGTGCTTTTTGTGCAGGGGTTAAAGAAAAAAAAGTCTTCTTAAAAAAGATGCTACAGTTATTAACTATTTTTGCATGATTGCAATCTGCAGGCTTGGTATGTGTGTATGTGTATGTATGGTTTTCCATCAAGATAAACCTGCTTGAAAACTGTTGTGGCTAAAAAAAAAAAGGAGAGAGAGACTGGATGCCAGAAACCCAGAACTAAACAATTCTCTTTATTTCCCTGTGAATATTTTTGAATTATACTTGTAATGCACCATAACAACAAACAACATGTTTTCTTAAGTGTAAGTAAATTTGTTATTGAGGAAGTCTGTGCCAAAGCTATTTTTAAGCAAGCAGATGTCAAGGGCCTAAACAAAACCTGAAGTGTGCGTAGGCCTTGTGAATTGCATTTGCATTCAGAGACAGACTGAAGACAGAGAAGTTGTTAAATGTTACTAGATTGTCTGCAAAAAGATGCCATTTAGGTGACTGTGTGGTATGAGATTGATAATGGCATATGTACCAGCCCTTTCCAAAGCTCAACATATAATCCTTGATTTTCTTTTAAAGCACTTTGTGCCAGCAATATACAATTGAAATAAAATTCAAAGAAGGGTCAGATCCTCTGTTGGTTGGCAAAACTCACCAGCTTTCTTTCTGCTAGCCCTGAGGACACTGGATGGAGACTTGGTCCAGAGTAGGTGCCATCAATGGCTGAGGGATGTTCCAAATAGAAGAAGATGAGTGGTACCAGGAGCAAGTGCAGAGAGGTGGTGTGTATTCCTTCTTTCGAGATGCTGGAAATCACTTCCGTCTATAGGAGTCATCAGGAGTTACTGGTGTATGCAATACTGGAAAAGCAATCTGAACAGGCAAAATAAAAGACGTCCCAGAGTTTGACTGCATTGTGAACTTATCTTTCTCCAGTTTCTTTCTGCATAGATGTGTTTAGTTTATTACATATTTCAATATAGCACTGGGAAAAGGTGTGGGACAGTCTAGAGGTTCCAAGGATTTAAGAACTGGAAACCTACAATTAATTTTGGTTAAGGAGTTGCAATGGATTTAGATGTTTTAAGCAGCAAAGAATGAGCTAAGGGTCTTGTGTTGTTCTGTGGGGCTGGAGTAAGTCCAGGCACAGTTTGCTGCTGGGAACGAAGTTATGACAATACCATGGCTGGAAGGACGGGATGGCTTCTCAGTTCGGTTTAGCAAAGCCTAGGGGCCTGATGCACATTTACACGAGTGCTCCCTTGCACTGTGGCTGAGGTGTTGATTATTGTCAGCAGGCTGTGATGCCATAAGTGAAAATCAGACGTGTTTTACAGGGAACACTAGGAAGGTTGGCAGGAGAGCCTTTTTCCATGTTTGCAAATAATGTGATGTGAATTTCAGCAGCTTTGTGGCTGTTGAACAGGGCCGCAGAGAGTCTGTTAGGGCACATGTGTTTCCAAACTTTACCAATGCCGAAATACCTCCCAGTAGCTGCGTACCAAAGAATAAGGCATTAATTTTCCTGAGCACATGCTGTAGCACTGAACTGCACCAGAAAGAAACTTTACAGAGTTCAGTTTGATCGGTGTAAGTCTGCGCAAGGGATCACTAAAACCCAGTAAAATAATATCGCAGTCCTTAGAAAGTGAGCTTCGTGAGACTGCAGCGATACCACATCCCAGTCATCCCCTTGATCGTCCTCGGTAGGGCATCCATCACTAGAAAACACGTCTTGTCTAAAACATTGTCCAGAACTTGTTACATGTTTTATTATTACCTCACCAATTATGTCATAGGATACGCTTAATAAAATACTTTGGGGAAAAAATTTAGCAATTTTAATATATGTGCAACACCTTCATTGTACTATGTCTCTTGCTAGTTTGTGATCCACTGGCATTTGGTGTAATTAGTATTAGCAATAAAAGCCTTCAAGGCCATGCAGCTGAACCCAGAGACTGGCTACAGATATGCATGAGAGGGTAAAAAAAAAAGTTTTTTTCATTTACCTTAGCTTTATGGCTGTTAAACAGATGCTGAGATTCTCCAAGCATCTCTGAGTCTAATTAGCTGCGCAAACAGGCGTGATGGCAGATATAATGCTTGATTTCAGAAATGGTGTTTTTCTTTCTTGGAAATTCTTTATATTTAAAATATATAACAATTTTTTCTGGGTTCTTGGAAGTTTTGGAGAAAGTTAGTATTAGTCCTGATTTTAGAACTAGAATTTGATCTTTGTAGTACTGCTTCCCATGAGTTGAATTAGCTGGAACTAAGGCAAATAATTTCTTGTTGGATTGCTCCCAGCACTGAAAATCAAATAGTTTTGGGGTGAACTCCAAAGGAAAACTTTTTGTCATATCCTGGGTGAAATTAACCAAGAATAGCTTTAATTCAAACATGATTTTTGGAACGCAAGATTTTCCTTGACTTCTGACAAAAACAATTGTAAAGTATTTTGAAAACTCAAGGTATTATTGTGTCAGTCTGAGAAAAAAAAAGTATAATAATTTATTCTGAAACCTTTGTAGTAAAATGTTTTAAATAATTTTACTTTTTCCATTGAAACACTTCAGTGAATAGTCTAAATTTATTTAATTTTTTTAAGTTAATAATTTAAATGAAGGTCGTTTAAATAGATCCATACAACATATGCCATGTTCACAGTTTCTCAAATTTCTAGGCAGCAGACAGAGAAGCATGAAATTGTTTCTTATTTACTAGAAAGTATATAAAAGCTTAGATCAAGAGATTGCATTTGTGAAAACTCCTTGCAACATGTTACTTGTAATTTTTCCTTAGAATGACAAAATTCATTGAGTAGATTTGGGCAGGAGATGACATAAAATAGACTTTAATAAAATCCATGTACCTCTGAATAGCTCAGAGACTATGAAGTGGAAAGCAGCCATAGTATCTATACATTGTGCACCCTCATTGCAGCTCAGGTAGTGCAAGCTGGGGTCTTTCCCCTCATACAAGTGATCAAAGGAAAGGCATAAATTAGCTGAAGATATGACTGCCAGACCCAATGCAGAAGGAAATGTTCCTGAGATATTCTGCCATCTGAATCTGTGTGGAAAGGGACCTGAGTTTCTTCTCACAAGCTCTCAGCAGGAGTTAGCAAGAAGATGACAAATCCATGGTATGGTTGGAAGGGACAACTTCAGCCTCTGCGAGGCCAAACAGTGCAAATTTTATGGGTGATTATAGGGCTGTGCAGGCTACAACCAGGTCCAGGGCCTCTGAATGAAGGAGGATGACACACTGGAGAAGGCAGTCCAGGAGAACATAATGATAGTAGCAGTCTTAGACCTGGGTTTGTGAGAGGAAACAAGAAGATTACCTCACAAAATAAATATTACTTAAGCTATTCACTTAAGGAAGGAAAGTTAATGCCTAGACATCATGCCTAAATGTAAGAGATTTATCCTTCTCTTTTGCCAGAGGTTCTGCATTACTGCATTAGGTTCTCCTGCAGGACTACATTGCCATCTGGTTCAACCTATTGTTCTAAGGACTTCTAAGACTACGTTTAAGTATCTAACCAACATTCTGTATGCTGTTATGCATACAATTATTTACATGGTTACACCCATGCACACACTGTTTATTGAGAAGCACTGAGGTTTATGATATGTAAACAATGCCCTGTAGGCTGTAGTAAGTGCTCACAAGACTTCCAACCCAAGGCACAGTAGTTCCCCTTATAAACGAAATCTCTAGTCAATTTATGTTTTATTACACCCTTGAAGAATGCATTTTCCTCTCCAAATCTGATTCACTTTCATTTACTGTCTGTTGAAACATCTCTTTTTTATAATTCAGAGGGACTTGCAAGACCCGTGGCCAGTAGAAGGACTTTAATGAAATCCATCTTGGGTAGAGAGAGAGAGGCTGCTGCTATAGTCTTTATCCCAGTATACAATGGTAGGGGCAAGAGTGAGTACGACTGGAGGTCTGTACCCGAAACAAGCCACCATGGTTGCTGCAGGCCCGTGTGTGGGAGGATGGGCTTGATAGAGATGTGCTTGTCTGGAGCACTGAAAGGCGCTGAGAGGCTCTCTTGTGTGCTGGTGGAAATTGCACTGAGTCTCAAGATGAATCTCATCACTGTGGCAGGATCAGTGCTTTGCTGTCTTTGTTAATAAATGTTAAAACCAGGGAAGTCTGGAGTACTGAAGTCTCCCCAGGAGAACTGCAGATGTTCATAGTCAATGAAGATGGTACAAAAGCCCATGAAACCCAAGTGAGACGGAGAAACGGGTGGTGCCGGGACAGTGTCGTGCAGGTAGCTTGGCTGCTGATGGAGCCACATTTTCTCCTCACACACATCAGTGACTGTAATAAATCCCCAACCCGTCTTCCACCTGAGAGGTCCTGGCCATACATAAAAATGCACAACGAAAAAAATATCTATTTGATTAATTTTCCTTGGGCCTTGTTCTGTGGGCTTTACTCCTTATGAGCAGGATTCACTTGTGCAGTGAGTTTGCAGGTGAGGATGTTCAGCACCTCCCTAAGCTGAGACTTTAGCCTGGTCTTTCCTCTCCTGACATATGAGTGCTTGCAGCTACCCATAATTGCACTTCAATTATTTGCAGTTTAACTGGAGTCAAGGAGTTGCTACTCTACAAGACAAAGTGGATCCTGGTTGGTATTTGGATCCTGGCTGGGGACATAGTTGCTTATAGTGGATTTATCCCTCCAGGTAGAGTCACTGGGGTGGCCCTTTGGAGGTCTGGACAATGCGTGTCCATACCCAGTGCATCCTTTAGGCGTTCAGACAGACTTTCCTTTCAGCTTGAAATTGGTGGTATATGAACACATCTAGAGCCAGGGTATGTGAACATTGTCTACAGCCAGGATGGGAGTGCACTAATGATCTGTGTGTGCACGTGTGTGAACGCAGGCTGGAAAAGCCTTGCTCCATCCACAGATGGCTATGAGGGGAGTAACCACAACACTGCAGAGAACCTCTTAACGCTGTGGGTTAGGGCTTTACAAGCAAAAGAAAACCCCAATGAAAACAAACAGCCCCCGGACTAATGATCTGCTGCTCATGTTTTGTGAATGGGGATGTGGAACAAGGATGCTGGAGAAAGGCAGAGTGGATATGGAGCTGTTTAGCATGCTCAGTAGCTGGGGATCTTTTTCCTATCATGGCTCAGTCTAGCACTACCTCGGGTTTCAACGGCTGGTTAGCCACATCCATTCCAGGGTTTATTTTATTATATTTTATTTTTATTGTTATTGTTGTTTTGTAACCAGGAGGGCTGCAGTGGTTTCCAGCATGCTACATCTCTGCAGACCTTGTGAGCCTCTCCTGTGTGAAGTGGGAAGGAAGGAGAAAGACACGTTTGAAACAAAAACAAAATAGGGAAAAAAAGAGTGCTGGTATTTGCTGAGGAATGCTCCCCACAATGCTGAAGTTGCATAAGTGCAGTCTTTGTTTCAATCAAAAATCTGCTTTTTGGGTTGAAACAAGGCCACCACTAACAAGGCCAGGAAAGAAATTTCCTAATGGTTCGAAGTGAATTTAGGATTTTGATGGAGCATTTGATTCTGGGTATGGTTCATATAGCTGAAGAAACAGAAATACAGTCCCTCCAGATCAGCCAATACATACAAAAATGCCACAGCTGAGATGCAGCCCAGGCACCCTCGCCACATGGCTAAGGGATTTGAAGGGGAACCCTATTCCTGTATGAGCAGGGGAAATGATGAAGTGACAGATAAGGGAACTCAAAGGGAACAACACAAGGTATTTTGCAGCATTTGGGATGAATTTTATGGTGAGATGGATTGATTACAGGCACTGTTATTGGGCCACAGAAATCCTCAATGGCAATGAATCAGCCCAGGCTGAATTTGGCTTAGACAGTGCATTATATAATCCTCTGAAGTTTGCATAGAGTGTGTTTTCTTATCTGAGGTTTTTCCCCCTTTAACTCCTTCATTTCCTTGGTCAGTTCCTGAAACATTCCCTTTTTCCTCTTGTAACATTCATCACCATGAGAACTAGTTTGGGAGCAACGGGCAGCCTGTACCAGTGAGTGTGATGGTTTTTCTGCTGTATTTCTGTGTCTCAGAGCACCCCTATGAGGTTCCAGGAGAGAAGCGGGTGAAACTGTTTGCCACCAAAAACAGGTGCTATGTTGCGCACATTCATTATTCAGCCTCACATCTTCTCTAGCCCTGGGCCCATCCTGTACCCACCCTGCCCTTTGAGCAAACCGTGTCTCTCATTAATCCAGAGCTGCCTCTCAGAAATGGGTGTGTTTGCCACTACCACAGTGTTCATAAGAACTGGGTCAGATCCCACACAGCCATCAGACAGGAGCTGGTGGTAAATTTTCAGCATGTAAGTGCAGTGATCTTTTCCCACGTGTTTCTGGCCAGTTTGGGGCAGACAGGCATTTTGAGAACTTCTTGAGTTGGAGGCTACATCTGCAACAGATAGGCCAGACCACTCCCAATAATAATAAAAAATATTAGACAACTTCATCCTGAAGTGTCTCTGAGTAGCCCAGGTTGGCTTTCCCAGCAGCTGCTAGTCAAATTACACCACCTGAAAGCAATGAAGCCCAAAAAGAAAGAATGGAGAGAGAGCAGAAAACCACTATCCATCGCTTTCAGAAACAACTCACCTTTTCTTCCTGTAGCAATAGTTCTTTCTGTCCCAGGTAACTGAATTTGACACATTTTAACCATGCTAACCTTTGGCTTTCAACACATCTCCCATATTGTGGTCAGTTATTTTTTAGCAAGGCAAATACCATCTGCAGATACACTAGTGAAAATAAAATCACATGGGCCATCAGTTCCTGTGCTTCAGGCACGAGCTCGTAATGGTTGAGGTCAGGAAGAAATCACACCTGTCATAGCAGATTGAGGCTTTGACACCTTCTCCTGTAGCATCTGGAAGCAGCAACTGCTGGAAGCAGGGTAACAACCCTGCAGGGCCAAATCCTGCTATGATCAAGAGCAGGTCATTATAAGGCTTTTCCGCTACAGAGTATTGTTGTGCTTACCACTTTGTTTTCCTCCCTTGTGACACTAAGCCTACGTGATTGGCACTGATTACTTTTCATTCTTTGCTGTGCAGGCAGTTGTAGCAAGAGTAGGTCACACAAGAAATGTACGGCAGAGACAGAAATAAAAACCCAGCTGCCTTACCCCGGTCATAGGCAAAACAGCCAAACCCAGCTTTCTGTGTCACAAAAAAAAAAAAAAAGCCATTTTAATGAGAGCAGCCCAGAGGGGTTTGCATGGGTGGCAGATGAATGATTCAATGTGTATTCCAGTGCACAGATTTCCTGGACCATGAAGCCAAAAAGTGAGGATTCCCTATTGCTTGTGCTTTCTTCTGTGAAGCTTTGTGCAAATTTCTGCCTCAGTTTCCCCACCTAATATAGAGCGTGATGGTCTTTCCCTTCTTTTGCTCAGTGATTTGAGATCTCTAGTTCAAAACTACTGAAGCTTGTTACACTGGTACTTTCCTTAGGGGTGGCATATTGTGATTTGCTTGGTTTATTGCAAGGAAGGAAACATGCCTCTTCCTCTCCCAGCATCATGTCCTGACAGGTTGTGCCATGGCCAGGAGGAGCATCATTGCACCATCAGCCATGCCAGAGGCTTCTCCTTGGACAAAGCCAGGTGGACTCATAAGGTTCTGCCTGCCTCTAATGACTGCCCTTGGATGACATTGGCAGATTTCCTTCCCTTAATCATGTAGAAAGCACTTGATAGTCTGCATTACAGTTTTATAAGAACACAAGCTTGCAGGGAATTTTATTGATGAAATAAATGTCTTTCAAGGAACGCCAAGACTCTAGGACATTTGAGATTTGGGGTTTGAGTGTGTATATATTTATTTGTATATGTTTATATGGTTCTCTGTTTCCACATGCCTCCCTCTGTGGAATAGTAATGATCCTGCCGAGTCCCTGCTCTCATGACCACCATGAAATGTTGATACATTAAATTGCCTGAGCAAGATGCTGATGCCCTCCATCTTCTCTGGGGAGAGAATACAAGGAACCTGAACTTAATGGGACAGCCAGCTGGTGTGCTGGTGTGAAGCCATTGCTTCCCCAAGGAGTGAAGGTTACAGGCCTAATGAGCATCCAGCAGCAAAAAGTGGATCTAAGAGTTTCTGGGTGGTAATATTAACACTTTGGTAATGGCTTAGAGGAAAGCCCTAAGTCCTCTTGGACCTGGCTTCTGCCTGCTCGGGAAACCGTGAGGCTCAGATGAACATTGTTCCAGCTGGAACGGAGCCTCTGAAATGCTCCGTCTTGGGAAGGGGGAGGGGCAAAGGAGAGAAGTGAACACAGACAACAGGGAAGGCAAGATGGAAATTTCAGAAGACTTGAAGAGAGTCATGAACCTCCTTTGCTCTCTGGATGCTGCTGAGCCACCCCTTTCACATTGATCTATTCTCAAGAGGAAATGGGAGGGAATCCAAAGTCGAGCTTGTGTCTTCACAAAGGTTCCCAAAGGGCATCTCTTCACATACAGACACAAAGACACACATGCACATTTCCAGATCCCTGTCTTGCACACTTCACATGCTCAGGAATATCTTGCAGGGCCATCCTGTCAGTATTTCCAACAAAGACGGTTAATATTCCTACACTTGCCAAGCAGTGTGTGGATGGATATAGCTAGGAGAACACAGTTTTTGTTTAAACAGCAAAACAAGCAAATAGGTTCCCCATTCCTTCCCTCCTCCTGTCTGCAATTCAAGTGGACTCCTAGTCCAGGGGTATTATTCCTGGCTGAGAGGGAAAGTTTATATGAGTCCCTTGTTACTGCTCTTGGCAGCTCATCACACTATTCCTGTAATACTGCAGTGCAGGTCTGGCCAGGGAGCAAAGCGCAAAAGATGGGAATTTGGGAGAACCAAGAAATGCTTCAGGTCAGGAGCAATATACCATGAGGGGAAATGGAGCTGTGGAGGTGGAGTGAACAGATGGGCTCCTTCAGGCCTCCATCCACTTCACGCCCTGAGCTAGGGAAAGAAGCACAGAGCAAGGAGAAGACAGCAATCACCTCTTGGAGTGTTTTGCCCAGATAAACCGTTTTCTGAGTATATCCATTTCCAAATATTAAAGTCCCTGAAAAAAAAAAAAGACAGGAGGCAAATTTTTGCCATTTGTACAAGACTCAAAGTACTAGGCTTTAGGTGCAGCCAAGGAGAGTCAGGTTTGACCTTGGCAAGGTCTTGCCTAGCAGGAGAGGGGGGAGAGATTGGGTAAGATGTCGAGCTTCCGCCGCAGGAGATTTTTCAAGGGAGATTAGACATGCATCTTTCAAGAACTGGCTTATTTTCTGCAATTCCATATTAGACCTAAAGATATCTCTGCATTACAGATCTCAGGAGACTAAACTGTAGGCTTCTGGCAGACATCATGGTGGTGGTTCCCACAACAACAGAAGACTGCTTAGGTGATACACACCTAGATAACCCTAACAAACCATTCTCCGCCATCCGAGGCGATTTGACTGGGGTGAGGTAGAGGGACGTCATTGCATCTGAACACAGACTGTGCATACCAGTCAGGCATTAGTTTTCTCTACCCAATCTATATCCACTGATCTAGGCTGCTCAAGCTCTCCTCTTCCACTGTTACAGCCTCTGGTGCTTCTACAGAAGGTCTAGAGCAAAAATAACCTCTAGATAAGCATGTGCCTGTGTATGGGGGAGGAGATCATTCCTGGTCCTGAAGACATCTGAGTCCTGAAACAGAAGAGTCTGTTATATCCATTCCCTGCAAGCAGGGCCAGGATTAAGACAGAGTATGTCAGAGTGAGTCCAAATAACCCCATTCTCAGACAGCCCCATTGAAAGATGAGAAGGAAAACACAGACAGTCATTCCAGTTGCAAGAGGGGCCATGATGATCATCCAGCCTGATGCACTGAAGCTGGTTTAAAATGTGCTTTCTCAAGAAGATATCTGCTCCCTGGATTTATTTTTTGATGTTAAATACACAAGTCAGTAACTCCCTGGCCATTAAGATAGCTGCATGTTTCATAAAGAGTGGAGACTTGAGACATTTTCTCCCAAAGTGTTAGCCTGTATAGTCCATGAGTCATACTGTCTTTAACTGGCATAACCCAAAATCACTCCTGTGATTGCACCTGTGAAGGATCTGGCCCTGGCTTTGGTGCCTGTCATATGCACATCGAGTTTCTGCTATGAATAACACAAATGGGAACTGGATTCTGCAACTCGAGGCAATCACTGAATTTTGAAAGTGTTGCCAGCAAAGGTCTTAAAGCTTCAGCTCTCTACCACCCAAACCTCTATTCTGTGTCTTTGGGAAGGATGCCTGACATCCTGTAAGGGAGGTTTGCCTGGGAATAATCCTGTGAACTTGTGTGGCTTTCATGGTAATTAATTTTAATACAAGCACCCCTGTGTATTTGCAGAGCTGTAAAAATATGGTCAGATCAAAAGCGTTAGATTTTGCCTTTGGATGAATGCTGAAGCCAGCACTTTAGGGAAAAAATGAATGTTGGGTGTACTCTGTGCAATCTTTGCTCCTTGTATAAGACACATCATGAATATTGAGTGGTAAAAGGAAAGGCTTCCCTCCTCCAAATTTCACTCCAATGTAAATGGAGCGATTTCATTTCTCATGAACCAAGGATGGGGCATGAAGGGTTAATACGTCCTTCCTTCCTTCCTTCCTCTCCCCCCCCCCCCCACCATTAGCACAGCCTATGGTGCTACCAGGCGTGGGACACGCAATGCAATAGCAGCTAGATTAGGTCATGCTTGCATTTATTTCATTTTCTGAAATTATGTTTGTTTTCCCCGCTCCTTGCTAAGGCTGCAGTTTGTGCTGGACCCCAGGACCTGCTCAGGTTAATGTGCACATTGGGAAGGCAACAGTGAGCAGGGCTGGGTTTGAAGCTCTGGAGAACAACCTGCCCCTCGCAACCTGCTGACTTGTGACTTGCGAAGTGGCAAAACCAGGACTTGCTGAGTCATGGCATGGCAGCTCAGCAGTTCTGGGAGTGATGACTTAGCAGTTTACAGGGTTGAGTCCCAGCAGTTCTTGAAGTCCTGATCCATGTAGGCCTAATCCTTGGAGGCATTCAGTTCCTGCTGTGAGTGACCACATCCTCCTTTCCCACTGGTTTACCTCCTTTCCCATGGTTCACCTTGGGGCAGGATTGTGGGAATACAGGACTGGCAGAGATCGCCTCCATCACTGCATCCAGGCTCCTGCTTTCTTTAGCAAGCAGACTAATTATTTTTTAATAATTGCCATTAAAGGTGTTATTATCATTTAAACATGTATGATACATAATTTTGCAATTAGGGTAATAATGACACTAATAACAGACACTATAACACTACTTTCTCCCCTCCCACACCCGGGCAAAAGAAATGAGGCAGGTCCCAGATGAAAGAGGAGGGAAAGAACAAATCTGGCTCTCTCCCCTTTCCTCTGCAAAGTCCTGTGTTGCAGACACCTCAGGCTGAGCTTGGATTTTCAACCCTAAATCCTGTTAAGCCCCTGATCCCTCTAGCAGGGAGCAGCAATGACGCTGTATCCCAGGGCAGCGGAGTGACGGCTGGGAGCTCCAGGCCTGGGGTATTAAATCAAAGCTTTCTTGCTGGGTTTAGGTAATCCAAATGGGCACCGTTCCCTTTTGTTCACCAACAGGCCTGAGGGAGCCAATGCTCAGTTATTGTACTGGACTGGGAGTACAAGAAGATTTTTAAAAGGACTAATAATAGCCAGCCATATTAATAATACATCTGGAGAGTATGTCATAAATTACAGGACCAAATACCTTTGGAGTGGGGCTCTTCCCCATGTGAAAATTTCTCTGTTTCCTTTCTTCATCAGAGGATAGTTTATGCATTTGAAATAAAAAATAAAGTACTTCATGCTAGGAGAGAGGAGTGCAGAAACCGCAAGCATCCCAGGTACTATCCTTCCTTTTACTGCAGCAATGGGTGGTCAACTGTTAAAACCTCAAATCTCACTTTTGGCTGGTAGGAGGACTTGAAGCCATCCCTGTAGAAAGCCACATCCATGACTGCCACCCCCCACTTAGGAGTTTTTTTTAGGGCATTTCCAAATGAAGAACCAAATCCTGCATTACTGGAGCTCCATAAGGAGCCGGGGGCATTGTGCCTAGATGGACTATTGGTCCTACATATGGTGGTGGGCTCCACCTCCCAGATGAAGCTTGTTTCAGCAGCCACCTCACACATGCCCGTTTACATTCAGGCCACTTGGGGAGGACAGATGATGTTAGGCTGACTTTAGGAATGTCTGAAGCTAATGCTCCAGGAAGTTTAGTTGTTCCAAAGATGAGCCTTAGACCCAGGGAGAGATCTAACCTCAATGTTGATAGGGAGTGAGGTGGGGTTGACATGTCAGGCTCCTTTGCACTGCTAGCCAGGCTTCTTCTCTTGCGAAAATTTCTTGGGAACTGTGATGGAGTATCTGATGGAAGACTGGCATATTCCGTGTCTCCAGAAATCTTTCCATCCTACAAGAGACCCATAGCCAACACCAATTCCCGGCTCCTGATGGATCACTGGGTGGGAAGGATGTCTGTCCAGACAGCTATACTGCACGTGGGTGTATTTGATGTGCTGCCACCAACTGCCTTCTGATCAGAAGCCAGCTGGGGATCTATAGGGTAATTTTGGCTTTATTTTCTAAGGCATCATTAACAACAAGTCTGGCTTTTGCTAGAGGTGGACGTTGCCTCCAGCTGGACGTGGGAGAAAGCAAAAATGCAGGTAACGATAGTGACAAGACAGAAGTTATTTCAGGACAGACTTCCCTTGGAGCAACTTGTCTCTCTGAAGCATGTGGTTATTGGAGGAGAGAGCTGCTTGTCAGCTACCAGTGCAGGAAAGGCTTGAGCTTGAGTCTCGGTTGGGCTGCAGCCAGGCTGGCTGGAGAGGATCCATGTATACGGCAAAGGTGGAAAACCACTCAATGTCACAGCAGAGTTCAGCTTGGAAGGTATCTCCAGAGGTCTCTAGTCCAATCCGTCAGTGAAAGCAGGGCCAGCTTTGAAGTTACAACCCCTCTACGTGCTCGCATGACCATCTGAGTCCATCTCAGTCCAAGTAAGCCGTATTATCTTTCAAGTAGTGGATGTGAGCTAGCTCTGCGCATTTGGAGAACAATAGGTTTGGGAGTGCTCTAAGGCACAGCTGAGCTGGCCAGTCCCAGCACCATCTCCAGCAGTGTGGCTGTGCATCTGCGAGGAGGTCATCTCCGGGCTGGAGCAGCTGCAGCTGGAAGGGAGTAAGTGAGCACAGCCATAGGGACCACCCCTACCCTCCAGGGACTGGAGTTAAACCGCCAACACAGAAAGAAAATGTGGAAGGGGAAAAGAGAAGTCAAGTTAACATAGTTAACTGTTTTTGTTACACAATAAACACAGTTAACAAAAAAAGCAAAAAGTCCATGATCACTGGGAATAGGAAAAAAAACAGGTTTTGGGACTCATGGGCCAGGAATTATCCAGTAGGCGAGATCACCTCTCTGGTGTGGCATGCTTTGGCCGTGCTCTTCTCCATGAGCGCTGCCCTGATGTCCTGCTTCCCCATGCCCAGCTGCACTTCAACACACAGTTTGACGGCTTTAGTCAATGGGCTTCCAGGGAAAGAGGCACAGAAATCCCATCTTATGCTCAAATGGCTCTTTTTTTTGAGGAAGAGGCTAACAAGGTCAAACAAAGAAAACAGGAGGCGTGGGAGAGCGTTACCTGGGGCAGCACTGGGCTGGGGCTCAGCAGAAGTGGTTTCTGATGCTGGCCAGGTGTGGGCATGTCACCCTTATCTCTCATGCCTCAGTTTCCCCATCTCTAAAAGTAACCCTCAGGTGTTATTCCTGTGTGTGCTCGCTCACGCTGTGCTGGGTCCTCAGGTTTCACGGCATTCAGGACCTCTCTGCTCTCCTGCAGTTCAAACTATTGTTCGGCCCTGGGCTAATAAAGCTTGGTGTTGACTTACAGGTGGCAGTTCAGCTGTCAGATAGAGATCAGCAGCAATACAGCTGAATAAAGGCATGGACAGGAGTTTCCCTCCATGAGGAATGACTTTGGGCTAGGGAGCAGAGCTCGGGTGCAGCAGGGATGACCGATGTTCCTGCAAGTGGAGAGGAGAGGACATGTTTCTGCTGGTCAATGCTGCACTGGCTCTCTTGGGGAGGGCAGGTTTGTGCCTCCAGTGCCATTTCCAGCAGAGCCCGTGTGTTTCTTTTCCATAATGGAGACAAACCATTGCAATGCACACGTTTTGTCAAGATGTCACCATCTGATTCTCTGCTGGAAGCGCTTCCCTCATCCCTGCATGCTTCTGCTGTTGTCCCTAAACACAAGTGACACCTGGAACTATGTGGGGTGGCCGCAGTCAGAAGAGGAAGTCCCTTCTCCCTGAAATCTGATAGCATGTCATCAGGCACGCTGACAGAAAACCTTCAATATTACTGGGAAACTAGAGACGTGAGGCACAGGTCATCTACAGGGATAGAAAATGGTAATGTAGGTGGTTAGTGGGGTTTATTTATTTTTTCTTAGCCATGTACTGGTTTTCTGAAATGTATATTCTACCCTGGGAGCACTGAGCAGTGTTCACGCGAGCCCTTTCTGGTAGTTGCACTCTGAGCATCACACTAAGCAAACACAGAAATCACTGGCAGTGCTCAGTGACCCTCGCTCCGGCTTGACCTGCTGGGCTCGAGATCTCTTTGGTGAAAGTCTGCTATGTGTTAGCAAGTAACTGTTCAAACACAGATGCTGCCTGTGTCAAGGAGGCTTTTTGCTCAGAAAGTACAGACAAATATTGATCCTCTATTGAGCCTGGAGAGCAGGCTGGAGCTGCACAGTAACGTGTGATAGGAGCTGAAAGAGGTCCCATAGCACAGGAATTGAGGGTACTGAAGGGCCTGTTATTTGCTGATCAGGCAAAGCTTGACATGCGTCTAATCCCCCCGGCCAATGTGGTCACGGGGGTTTAGCTTTAACCAATTTCTAATTAAAAGTGTTTACAGATGAGCGCTTTATTTACCCAGCATTAATTATAAAGGGCTTTACTCTAGCGGGGAGCAAACGTGTTTCCTGTCTGCTGTAGCAAAACCCTTGCTGGGAGCTCACTTTCCCCAGAAGGTCCATAATAAAGTCATTATAACGACAGTCTTTGTGATGAGATCCTGAGCAGATGGGGGCAGGAGAGGTGGGAGTGTTTCCACCACACATGCGCCCGCTGTCATAGCTTTAGGAGTCCTCTATTTCCATGTTTTCTGCCTGGACGCTTGCCAGTCACCATCCAAGGTCTTCTGGGTCCAGAAGTCATTAGTTTAAACCCCTGTGTAATCACATATTAAGTTATACATGTGTAAAATGAAAGCAGGAGGATATTGGCTGGTTTAAGATGCTCTCTGTGGTTGGAAAGGGCTGGGTGTGCAGGGGAGACACGGGATCACAGCTCTGCGGGTCTGTGTGTGTCCACAATAAACAGCAGTGTGTCTCCCAGCAGCTCGAACTGAGCCAAATGCTAAGTATTTTTTCATGTTTATCTGCTTTTTTGTTTGAATAAAAACAAGCTTTTCCCTCCACGCCATGCCCATTTTGACAGGATTTCTCAGAAGGAGAAAAAACAGTTGGGAAATTTTCATTGCAGAGCAATTGTGACCTTTGGTTCTGAAAAAAAAGAGTTCATTTTAAAATATAAAGTTAAACACATTATTCCTTTTTTATTATTTTCTATATAATTTATCTATATTTCTCTACTGTTTTCCCTACACATTTTACTGTGTGCTGTAACAGCCTGTAATTCTATACACATTTGTAACAAAAAAAACTTCCAGAACTGCTGTTCTTGAGAAATTTTGGTTCCTGGGAACGCAGGCTCCAAGATGTTGACATTTCCCACACAACTTGCTGTTCTGGCAATCTTAGTGATAGCCACCACTGCGTGCAGAACTGCTGACAGGGTATGTGGGAATAAGGGATCAGGTGGTATGAGCCAGCTTCAGCCTCCTTTCTCTACAGTAATGTCCATTGATTTATTAAATAAGGAGTTTTGCTAGACTTTTTGTCCCTTTGTCAGACTTTTTGGTGCTACTCAAAATTCATTCTTTAACTTGTAAATAAATGATTTCTTTAAAATTCAGAAGAGAAACTCCAGATACTATAGTCAAGAACTGGCACACAGAAAAAAAGACTAATTCTGTGTATTGCTTGTATACATCTATAAAAAAAGCTGCCACAACATAATGCCTCAATAAAAAAATAGTTATTTATTCCCTTGTGAGCGTAGTGTAGTGATTCGTATGGCTTTTCTGTAAAGTACTGAGGAGCATTCACCTTGAGAGAGGGACATTCTGGTAAAGAAGGGTATGTGATCACGCATAGCACACACGTTTTAGGAGCAATCTGTAAATCATGTATCTTCTGCCTTGCATTTATTTCATACCCTATATATAATTTTGTTCTCACCATGATCCAGTACACAGCCTTGCAATGGTTATGTTTAAGCCCTCTCAGTCTTACAGCAAAATATCATCCTTTAATAATATGGGAAAAGAAGGGAGGGTCCAGGAGGCACCATTAAAGAACCTCATAAATCTGTGTGTTGCAGATCATTTTGGCTCGCTATACCCCAGCTGCATTTCCTACACTGTGGACCAGTTCCTCCCCATGCCTCTCTACCAGGAAGGATGCTTTTAGTGACGATGTCAGCTTGGGGTGAGCGTGTGCTCTTCCTTGCTTGTACACATCTCCCTGTGTTGCCTGGGCGCGCCTGGAGAGAGATGTTGGCCTGTAGTGAGAGCTCACTGCGTCTGAGATGCGGGGCTTTGTCCAGGCTTTACCTTGCTGTGAATTTGCATAAGGCTGTATTATTCAGCTCAGCAGTTCCCCAGCGATCCTTAGGGTAAAGTTGTGTTCTAGACTGGTGCCCTGTCTGCAATGAATATGCCTGTGAAAGCCCGATTAATGCCAAATTATACTTAAGGGAAATCTTTACCTTCGACTATGATATTGTAAATTATTGAATGCTGCAGAGAAAATTACCACACAGTCCTTCTAAAAATACCTACCTCTGTCATAGTCATACAGAGCTTCAAAAGGTTTATTGAGGGGGACTGGGAGATTAATTTCCGTTAAAGATGCAATTTCCTTATTTTAAAAAAAAATTATAATTTAAATGGTGCTGTAAAAGCTAAGTTAAAAATAAAGGGGAATCGTATGAATTCAGGGCCATGTGCACACTGCAAAACTTGCTAGACTTGTACTATTCTAAAGCAAGCAAGCGAAGGAGGGATTAGGGACTGGTGACGGCATGTGAGACCTTTGTTTGCTCCAGTTGTGGTGCAAATGATGCACTTCATGTCTCAAAACCCACTGGAGCCAGTGATCAGCCTGCAAAACTACATGATGTGCTGGGGCCAAGCAGAGCGGCTCCAGGTGTGACAGGGGCAGTGGGCTGCAGGCTCTCCGCCGGCGAGCTGGGCTATGAGCCCAGCCTTCAGTCTGCTGCAGGATCCTCTCCAGGGTCCTGCGTTGTGTTCATGTGATGTTAAGTGTTTTAGTGCCTTTTTAGGCATACCCAAACAGGCTGCCCACGAGCTGCCTGCAGATGGGCTGTGGGAGGTCCTCTGCCTGCCCAGGAAGCCCCTGCGCGGTGGGAAGTGCCCCAGCAGCAAACAGACCTCGCTCGCTTCTGACCATTGCTCTGGGGCTGTGTCATCTGTGCATCTACTGCAAGGCCTTAGAAATGACCTGAATTGCAGTGAATCGATCAACTCTTTCTGGAGGATTGCCCATTTGGTGAAATGTGTGCCATGAAAAATACCTCCAGTATTTCTGGCAGCAGCAGCCGCCGGGTACCAGTATGGCTTTGGGAGTGCAGTAGTTAGCAGAGGGGCCTGAGGGACTGTGCTCAGCCCTAATTCAGAATGGCAAGGGGGTTGTTTTGCCTGGCCTGTTGTCCTCGGTAGGTACAAACCTGGTCTGTAAGGACAGACCAACAACCAGCTCTCCATCCCATGCTGAATGCAGGCAGGCTGGGCGCTGCCTTGGTGAGCGAGCTGGCTTCGAGCCTCTGGCTGTGGCAAGCGAGACAGTAAGTGGATGAGAAGAGGTGGTGAGAAGCACCTTTGCTTTAGGGAAGCCCTTCAGATAGTGTTAGCAGCTCAGGATGCTTTATTTTTACCTCCCTAGTAGCCAGGCATCTTGGCTTCTTTATGTGTGAGTGGGACCTCGAGTCCCCTAGTGAGCAAAAATTGCCAAACTCTAATCCCACATGTCTTCAGCTGCTATTTTATATCTTTAATCTGGCATGGAGGCCCTTTAGCCCATGTAAGCCTGTTGATCTTAAAGACTTACCCCACCAATTTACAGACTGTAAGTAATGGTTTTGTCAGTCCTTCACTATAGGACCTCAGTGAAAAGTTGTTTCACATACAGGTCCATCGTATACCCCAAGCATCGCCTGAGGCAAGCAGGGTTTCCTCAACCGCCCTGCGCTGCCTCCCCTCCTCCCTCACACTCAGTATGTGATTTCATTTAAAACTACGGTGAAAGATGTGAAAGAAGATACTCACAGCAAGATATAAAGCCCTCCAGTCTGTCAGCATGCCTGGGGAAAAAAAAAAAAAGACCATCACAGGCAGGAGAATTGTAACCTGAGAATCAACAAATTCAGTATCTTCAGAATTAGGAGTTAGCTTTGGTAGGCAGAGAGAAGTTTGGATGGTAGACCAAGGTTTTTTTAACAGGAACACTCCCTGATGATGGCAGCATTGAGATCTTGGCCCCAACCAAGAACCAGTCTCCTTCATTCTGCAAAACCAAACTGGAAATTTGAAAAGGTTCATAATGCTTTACATTTTGACAGCACTCCTTCAATTCAGACACCATTTAGGCATTAATAAATGAGACCTCTTGACATCCTTGCTGTGAGTAGAACTACATGGCAAATGGATTTTCCAATTTGTTTAGGTTTTGGGAAGCAAGCAGAAGAAATTCTGTTCCGTGTTGGAACAAAAAAAGCGGAAATTGTTTTGGGTCATTTGAAACATTTTCAATATATTCAAAGCACTTCATTCAGATTTCAACCCCTTATAATGTAATAGAAAGTAGAGTCTATTTTAAAGAAAGTAATTTTGCAGGAAGAAACCAAACTTCTCAGTGGAAGTATGGAAACAGACCATTTGAATCTTAAAAAAAATATTTCCCTGAATTTTTCCAGTAAAGAAATATTTTCATAATGACTATGATTTTATTTTTAAACCATTTAATTAAAACAAGAGCTTTTCTAAAGAAAACTGGACATCCAGTTGATACCTTATGTCAGCTCTGTCCATTTCTTGTCTTCCCAGGTTGTTCCCCTTCTTACCGGATCTAATTCACAACCATGGCTAAGTTTAATCCCTTGGTTTTCCTTTTTTTCCCAGGGAAACATCCTGCATAGCCACCACAATTAAGAGGATCTCCTTAGATGTCCCTTTTCCCAAGTGAGAGCTTCAGGCATTGGCCTGTGACTGTTGAAATTCCCTTGGTGGCTTCAGTGTATTTTATGATGAAAGTTTAGTGTAAAGTGATGCATTTCCATGGAAATTTTCCAATGTTAACAAATTGGTATTTTCTAACAAAGAACATTTTGTCAAAAACATTCCTGTCCAGTTTTCCTGCCTCTTACCTCAATTAGGTCTTTAAAAAACACAGATACAAACAACACGTGTATAACTGGATAACAGCATTTCTGTAGTCTAGCAAGGGGATGAAACTCTGAAAAAGATTAGGAGAAAACAGGGAGATCGCTGTTATTTTTGAACGAGGTGGGGGGACGCATTCAGCACTGCGCAGCCCTGAAGATATGAGAGCCACACTTTTCAGTGTGCGCATTTCTGTGCAGGCTGTGACGTTGAATCAGAGAAAGCACCCAGGCTGATGAAATTTATGAAGTTGTCCAGTGATGGGTCTGCATTGTAAATAAAGGTAAATTAGCTGGCAGTATGTTAGCACATATTTCACTTGTGTCATGGTGTAATAATGAACCTTGTATCAAAGTCTGCAACACCATCTGAGTTTTATATGCCCCATTTCCTACATGTTTTGAACAGTGGAACCAATTTATAACGTAATGATTTTTCCATACATAATTTCTTTCTTATGATTTCCATAACTCGGAGTTTTTACTATGACTAGGGCTGAAAGCAACCTCGTAAAGGATATGAAAAGAGGGCTGGCTAAAGTGTCTCATAAAAAAAAAGCTCGAGCAATTTGCTAGTGACTCTCTGTGGGTTTGATTGTGTCTTGAATTTTGGACCATGCCAGGAACCAGCAACCTGCATTTCCAACCGCCTTCACACCGTGCAGCCTTTCACACCGGGTGTGCAGCGTTGCTGTTTGCTGGTGGGAGACGGGAAAGTGGGGATCGGTGGGCCAGGAGGAAAGGGGGAGCTTGGTTACCTTTGCTGACTGACCGGCCAACGGGGAGGAATAGAAATTTACTCCTGGTTCAAGCCACTCTGAGGGCGTGTTGATGAACTGGTTAGAAAAGCTCAGTGCGGAGCCAGAAGCGCGAATACATGCCCTGGTCTCAAGCTGGTCTCTGTCTCCTGTCAAAGATAAAAAGAAGCTGTAAAAGCAGCTGACTATTAAAAGGGGGTTGGATATGTTGTTTGCCGCGTCACTTCGCTGGGTACTGTTAATACAGGAGCCAGATTGTCTTAATTGTGTTGGGCAACTGGATGGGGCGGGTGAGGAGGTGAGCACACCTGCTCCAGGGGAGCAAACCATTTTCTCTGTTTGGCATCACTTTGTAAGCATCTTGGACTTGGTGGATACAAATATACCATTTTTAGGCAGGTGAGATAATTTAGCTATAAGAGCTTATCTGGTGGCCAAAGGACATCCTTTATTCTATGAAAAAAACAATACAGAAAAGGGGGGGAAAACCCCAAACAGTTGTTTCAGCCATTTCAAAACAAAATCCTTCCAGTTTTTGTTTCCAAATGGAAATTAGTCATTTAGGAAGAGTTTTAATTTAAGCAAGGTTAGAAAAGGAAGACTTTGAACACTGAAGTACTTCATTTTAGGCTTGAGCAAAAAGTGTCGTTTGACCCAAGTGAACGTTTTTCTTATGTTTAAATTTCAGTGAGGCTCCCCCATAAATCTCCTCCAAAGCCAGCCTAGATTGAAACAATATGCTCTTTTCATTTCCACCTGTTTCCACAAGCAAATTGAAAAAACAGTGCATTATCTGTGAATCACAGTATCTTCTGCCGCCGGTCCTGAGATGATTCCATATATCCACCATCCTTGCACACTGCTGTGCTGAAGGGCACTTCTGGGCCCTATATTTCGACTTTTCAAACATTGCAAATGAGCTGACTTACCCCACCTCACTGTCCTTTCTTCCTGGACCCCAATCCCATGTGCAGTATAACAAAATCCCTGCAAAAGCAGCCCCTCAATCAAAGCTACTCTCAAATTACCATTTTGCTTTAGGAACATGGTCCTGCCTCTGTCAAAGCCCTAACCTGCAGTAATACCAAGGGGAACTTTTTATATATATATGCTTTCTTTTCCCTCCCTGGGAAGAGGTTAGTTAGAAGCAGGTGCTTGGTTAGCTGATGCGGGTCTTTTGCCCGGTGCCTCCTTGTGGAGGTGGATGCTGAGGGATAAAGTGGAAGCTGGGAGAGGCAGGTGGGGAATAGGGAACACCTGGCCTAAGAAATACCAGTTTCATAAATCTGTGACATTAAATCCTTTGATCTGTGTCCTTCATATCTCTGCAGGATCGCTTCCGCCATGAGCCCAGGGTCAGCTTGAGAGTTTACTTTTTTTCTCTCTTTCTTCATTCGATACACTTCTGTACATACAGTTAAGCTGAAAAAAAAATAAAATTTGAAGGACACCATTTATTTGTCTGTACAACTCCCCAGGTCCTGGTGACTGTATATCAGAAGTGTATCCTGCCAGTACTGCAATGTAATCTTGTCACAGGCAGAAATTAAGAAACTGTCCATTTAACACATCAGATAATGCAGGTATTGCCCACACTAACAAGCATCACAGGAAACAAAATAACCAGGTGGCGGGCAAGAATATGTAAATATTGCTTCCTATCTCTTTCCCCGTTTTTAAATTCTAAAGTTTCCTTTTGGAAGAGGGTAGACCTTTATCCAGGTTATGGCTATTAGGTTGCTTATTCAGTTAGGGAGGAAGAGAGATGTTGATAGGAACTACATTTTGGGTGTGGATGCGGTTGCATAGTGATGGCGATATGCTCTGGAAGCCACTGGAGCTTTGGTTCTGCCCAAGTGGGTCTGAAGCCCTTATAGACCCAGTGCAACGAGTGAATAAAAGCAAAACTGCCTTAGAGAAAATACAGGGTCTTAAGTAATCTCTTCTGCTGGTTTAGAAATTAATGTGGACAGCGCGGCTGTATGAACCAGGCATTCCTCCTAATGAATATATCTGCCAGATGCTAATGACGTCCTTTTCCTAGAAATGTATTACTTTTAATCCAGAGAAATTAGTATTGTGGGTTCACGCCATGTGACTTTTGTCTCAGCTGGATAAATAGCATGAATCACTTTCCCCTTTCAAAGCCTCTCAGCTGCTCAGCTCCAAATAGCCATTTAATCTGACTTTATAAGTTAATAAATCACTCACGATAATTAAGCATTAGTTCCATGTGCCAGCAGAGGACTGGGGAAGGCAAATGGGCTGGTGCAGTCCTGTGTTTTACAAACCTTTTTGCACCAGAACCATCTTTCCCGGGGTGCTTGGAGCCCGGCACTGCCGTGTTTGCTGGAGTTAAGATGTGATCATTTGTAAACTGATGGCTGGCTGTGAAGTGAGGGTGTATCCTCCTGGGGATTAGCTATAGCTGTGGCTATTTGCAGGGTGAAGAGCAGGTCCCTGAGTGTGCTGAAGGGGGGAAAGCCCTGGGCTCAAGTGTTTGCTGGTCACAGAAGTGCCTGGAAGCCTTGCTGTAGTTTAGGCTTAAAGGTGGGAAGAAAGGGGACTGTATCTCACCTGACTTCCGCCATTTAGGAGCTAATACAGTTGAAATGGCTTCCTCAGTGGACAGTGAAAAGGAGGAGACACATATAGTCCACATACCTAAGATACATTGAGGGTGCGTTTGCTTTTTGCTGAATGGAGCTGGGGCCTGGATAGCTAATCCCATGTGCCCATGTTGTGTTTATGCAGAGCCAAGCTGGGGTCCTCTACCTGTGATTCAAAACTGCTCCTACCAGGCAGCGTGGTGTGCTCAGGAATTGGCTGTGTGGGTTTATGTATTTCGTAGCTATCCCAGTCTGAAGCCACGATGCATTTGCAGAGCCACCCTGAAGCTCTGTAGTACATCACCAGGTTTATTTGGGTATCTGAGCTGCTATGATCTGCAGATTTGCCTTCCGATATTTTAGAGAAAATGGTGTGAATATGTGTTTCACAGGCAAGCCATGCATACCTTGAGCTCTGGTTGTAGCAGCCAGCTCAGTGTCAAACATGACTTGACCATCAGTGGCTCTTTGCCCTTTCTTAACCTGCAGTTGCTGCATCTTTGGCCACAGGTTTTTGAAAGGGAGCATAACCTGGCCTTGAACTCTGCTCTATCCGTTAATGTGATGGTCTGTACTGGTTAGCATTGGGCAAGTGATTTGTTTTTCAGAGATGCTGAGCACCCTGCTTTGCCCTGAGTCTCTGAAGACTCAAAGCTGTAACTGTGGCCAGAGTGGCTTGTGCCTCTGGATTGGTGTCTGCCTCTTACCTCCAGTCCCAAAAGCTGTTATGCAAAACTATAGATCACTTTTCTCTCCCAAACCTTTTGCCTTGATATCATAACCCCCTTGCTCCTACCCCGCGCTCTTCAGCTTTGCTGTGAGCAGAGATTTATACACAGGAAGTGGAGAATATGACATTGTGTTTGTGCCTCTGTATATGTGTAATATCTTTAATATTAAACTAGTTGCCACTTAATTATACAGGCTAAAGACCTCCATTCAGTGTGTTGTATACAATTTATGAATCTCAGGTCTCCCAGACACACATTACAGCCATGTGGTAACACCCAGGTGACTGACATTCCTTTTTAATTTAATTTCCTTACATAAACAACTTAATTAAGGATCAGTTATTTGGGCAGAGAAAATACTATTGAATAGGTCAGACTAAGCCATTGAATTTAGGACCCTGCTACTGTTACAGCTGAAAGCAGCACCAGACCTCAGTATCACCCTCCTGTTCAACAGTTTGCTTTCACCTTTAGCCTGGGAATCTCTCTGGTGTAGGTGATGGACATATTTCAGAGTTTGTTCAATGTGCAAGGTAGGATTGGAGCTTTTATGGGAGCAATACTAAGGAGGATGTTTTCAATCTTGTGGTTGAGATCAACCCTTTTGCTGAGATTTCTGATTTGTTCATTTCTATCTCTTTGATTAAAAAAAGGTTCCCTTGCTTGCTAAGTCGGTTCACACAGCACCTAGAAAATCAATTCCCATCTTTAAGCATCTAGTTTTATATCTGGAAACAAATGGAAATCAATGAGATGTTGCTGAACTCCTCAGGAAACTGCTGACAGTCACCTCTAGGCATGGCTGTGCTGCTCTCTGTAAGTGTGGGGTGTCGATGCCTTAGGGCTCACGGGACTCAAGTCCCAGGCTTCAGGCAGCGAAGGGGAGGGAGAAGCACTGGAAATGGGCTGAACAGGGAGGTATCTTTTCATTCCCTGCATCCAGATTTACAACACTTGACACTGCATAGCTGCTGTCAAAATATCTGCTCAGTCTGCAAAGACCAATTAGACCAAAATTCCTAACTGATCACGGAAAAAAATATCTTCAGGCTCTTATATTATGGAGTTTTTCCCTGATACCACATTAACTTACCCCTTTCACCTGAGCAGAAATATAGTTCGTGTATCAAATTAACATAAAGATCGCTGTCTGAGGTAGCTAAGATTTTTTTTTTCCCCCCAGAAATGCCACCACATTGCAAGCCTCCAGGCTTCCTGCTCCTGCCAAAATTGCAAAACATTTCCAGAAAGGTGGATATTGCTGATGGCTTTGGCATTTCCAGGCTATCTCCACAAGAATGTACTGTTAAAAATATATTCCGGGAATGTGGGAAAATGTGAGGAAGGTTGGAAATGTACATAGCTCTGCTCACTTACATGACATTGCATAAATATTTGTAAGTGGTATAAACACTCTTTGTCTAGGATATAAGCCAAATCCTAACTGTCTACAGGTAGGACAGAGCACTCTCAGTAGACACACTGTTATATCATTATCTATTATGTAGAAGCATCTGATTTTTATTACTTTCTGAGATAGGATATCAGGCTCACAGGACTATTGCTCTGAATGCATGTGCAAGACAGCGATGGCTGTTTCTTAAGACGCTGGCCAAGTGTAAATCTTACAAAACCTTTTCGAGATGGGTGGTCTTGCTTGTTGGACACAGGCTTTCGCTTTTCAGCAGGGAAAGGGTTGAGTGATGATTATCTCCTACTTTTTCCCATTCCATTTCTATTCGTGATAAATAAAATGAGCCTTGCTTGAAGTGATTGCGTTCTAATGATGCATGTCAGATGTGAAAGCAGTATCGCTCCTGTTTGAAAAGGGCATGTAATGTAACAAGCCGGCTGAGTTTCATTCCCAAATCACCACCGTTCCCTCTATCAGCATGGAAATAAATGAGTTATCGTTGCCTGCAGAGGCTGGGGGGCGACTTACCTTGCCTGCATATTACCTCCTTGTTCTCTGTGGGGCAAAAGGGATATAAAATAGCAGACCCCCCAACATTTTTCTTCTGATTGCCAGATGACCTCCAAGTAGAAAATATGTGTGATCCCTGAATACCTGTCCAAGGAATTACATTTCTACGAGGCTCATAACACCGTTAGTAACTGCGCTAGCTCCCCATGGGGCTCCCAGCTCTCATTTGGGTATTGCTGACCTAAAGAACAGGTTGAGCAGTTTGGAGAGAAAAATCTTAGAAGCAGCTAAGCCTGTGGAGTAGCCTTGAGTAGGTCTTTGTGTTGTCTCAAGTGACTGAGAGCTTGTTACTACTTGTTGGTATCGCCAGTCCATGGCAAGTACAGATTAAAGTGGGTTAGTTTGAACTGCTCTGGAAGACTATGAAACACCATGGTGAAGAGGAGAAGGGGAAGGCTACCTGGGGAGGTTAATACCAGGTATGGGTGGCAAGTGTATTTTCCTCAGTAATTACCCTGTGTTGCATGTGGAAGATAAGCCCAGGCTTGATTTGAACCATGTGCTATTTTCAGCCTGGGGAAGAGGAAGGCTCTGGGGAGACCTTACTGCGGCCTTTCAATACTTAAAGGGGGCTTATACAATAGATGGGAACAGACTTTTTAGTAGGGCCTGTTGTGATAGGACAAGGGGTAATGGTTTTAAACTAAAAGAGGGTAGTTTTAGACTAGATATAAGGAAGAAATTTTTTACAATGAGGGTGAAGCACTGGGACAGGTTGCCCAGAGAGGTAGTAGATGCCCCATCCCTGGAAACATTCAAGGTCAGGTTGGATGGGGCTCTGAGCAACCTGATCTAGTTGAAGATGTCCCCGCTCATTGCAGGGGGGTTGGACTAGATGACCTTTAAAGGTCCCTTCCAACCCAAACCATTCTGTGATTCTATGATTCACTTTGCAGAGCAGGTAATGAAGACACCAAGTCAAAGAGGCAGAAATGTACCAGCTCTACCCCTTTATCCTTTGCATTCTGTGTAGCCTCCCAGAAACTAGGATGCTTTTCAATGCATTATCCAGTCCAATTTGAAATGACCCAAGCGGTGAACCAGCACTTCCCCTGGCAGATTGTTAGGATGTTTTCTCCTCCTATCCAACTCATATTTCCCATTCCTTTATTTCAGCTCATTACTTCCTTTTGCCTGGCTGAGGGCAAATGTGCTTCACCACTAAACAGCCCACAGCAATCATGACTTCAGTCATGTACCATTAATCCCTGGAGCACAGCATTACTTGTTCACCCTCCTGCATGCTCCAGGAGAGAGTGAATGATTGACACTGGTCATAAATGCTTATAGTGTTAGTTCTTTAATGTCTTGCTAATTTTAATTTGCTTTGTTCAGGTTGGGAGGGGTGTGATAACAGATGCTGGACAGAATACTGCCCTTTGTCTGCTGCTTATCACTGCTGGAAACATGCCTCTCCTATCATAGTTTGCACAGCCCCAAGGCATGGAACAAAAATGAAGGCTATTTTTGTATAAATAAACACCAAACTGCACAGACTTCTGCATCTTTGGTGGCCAAGAAAAGGGATCTGTGTGCTGGAATCTGCTCCATGAAGTAGGCATAACCTTTCTCATGCCCCTTATTATATGCGAGGGTTTTGACTGGCTACTTAAACCCAACCTCATTTTTAGAAGTCCTTTATGCGCTGAAACCCTTTCACGTTTCAGCCTCAGCCTTTGCCAAGCACTTAGACAGGTGGAGCATGTTAAGGCCATGAGCTGCATTACATGAGGCGGTGCTTGTACTCATTGTTGCTCTGCTGGAATGTGCTCTGAATTCTACCAAAGAAGGTAACTTCATTGGATTCATCTGCTCCCTCAAAAATAAATCAAACACTCACTGCACAAAACCACCTTTTTGGTTCATGTATGGTGTCCTGTACTCCTGGGAGAGAGTGGAGTGGGCTGCATAGTTCAGGTGGAAATTGAGAGACAGTTGATGAAACGGTGGAAGCTGGAGTGATCCCTTCCCAGCTTTTGGCTTGAATTTGTATCCCTCAGGGTCTGGCTGCATCATTGGTCATGGCATTTCTAGCAGGTGGCGCTGTGACACTGACTTCTCATTTTCATGGTTGTCCATGCCACGCTTCTTGGGCTGATCTCATTAGTGTTGCACTCAAGACCTTGATTTCAGCAGACTGCAAGCCCTGTCAAAACCACCAAACTTTTGCCAGCATTTTGAATTAAGCGGTTAGAGTTGAGGGTGTTTCTAGTGTGGGCAGTGATTAGCAGAAACTTCAGTTCATGACGGTTTGAGCTGAAATTCATTCATCTTGGTGCGATGCTCAGGAAGACAAGCACCCCTTACATGAGTAGGGAGCAAACTCCGACAGGTTCACAGAGATGAAAATAACAAACGAGTTCATGTCTGGCAAGTTGGATAAAGAAATAATTTCTCCCATCTCTTATTTTTGCTTCCAATTTTACAACTAATCATAGATTTAGTTTGTATTTTTTAAAATACCCATTTTTAGACTAATTGCAGACAATAACTCTAAGCAAGAACATCTGACTGTCAGCAGTTGCAAGGGGTAGATGTGACAGCAAACTGCCCTGTCTGTCCAAACTTAGGTTTTTAAAAAATACATGGAAAGTGGTGGGATGCAACGAGAGATTAATTCCATGGGTCACGCTGTACTTTTCTTTCCCTTTGAACAGCATCTTGCAAGTGCCAGGGGTAAAGAAAACATTCTTTGAAAGCCAGTTGCAAAAAGAAAGACCCACCAGACAACACCGACTTGTTACTAATGGGGCTGCACAATTTTGGGAGGTTATTTGATCACCTGGTTCCTTTGACAAAATCTGAAGATGGCTCTCCATCAGAGAGGACGAGGGAGCTGTTGGCATCATAGCTTCCCTTACATTGTGGCTACTGATGTACACAGCAGAATCCAGTGGAAATCTGTTCCTGAGCCCAGGTGGCAGTGAATTGTACTTGGTGTAAAGCATGCAAACCAGATACTTACAAACCCAAGGGGAAAGTCATGAAATATTCATGAAGTCTTTCTTATGAAAGAGGCCTATTCATATACATATATAAAAATACATATATGCACACTTTTGAAATCTGTTCAAACCAAATAGGACTTTCTTAGTCACCTTGCGTAAAATAGGAAAGCAGATGATTTTGGTTCTACCTCTATTATACAGTCATCAGGAGACTGAAATAGCTCTGGAAAAGGAGCCTCTGGTGCTCTGCTGCCTTCTAAAGATGTGTGCCTTTCTTCTAGCTCTGCTGGCGCTTTCAGCAGAGCAGCTGCTCTGGGGGAAATCACTTGCTGCTACCTTGATGTAGTAAATCAATCAGCCTTTTTAATTTATCACCCTCTTTGCAAAAATAATGAATAACTGTTCAAATGTATCAAGGGACGAAGCTTTTAAATATCCTGGGAATGGCAATGTTTATGATATTGTGGGGGCCAGGCTGAGACCGTGCGCTCGCTGCAGGCATCCCTGCCCTCTGCATCTGCACTGCAGGATCATCATTCCCGTCTCATCCTGTCATGCCCGTGCTGGGGCTGTGCTGTAAATCAGGTTGGTGACTCCAGAAGCATGGCTGTGTCAGTACGGCTAGGAAAACCCAACAGAAAATGTGTCCCTAGGTAGTGTGCCCAAACCACGCAGGAAACCAGTTCCTTTGCTGAGAGCTTAGATACGGAGAGACCCATCTTCTGTACTTGTATTGCTTATACTTATCTGCCAATAAGTGCTCCAATTTTTTCACCATCACCAAAGTCCTTTTTGAAAACAAGAAAGAAAAAGAAGGGAGAGAGAGGGGACTGTAAATAATAATCAGAAGATTATTTTAGGAGTTTTGCTTGATGCCTGAAAATAAGTACCTCTAAATTAGACTCTCACTTGCCTTTTAAAGCAAAGTCATCTGATTTAGAAAAGAGCCTTTCATTCTTATCCTTATTAAAACATAGGAGAATGTTTGTGGTTACATTTGCCAAAGTAGCTTTGGCATTTTCTTTTCTGGGAAATTCGTAAGCAAAGTTTGCCAGATGCTCTCTGTATATTATGGCAATGACAGAAATAGCAAGTTAGGAAGTGAAATCACTGGTGACATTACTTTAATAGGCAAGAAACAGCTCATTTTGTTTCTGTTCGATTCTGGTGAGGAATGCTGTCCCGCTCCCTTTCTTTGCTCCCGAAATGTCAGGTACCAGCATAACCAGAGGCTTGCAAGATGGAAGGTATTTTAACCACACGTATCAACATTTTGCTTTTTGATCACAAGCTTAAGGGTGTCTTTTCCCTGTTAGGCATTATTCTAGGCTGGAATAGGTTGGTACAGTTTGCCCTTTGCACCTTTGTCAGTGGTGGGAAGCCCTGCACGGGGGAGAAGAGAGAAGGAGCTTCTGCTCAGAGTAGCTATGGTAGGGCAATTTGCCACAGCCCCAGTTAGCTGAATTTTTTTTTAATCTTTTAGGTTTCATTCTGGTCCCTGTCTTTCTAGACTTCGCCTGGTAAATACTTGTAGAGTTGTTTTAATGTCTGCTAGCTAGAGATATGTCAACTTGCTGTCTAATTAATATATCGTAAATTCTGCGGGAAGAGACCATTTCTCACTGCGTTTGATGAAAGTTAGCACCGTATTTTCAGTTCCCATGGGAGTTGCCCTGCTTGCTGCAGTTAGACGTCTGGTCTGTGCTGGTCATTTGGTTTCCCTCTCTAATCCATGGACAGAGGGAGGCACCTGGAGCAGAAAGCTCACTCCTGCAGTGCAAGGATGGGCAGAGCTGCCAGCTGGGGTCTTTTCCGGCTCAGGTTAGCTGTGTCAAATCCTGCAGCTGATTTCAGATTGTGCTGTCTCAGGTCGTGTGGTTTATGCTTTTATCTTGTCTTCAGGAGGACGTTCCCTGAATGGTGATGTCAAGTTGGGCTTGGTGGGGTTGTGAAGGTCTGGCAGACAGAGGGTGTCCTGGTGATAAGTGCCTTCCCAGGTCAGGGAGCTGGCACACAAATACGTGGTGTGGCCTTCTACCAGTCCCGACTGCAGTTACCTTCCTGTGCCAAGAGCTGCCCTGCTCTGGCTGGTGGCAGTGACTGTCCTCGGACATGCGGTGGCTGGGAGGCTGTGCTTGTGACTGAGAGTTTGAAAGCTCAGCCCTTCACACTTGTGGCTGTAGCAGCGGTAAAAAGATGCAGCAAGTACTATGGGTGCTCCTGCCCCAGATCTGAAACTGTTTTTGTTTGGGCAGAAGTATGTAGTTCCAAGAAATCCAAAATGCTTGTCTCCAGTGTTTCAAAAACACACACCCCACCAAAGCAAAAGCAAACCCTACCAAAACTCCATCAAACGGAGATTTGTTCACGTGGTTTCCATTTCAGTGGGAGGCAATCTGTTCCTTCTTACTTTCTGTTGTTGCTAGAGAAAAAGGGTTTAGAATGAAGAATATGAAGCTCCTATAGTGTAGGTATGTGCAATCTGACTTGGATGCTGTTATGTGTCTACACAGAACTGGAGAAGAGCAGGATCAGGGAAGAGCATAGCAAACTGAATTTGAGAAGTAAATTCCTTGCCTCACCAGATGGGATCAGGGCGTTAAGGGTCATGCCTGATGTAGCTTCAGATGTGAATTTCTTTTACACCTTCTTATTAGCTGCCAGCAGGTACTTAGGCAGGGCTCTCAATGGCCACGGTGATTTCCTTTCCCTCCCCAGGTATCCTTCCACACACATTCCAACCCACAGGGTTAATATCTTCATCATGTTTTATCTATGGCCAAATTTGGCAGCCAAACATTTGCTCTCACCTGTTTCTTCATTTGTTTCACATGCACTCCTTTTGCAGAGAAAATATCACTGGCAAAAACAGTGTCTGACATCACTATGCCTGGGGTCTGTTTATTTATCCTTTCATCACCTAGGAAGTATCTAGGACAAACAATATTGAACTGGAAGACACGTACGTACCTTTCATAACCTCTTCATTTTGTTTAAATGCCCCAGCCTTGGGCTGTATTTAACATGAAGCTCTGGGAACTGCATTCATAAACCAGATACTCAGCTGTTGTAAGTTACTGTAGCTCCGTTACAGTCAGCGATACTAGGCTGATTTATAGTAGCTGACCTGTGCAGGAGCCAAAGAGAACACATATAAATGGCAGACATTCCAATAACTAAATTAAGCATGGGAAAATGCAGGCTGGCTCTTTGGAAAATACTCCTAACCAGGGGTGTAAGTGCCTGGAACAGGTACCCAAGCAAAATGTTGGAAAGTTTGCCTTTTGTGTGTGCTGCAATATGGCAGGGATGGAGCATTTGGAGAGCTTGGAACTACCCAGAAATATATTAACCAGATGCTGCACATGCCTGGGTAGAGAGCATAGTAATAAAATTACTTCACTCCTGAGAAAAATGCTCAGGTTGAAACCTGGCCAGTTCACAGGTATTTCTGTACCAAGTCAAAGCGTTTACTGTATGCACCTCCTGACACTGCCTGACAGAGCAGATGACAACATAAATACAAGATAAAAGTTACCAAACCGGGTCTGGGTAAGGATCTGGCTAGTTCAGCATCACGTGGCCGGAAGCACATTTGTAGGCAGATACGCGGACATTGTCACCATCCTCACCTACCTTCTGACAGTGTGCAGCTCGCCTCAGATAAAGGCCATGCTTGTATTAAATAGCGCTTGATGGCTTTTTCCCTAAGGCCTAAGAGTTAAAGACACCTATTTGCTCAGCCTCCCAGCGCGCCCTGGCACTGTGCTCCACCACTGCATTGTGGTGTTGTGTTCAGCTGTCCACGCGTTTCACATCTGCGTGTGATTGCAGCCTGCTGACAGCTTTTGTGCCTTGGGATGAGGTAAGGGTAAACCTGTTTTGTCCATCTTACATGATGTCATCCGCAGTCCCCTCAGGCTGGTGCAGTTTCTTCTGCTGTTTGATATTTATACAAATTCAGAATTCGCTTGTGCTGAACTTTGTATGTCGTATTCCAGCATCCCTCACATGGATGTTGGAACTGAATCCAGAAGAAGGCGTGAGGGTCCCCGAAGGTAGTTAATTTAAGAAGTGAGGGAGAAAGCTATATCCCTGTCCGGAGGCTGGACCTGGCCTCCATGCCCTATAAGTAACATCCATGCCGGTCTTTCTCCCAGGGGTAGTTTTCACCTGGGCTGCATAGTCCTGGAGAATATTCTGCAGCATTGGCTTGGCTTCTGATGGTTCTTGCCTGGGCTCTGCCTCATGCCAGACAGCGATTACTTCCATCAGGGTCTTTGCTGTAGTTGCTACCTCGCTGCATGTTTAAAGCATTCGGTGTGGGTTCTCGTATGTGTCATCATCCATCTTGTCAGGAGGCTTTTCTCATACTGGTCACCTTGTGCACCTGATGTGTGTCCCAGGAGTGCTGCCGGAGTCTCCTGCTGCCTCATCACAACCTCCTAAGGTTTCTTGAAAGAGGATTACTTCTTTGGTTTCAGCATTAAACACAGCTGGGGTCTTAGGAGGAGGACCTGGGGCTTGTTTGGCATTTTTCATTGAAGTGTCTTCCGATGCCTAGGCATGATGTAGAGCTCCTTCAAAGGTCTGAGCCCTTAACAGTGCCCATCATGTTCTCTGTTTTATTAGCTGCCAGAAATCAGTCTGAAGTGTAGCATGTACATAACTCAAGCCCTCAGGTTGCTGTGCAATTAGTAAATAAGGCTAACCAGTAATACCGTGCAGAGGTGTTTCGTCTGGCCTTGCTCTCCACCGGTGTGGGTTGTTCCAGGGGGCACACCATTTTTCATTCCTGCTCTCAGCTGGGCAGCATGCAGTCGAGTTCTGTAATAACAAACAGTGAAAAAGGACTGGGCTTTGTGAGCTTTAGGAAGTAAGGCAGAGAATAAAACGTGGTCCATTAACCTGCCAGAAAAGACGCATGGAAGACATAGGAACAACTCCTAAACCACCCTTCTAGAACATGAGAATTTTTTTTTTCCTAAACTGATTTCCTTATGAATTATTTTTTTACTGCATAATAACTACCAAGAAAAGTATGTTTTAGTTATTCACACTGACCTTTTAAACTTCCAAGAGAACTGCATATTTTCTGAGGCCCCATGTAGGGCCTATTAATAATTATGCACTCCCACTGAGCTCCATTGATTAGTTTGGGTCCTATTTCACACTGTAAAATGAAAAAAAAGTCCCTAGTGTTTGTGTATGTTTTTTCTTTTTATGTTCAGCTCTCCTCGGCTATAGATCAAGTTTTGCTGTTAGCACAGGTTTCGGCCCGTATTGATGCGTTGGTGAGCTGTGGGCTGCAAAAACCAGGGAAAAGGCAGGATTGGATGGCAGGAAAAGGGGGAAAAGGTGCGACCTGTGATCCATCAGTGACAACGGAGTTCAGCTGGTGTGATAAGGGGCAATGTGAGTGACAAGACCGTGCATTAGTATGCTGCAGCCCCACTCATGCCTATACTTTCATTTCTGCTAGCAAACATTTCTTTGTGAATAAATCTACTTTCTTGGCAATGCTGTGTTAGTGCTTTAGTTTCATTAAAGAGCCTGGAAACACCCCAGTGGTTCAGGCTGAGATATATAATACTGCTAACACAGATTTGTTTCATAACCCACAAACTATTAAAAATATTAGTGTCCTCCTGGGAGTTGCCTTTCAAGATTCCCTTTCTCTTTCTCTCTCACTTACAGAGCTGGGCTAAGACAGCCAGCAATAATGCAAAGCAAGCTCAATTTATTCAGCTAAAAAAATAGATAACACAGTATTTTACTACTTCTGAGCACTTTCTTCGTCTGAATGTTGCTTTGTGTTCCACTTCTTATCCAATGTAAACAGCCATAAAGGAGAGTTGCTGAGACAACATGTGGACATTTCAAAAGGTAGACTTTACCCGTCCAAAGGGAGATGACTTTTTGTTGGGAGTGAATTTAGTCTGGGACTTTGTAACAGGATATGTTGGTCCCTTCAAGACTGAGCAGGGAGCTCCAAGTCCCTTCAGGAATGAACAGATCTGTATGTGTGTTGGGGGTCTTTATTCCACCCATCTGACAAAGAAAATAATAACTGAAAGAAAAGTTAATGGTCCCTGGAGGGACCTTGAGTGGTGAGTAGGTCCAACATCCATGGTGAGGGCTTTGAGACATAGGGAGAGCAGAGGTCTCCTCGCAGCCACAACCAACAGGGCTCTTGGGACCTGTGGGTCTGGGAGCAAGGACAAGAGTCTGGCTCCAAAACCCCTTCTCCTGTCAGCCAAGGTTGCTTGGGGAGACAGAGATGCTGGCAGTTTCTCCTTGGTGGGGAGACATCTACCAGCTTATGTTTTACTTTTGGTGCCAGAACTGTGTGTGGGAAGGAGTCTGGAAAGCCAACAGGGACATTAAGAGGAAGGAAGCTCCAGGAGCCATTAAGCATTTGTTAATGCACTTTTTGGGGTGTTTGTTTGGACTTTGCCACCAGGGATCCAGGAAGGAGATGAGACAAGGAGGACAAGGGGCCCAGAGTCATGGGCTGTGGAAGCAGCCTTGCTCTCCAGAGCATCGGACAGCATCACAGATGAACTGGAGCATCACCTGACAGAGATGGGCAGAAAAGCCAATATTTCAGGAACTAAAAACCCATTCCAAACATTAATTTGGATGCTCAGTTAGACATAGTGAATATCAGCTTTCCCCTTCGCTTATCTCCTAGGAGAGTCAGAGTTAGGTGGACATTGTTGCAAGGAGCTCTTCTTATGCTGCTTCTGTTTTTAATGTCCATCACAATAACAGAGGTCCCAGCAGAGACCAGATCTTCCCAGCCCACCATCCCCTTGTGGTTTCTGCTGCTTGCTTACGTAGCACAGGCTATTCCTATCTAGTTAAGGAGAAGAATGGGTGCAGGAAAAGTGGGCTCTTTGTTTTACAAAAAGGGGATGGAAGCACAAAGCGAAGCAATAACTTGTGCAAAGTCACCCAGGGAGTCACAGACAGAGCTGGGAACTGTGACGTAGTTCTCTCTCATCCCAGTCAGTATCTTACCCACAAAATAATCCAGTTTAGTTCTGCTGAAAAAGCAAACTTTATAAATATTTGCTTAAATCCTAGCTACTTTGCATAGCAACCTGATTCATGTAAAAGTTTTTATATAAGATTGGCAAGTCAAAGCTTGAGAATTATTTTTTTTCTGGGTCGTTTGAAGAAAGTGTGAAGAAACTTCTGAACTGCCGAATCCAAATCTGAACCAAATTTTCCCTGCTTTGAACTCTGCTTATTACAGACTGTAATAACATTCATCCACATTTCATAGGGTATCCTTGCAGATGGAAGGAAATACAGTAGCGCTGTTTGACACAGAAGAAATTAGATTTATGTGAAATTCCCTTTCCCTGTGTCCCTCACTTTATTTCCAACAGACCTACAGTTAACAATCAGCAGTGTTTCAGACAGTGTGGTTTTCATTACAGAAGCTAAGGGAGTTTAAAATATTCTCCAAGCACACAGCATACATAACATCCTACCCCATTTCTTTTGATTTCCCTTTGCGGCACTAGCATTACAGATGCTGTACAAAACGTGTTAGAGGACACTGCTTTTATTTGCCATCATTACAAGGAGGAAATATATTTAGAGACATCTGTTCAGGCTCTTTGATTTCAGCTGAATGTAAGACATCTTTGATGAAGAGTTGGTTTTGGAGCAAGGTTCCGTCAAAGCCTGGCAGCCATGCAAGCCAAGGGAATATGGCATCGCAACATGCCTCCAGCCTAATCAGGTGTGGACAGCACAGCTTTACCGGGAGGGGGAATTTAAGCTCTCACCTTGTCAGAGTTACCTTTCCTCGGTGGGAAGTTCAGCTCTGTTTAGGTTTCACGTGGGCTCAGCTCCGCCCAGCATGGAGGGAGAGGAACCTCCACGTGGAGAGTGATCCTGTATGCTGGAGGCTTCCCTCTGTGCGGCAATACAGCAGTGAGGGTGCAGTGCCTCCACCTCCCCCTATGAAGCATAGGCATCCTTTTTTTGCCAGATTCAGAGCCTGAAATAAAGTAAGCATGGTGTTTTTTGGAAAGTGAAGCACGCTTTTCCTAGGATTTGGGGTACTTTCGGAGGTGCTACTGAGACTGAGCTGAACAGAGTTGTGTGCCTGTTTCGAAAGAAATGGCGAAATTTCAAAGACAACACTGGGGCTTTTGAGAGGCAGAGAGGGTTCTCGAGAATAATCCCTGTCTGTTGGCTTTCAGATCCATGCTTGGGTAAAATCTAGGAGCAGTTGTTTTCCTCAGAGGGGCTGAGATACGTTCACACATTGGATTATACCTTGCAAGAGCTTGTTTCCAGAATAGCTCCTTACGTGATGCCAGCACCTGTGAGAATGAGTTATATGGGGTTTCTGGGACCATGAAAGGCTTATTCTGCTCTTCTGCCACCTGTTCTTTAGGCCATATTACTGTCAACTACTCTCAGCCCTAATAGAAAAGGGCAAAAAGAAAGATCTTAGATGTCAAGTACTTCGTAAATACGGTTTAAGATTCTTCCTTCTACCCAGTTTTAGAGTATAACCCTGAAAGGAAAAGTTATGTCTTAAAGAATTTGCTTTCTACATTTGGATTTCCATAAATATAACAAGCAATATTCAATTTATGTAAACTTTTAGGTTGGCATACCACACACCACAGACATCATATGACATATGCTTCATCATAAGACTTGATATAATGTTTACTTTTTGCTGTGTGAAAACTACATAACAGCACAAATAGCATAGCTCAGTTTTAGTGGTGTGAATCCATGATAGGTGGCTAATGCTGCACTCATTTGTAGTCAATATAGGTAGAAAATCAGGCTTTGCCAGTAAAAAAATCATCAGAAACATGCGTAGTTTTGTCAAAATAAGACAATATGGGATAAGGATAAAATTAATTTTTAAAAGTTATGTAAATCTAGGTTTGTATCTTTAATTACAACAGGTAGGAAATACTGGAAGCTTCATAGTTCAGAATTTGCAGTGACTGGGGATGATCCAGCTCTTCATAAAGCTTCCTTTTATTCTCTGAAGTGCTAATCCCATATATAGCTGCTTATAAAAGCAGGGAAATCCTCAATGAAAATTTATAACTGCATTAAACAGTTTCTGGGACAATTCTTTATAAAAAATAAAGGAAATCAAACACTTCAGAATATATATATATGAAATATAGACACACACACACATATATATATAAATCAGCAACATTAGAACAAAGCAGTGTAGGTTACAGATTTCCCTGGAAAATCCTCATCAGCAGAATGCCAGGCTGAATTATAGATCAGAGAAGATCCCTGGTGTTCTCTGTGCTAAATGCTTTATGGTGGAGTGAGTTCATTGACTCTAGTGTCAATACTGGTGACATATTCGATACAGCTCATTTAAAAAATGCTATCAAAACTTTTATGGTGGACAGCTGAGTTTTTGACGGTATAGCTTGTTGGGGTTTTCTCTTTTTACCCATATGTGTCTGTTTTCTGTGAGAAGTTGGATCCATATTGAAAGCCCATTGGCCAAACCTAATATTGTTCATTCCAAGAGACTTTGGTGGGTGGCCAAAGGATTAGGATTTTTCAACAAAAGTTGAATATTTTCCATTAGAAAAATCCCCTACGATTTTCTGGGAAACTCTAGTACTTAGCTTCCCATGTATCTTCTCTTTGTCATCATTGTCAGAAACTAACTGGCATTTCTCGCTGACATTTTTAGAAAAGAATATTTATACTAGAAACAATGCAAATAAAAATAAGTTGGCAGAAACGAGTGACATTTACAGTATGATATAGTACTGACATTTTTATGCCACCAGTGGGAATTTCGCCTGTTTGATGACTGATTCTGTCAGTCTTCCATCATCCGGGTAGATCCATTCAACTCAATACAACTACTTAGCTAACATCACCAGTCTGCTCTCTAGTGAAACTCGTGGCTGGGAAAGGAGGTGAAATGAAGCCTAATGTTGTAGAGAATGAGCAATGTTGTTGACTGACTGCGCTGTGATGAACCTCAGTCACCACCTTGGTTAGAATAGCAACGTTTGGACCAGGCAGTTTATATGCTATTTAATATAGAAATAATTATGTCTTCCAATTCAGGAGAATAATTCATTCATAAACTCTCTGCAATAGGCACAGAGGGTCCTATAGAATATTATTACTGCAGGGTTGTCAAAGTCCTGCTCTGGAGATGAAACTGTCCTTTATGCCAAGGTCTAGCACAAGGCGTGTGCACTGGTGACTGGCCTTACTTGGAGATCTGGATTTCATTTGAAGGATTTTCTGACATCACTTATCCCTGTTGAAAACAGGAGGTTGAACATTTGAAGACGGCAAAAAAGGAACCATGCAAAAACAATGATCTGAAACTTGGGAAAATTTGTTACACTGGGAGACATAAAGAGCTCCATCTGTTTAGCATGCAGAGTTGGAGGTGAGGAGGTACCTTGATTCCATCACCAGGTAGAAGTACTGGGTACCAAGTGGCACTTGTGTGTAACCAGGAACAACGTAACTAGCACCAGAAGCAGGAAACAGATGCTGGTGAAACTCTTACTAAAAACAGGACACTGTTTCTGACAGCTGACATGATTACCTGCTCTGAGACAAGTCACCAAAGGCAGGGCTGGGTTCTCAATCTCCTGCTGAGTTTTAGAGTGGGTATGATTTTCATATTCAACCCAACACCTTCCTGGAAGAGACATCCTACATATCTTCTGTGGCCTCAAGACCAAACTGAAACAAGACAATCAGTCTAAGAGCTTGTGATATCTTATGTTTAGGTTATTTCAGGTTTAAGCATCTGAGGGGAGGTCAGATCAAATAATCTAATGATCATCTCTGACCTTAAATCTGTGAGTCTGGGAGGAAGGAAGGACGATTGCCAAGTAAGAGCTCGGGTGCCCAAATGCTTTGCTTATTTTTTCAAAGTACCGCAGCTGTTGTAGTGAAAAGATACTGCCTCTTCCAACAAAACTTGTCCTGCTTATAAACCCTCCATGTGGTTTTGCAGTGTTAAAGAAGATTAATGCTAGCATTATTCCATTAAGACACAACTAGGTCAACACCAGTGGAATCTGAGAAGTGCTGAGAACTGAAATTCTGACTGAACAGTTTTTCTTAAAAACTAGGCACGTCGTTCATTGACATTGAGTATGATTCACTGGCCTGTGTTGATTTTGATGGCAAGTGAATGACTTCGTATTTCATTTCACAAATGCTTTGATATGGCTTAGCTTTATTGATTTGATTGATTTTTTCATTTTTATATAAAATATCTTAATCTATTATACTCCAGAATTAGAATTAGATTATGTTAGTCTGTCAAAGGAAAAGGAAACAATTTCGCTGTTACTGAAATGAAATGCTTCAGCAGGTTCAAAACGAATTGTTTGTTGTTGTGTTTCTTTTTATTCCCCAAGTTTTGCTCCAGGAGAAATTTTGAAAACTTGCCTTTTTTGTTCTCAATTTGGAATGAAGACAGGCTTCGTGCTTGGTCTCCAGCTGAATAGAAATGCTGCTTCCTTGCACTGTGGAGGAATAATAAACAATAAAATGATCCTGACATCTCTGGAGAAAAAGCCCTCCAGGTGAACAGATTTTAAAAGCTGGAAAAAGCAACATGCTTGGAGCGGGAATTATGATACAAATCCATTTCATCCATGTCTGGTTACAAAAGAAACCCAAACCCCCTATGTTTTGAAGCAATGGTCTGCCATTCCCCATCCCTTTTGCTCCATTCAGTGCCACAAAAGAGGTGAAGAGTGGAGCTGAGGAGGCAAACAGAGGTATGTCCTGGCTCTGCAGTTTCAGTGACTGGGAGAGCAAACAGCACTAATTTTTCTGAGGTCAGTTCATAATCAAGACAGACTGGAAAGGGTAGTGTGAGTGGAAGAAAGGGCCAGAAACAGGTCGGCTGAAAGCAGCTTCCCACAGCATGTTGTTTATCTGATTGCGAGAAATTTCTGATTTTTTCCAGGACGTGTGAATCTACCCACTTCAGTGAGACAAAACAGGATGCTTCGGGTTTTCGGATGAGAAATTTCATCTTCTCAGCTGACAAAAAGCTAGAAAGAAAAGAGGCCAGCTTCCAGTTTCTGAAGCAATGAAAAAGTCAGGATCTGGAGGTGTGAGAAAGACAGAGGGTGTTGGTTCAAAATAATTCAGAAAAGGTCAAGAGTTGGTCTTCCTTGGCAGGTGCTGAAGGTTGCAGGGCTTTATTTTCATGTTTCTCTCGGCAGAGAGAACTGCATGTTCAGGCACAAATTTTCAGAGGAATTGGGATTGCTGCTTTTGACCTGCACATGTTCTGGGAAGAAAGAGATGAATAAATTGCAAGTGTCAAACTAGTTAGGGTAGCTGGTTAATTATCCATCAGAAAGAAGTACCCCTTTAAAGCCAAAATCTTCTAGCAAACCCAACCCTTTGCTCCATAAAGCAATGCACGGTTCCTAGTATGCTAAATTTTATAGCCGGTAGGAAAAAGAGAAACACAAACACAGGAAGGGAGGAATGCCACAGAAACTGTTCTGTTGGGTGAGGTTTGATTTCTCTTCCAAAGCAGTGTTCTTGGTTTTGTTGTTTAGTTTTGATATTATTTTTTTCTCCTTGTGGTAATGGCACACGTAGCTGATTTTGTTTTCTACATGCCAAGTAGTAATTAAAATTAGCAATTTGGTAATCAGCATCTTGGCCTTAGGCACTATAAAGAGATGTACTAATTAATGCCAAAAGTTGTTTCAAAACCAAAGGAGACTGATGGTGAGGACCTCTGCTGAGGCAACTCTGTTGAATTCGGTGCATCCAGTTGACTCATGTGGGAGGGGATGAAGCCCAACATTTCAGTCAAGTCTTGTCATCTGCCATCCCAGGCAGAAGGTAACAGGTTGGTGAACTTTGCCATGACTTGGCCTGAAATCTTATGAGTAACATCTTGTGATGGAAATAAAAGATCATATCCCCGAAATCTGTCTGTGGAGACGAAGCAAGCCTTGCTACCCATCCCAAGCCCTGAAACACACTTTCTACTGTTAAAGTCATTTTTCCTTTAACTCATCTGCAATTCAGCAGTGGGTGAAGAAGCTCTGAGGAGGTTTAGTTTCCTCATGAGAAAGACAGATCGACATCGGCTTCACCCTCACCGAGGAGAGCAAGCAAAGGGAGTACAACCTCCACCTTCCCGTCCTGCTCGGCATCTTCTCCCTCCTTGATGGGAAGCTAGGCACAGGGACACAGTCAGGCAGCCCCAAAACATCTTCAGCAATGGCAATTCACACCAGCCAGCCCCACACACGTATCACCCCTGCAGGAAGGCCTAGAAAGGGACCCAAATCTTGATGACTCCCCATCATAACCTATCCCTTTATTTCTCCTGCCACTGGGTCCACGCATAAGCTCACTGCAAGGGCTCTGTCTGCACAGACAGCGATGGGCACGGGGCAAACTGGGGCTGCCATTACCTGGGGACAGCAACTTCTCTCCCTCCCTTGCAAGCACTGATGTCCTCTCCGCAGGCCTCTCCACTCCCTCCCCAGGAGCCAGGAGCTGGTCCAGCAAGGCTAGCCAGCGCTAAAACCAAACTCTGCTTTTTTACTTATTTTATTACAGTCCATAAGAGTGGGCATTGGCTGTGTCAGGCGGCTGTGGTCTCAGCAGATTGTGTTTGTGGTCAGGCGCTCGAGACTCCTGATTTCTAGTCCTGGCACTGCCGTTTGCTCAGTGTGTGGCCTTGGAAGACTCACTTAGCTCTGCTGAGCAGCAATTTTTCCTTCTGTTGGATGGGGAAGTGACACCTGCATTGCTGAAGGGCCAAGCCACAGCTGGGATAAACAGTAGTGTCTTGCTAATGAGTATAACTTCTTATACTAGCAGCTCAGAGGGAATACATTAAAGTAAAGGGTGTTAAATGTGAATCCTGCAGCAGTTACTTTCTATCCCAGACACAAAGATGCTGAGTTCATGGGTCGTTCTTTGCCAATTCTTCGAAAAGAACGTCTATCATCAAATTGCACAAGCTACTGAAAGTTCATTTATTGGCTTATTTCTTTCAGGGCAAGCATAGGCCTAATCTACCTGATAGAAAAGGGCTGCATTACTAACAGGGTGCTGCGTGGCAGTGTGGGGACGAAAGGGGATGAAGCTCTTTGGCTCCCCCTTCCTCTTTCCGCAATGCTCAGGAACTCTGCTTGGAAGTTGATCTGCTTGGTGGGGTCCTGACTCTGTCCAGAGCCGGTTCTGTTACTGGGTGTGTGTTTCGTGATGATGAAGGACCCTGTTCTGACTCTTGGATGTTGGAGCTGCTCATTGTAGTGTTATGGAAAACAGGGTCAGAATCTGACTGCTCCCTCATCTAGAAAATTCACGGGAACAAAACTTTTGTTGAGGCAGCCTCTGGACATACTGCTTCATTGGAGACAACATGGTTTCCTTGATACAATGAAGAGAGCTGCATATGCAGAGCTGTGTGTCTCCGTTTCCCCAGCTGTAAAAGGGAAGGGATTTTTTTAATTGCTCTAATGAGGGAATGAATTACTGTAGCTTAGATTGTTGCCCAAGCTAAATACCTGCGTGGAAACCTCTTTCCATCTGCCTCACTACTAACAAACCTATGTGACCCTATTGCATCTAAGCAGTCAAGGGTATCTGAAGTCCTGAAGTTTGCTGTGAAGAGCAGACAGTGCTGATGTCTCTGTAGGGATGCAGGTCTCAAGTGAGAAACCAGGTGGGAGGGCGATTCCTATGTGTGCCCACATGACTTAGGAAGAAGTCTGCTCCTTTTGCCTCAGGAAGGAACTGCGTGAAGCAAAAAGTGGTTCCACCATATTTCTGTCTGAGAGTCTTAAGCGTGTATTGGCCTGTTCCCTGGAGAAGTGGAAGGCGGGCTGAAGAGTCCAGGTTCTCATTATACTTGGCTCCCTCCATGCCCGCGGCAGTAACTTCAGCAGAATCTACCATCAGTGGCTGCAACAGGAGATCTTTGTAAGGTGTGAAGGCATCAAGCTGAAGAAGTATATGGTAAAACAATACCACATGTTGAAAGCACAATAGGAGTAAGTCCATTTTGGCACAGCCTTCCACATGAAATCCCTTTTAATTTCAGTGACGTCACACTCCCGGTCTCAGGGAACCTATAGCAATATTTTCTGTGCCATAAATAAATCCACTCAGGGACTAATAAACTAAACTCTTGCTAATTTGTAATGTGCCACTTTTGCAGTAGTATCCAAAATTCATATGCACTAAGATTCCAGGGCTGGAAAGAATGAGGTGGCTTGTCCCTAACCACCGCTTAACTTTTTAAGTTACACTGGTGAGTCGGGTGCAGTTTGGCTTTTAGTGAGACCCCTGGGGAAGCAGGGCCATCTTAGCCTACGGTCTTAAAAAAAGGCTATTAAAATAAAAGCATACCTATAAATAAAATAAAATTCAGGGAAATGATGTCTTTGTGACCGAAGCAGGAACACTTGTGCCATTCAGGGGCCTTGCTTGCACTTCTGACTATCACCACTGATAAGCACGAGCAACTTTGCCTCAGTATACTTTATAGGCACAGGTGGGCCCTCTTGCATTTAGGATCTCTCTGCTTAGCTCAAGGAGGCCTTTTGGTCTGAGGTCTGGTTGTGAGCAGAGGGAAGGGGAGTGTGGCATTTCAGTGGGGCAGGTTGGTGCTTTCTGGCATAGCCAGTAACAGCTGAACATTATTCTGATTGCCAGTTTCCCATGTGTACCTCGGTCTCCTTGTTTCAGTGTGTTGTGGTCTGCTTGTTGGGGCTGACCTTAGATTAGGCTGAACTTTTTCTGGTGTAAAAGTAATACTCCAGGAAACACAGAGATGCTGCTTCTCCAGGGCAGATCTGCATGAGAGCTGTCAGGAGACTGTTTTGAATTTGCTCCTTTTGTTGCCACCACAGAAGGTGATGTTCTCTGTTTTGTCACACCTGGAGTGGAAAATTTTGCTCTTTCAACTTTTTGGGCTCATATCAACATGAAAGCAAGGGTCAGAGGACTGGGATTTCTCTCAGGACACCTTTTTTCTGACAGCTCTTTGGGTTGTTCACGACTGGGAAGGTACTCAAAGCAACCTCAGACAGCTGAGTACCCTACTGTTATCACAGAAGCATCAAGTCCTTGCATAGCGTTGCCTCCTCTTTGAAAATCCTTTCTGTCCAGGACTGGCCCCATTCTCCCATTATACAGATAATATAAAGCATCTCTCACAGAGAAGTGGTACTCTCATCCAGTGTGAAGCTGATAGATTCTCCTGCACAAGAAACACCCACAGTAAACAAATAATCAGATACAGCAAGATTGTAGTTTGCTATACTGTGAAAATAAAGATTTGCCAGTTCTCTCCTGAAGGAGTCATTGTCTGACACACACATCCTGTGTGGTTCTGGGTAAATGGGTTAAAGCATGTCTCTCTTCTCCGAGAAAGGATCTCAGATCATCTTTTCATCCTCATATTGTCATTAGAAGGATGGATGGGACAGCTGAAGTTTGCACATTGCAATGGGCTTGTGCATGCAGTACATAACTAACGCACTGGGCAGCGGACAGCGAAGGCCCTCAAGGTCTTCCCAGCTGTGCTAGCTGGCACACTGAGCAGAAACCCTGATAGTGAAGGTCGTGTAAGCACCAGAGACAAACAGTGCCTGACCGCCTGAGCTTCTGCAGTGTTGGTTTTGTTCTGTATTTTTACTAGATAAGAGCTCACGTACTGTTACTGTTTCCCTGGGGCTGTATGTCAGCCCTGTGATTCTGCTGCACCATTTGTACAGGGAGGGCATTGCAGCCCTCCCCAAAGGCTGGAGGAGATCTCCAGGTGGAACAGGTCTCCAGTTTTAGCACTTTCTCTTACTTGTTGTCCACAAATGAATAATTGGCATCTGCCTGGAAAACCTTCTTATACCTTCTCTCGTAGTCAAACTCGATCTTCTTACTCAGAGGGGACCCACCAAATGTGTAGGTTTAAATAAGTCCTAATAGGAAGAAGTATTGTTGAGTGTTTATTGCAGGGTCGGCTCTCTCATTAATCTTTCCCTCCAGCACTGGCAACCCACCCAAAAGTAACATCTAGGAGTTTAGGTATATGGGACCTTTGGGAACTCAGTAAGTTGTTGCCTGCCTGCAGAGCTACCCTGACAGGCTGCCTGAGCGCTCTTAAATGATGATTAAGTCAAGTTACCTTCCTGTGCAGTTGTGGCAGGCTGAGGGTTGGCATGTAGACAGCTATTTACACTTTATCTGACACACTAACTTGCTACATCGCAGTAACTTCAACTGTGGTTTGGATTCTTAGCCCACGAGACTCCTTCCTACCCCATCCCTCCCCAAAACCATAGGGGGACTTAAGCTAGTCTCCACATGAAAATAAATGTGGGGTAGTCCACATCAGCATTTAGTTTGGATTAGGAGCTTGCTTTTGAAATATATCCCTTAGTCTTACCCCTCTTGCACCTTGGTGCTTATTGTGGATTCAGCAGGCATTCAGTCCATGGCACCAGCCTTGTGCTAAGCCAAAATAAACCTCCCAAAATGTATATAATGTTTATATCAGGCCCCACCTCTCCCCTGATTTGTTCCTGTTGAGGCACACTACTTGCCAATTTATCCAATTCAGACTTTGATTTTTAACAGCTTCCCCCAACCCCTCCTCCATCTTACACGTTACAAGAAACCCTTTTCACAGTTTCACTGTAGTCAGCGTGAATTGGTGCAACTCACAGGGGCAGGATTTACTCCCTTGAGCAGAGGCTGTGAAGTTGGACTATGAGCTGTGGAAAATTGTCATTGTTGAGTCTTTTGACTGTTGTTAGCTGACCTAGGCTGACTTGCACCAACTAAGTCTATTGTTACTTCGTTAGCTGTATTTTTATGTTCACTCCTGTTTACCTATCAATATATTTTATGCTAACAGCATTACTGCAAGGCCAGAGGATTATATTATCGAGACTGTCGGAGCTCATCAAGTCTTGCAATGCTTTTAAATCCTTCCTCATTAGTAAAGGATCCTGAGTGATTAGCTAGTATGTGATTTCCATAGCCAAAGTAAGATTTCTTTCCCTGGCATTATTCAATACACTGAGTAGTGGTAGAATCTTTTCCTTTCTTTTTTCTTTCTTTTTCCTTCTCCCTCTTCCCTTTCCTTTTCTTTTTCCTTTCCTTTTCCTTTTTCTCCCTCTCCCTCTTCTTCTCCCTCTCCCTTTCTCTTTCCATTTCCCTTTCCTTTTCCTCCCTTTCCCCTTTTCTCTTTTCCCTTTTTCTTTCCTTTTTTTTTGTCCCAGCCCTGCCATCTGGTCCTTGCTGGGCTGGAAAGTCACAGAAGCTGTTTTCTGTCCATTTGTTGATATCTTCTTCCTCTCCTAGCCTGGCACAGAATCTGCTTTTGTTAGTTTTCCTTTCAGGAATACATGTGCACTTCAGCATGAGGTCTGACAACCTTGACCCCCCAGGCATGACTAATTCCCATTTACAAGACCACTACAAAATCCATCAGATCAAAAGTGTCAGGAAGTCAGGAAAACCCCGGCATGTATGGCAGGCTGGAGCTGGTCTCCCTGTGCTGCATGACAGAGTGTGCTCAGTCGGCCGTGCTTTGTTGCGATAAGGTCAAGTAGAAGTGGCACTTGGAAGGAATTGGAGGTGGAGGGGAGGGAAGGGGAGTTTCACAAGCAGCCAGTGATGTATTGTTTAATACTGCGCTGTTCATAGCCAGACACTGTGGCTCTAGTAACAGCCAGGGTTAAGGCAATGTTATAAATTGAAACTAAGGAATGACGAGATGTCTTGTGGTGTTTGAAAGCCTGGGGGTGGAGACTTTTGTGGGGTTGAATTCAAAAGTAGGAAAATAGCAGTACAAAGCTGCTAACAAGTTTTTTGGAAGTTGCCTTCAAAATTTTATCTTTATGTTGTTCAGGAGTGGTGGTAGTGATAATCCCAACTGGTTGTGGGTTTTATGTGGGTTAGGGTTTTTTGATAGTGTCTTTTTATACAAGTGTGTCTTAGAATTGAGAAACAGGATGGGCAGAGTGTCCCAAATATCTCTGTGGTGGTCTTATCCAACTACTTCTTCTCAACCAAACTCCCAATGACTTCAGCTCCTTGTGAGGCCAACTCTGAGTGTGCCTCAAAAATCCCACCCAAGGAGACAGAAATCAATGTTACACAGACAGTCTGTGGATCAATCTCTTGACATGTTCAGTCATAGCCCACAAAGCCAGCACAGAAGAAGAGGAATAAAAGCTTGCACAGATTTGAGGTCTCAAAGAACGAGAGCACTCCATGAACGAGGCCTCAGGAGGCAGGCGGTGGCCTTGAGTCACCAAAAATGAGGTTTGTGTTTAGTTGTCCAAAGGGAGCTGGAAGAAAGAGTGAGAGAGAAAGACAGGGTCTAGGGGGAACAAACCCTGGAGAGAAGGCAATATTGAAAATAAATAAAGGATCTTGATTTCCCTTGCAAGCATGACCCTTGGACTTCAGCAGGGCTGTAGCAAACAGAGTTTGGTTTTATGGACACAACTCACATACAAATCTGGGCTGAAGCACACAGGAGAGGTATATAGACGGCTGATTCAGCAACTTTGCTGGCTTTTTCACTTGGAATTGTTTGACCCTCTTTTCATTTTCCCCTTTGGACTTCAGGACGGGAATTTCAACATTGTTGAAAACCTTCTCAATCACATCGCTGAAACCAAAACCTGGTATGAACTATGGGAAGGTGGTTTTGTAGGCTTCTGTTCTAACCTGGAAAGTGCTGAATTCTCTCTGTGTGGGCCTGATCCAAGATCCACAGAAATCAATCTTAGGCTTGACATATACTTTAATAGAAATTGGACCAAATTGCAGAAGTTTCCTATTCCTCTGGCCCATTTCTGTGGATTTTTGCCCACTCAATTTAAAAGAACAATTTACATAATGAGAAACAAACCACTTTTGTTGTGTTTTTCTGTGTTTGGATTATTTTGCTTAATGTTCTTTCCTTACTGTTACTGGCTGAGAAACGATGGCTGTGACTTTTTTAGCATTTTGATGGGACATGAGAAGGAAAAGTGATTCAAATAGTTGCTAAAGGAAGTCTTCTCACTCAACTTGAAAGCGGAAAGGTTGGTGTGAATGATGCCCCACTTGAGCACTCAGAAGAAATGAGAAGTCCACCATTTGATGACCAATTACTGTGCAGTGTGTGAGGCTTTAGCCTGGAAAGCAATGCCATGGCACAAAATACCATCTAATTGAAGACAGCTCGTCTCCGTGACTGGCTCTTCCTACCTCCATGCATCATAGTCCCTGGGGACATGGGTTCATGAGGCTGTACTAAGTGACTCATCTCCGTCTTCCTGTCACCCTTTCACAAGAAGGAAACCCATTGTGTCTCACTCTCCTCTTACCAAAGGGGATTTATCCAAACCCACATCAGGAAAGCTAGGCCACATCTTCTAAACACAAGTTAGTGTCTTTACCACTGGGCACAAACTTACTTTCTTTCTAGCTCCATTGCAAGTCAATACTGAGACACATTGGCAGAGCCCTCATATGAATTAGGGCTGGAACAGCAGAAAAGTTGTATGGGTGGTTGAGCTGAGGTAATTGGTTTTTGTTAGCTGAGTCTGTAAACCTCTGGCATCGTGCAGTCTACTGGGATTTTCACAGCCTTCACCACCACGGGTCCTCAGCATCTACTGCAGCTCTGGGCCACCCATGCAGTTTCAAGCTCTGTTGCATGTCAGGATCTGGTTGTGCTATTATGTGTGGGGAGTTTACACAAAATGTGCCACCTGCTAGCAGCCCACCTGACCACGCTTCATATTCAGCCCCAGCTGTGAAGCCCAAACACTTTGCCTGTGCAGAGCAGAGCAAGGGGAAGCATCTTCTCTCCAGGGCTTGTGCCTCTACAGTGAAGTCCTGCATGGATTCCCTGAGGGCTGAGTTTACTGCTCAGCCTTCCCTTCGTGTCCTCTTTGCCTCGTCACCTTTTTTCACAGGACTTGTAGGAACATCATTGCTTGGAGACCTGTACCCCGTCCATCACCTGTTGTAGGAACAGGCAATAAATTCAGTAGCCTTGAATGAGAAGGCTGCAAAACTAACACAGGGACAAATGCATTCTCATCACTTCAGGCTTCCAATGTCTTATACACTTTATTTTCAAGGGCAAAGAAATATGATGGAAATCATCCACTCACTTCAGTAAATACAAAAATTGAAATAAAGTCAGGAGTGTTTAATCTTTTTCTTTTTTTTTGTTTCTCTAAACCTTGTTTAGTTAATGAAGCTTGTAGTTCACATCACATTTTTGACAGCTTGTACTAATAACTTTGTACAGCCTGCAAGATAAATGTCTGCTGATGGAAATGAGAGGGATTGTTTACATATCCTGTACATATGTGAACACTAGCCCAAGACCATCCTGTTCAGCCTTTTGCGGGGATGCAAGTGTTGTGTTTCTTGTTTTGGGTTTAGGGTTTGGAGTTTTATTTTCCATCTTAATGTACTAACTCAGAAGTAATAAATATTTTAGAACAAAGTTGGAGTGGCTCATTTAGGGTTAGGTCTGACCATAAGCATGTGATGAATGGGCTTCAATTTAAATGCCAGTGGTTGGGATAGTGGCAGGCAGCAGCTGCCACTCGAATCCTACAGCATCTACGTGTTCCAGGCACAACGGACCTCATTTAATGAGGCAAATTTAGTAGGGCTTTAGCCTGGCCTCTGGGATTTTTGAAGCTGCATTTAAGAACCCCCACTAAGGAGAAAGGAAAGATGTCTAAGTAAATGGGACTCTCTGAAGGAAATATCTCCATCGCCCATGAGAAACTGTTAAAACTGATCCTTCTCAATTTGTCCCTACAGTCAATTTTTGTAATGTATAGGCAAAGATGGTAGGAGTCCCTCACTTTCACGGTGTAATCGACGGAGTGGTGTAGCTTGGTGCAAATCCATCAGCTTGAGAGTTACTGCTAGATTACACCAGTGAGAACCTGAAAAAATATCACCTGTAAATAACTGATGTAAAGGCAAATGTTTGAAAACCTCAAGGATACTGAGTCCTGATTTAGGACAGCTCAGTTTCAGCCACACCACTATTGGTCTGAGATGAGTTTTTATTGACATGAAGCTGCTCCAGTGAATCAGGCTTCATTTCTCCTTGCTGACAGTCAAGCAAAGATGTGTCTCTGAGCAGTAGGCTCCGCTGAAGTGTAAGTGGTGGTGTTTCTTACTTGACCCTCTTCAAGGAAATGCTGAGTGCTGATGGGTTATATGGACCAGGCCCTTACAAAGCTCTTCTGATTTTAAGGTTTGTCATAATCTTCCTTTAAAAGGGTTTGGGATATGCTGCACCACTGACCTGAGAGGGTACAGGATTGTGCCCTGGCTGAGGATCTAGTTCAGAATACGAATTGCCAAGCTTACTATTATGAATCTACCATTATTATGAGTTAGCATGATATTAATCAACAAAGTGGTGGTACTGGGCAGCAAAGGATCTAGAATGTAATGATCAGTGATTTAGTGCTTGTTAAATGGATTGTTGGAGGAAGATGAGCACTTCCTGAGCCTGGCCTTGCCATTTTCTATTGAGTAAAACACATTTTCTAGTGTTGCCTTTTTTAATTGAAAGCCATATAAGCCTTTTGGGAGGTAGTGGGGAATCCAACAACTGTAGATCTTTTAAAGAAAATAAATAGACTCTGTCATCTGTTGCAGCACTGTCACACTGGTTTCCATTTACAACTGAAAAAAAAAAGAGGCTAAAGACTGTTTATTCCTATTATTTTCCCTTGATTTGTTTCTTTCTTTACTTGCGTGTTCGGGTGGGTTGTTAAAGTTTTTGCCTTGCTCGTTTTGCAATTTTTTATGGCCCACATTCTGATGTGTTGCAGCTCATCTGCAGGCTGCGATTCTGGAGCGCACGAGGGTGGGCAGTGTTCAGTTTCTGCTTATAACTCAAGCAGGTAGTAAGTGGGTAGGTTATAATTTAGGGAGTGGGAGGAAGACAGTAAAACTAAATGTTTGGGAATTTTTCAAAATGTCCAATGACCGCAGTTCCTATGTAGGAGGAGATGTCCTTCCCATCCCTCTCCTCCCCCTGTTTCTGAATGGTTTTGCAGAGCGGCTATGACTAAGGCTTTGGTAAACCGAAAGTGCCACAGCCTGGAATGATAATCAAAAAAGATGCGTGTTGTTATAAACACTCAATCATTTTCCTTCTTTCTTGTGGAGTTGTTATTAAGCCCAGAGGTTCAGAAGTTCAAAAATATAAAGGAATAATTTGTACAAGAAAAGAAAGGAGTCTATTTCACAAGCCATTGATGCTTCCACTGGGAATTAGCAGTAGCTGTTAGAGTAGCTGGGGTCATACAGAGCAACCATGCATTCTGCTCCCACTTAGGAAGCCCCTAATTTTTAACTTTTTAACAGCCACAAGCTTAAGTTTCTGGCAATGAAAAGTGGAGGGAATGTTTGAGGAGCTCTTATTAAAAAAATAAACTTCAAATGATGATTGACTCCCCGTTTATGTCTCTAGAATGGGGCCCATAAATCTCAACAGTTTTCTCTTCAATGGCTACTTGTTCTTCTTGGTTGGTGACAACTTTTATTTTAAGCAAGCTCAATTCTTAAATTAACCCTTGTGTTGACTCAAGCCTCCTTGTTTGTCTTTGCTTTGCCTCCCACAGATGGAGAAAAGCTTAGCACATGGTAACTGATCCATTCCCATTTCATGGTTGACATGAAATGTGGGCATTGGTGTGTCGCTGGAAGAGGGAGGAACCAGACTTCAGGAGATCTGCTTCCAAAGAAAGCACTGAGACTCCCCTTTGGGTCCTTGACATAGGACTTCTGATAGGCAGATGAGCACTGAAGGTTTAACTCATTTGAGCACAAATACTCAAATTCAGATGTAGGCATTCAAACTCCCCATCCCATCCACTATGGATGGGTTCTGGCACTCCCTTCATCATGCTTTTAATAGCAACTATAGAGATATAGCTGTCCAGCAGTCCCTGGATTTTTCCTGTGTTTAGAAAGAAATCCAACCTTTAAAGCCTAGTAAGGAAATACCTAATATAAAACCCATAAAAATCTCAAGCATCATCAGCCACTGAACCTACTGAAGACACAACTGAAAAATGGGTTGACAAGCAAGAGTGCTGCGCCCACGGGTGTCCATTAGCTACCAAGTCTCCTTCACAGGTATACAAGCTGTGGGAGCCAGCAATACTCGTACTCCAGTGCCTGCCTGTGTGTGGCCAGCCAAATTTGGAAGCTCTATCTTATATCTTTCTGTCAGTGACCTGTTATACAGTCCTGGGGCCTAATGCTTGTGTCAACATGAGGTTAGGTTTCATGGCATCCTGAGCAGAGCAAGAATGTCCTGGCTTATATTTATCTCCCCAGGAGAGGGAGAGGGTGGGAGAGAAGCATTCAGCAGCTACTGGGCAATCTTCTGCCATCTCTTGACAGGTAGAGACATAAATCAGGGGCTCGAGTGGGACACGAAGGCAAGACCTCGTTGCTCTGTTTAGATCCCTATCAGCCATGATTAATTCAGTCCTATAGGTGGAAGGATAAACGTGGCTTCCTGTAATCTTAATTGTTTCCACCAGCCTTTGAACTGATGCATCCATCTGGTAGCATTTAGTTGTGAATACAAAGAGTCAAACGATGCCCAAGACTGCATGGTAGGCAGCGGGACCAGTTCTGAGAAATGCCAGTGCCAGCTGGGAATTGGTCTCTTGGTCATGCAGTACTACTGAGGCGAGGGGACACGAGTTAGTCCTGAATGTGGCTTGCAATAACATCTTGAAACTTTTAGGTGCCAGAGCTTCTGAATTTTTTAGAGAGGAGACTGACAAAAGTGCCTTAAGGTGGCTAGGGATGGACTGGAGACTTCACACGAGGCTGCAGGGACTTCTGCTTTGCCATTCCCAGTGATCTTATGACAAGTCCAAAGAGAAGACAAATGTGGACTGCATTTCTTGAGCAATTCCCATTGTAATTGAAAGAGATTTTGTGGATCCTTTGCAGAACTACTATCTTCTTGCATCAGGAGTTCTTCCTGTCCTCTCAAGACTCTAATGGCTTAGGTCTGCAATCTTTGCAAGTAACTGACTCATACACTCATCCATCTACCTTCAACGCTGTGCACAGGGCTTGACTTTGCTTTGACATTCTTGTGTACAAAGCATTCCCATGATAATAACTTGAAAAATACCATGCTAGTTTTACTCCCTCTTTAATGTCGCCAGGTACCTATGGGAAATTCTGAAAAGGGCAACAATCTTGATATATTTGGTGGAGGGGCCATGTTTTGAAAGCGGAAAGATCTTTGGCAAATGCAGCCTGCAAGGAACAGAACAAGCTTATTTCAGCTGACAGCTTTGGAGAAAACCAGCATTGCTAAGTTTCAAATTAGCGTGGGTAGACACTAATAAGAAAATTTAGGGCTAGCAATTCAGATGGAATAGTTTATTGCTTTTTGGTTAATCCCTTTTCAATTTCTATCAGCATAGAAAGAGCAGAGCTTTTTCTCTCAGTCATTTGTGCCCAAAGCAAAATGTGATGAAAACAGGCAAACTAAAATGTAATTTAGCTTCCTAAAAGCAAAGAGGAGAGGTCACCCCATCAGAAAAAAGTCAGAATTTGCAGTTTAAACAGGACTCCATGAAGTCTTAGTAATATATGTATCCTAATGCTTTGAATCCAGTAACTTCTAGTTACCAGAGCACAGTAAAGAATGTTTCCTGGGTAACTTCTTTTGCAATCTATTCAATTTTTGCCTGTCAATTTTAACTGTCTGACATTTTTCTCAAATGTATTCATGGTTTGGAGTCATTTACTGAATAATTCCAGACCTGCAGCTCATTTCTAAGCAGTCCTAAGCATTTGCTATTCAAAATCCCAGCTAAGTTTCTTAGAATTTGATAATTATATCTCAAAGTTTGAGGAACAATTGAATGGCAAGCATAACTGCCCTTGTACAAAATATAAACATGGGGCAAAATTCCCTGTCAAGTGAATTAGCAGAGCATGGTTGAGGCAAACTAAGCTGACCAACTTCCATCTGCAAAGAACTTGGTCTATAAAACCACCTAAGCCTACTCCCCATCTTACCTACTTTAGGGAAGGTAAAAAGATCATGAGCAGGAAAGAAATGCAGAACAGATGTTATCTTCAAACTGAGCTGATCCCCCACAGGTTTGTGGAGGATGTCATTTCCTACCCCTTCTCCTCCAGGGCGCGTAGGCAGGATTTCAGCAGGTGTAAATCATCAAAATGATGCTAAATTACACCAGCTGAGAGTGAATCTGAAACTCCTTGTGCTCCTAGGAGTTAGGCTTAAGAAGTTAAGTCAAACCTTGAAGTGATTCTCTTGGGCTCTGCTTAGTACCCATGTTACTGCTTTGGGATTCCTCACTGGATGTCTTCCCTGCTGTCCTGAGGTAGAAGAGTGGGCTCTGAGCTCCAGCCCCACAGTCATGATTGTGCAAAAGGCTGCTATTCATCTATGTTATTCCAGGGCCACAGCACAGAGATTTGCTTTGGGGAGTTGCTTCTTTTCACCTTGGGGTCTCCAGGACTTGTCTGAGCTGTGTCCCCATGTGTGATGTCTTCAATGGCTGTAGGATTTCTGAGAATCTTCCTGGTGAAGCACAGCTGTAGAGGGAACAATGTGTTGAGCATTTACAGAGTGTTTCAGGGAATGGCCGTGTGCTTGCTTGCTTACATGTGGGTGTATTTACAGTGTATTTACATCAGTATTAAACAGGCAAGGAAAGAGGGAAGCAGGAAAAGATTTTTTTGGCTCTACTTCTGGGAGTGTATTTAAGGAGTGGGGAGATGTTGCTAAAGGAGCAGAAGGTGAACCTGAGGCTTATCTCTTTTTCAGGTACTTTCTCTGCTGTTTGTGTGTGTGGACCAGAATGGTGCCTGAAAACAGTATTAATTACTTTTTTTATTATTATTATTTATATACATGGGGAAATACCCACCTTCAGGAATATTTGAAGCTGTGCAAAGAATATTCTTCTAGATCCTTTCTTCCTAGTTAGAAGAAAAAAGAAAACCAAAATGTTCTTGAATAAAGTGCTTTCTTCAGAATTTGCCAATTTATGTCAATGTTTTACAGCAACATCTGATTTTTGGCTCTAGCCAGGAGAGCAAGAATCTGTGAACACTCTTCTTGATTCCTTAACAGCGTATCCTCTCCAGTGGCTGATTTTGTAGGTGTTCTCTGGCTGGAGTGGAGACTGTTTAGCCTAGGCTTAAAAAACTTCAAGCAATATGATCTTTTAGTCCCAATGATAATGAAAATATAGCAGTTATAGCTGTCTCTTGAAAGATAACCTCCCATAATTCATAAGCAACAGAATTACATTGAGGGAGCCTAATATATAGTAGGAAATAAAGTGTCTGAATTTATCATTCTGACCTTGAAAGCTAACAGAGTAGTTTGTTACAAATAATTAATTTTATAAATTTCTTCTCTCTTGGCAACTTGACTGTGAATAGATTGCAGTTTCCTTGAAGCTATTTGTTAGCTGAATTTATTTGCTGAATAATTGATGTAAATAACTCGGTGAATAGTAAGTAATTATTCTTGGCCTCCACTTAGTTTGAAGGCAAGTGCTTGGCTACAAGTAGATGATATTAGAAATTTGAGCTGCTGTGATTTGATGGGTAGGTCACCTTCTTTCCCTGGATAACTGAATTTTGAGTAATTTTTATGTAACTTGCTCCTTCCAGGCAAAAATCCTGTAGACTGCAAGTAACACTATACAGCACTCCCCAGGCCATAAGGGCGTCTGGATCTGATGCCTCCTCCTCTCCCCCAAGGCAGTCTTGCCCATGTGCCCTGAGCTCTGAAGGGACACTTTTTTTGTCTTGGGCATCTCTGCCTCTACATTTGCCGTTTGCTACACCTCCCTCAGGAAGGCAACTGAAGCGGGAGCTGCTGCATTTATTTCTAGTTAAACTCCTGGCTGTGTCTGTAGCTTTTCCAATCTGTCCCTTTGGACAGAGGACCTGGGGATGAGATCAGTGGTTGCTTGCAGCAAGCGTTGCAGCTCTGGTTTAAAACATCCTTGTATCAGCTGCAGTGTACGGATCAGTGGCAGCATTCTAAAGGGTCCATTTTTGGCGGCAGGCTGCTTCCCTGCAGAGGGACCCCAGCAGGCTGCCTGTGAGGAGCACGGTGGTGTAGCTCCAGCCTTGCCCTCCTGCAAAGTGCCCGCTTGTCTTCCTGGTGAATTATAATTGATCACCTTCAGTGCCCTTTCCCAGGCTTTGATAAAATACGCTTCCGAGCAGTTGTCTGCAGGATTTTTGTGGCCATCTGTTGTTACCCAGGACTGTAATGTCACCACCTAATGGTTTTCCAGACAGGCTTCTTTTGCGCTGGCTTTTTGCTGGAGGAGGAGAAGGCCTAGGGCATGGGCTGTTTACTCACATGCTGCCTCTGCACCCAAAAACTCTCTTGCTGTCAGCAGGAGGGTTGGGGTGAAATGTTCCTTCTGGGCCTAGGGATGCTTGGGCCAATGCAGCATCTTCATTCACAAAAATCATGCCATTTGTGCTTGGTTCTTTCCTCTTATACTTTCAAGGAAATGAGCTTTTTGCTCCAGCTGCTGGTGTGATGGGCAGTGCACTATGCATCCCTTGTGCAGGCTCCCTCTCCCAGGGTTGCTACATCAAAGCACAAAGGGCTGGAGCTGCTGATGGTGCTCCCCAAATTACATACTTTGCAAGGTCTGCATTGCAACCCCAGAGCTGATCCTGAGGATATAACTATTAATTTCTAGCAGGAAAGAGGGTTTTCCCTGCTGAGACCACCTGGGGATCACTGTGCCCTATAACAGCCGGCACATGTGGGATCCTATCAACCACCTTGATTAATGATGTTTTCTCTAGGTGAGGAAGACCTGAAGTGAGCAGGCTGCAAGATCAAGCCCTGTGTTTGTTAACAGACATGGGGTACCCCATGCTTGTTCACTGTCTCCCCCAATAGCAAGAACATCTTGCATAGTAAAATTAATTCAAACTTCAGATAATGCTAAGCTAAAAAAAAAAAAGCTAATCCAAAACAGGCACTTAGCCCTGATGAGTTCAGCTCCCTGCTGCTTCTTCTTGAAGCTTTCCTTTTCTCATGCTGTTCCAAATCTTGACTTTTTTTTTTCTTCTTTCCATGCTGACCTCATGAGGACACAGTCACCTTCAGGCTTAGGAAATGTTTCCTTTTCTACAGCTGCTGACTCAGTTGTGCTCACATGGAGACTGGAAAGCTGAGACAGTTGTTGCCCCAAACTGTTTGTCCTTGGCCAGAGGTTGTAGCTCCATCTGGCTTGTGGGAAAGTGGTCTCCTTCCCGATGGGCTGTGATTTATGCTCCAGCATGCTGATGTACATGGCAATTGGCACCTGTTTGTGCTGATACCCAGGGCAAGGAGTTGGAAATTCAGGACATATATCTTTATGTCCCCTTCAGCCTTTCTTGCTGCAGGAGCAGCAGCCTGGAAAAGGGCCATGCTGGCATCGCGAGGTGTTAAGCTGGGATGGCTGAAGGAGTTAATCTGCTGCCTCACTGTAATATAATAGAAAGAAAAACATGCCTGTGGGGCTAGTACATTTTACTATGTAGCTTCAGCTGGTAATTAAAAAGAAACAGTTCAAAATTAAGCAGTAATATGAATAAAACCCCAAATTAAATATACCCAGGACAGGTTGCATTTTTCAGTGGGTGGATGCTTAGCATATCTTGAAACCAGGCTTTTTAAACAAAAAATCTCAGGCTGGGTGCCTAAAACCGGGAGCTCCCCAAACCGCCATAGAGCTTTGCTTTTTTCTGTGAGGGTGCCCCTTTCATTGCAGCTCACTCATCACTGGGGCCGACTGGTACGCTCCGCTTGGGGTATGTTCCCACATTCCCCCTGTTATGGTGGAGGCAAAAAAGTAAAATCTAAACCGCAGGTGGGCCCGGTAACAATTTTACTTGCGAGTCAAAAGCGCAAATGTGGTTTCAGGTTCTTGGGAAGGATTTCACATGCCCGTTTGAAGGTGGTGATCCTGAAAAGGAGGACAATGTGCCCATTTAAGGTGGAGGAAAGCGATTGTGGGCACTGCCCTTCAGGCATCTTGCCAGGCATCAATTTGGGGAATGTAATTGCTGAGCAAAGTAGCAGGCTGTGACCTTCTCTGTGCATAGATCAGGCAGCTGCCTACTTTTAAATGGAGTGGTGTAAGCGAGCACAGTGATAACTTCGAGGTAAAGGCATGGGGAGCAGGGAGGCGGGTGGGAAGGAGCAATAGGAGAAGAGGTATTTTCAATCACAAGCTCCCCAACTGGCAGATTTCCAAAAGATGGGAAGTGTTGTCTGAAAAAGGCTCACCCTCTGTTCACCTCATTTCTTACATTCTTTCCCAAAGTATCTGTTACTGGATGCTTTTGGGGGGCGTTGGACATATCTGGGATGACTGCTCTTGTTTCAGTGACACCTTTGGAGCAATGTGCTACAGCCCCTGCAGCACCTCTCCCGGAGTGCTGCTCTTCTCCGCAAACCTTCTCACAAACTTCTAGTGCCCACAAAACTCCTTAGTTATATGGGGAGATTTCCCTGATATTGAGGCAGCATTTGGGTTTCTGAATGTAGAGGGTTGGTATTGTCTAGAAAGTGGTGAGATACCCACAGGGTGGGAATAACTGAGCAGAGCCTGAGGCCAAGCCTGCCTTGCTGGGTGGTAGCACAAGAAGGGACTGGGAGAGGGGGGGCAAGGGGCCTGCAGGAGCTGGGCTTGCAGCCACGTCCAGGGCATCACCTAATAGGCAGCAGGGACGTGTCCAGTTGGTCCTGCTGGACCACTGTCTGCTTTGCCTGGGTGAGTCATATCTCTGCCTTCCTCTGCGCCTATGGGTTTCATGTGGTCTGGTGTTACTTTAGACAGTCATCATCCAGTACCACACAGTCCATCTCCTTTCTCTCTGTGGAGTTGGGTTTTTTTCATGTCAGTTGAGCACCCCACGATTTTGTCCCTGTAATGGTCTTTCTGATACCTTTTATTTGAAAGCTGAATGAGTCTGTTTAGAATCAAACCCAGTTGCCAGCTACTTGGTCCTGGAAGAGCTGTTATTCCTCTGCCGCAGATTAACATGTAGGGAGTAAAGAAAGAAGTGGAAGGAAACAATTTACACCATCATGTCTGATTTGATTAAAAACTAGTATGGGATTTTTACATTACTGGTAGGCATGGGCATTGGTTTCATACGCAGTGTGTTGTTGTCTAACAGCTTAACAGTCTTCTAAGTCCCATAACTGAATAGCTGAGGTGAGTTCCAGGAAGAAGCCATTTTCTTCTTAACCACTCTTCGTTTAGCTATAAACAAGAAAAAAAATACTGTCTCCCTTCAAGAGTGCAGTCTCATGCCAGAGGTATGAATTGTTTACATTTTTGTTGACAAGATCTAAGGCTGCAGTCCAGAAGTCTAACTGGTGGCACTTGGACCTGCAAGCTGTCACTACCAGGCAGGTTGCTGGTTACTGGAACTTGTTGCACTTCAACCAGAAAAACACTTGCAGAAATGGCTGGTGTAACTCTTTTGTTGCAAATATTTAGCCTTTTAGGTAGGTTTAGTCATCAAAATTAATCTACTGAACTCAGTACAACTGAGAAACTGGACCTATGCAAGAGTACTGGATGCGAGTAAATCCCTCATACAAAATCCACAAAAGCCATACATTTAGGCTGCAAACTTAACAGAGGTAATCATATCCCTTACAGTGTTTCAGTTTTGATTAAGTTGCAAGTCCTTTCTCCCGTTATTTATTAATTTATTTGCCTAAGCTTGAATTTGGGCATTGACCAAAGCAGAGAGTTATCCTAAAGAGTTACTACTCCCTTACACCATGGCTGGTTGGACATCAAGCTGAGTTACTGGCAAAAGAGACCAGGCCGATGATGTGGTGAGGGCGCTGAAACTAAAACAACCTTCCACCATGGTGTGGTTGTTCACAAAAGGGGAAAGGACAGAAATTCCGTATCAAAGCTTTTTTTTTTTTTTTTTGACTCCCCTCCCTTTCTTCTAAATTAAGTACCTTTAGAAACTAACACAGTTCACTGCATTTAGAAGAAAAGGTTTCAGGTCTTATCCTTCTTCCAATAGTGCCTGTGGTACAGCTGCTGTCCACTTCAGTTTACATATTTGAGACCTTGTTTTGGTGTGTTTTGACCTCTTTAATGTGGGTGTGGTGTTTATAGTACATGTACTGGGAATGATACAATGTTTCTAAAGTGCTGTCAAAATGGAAATTAACTGAGATTAGGTTTTTACTGTTTATTTGTTGTCTTAATGGCCTTGTGGACTTGTATCTAGGAGCACAAACCATACCTAGCTCACCTGTTCTATTGGATAACCCACCAAAACCCCCAAACAACTGCTGTTCAGACTCTGAGTTAAGGATGTGCCTGCGCCAGCCCTGCTGAAGCCAGGAACTTGGTGCAGAAGCAGTAGTACAGCAGGGTCAGCCCAGGGAATGCGTGTGAGCTGCTATCAACCAGATATCCTTCTCTGGCTTGGGAGTCTTGGGGCTGAGGGAGCGGGGGTCTCATGCACAGTGCAGTGTTTTCTGTCTGGGAGTTGTTTCTGTTGTTTTTTGAATGCCTTCATTCAATCAAACACAAAATAACAAAAAAACAAATTTTGACTCTCTCACTTGTTAAGTTCATCATGGGAACTTTGTATAAAGAGAAAAGTCGGGGCTGAAGTCAAGCTGTTGGAAGTCAACTTCAGCAGCAGCTTTGGGTGTGCAGGGCTGAGGGCTGGAGCCTTGATCTCCCTGTAGCTTTCTCAGCATCAAGAAAACCAATCTTACTCCTGGGGCCGCACATTAGTAGTGCGACTGCTCTGCACCAGGCCAGGCCCGCGTGTCACCATCATGGCTAAGCCGGTAGGATAGGTGGTGGTTAGGGGTTTCTCCGAGCACCTCAATCAGATTCAAACTGTTTTATTAAACTGGTTAATTGACAGTTTGAAAGGGAGTGGGTAAAAAGTGAGGTCCTTAGGTCTCCCTGGTCAGTGCCAAGCCGCAGACTGTTAACTACTCCTGCCTTTCAGAAGCAATAACTGTGGGTTTGGGGAACATATGGAACCAACTAGCCGAAAGGCTTTTATGAGGAGCTTTAACAGGGGGCACGGTTTTGTGAGCAGAAATTCCAGTGGATGAGTTAATAGTTTCACTTTCCTTAGCTGTCCCTTTATAGGAACAACAACAACAAAGTCAGGCGCGTTCCTCCCGCAGCCCCGGCTGTACAATGTGCCGATGCATCCAGGATTTCGTTTGGACACTGGGGGAGTCCTTTAGTAGATCCCCCAGGACCTATTTTTTTGGAGCTATTTCCTGATGCTGACCTCATTAGGTGAGTTTCACAGCTCACTAATTCCTAGCAACAGCGCAAGAGATTCAAGGAAAGGGGAAACCCGTCTTCTGGAAACCAGTGGAACTGAACAGATTTGGGCAAACAGTTTTATTGCTTTTCATTAATCTGGAAAATCAGGGACTTGGGTTTCTCTTTCTTCCCCCCCCCCCCCCCCCAACCCACTATTTTGACCTGAAATTGTATGTTTGGTTTTCTATTTGAGTACAGAGAAGGATAACAACAAAAGAACCAGCCCTGAAGAACCATACACCTCAATGTTTATGTTGTGGTTTGTTTTGAACCAAGCAGGAGAGTGGGCATTTCTTTTCTGGAGTTGCAATTTGGGCACTGTTAGTCACTTAAATGCTTCCAGTAATGCCTATTTAGTGTTTGCATTGTGGTGGCACATGTCCAAAAGAGAGAGCAAAGGAAAACAATAGTTGCCTGCTCAAGACCTGACATCATAGCATGAAATTTAAGTACTTGTTTTTGTGGTATTGTTATTAATCATGGCTCTATGCAGGGGTCATCCTGTAAGTCCAGCTACTGGAGTCCTGGGAATGCAATGTTTGTAGTTCAGCCGTGGTGAGTTTAGGACTAGAAAGTCATTTCTCCCCCATTACCTAAGAGTCAAGTTTTTCTGAGTGTCAGTGTTTGGTCTGAGAGTTTTCTTCAGGTTGTCTTTTGTTCTCAAGTCACCTGTAGAGCAAACACTGCAGAAAAACACAGGTCCATTTCTCTTCAGCCTAACGCAAAATTTGTTTCTCCTGTTGTATAATTCCTGAATTTGTTGTCAGTTTTATAAGCAATACAGTTCATAATAAAGTTTGGGACCGCTCAAGTATTTTATCTGGTAATAAGGTTTTCTTGTCTTATTTTACCGTGGCCTCTCGGATGTCCCCATGAAGCTGTTCTTCCATTGTGGCACCATTTGGGACCATAGTCAGACAAATTGAAGATGTGGCCCTGGCAGTCTTTCCACTTGGTTATAAATCCATAGTATTGCCTCCTAGAGAAGGTGATAGGCTCAGAGTTTGTCCAAAACTGATTTCTGACAAAGCATGTGAGCATTCAGGGTAATCAACCAAAGTCAACTCACTTGCCTATGCAAAAATATTAAAAATGTAGAGCTGAAAGGATCCAGCCAACTCTGCATCCTTGAGCTGATGTTCAGTGATGATCATGGCGAAGAATCCATGTACTGAATAGCGTCTTTTAGAAAAGTGAACATCTTATTTCTTCTTTTATGTGATTCAGGGCCTTATGACTAAAAGACCTTATGAGCAGCTGATGTAAACAAGGCAAGATACTGTATTTGACGAGGGATAACTTTTTTGTTTTCTGGGCTTTTTTTACTCTCCTCAGCCAGGGCCAAATGCACTTAAGATGGGTGAGGAGAAACTTACACATGTACTTTCTTGTACAAAGGCCATGATATCTCCTCTTTAGCTACTACATACAGCACTAACGCGCCGCTGGCCTTCAGGAGCCTTCAGACGGCCAGTCTGAAATTGCAGACTTGTGGCACAATAAAACATGATACACGTAGGTTTGTGAGAGTACCTTGGAACAAGTAGGATTTTCATTTAGCTTTGCTTCCAAAACTAAATACAATGAAGAACATGGCTTCTGGTGGAAAGCCTCAAGTGTTCCTAAGCCCAGTCCAGGTACATGTCTATTCACTTCCCCTCCCTATTTGAAAAGGTGGCAATGCTTTCCTAGATCTGTTTCTGTGGGTTGCGTTTACTTGCCTAAAAGCCAAATCTCATTAAAGTCTCACATAAAATCAAACCATCTCTGCCCATGGGCTTACAAAATGAAGTTCAAACTGTCCCAACAGCTGATACTGTTGTATCAGCGTACCAACACTTCTGCGCAGTGCCAGGGCCCTTTGAAACCCTGAGACCCAATGCAGTTTTGTCTGCTTGCATCATATGAAGGGTTTGGAGGTTTTCTAATATTTATTTTTTGAAGTTGAAAGTTAAATGGCTTAAACATTCAAGTTGATATGTACGTGAGGTAGACTTTTGTAATCCATGCCTTCCGTTAATCTGTGACTCCTGGCTCTGTAATCCAGAGGTGGGTGGGGGAGAAAAAGTTTGAGTGTCGAGGTAACCAGTGAAGTGGTTTGCTTTACTGGTCTTCATTGAGCTTCTTTGGTCCCTTGTCAAGGCCTGGAGTGAGCTTGCACATCAGTGGCAAAGGCTGGTCTCTGCAGATTTCCTTGCAACTGAAGTGCCCAAGATCATAGAGGCAAAATAGCAAAGGTTAAACTGAGGCAGCAGCACAGATACTGTTGGGTGATGGTGGAACAGTTGGCACAAATGTAAGAAATGGCCCACTCTTGATCACCAAGAAATGAAACTTGGGGTTTCTGTAGACCTCCCCCCTCCTGGGGGCCCTTCAGTTGAAGTCACCAGTGATGCAAGAGCTGTCCCCCTGCCCAGCTCTGCTGCATCTTCTATGACCTTCCCATGGCAGAAATGACTGGTCCAGCCCCCTTATCCTTGAGGTGACCATAGTCTGTGCAAAAGAGCTGCTAAAAAGCCTGGCCTGGTGGTTCCTGGTGCTGTGTGGAATTGGTGGTACCCACTCTCTTCAGCAGTAAAACAAGACCCATAGGCTTGCCCGAAGGGCTGAGCTGGTGTCTCCAAACACCCAAATAAAATCTGTGTTGGGTTGCTGCTTTGCACAGGAGAATGACACTGCTCGAATAAAAAGGCTTCCTCCTGGCAGGGTGAAAACCCCTTTCTGTTGTCCATGGTTGATCAGTCACAAACGGGGGCCAGAGGCAGCCATGCAAAAATGGCTTTCAAAGCATGCCGATGTGAGGACCATAAATTGTGTGAATAAAAATGCACTTTCCCAGAGCTGAAGTCATAACTTCCCATCACTTCCCAGAACAAATCCTGTCTGCTATATTTATTAGGTGGGACTGTGTATAGGCAGTCACTCTAACTGTGTTTATTTTGAAGTCATCAGTTGTTCAGTAATCTCAGGCACCTCTGGGAGATTTAACTCAGATAGAGGTTTAAGCTGGAGGTCGTGAGGTCACTGATATTAAGATAGAGAGAAGGAAAGCAAACAGCGTTGTTTTTGTGGCATTATCTGAACAGTAAGGAAAAATAAATTCAGGTTTTAAGATGGCTTTAACCTGACTCTGAAGGAAATGGTCTACAAATCCAGCCAACAAGCAGGCAGCTGCAACAAGATCCTGCTTCTCTTTGAGTTTGTTTTGAGCCACCCGACCGAAAACCACGGTGGTTATGGCTTGATTAAGCAAGACTTGTCTAGAAATCTGTTTACGTGGTTACAGTTTTCCTTTAGCATATTCAAATGTTTGAGTTTCTAATTTTAACTTCCCTCCTAAAATAAAATCTCCTGAGTTGCCTTTTGGGCAGTAGTTTGAACCCCGCAATGAGCTCCCCAGCAGTGGTAGCAGCATGCTGGGCTTCAGCTGGTGGCCAGCATCTCCTCTAGGCCCAAAGCTGCTCAGGGGCAGAGAGCAGGGGCACGAATGTCCTGTCACTAATGAAATCTGGGGTCCAGTGCACAGGGCACCATCTACTGTTGTAAAACTCCAAATAAGCTGTTCTGTCCTATGTGGAGTCTTTGATGTCTTGTAAGAAGTGAACTTTTACTGTGGGCTTTTCTGCAGTCCGGCACTTATTTTCAAGGAACATATAGGCAATTTTCTTTAAGACCTCTAACCCTCTGCAAATGTGACTGAAATCAGCTAATAGGTTCCAAATTTATTAGGAGGAGACAGACAGACCCAGAGCATTAATGCACAGGACTGGTTTCTCCAGGAAGCCAGAATAAGGGAAAAAAAAAAAAAAAAGGCATGGGGAGTAAAGTAAGGATTTGTTTATTGCCTCTTAATATTTTATCATAAAACACACTGTCTTGTTCTCAGGGTTTGTTGGTGGTTTGTATATGTGTGTCCCTGTGTGTATACATATTTTTGTATATAAAAATCCACCAACATCCATTGTTTAAAAAATAAAAAATGAGAAGGATTTTACTAAAAGCATTTTGGGAAAAACTCTGCTCTCAGTTTTCCTGTCAACGTTTTTCTAAGCTTTTATTTTTATTAGCCAAAATGTTTAGAATCCCCAGGAAATCCTGGGATGAACCATTTCCTCTTTGAGCTGTAGCCCTTAGGGGAAAAAGAAAAAGCTCAGATCCTTTCAAAGGTTAGAAATTTTTCAAACTGTATTTTTTGCAGATTTTTTATATTAGAGAAAAACTAAGTTAGGAAGATGCTTGACTTCAGACTGTAGTCCTGGGAAAGATTGATCGCTTTGTAGAAAAACCTGAAGAGGCTCTTAGATCTGGGCGAGGAAATCTTTTAGGCTTGGATCTTAATGGGGAACCGATTGCCGAATTGAGGTATAACAGGTTCAGTTGAAAGACTGTCTTTATATTTTTTAAAAGTAGATTAAAAAATAACATTTGCTTTTCCTCAACCAATTTGTGTATGTTAGTTAGCATGTAACAGCTTTGTATTAGAAGGCTGTTAATGCCCTAGAGATACTTTTTTTTTTTTTTTTTAAATCTCAGCTCATATTTGTTATATACCTGAGGTTTTGCAGGAGTAAATCCAATTGACTGCTTCCTTTCCTTCAGATAAACTTCAATGGGAATCATAATTTTAAGCTAATAAGAACTTCTATCCTGCAAATACATATGTACATTGTTAATTTTAAAATCCTCTGGGGTTCACTCCTTCAAGTGGGTTCAGTTGCTTAAAGTTAACAAGGTAAGTAAGAATATGTCACAGACTGCAGCCTAGCTGGGCCAGCTGGAGCTCAGCATGGGTTACTTTACCCTGATTTTGAGATGATTGTTATTCTTTGGGATGGAGAGGGCACTGCTGTTATAAATGAGAGAAGCTGAAAACGTGGTGAAACGTGAGGCTGAGGGATGCAGGAGTCTTTTCATGAAAAATGACGCATCAATATAATTTTTCAGAACTCTGAATTTGCAGTCACTACATATCACTTTATTTTAGGAAGAGTGCGTTTGCTTGTTTATATAACTTGTGACAAACTGCCTGAACTACTGTTCTTCTGTTTTATTCATCTACTTTTTATCAAGTTTCTTTGGAAGGTTCTTGGAAAGCTGAATATGAAAAGCCCAGACTTGGTGGTTCAGTAACTGGTATAAATTACTCCCACAGTCTATCACAACTATAAAAAGATTTGTGGTAATTCATGTGAAATTTAGTAGCCTTTTTGATAATGCAAGAAAAAAAAATATCATCTTTCAGGACCTTTTTTTTTTTTTTTTTTAGCCTAAACTTACATAGTGTAGAGTGCTTCTGCTTTCATGGTATTTTCAGGTTGGGAATGGGGACACTCAACTAGTCTTCTGGGCCGGTGTTACAATTCAGTATCTCTGTTCACTTTGCGAAAGGGTGGGTGAAGGTGGAAAGACTAAAGGAGGGAGACTAATAATGAATTTCTTAAAGTTTCTGCTACTAGAAGCATGCAGAAAGTCCCAATACTACAACTTTAACTTCAGAAGTTCGGAAGATTTAGATTTTTATCAAAACCCTTCTGACTGAGTCTGGGCTTTGGATTTAACCTAGCAGATGGGAAACAGAGGCAATAAAAGTTTCCAAATTTAGGGGCTTTTTCATTTCAGTGTCTCTCATGTAGGTAAGTAGTCAGCAAAGATAGCCTAAAAGTCCTCAGACCATGATCTCTGGGCAATATATGTATGTGTTGTGAAGTTATACTTTATGAAGAATATTAAAGGTCTTATAATAAGGTCTTCTACTAGTAGTGAACTTCACATCTGATCCTCTTTCCAGCTGGGAATGCCTAAAGACCAGCCCTTGTTACTGTGGGCCAGGATGGGTCAGTAGACTTCAGGTGCAAGAGAGTTTCCAAGTTTGGCCTTTTAGGCTTTACTGCTTTGATTCCTAATATCCTTGACTCCTCCCTGTTTTTCCTGTCTGCATTTCTACAGGTGCTGTTTGCTCTAAACCAAACTCTGCTCCAGCATGAAAGCCTCCGAGCAGGTAGTTTGCAGGCCCCGTATACCACTGAAGATCTCATCAAGCATTATAACTGTGGAGACCTGAATGCTGTCATATTCAACCATGACACTTCTCAGGTAAGCAAAAGCATTGTGGGTGGGCCAGCTAATTGAGAAAAATCAGCTTTTTTAATAGCAATGTCCCTTACAGAGCCAGGAAGTGACTCCTACCAAAACCCTGATCTAAAATTTCTACATGGGATATAATGATCTGTATTCATTAAAATTGAGGTGAATTAAGGTTCAGAGGTATTAAGAGCCTGACATAAAGCTTATCAGGTGCCTATAGCACAGCAATAAGTAAAGCTTTAGTCTCAGGGTCATCACTTTATACTCCCCTTTCCCCTCTTCCTTTTGATGCCCTGTGTTTTCTTTCCACACATGCCTCGTTTGCTTGGTGAGAGAGTGGTACTGCTTGGGCTCTGGGGAAGGGGCTGCCTGGAAAACTTTCCTAGGAATGTGCCTGAAAAAAAGTTAATTATGGATGTTTGTGGGGCTGTTGAATGTACTCCCCTCATTAAGGAGGGAAAAAAAATCTTTGTAATATTTGAGTTTATATATAAGGAGGAAGTGAAACTTATGTAAATACATTATAAAGTAAATAACTTCTCAAAACTTCAATAATTTTGTATGACTCAGGCAACCCTTCAGTCTCTGTTTATCTTAGTTATCCAATGCTATTAAAAACCCTCAATGGAGCAGAAATCTGCTTTCCAGACCAGTTTGATAGTTCATGGCAAACTCTGAGATTCTCATTTAATACATAGGTTCCTCTTTCCCTTTTCCCATTGATCCTATGGAAATTTGGTCTTTGGATGTCATCTCCTACCTCTCTGGTTTTTTGATAAATGATCCCAGATCCCTGTCTTGGGTGCAGTGACTTACTTGCAGGGGACCTGTATAAACTTTGGCAGTCACAGTGTTATATATGTTTTGCCAAAGAAAGTCTGTAAATCGTGATAGTGGTTTACCATTATCAAATGCAAATCAAGGATAACTATATGACCTCAAAAGAGAACTGAGATAGGGTAAGCTCAGTCTGTTGATTGAGGCAGTGGTCTCTGAGACATCGTATCTTGCCATCACTATCCTGAGTTGCACAGGGCTCTGTGGGTCACTTGTTTCTCAGAGGAACAGCTGGGAAAGTGAGGATAGCCCCAACCTGGCTGTAAGGTAACAAAGTCTTTCAGCCGCACTTCATGACATAGGTGTTTTCCCAGAGGTCTTCTATGCCCCTCTGAGAAGTTCCAGGTAGAAATGTAAAAGACACCCAGCAGCAGCTGGAGCTGCTCTTCCACGTCACCTATCATAGAACTAGCCTGCCCCTCCACAGGAGCAGAAAGACAACAGCTTGGACAGTCAGAGGTCCTTAAATTCTGGACAAATGGTCATGTCTCCTCTTTTTCCTTATCTGGTTATCATTTTCAAATTGTAGAAAGAGTGGTTGATGGTAATGAATGGGATAAAACCCCTTTGCTGTCCCAGTTAATCCAGTCCTAGAAAGTGAAGCATTGTTTTAGCACGACTAAGCAGGGCTTATCGGGGTGGTTAACATGGCAGTACTGAAACAGAAGTCTGTGTAGTACCAAAGCTGCCAGAGCTGTTCCTTCTGGACAGCCTTGCACTGAAAAGTAAAGGGAGAAAGCAATTCAGATAGGAATACATATCTAAAGATGGGGTGTGTGAGTTGGAAAAGGTAGAGAGCTCATGACTTTAGAGGATCCTGGAGAAGTCAATGGTTGTAACTGTTCCTGCAATATTGAGGCACAGCACGTGAGATAAACACATAATGATTTTGGAGAAATAACTCTTGCAAGGCATGGTGGTATATTTGCCATGAATGCAAAGAAAGGACTACTAGTATTAAAGTCATGAAGACAGTCCTAGCAGCTGAATGTCCTGGGTCATCTTTTTAATCTCTATCAATGTAGTTTATCCAGCAATAAAGCCTTTGTCCCTGAGACAAGTTGTGGCCATTGACACTGGTTGCATTGACTCACAGACATCTGTGGTTTGTTGACACAATGTCCTATAACAGACCTGTGAGTTAGACTTGAGAGGAACAGATTGCTGTAAAAAATTCTTTATCCCTGCAAATTCTTGGATCAAATGTGAGTTTTAAAACAGTGTTAAAGAAAGAAGAAAGAAGTCAACAACCAATCAGAGTTCAAGCACTGGTGTTAGTCATGGTCCCAGAGTGCACGTAGTTGATAGAGATTATAACACTTACAAGCCATGGAAAATTAAAATCCCTATATTTATACTAGTCCCTGCAGAACTCTAAATGTTGTGAACTATTTTCCTCTCATGGGTTGTTGTTTTTAATTTTGGTAAAGAGGTTTTTTGTTTGGTAGTGTTTTTATAAACCAGCTTTATACCATTTATTTTTAATTGCAAGCAGAACAAAATAGAAAATTAAAACTTAAAATAAACTGCCTATTCGGGTCAACTTTAGCCAGTTCTGGTAATTCCAAAGTTTATTCTATGTGTTTTTTGCAAGGATGATAGACTATCTCTGCCATAGAAAATCTTTGCCATTCGGTTACCAAATTAGATTAGCCTGGTTTAAATATTACATACGAAGCATCCCCCATGGGATCTTTCGCTTGAGACATTACGTGTAGGCACAGGGATTTATCATGGGCTGAGAGTGTATTGCAGGTCTCGTCAGGTGACGACAAACGATAGGCCTACACATGCAGAAAAACTATAAATATCCCATGTGAGATGTATCATCACTTAAACTTCAGGGAGACAAGAGTGTCACAGTGTTTTTATAAGGTCTGCCCATTCTTCCATGATATCCAACTGCTGTCCTAGCACTTCAGAGATCTGGTAAGTCCTTGCAACTGGTACCTTTAATGCAACTTTGAAATATCACATAGAAGGGAACAAAAGATCAGGAACAGAGTTTTAAGGCTTGCTTTTGTGAATGGTGGAGGCCAGGAATTCAGCTCTGTCCAGCAGGGGCATGGAGACCTGAGGAAGGCTGTGACCCTCACTCTTTGAGGATTCATTTGGGGGCTGTTCATAAGGCTACTAGTGCCTGCTTGTCCCTTGAAGGTTAGCAGGAGCTGCAGAATAAAGATGAACCTGTCCATTAGTTGCCTCAGATCAGAGCCATTGGTTTAGGTCACTGTAATGAACTGGGAAGTAGCTGAGAAAGTCTGACATAGCTGTGGGGACAGTGGTGGTGGGGAGTATATATCTAGGTGCAGTAACCTCCTAAATTCCTCTAGCGTGAATCTTGGGAGATGGAGCATCTTCGGTAGCCATCTGCAAGATGCTGAGATGCCTTTAGAGTAAAACTCATCCCAGAGTGGAAATACTAATACTGCTGACTTGAGGTGTTATGGATGAGTTTCTTGAGCCTCTTCAGCCTCCCTGAGGGAGTCTGGGAAATCTGCAGTTTCTCAGTGCCAGTCTTGTTGACTCCCACAGCATTTGGGAAGAGAGGGCAGAGTTCCTCTGGGGCCGAGTCTATGCAGCCCGTGGGCACAGAAGGGATGGTGCTGGGAGGAAAAGCGCAGGGAAAATTGTTTCCTAGACTGAAGCGGGAGGTTGGACACCAGGACAGAGGACAGCTTCTTTGGCACCTGGGATGGGGACAGGAACAGGATTGCCCCAGGGAGATGCTGCCTGCCTTGGGGTTGAGAAGCCTGCCTTAGCCAGGGTAAGGTGCTTGAAATGGAGGGGTGTGAGCAGGCCCTCAAATCCCTGCCATTTTCCTGTCCCAGAGCCATCAGCACTGATGACAGCAGAGGACTAAACAAATCCTTCTCAGTTTCAGGTTTGGGGTTTTTTTTATTTTAATTAAGAACAGAGAAAGGGGGAAACACCTCTGCTTTCCTGTGGTTATATTACATTCTTCATTCCTTTCTCTCTCTTTTTTTCTTAAATTTTGTTTCTGAGCACCATTTTTACAAACGTATAAATCCTTATTTAAAATTAATTAAATTTTGAGGGGCTGAGTTTATTCAGTTAGACTATGACTCAAAAGTGGAGTAGGAAACATCTCTCCTGCTTCTACAGGCTTCTGCAAACACTTGATTCTCTTGTGACTTCTGCAATCAAGAGGCTTACGTTGGAGTTTCTGGGCAAAGAGTCAAAATGATACTGAAGAGAAAGTATTCTCTAAGTTAAAGATAGGATTGGCATATTTTCTGTTTTTTCTTCAGACTTTTTCCCCTCAAAGAAGTCATAGTTTCTTTCTCTCCTTTTGAAAAAAACTTCTCTGCAAGTGAAGAGGCATTGGATTAGATCAGCAGCTTTAACTTCTGTATTCTGTCTGATGCTCTTGTCTTGCCTTGCTCCCAGTTCTTGGGAATTGAGGTCATTATGTCCAGATACGTTAAAATGCAAAAAATCTGTTAGTGCTAAGTCAGAAAATTATCTGCCTCCAGAGAATATTTTTTCTTACCTGAGACAGTGAAGAAATTGCCTAATGACCTGAAGCCTTTGTGAGGAAAAAGTAGGGTGCAGAACAATTTATCTTGTATTTTGTTCCCTAAATCTGATGTAAATGTCTATATATTTAAATATTTTGAACTGGTACATCTAGAGTTTTGGGTTCAGGGACTTCTTGAACCAGTTACTTCCCATGTTTGGTTTTGAGATGTTCAATTTTTTAAGGACCATTCTGTAAAGCAGATTCATCTTTGACAGCCTGGAATTAGCTGGTTCTGTGTTTCTTTGTATTGCTATGTACACTTTATTAAGAGGGACATTGAAAAGCCAAGGCTGAAATTTTTCTCCTTCAACGCTTCCCAAAAACTATACCTGTGGTGTCCAGCTACTGTTTCTCCTGTTCTGTCCTCAGGCATGCTCCTGTCCTGAGGAGAGGCTCCTGTCCAGGAGAAGATGGTTTCTCCTCGCTTGTTGCTGATCTGGTGTATCAAGAGGCATGCAGCTACACTGCTTACTTTATAGACAGTTTTCTTCAGGCCAGGTGCTACTGGTTGCGTACTTGTTATTTGCCTGTCCCACTTAGGGTTAACAATACAATTCAAGAGTCATACCTGCCACTCATAAAGCATCTTTCATCTAGAGAGCCTTTATGTTTTGCATGTGTTTTAGACTGTATTGAAAGCCCTTCGAAATAATGAAGAATATTTCCATGCCTTCAGCAGGCTTTGTATGTGTCCCAGTGGGCCCAGCCATCATCTGGATATCAAAATGAAGAAATCAAGTTAGGCCAGTGAACAGCCCAGTTTATAGGCTTTCTGCTTACCTGAGTATAATGATCTTGTTGCCAGGAGAGGTGAGGTCTTGGCTTCATCCTACACAGAAAAGAAAGCTACGCAATGAAGTTGCTTGGCGGTCACCACAGCCTGCAGACAAGTCTCAACCCCTTTTGGGTGCTCAGGGCTCACTGTGCCTCCTTCTTCAAGCTGTGTCCCTCAGAAACAACTGAGATTTTTGTATAACTTACTAGAATGATGTCACCTATATCTTGAGTTGCCTCTGCAACCTCAAAATCCCATGGATTCATGCTGAAACAGACTGCTTGTCATCTGAAAGCCATGTGACGGGCCTGATAACAAGACTTTAGAGATCCATATGCTAACACCATGTCAGTAGTCAGCCTTCCTAAATGAAAGAAGAAAAAATTCAGTGCATCACTTTACAATACACTTGCTGTTTATAAATCACCAGGTTGTGTTATGTACCTCTTTAAAAATGTTATCATCCTGCATTTAACCCTGTCCTTGAAGATTTAAGGGTCCTGATAATTCTAATTACATCATTAACTTGCCCCGTTCTCATTCTGGATAAAATATAACTCTGGCTCACTTCTCAAATCAATGAAAACTATCTGTGGAATGCTCCAGCTTCAATAACTGCAGAAACATGCAGCTGAGACCATTAGGTAGAGTGTTGAATGACAAGCAGACCTAATTTGTCCAAGGAATGGAGTTTTATCTAGGGCGAAGGAAGATAAATCCATAAACCGAAGGCACAGCTATTGTAATGCAACGCTTTGGAAGTATCTTATCATTTTCAGCTGTAACAAAGTGCAGGCGAACTGGCACAGCCTCTTGTTCTTCCAGGGAAAATGATTATAGGTTTCCAGCGAAGCAAGTGCAAGGTTGTCTGAGGCACCAAGGGAGCTGGTCCCACAAGTTTCTCATTCTTGGTCCAGGTGAAAGGTCAGTAATGCTTCCACAAGTGTGTGTTACAACTGACACTGAAGGCAGGCCTGACGCTGCCCAGGTGTTTGGCAACACGTGTGCTCATTGCCACTTGTGCCCCAATAACAAGCAGAGGATGTCTCCCACCTTCTCTTCTTTGGGCTGTAGCAGAGGACGCTGCTGGAGAGATGTTGCCTCCCCATAGTTCAGAAGAGCTCCTGATCTGCTGGGGTGGGATTGTATTTACTTTCCACTTGCACCTGAGTTACAGCTTTGTGTCTTAGTATATTGTGAGCATTTGGAAGTAAAAAAACAGAAGTGCAGCCAAAATTTTCAGAGTCTAATTTTCATATTATGTCAGAACAGGATTCCAGATTGGAGCAATATTATATTTTGGCTTATGTGTTTCAGAAAATTGGTTACAGATCCAGACTGTGAAAGTTAAGTCTACTTGTTGATGACAGTGCTGGGGAAAACACTGCAGAGATTATTTTTTTATTAATAGTCTGGAACATGCCCAGATAATTTTCATGCTACAGGTTTTGAAAATAGGTGCTTGCTTGGAAATTTTCATTACATGTTTGCATTTAGAGTGGTCTTACCTTGGAAGTCCCTTCCTTCCTCTTCCCAGTTTCCACAGAGAAAGCAATGGGAGAGGGCGAGAAAGTCAGAGAAAAATTGGAACAAGACATTTAAAGGCAAAGATTTTTCTTTCAAAGACTGCTGCGTTATTAGAAAAGGAACATATTCACCTACAGAAAAGGGCTGATTTACATTGAAAACGTTTAAGGATTGTTGACTACCTGTATATATTAGTAAGGGAATAAACTATAAAAGAGTATGAAAGAGTGATTGGTAAAAACATTTGGAGTTCAAGGTAGTAGCATGCTGCTTTCTGTGCATTGCTGTATGTTTGCTGTAAAGCATTTACTATCCCTTCTTTTTAAAGAGCTGGTTTATGAAGTGTTTCTTGGAAAGACTTGTTCAAGAGAATGAGAAAGACTTGTTAGTTTTTTAAACAATATCTTTTGGTTTGAATGTACAAAATGCTTTTTCTCCCTTTGTTATATCCACAAGATGTATTCGTCACCTCCTTATGACAGGGAGGGGAAAAAAGTGGGACAAGGGGGCAATTTGGTTGTCTTTGCTGACTTGGCAGGGTTAATATCAGACATTATCCAAAAAGACCATGCGTGCTCCTTGACACAACATTTCTTGGTCTGACACTATTATTGCACGTTACCAAATAGCAAACACCGTAGATCAGGTTCACCAGTGTAAACTGGTTGTGCTCTCTGATGGTGACTTCAGACCGGGATCTTCTCTTCTCTCCTCTGGGAGAGATGATTGCTAATAAACCCAAAGTCAAGGCTTTTACAGTTCCACCAGCTGAGACTCAAAAGAAATCACTTTCAAGGATAACTTGATTTGTCTCTACTTCACTGACTTCATCTGAATTATTCCTTATTTTTGTTCCTGACTGGTCCTCATTCCATTTCAGAATGCTTTCCTGGAGATGTTCTGCATCTTTATACCCTATACTAGACCTCTCAAACAACCCCACCTTAAAAAAAATTAAAATTAGTTCAAAAGTCATCATCCAGTTTGTTCCAGATGCCAGCAGGGCTGGTTGGACTGGGAGTAGCCTGGAGTTTTGCTAGGACCGAACAGGAGGGCACGGCTCTCTCTGCACAGCACTGCCTTGTGGTGTCAGCTCCAGAGGTCTTGTGTCCAGCCCAGATGCTGTTGTGTTATTAACCAGCTTTTTGCTCCTTGCTAGGTTGTGTGATATTTTGGAAACCATATCTTTTGGATCACACTTGTCTCAGGTTAAAATCATATTGCAAACTTCACAAAAACATTCAGGCTTTCCCTAACATCTTACTAAACAGGGATGGGAAGAAACTCACTGAAGAGCCCTGAGCAACCAAACCTGAGTTTGTACCCACTATTGGCCAGCTGTTCTCCCACTGTGTAACAGTAGACAAAATGGAAAATACCTTTGGAAAAAGAACTGCAATGCTTTAATAAACCAAACCCCAAAAACCAAACCTTCTGGCCCCATTTTTTTTTTCACTTTATTGCCCTGCTTTGCCCTTTGATCAGTATCTTTACTTCGGTGTCACGGCAATATAATAGGTGATGGTTTTAGTGTCAGAACAGGAAAAAAAAATATTCTTTGTCAAAGGAAACAAAGCATTTGGAAGGGAAATAGAAAAACTTGAACTTTTCCATATGTTTGCAAGCTCATGAAAGCTGGGCTCAAAAAAATCCCAATGCTAAAGGGGTTTTAAATGGGGCAGGAGTATCATTAGGTAGTTAAGATTTACCCTCCTTACTGAAACCCAAACCTTTATTTGCATGCACTGCAGGCTTGTCACCCTTATTCAATTAATGAACAGGTCCCTGTAATCTGGTCCTAAATATACACTGCATAGTTGGGTGAAGCTTGCAGAAAGGAGGCCGGGATCATTGTTCTGACTGTGTTTTGTTAAGACTTCTTTAATCAAAACATTCATTCAGATAGAGAGGCCGGCTGCATATTTTGGCATCGCTACCAAGGGGCGCAGGGACAGGGTTGGGGTGGGGAAGGAGGTTGGTGTTGCTTGCTTCTTTTTTTTTTTTTTTCCTAAGTGCTTGGAAAACAACTATTTAACTGGTGTGGAAAAACAAATAGAAAACATACATGGAGGTCATGACTTCTCAGGGATTTGTTGAAAGTCTTTTTTTTTTAACAGGGATAAGATTATCACCCCCCACAAGCTGTTTGTGAGATGCACAGCTCATCCCTGTGGTCTTTCTGCCTTTTTCCCTCTTTTTATATTTATATATATTTTTTTTTTTTTTTTTTAAACATGCTTTCCTTCAACCCAAATGCATGGGAGAAGGTAAAACCAGGCAGGGCACATGACTGTCGTTTGGCCAGGTACCACCTGGGAGAACAGCAATGGCAGGATGGGTTTGGGCTTCCGGGAAGGGTCTCCAGGCAGGCGAGGTGGGGGCTGAAGCTGCAGGAACATGGGTATCCAGGCGCTCCGGCGGCTGCAGCCCACCCTGCCTGCAGGCAAGTTTACACTCAGGCCAGCAATGACTCCTACAGCTTTTGTGTCACCTGCAGAATTGTTTTATAAAAGTATCATGCACTATCCGTAGAGACTTCCCTAGCTTTCAGCCTACTTTTCTCCCTCCTTGTCTCCTCCTGTTTGTGATTTTCCTCTGTTTATAGATTTAGATGCTCCAGTCACTCACAGAGCTGAGCTGGCTAATTTGAAATTCAAAGACCTCTATTTTTACACTCAAGTTTCAATGCCATGCTGAGAGGTACCCAAGCCAGCTTTAAACTGGGTAGGCCAGTTACAGAAGGCTTGCTGGTGTGAACTGCAATGTATCTGCAATGTATATGGATGCAGAGCAGTGATGTGGATGGGCAAGGATTAGCTCACAGCCAGAAGTGGCTCCCTACACCTGGTCCCAAGAAATGCGCTTACTCTTACACTGGGTCTCCTTGTGCTATTGGACTTTCTTCCCTCCCTTACTTCCCTTCAAGCAAAAAGCATTTTTACTTTTTTTCCCCTCCATCCTCATCCAGGTATTTTCTGTGGGTTTCTGGTGCCCTACAATACTGGATTTGTGAGAGCAGACTCTTCTCTTCCTTTTCCAGCCATTACTATTTCCAGGGAAAAGGGTGCAGACAGGCTGCCGGGGTAGCTAGCCATGTGCCCCCTTCCTCTGAGGCAGCAAATGGAGAAAACAACACATTGGAAAAGAGCAGGGCTGGGCTCGCTGGCATGGGGGTGTGAGACACCCCGACCTCAGCCGCTGCCCTGGAAGCCTAAACACCCCGCAGGGGGACGGGAACAGGGGCCTTATCAGTGCAGCTCAGCAAAAGGAGTCGGCAGCCTTTAGCTCAGAGAGGATTAGCCATGCCTAAGCAGAGCAGAAATGCTGGGAACTGCAGCAGCACATCCCAGTTGCAGTGAATTGGAGCCAGAAAATAGTTCAGGGTTCATAAGCCCCTCTCCATTAGGCCTCTGGTTCGCAAGACCACGCTTTCCACTGAGGGAGAGCTGGCTGTCCCTTTGTCTTGCAGTGTTTCAGGGCTGATCCCTGTTTTCAGAGGTTCGGGACACTACAGACTCCTGCTAAGCCAAGGGACGTGATGGAAAATCCGTTCCTGCTGTGGAAATGCTAAGTTGCTCCAAACCCCAACAGCACTTTCCAAAGGGCTCCGTAGTGCGGGGACGGCTGTGGCTGGTGGGTGAGCATGGGTGGGAGAAGTGCGATGGGCTTTTTGCTGTACGCTCAAAACTTGCAAGCCTCCGGCTGCAGTGAGAGTTGTCCCAGAGGAACTGCTCTGCTTTGTGCAAAGGGGTGGGAACAAAACTGGATGAGCACAGACTGGGGGATATGTTTAAGCTTTCTGTGACTTCAAACCAGTCTGAGTCTGTATCCGAGTTTGGTGTCAGGGTATGCTTCTAATAAACCATTTTAGCAGCCCAAAATCCACCAAATTGACATACCTATTCTGACCACAACCTCCAAAACATGCTGGATGTGCCTGTAATATATTTTCAAGTCCCATCTAGGGTAGATGTTTGCTCTGGGAAAGAGAGAGGAGTGATGGAACTGACTTATCCTGAAGATCAAAGACTTCTTTTAAAGTCCACTCAGGCTTCTAATATTTATTCTTAATTCTTTAAATTTTGGTGCTTAAAAGAAAGCAATAATGCGTTAATCACAGCATGGTTGAACTGGACCCCATTTTGCAGAGCTCCTTCCTGGTTTTCCTTTTCCATAAGAAGCTGGAAGCTCATCCTCTTGGCAGCTGCTGACTTTGGGCTAAATCAGATTAACCAGACACCCCCCTCCTTGGCCAATGAAGGTCTCCATCAGGATGGAAACTCAGGAGCACTGGAGGAGAACCAGTCAAGTCAGCAGCAGCGTTTGTCTCTGCAGTAGCCACATCCTCCTTGTGGAGATGCTTGCTTTTGCAGCCCATTCACTTTGCACTATTTGAATCCTTCATATCAGAGGCTGCAGTAAGTGGATATTGCTCTACCAGATGCCAGAAGGGTCCATAAATCAGAGGGAAACAGGTGTCTTCCAAGTCCAGAGCAGTATATTTTGCAGCACTGCAGTAAAAACCACGGTGCCCTGTCAAGGCTGGTTAATGGGAGGGTATCCTCCCTTCATAAACGAATGATAACTCAAGCTCGGATGTCAGCCTCTGACCCAAGAAGGGCTGGTGTGAATTTAGGGCCGTTCAGTTTGTCAGAGGAGCCGGCGGGTTTTGGGATGCTGCTTTGGCTCCCTGGCAGCCCCCGTAAGCTGCGCTGTCAGCTCTTGAGATCCTTATCTTGCATAGTGCTGTCAACTGTATAAAAGTTCCTGACCTGCGTGGTACAAGGAAAATTCTTCAAAGCATGATCCCTTACTTGTCTTCTGGCCTCTGCCCACATAAAGCTCATAAACTAGAAGACTAATAAAGAGAACCCAATCTTTATCGTGTTTAAAAAAAAACTAACAACTGGAGATAAGGATTACTAGTATGGAGGATGAGTCCTCCTGTCAGGGAAAGATGGATGGGTTTGTACTGAGGTGCTAGACTGGAACTGGGGAAGCTGATGGCCAATCCTCCACCTTGCCATAGATGTCCCTTGTGACCCTGGGTGTGCCTCCTCCTATTTTCTGTATTCAGCCTATGAACACTCTGGGGAGAGGAGAAATAAGGCATTTTCATTATTAAGAGATTCCCCTGCAAGTATTAGTGATGATACTGTACTTGCGGCAGTCTGGAGTTTGGACATTGCACAGGAGGTAAGGCTGGAAAGCCATTAGTTATCTGCTGATGAGGAGGCAGTGGGAGAGAGGAGTCTCAGAAGCCAAGAGGGTTGACCAAGATATAGGAAGGTAATGGCAGGAAGGGTTTTAGGATCACTATATTTTCCATGGCAGGCGTTGGCTTCCCATTTCCCTATGTCAGCTTCCTCTTCTCTATCTGCAGATAGACTTATGGTTGAACAGCACCTCTGCCTGCACACAGGCAAGAAAGGGCATGCAGCCCTGTATTCCAGTGTTAGTAGTATTGGTTTTTCATTGACATAATCTTACAATTTGAATGCACATTCCAGAAATAGGCTAGCATCACTGGAACAGAACGAGGCTTAAAAGGTTATCAGAGGATTAGGAAATGTAGTGTGTAGGAGCAGGAACGATAACACTATTCCTCCACATCTGATTGTGATTTGATACTGGACTGAATCTAGAGCAGTTCCACTGTAGCCAATAGATCCAAAGCAGGAAAATAAAATGTTAACCAAAGTTGATGGTGCTTATATGTGTCCAAAAAAATTATTTGCAGATAGATACTCACAACTCTGGCATTGTGCCTCTGCCCAGAATATTTCTCCAAATATTAAAAAACAGTAAATAAGAAAATGTACTTAAATGCAGTCTGGTGTTTACGAATGTGCAGATGGACTTTGGCAGTAAGCCCTAAATGTGATAAAAGACTCTGCACCAGTATATTTTGCTTTTCTTTTCTTTTTTTTTTTCCCCACTTCTTTCTCTCTGTCTCTATAGACAAAGCTGACAGCATAGCATAGATCTTGAGATATGGCTGCTGCATTTTTCTAAGCTAAAGTCTGTTGTTAGCTCTTATGCTAATGATTGCAGCAGAATCCCAACCTCCTTCCACAAAGTATTCATAGGAAGAGAGGTTACCGCTGGACTTTGGATCTTCCTTTGGGTCCTTCAACAGCTAGATTCAGTCAGTACCTTGTATGTAACATCAAGTCGGAAAGTCTTGCTGTCCCCATTTAACAAATGGACTTTTGAGAGACAGGAGGAATAAAGCCAAATGCTTCAAAGATACTTAGTTGAGGTTAAGTGCTGAGTTTCCTTTGAAGGTCTAAACCCAAATGACATGCTTGTGATCATGCAAGAGATTTGTATCGCCCATGGGAACAAAACCATTTTTTCAGGGTAGTGTCATAACCACTCCACAATCCTTCCTCTTTCTTCTTCCTAAAGCTCCCACTGACTTCAGAGGTGAAGAATTATGGCCTGCATCCCACAGCACTGTGAGCTCAGATGTGTGTGCAGAGCTTTACCCACGCATATATTCCATCAGGGATACTGCCTCAAGTAAAATTACACAGGCAGTGCAGAGGGGAAGAAATTTCTGCAAGGCTGGGACTTAACTTCTTTTTTGTTCTCATATTCTCTTCCTTTAACTCAAAAGCTTAACTGAGAAATGCAGAGTGTACCTAATGACCGAGTTTGGGGTCCATCTATACTGTCCATAGGAGAGCCGTAACCCAAAGTAAATAGGAATAGAAAAAATGAAGAGTTCTAGCTGATTCAGCTGATTCTTTCTTTTGAACACCTCTGAATGAGTGAAATATATTATTGAGTTTCCATGGGAAATATGTAGTGTATGTGTGTGTATTTATGTGTGTGTGTGTGTGTATATATATATATATATGAGTTGGTTGGAGTCTCAGAAAACTGCATGGCTTGCAGAGACTGGACAGAAAGAATCTGTTTATCTCTTCTCATGTGTATTCACTACAAAGTGAGCACACGTCAGGTGATGGGTAGCACTGTGTTTTTCTGCTGATCCAACTGCTACTCTCCTAGAACAACAGCAAAATTAGAAGTTAGGATTTTTCAACAGTCACATCACCCACCCCACTATACATTTAAAGACTAGTAGCAGTATTCAACTCTTATCAGGGGGTCAGTCCCTCACCCACTGGCACAGCAAATGTCTCATCCATTCACTCTCAGTTCAAAACAACAAATACGTATCATTAAAATGTTAAAATTAATTTTTACACTGAATGGAAACAAAAATATTTGATAAAGAGGAAGAGGGAAGGTGCGTCCCTCTGGTGCATTCTTTAGCCCATCCTTTTGAAACAACAGACTTTTTTTCAAAAAAAAAAAAACAAACTTAAATTCTGGCTGCAGTTAACAGCTTCCTAATTGCATGTGACTGTTTCTTGACTTCCTGATCCCTGCCTGGTGGTTAGGAATCCAAAGGGTTTCTTAAATCAACAGGAGCAGCTGCCTCCTTGAAGCCAGGCATGGTGTATGTCACCGACTGTGGAAAGGAACTGCGAGGAGCGGAGGTGATTAATGGGGCCAGTGTCGTAGCTCAGAGTGTGGTTGCACTACTGTGTACGGGCATACTTACTTCAATCATTTATCTTCTGCCACACACACACAGAAACATACGTGCATGTTTTATTTTTGCCAGTGATGGAGCAGTCATTAGGAATACAGGAATGAACAAGGTGCAGCGGGACCTGTAGCTGATGATGTGCCTCTAGAGGAGGTGCCTTCCTTTGTCTTGTTCCTTGGACAAGCATGAGAAATGTTGACAAAACCCAGTCCTTGGATTTAAATTTCTCTCTCTGCCATTGGTAGACTCTTTCCAACAGAAAAGAAAGGGAGGAAAAAAAAAGCAAGTAAATGGCTCCCTTTTGTGGACTGTCTTTTAGGTTATATAAAGAGGAGGAACAAACTGTGGGTTGAATGTAGATGTAGGATTGCAAGTGATGGAGTTGCACAAGCTGAAAGAAGGTGCTTTCCTTCTTGGCAAAAACTCTCTTGGGTCAAGGTCTGAACACAACTTCTGTCCTTGGGCTATCTAGACCTCCAGCGTCAGAGCTTTCCCTTGGTTGGAGTGGGATGCACAAAGGCATTTGATCCCTCAGCGTTGCTGTTCCTGCTTTGTGTAAGAGCAGGTTATCCTCACAGGCAATGCCGTACCTTGCTTTACCCAAAGCATCTCAGGTGATTTGAGACCAGGTCCCATCAATTCCCAGCCTTCACTTCCCTTCAGCCAAAAGCAGGGAAGAGACTTCTCTTATGTGGGTGTTGAGCCTTCAGATGTTCCCAGAAAATTTTGCTTTCCATTTCAGTCTCCGAAGGCTCCCCTGACCCCTGGCTCAGCTACATCAGCCCGTTAAACACAGAGCCTCAATACAGATGAGATACAAAGGCTTGTGATATTTGCATGGACCAACTGATTTACAGCTTTGCATTGCAGAGGTTATTGTAAAATGGCTACCCATTCCTCAGACTTTATTCCTACAATAAAAATCTCTCCCTGCATTTCACCAGGAATCGAAGCTGCTACATCCTTTGCTGCTATAGCCAGCAGCATTTTACCCCTCTGACGCCGGCAGGCTGCTCCCGTGTCCCTTTGAGACAAAGGCACATTCTTGCCAGACATCAAGGCAGCTTCCTTGTGTATTAACAGGAAACTGGTGTCTCCAACAGGTCTGGCTTAATGGGACTTATTATTTGCTGAGTGCTGGCAAAGGGCTAAACTGAGAACAAGGTGCAAAGTACTTGCATGCTCTGAGGAGTTCACAAGATACCTGGCAAAGCCCAGCCATGCTGGAAAGCCTGGAGGAAGGAATGACTCAGGGTAATGCAACTGAACCCTTAAGGAGGGAGGTGCTGTGAGAAGTGAAGTGATTTGGCAAAGCAGATTGAGAAGTCATTTGTAAAAATCAAAGGTCCACATGCCCCAATAGGCTGGGGCAGGGCGCTGTCAGCAGCAGTATTAACTCCTGCCACATGGGATTCCCCGGCTCAGGAGATGTAGTGCCTATTTCTGTCTCACCCAGCTGGGTACAGCCTTTGGTGGGAATCCAGAGCAAGGCCTAGACTTATCCTTCTGCATAATGCATGGTGAGAAATCTCTGCTGCTTGGTCCCCCACATGTTAGGAGAGCTGTAGATGAGGCTGCAATGAAAAAGCATTAAGGAGAGCCACTGGGAAGATGGAAATTAGTTCTTTCCCTAAGACTTGCTGAAAGCTTTTGGAGAGGCAGTATGAGTGAAGAGGGTGGGAAAAGACAAAAATTGTTGTGATAAAATAATGTGGCCAAGTGGGAGGGTAAGAGATGGGCTGAAAAACAAAGACTAAAAGCAAATTTTAGAAAATGAGTACAGGAATTTCGTATAGTAGAAAACCAGAGAAAGAATTAAGTAACAGAGTCATTGCTTCAAGTATTTCAGCACAGTGAGTGAGGGATGTTCCCCTTATAGGCTGTGCATGCAATATCATTACCACCAACTTAGATTAACACTGGAAATCCTGGCAGCTTTACATGTACCCAGGGACTCAAAAATCTGAATCTGGGTTTTGCAGCTTAAGCTGCTTTCCAGTGGTGAGGCACAGAAAATCACCAGAATGTGCCTGGGTACTGTGAGCAGTCATCAAACGCTGCCCACTTACAGCACTTCTCGCTGCAGGGCCCCTAGGCTCCCGAACTCTCATGGTAGACCCTGGACCCTCACCGTGTCAAAACAAGTTGTCTGTCCTAATAATCACAGACTTCTGGCTTATCTGTCCATTATAGCTTGGGTTTTGGCTCATTCAAAGTAGACCATTTGGGTCTACTTCCCTGACTCAAATGGTCCCTGGGGTTTCAGCCTTTCTTCTGTGCCTATGAACACCTCTGCTCACAAAAATAGGGACTGAAGGAGCAGTTTTTGTGGAAATCCCTTCCTCAGAAATATCAGGAACGTTACAGGGATTTATGGGTTGCAATGGATGGTCTTCCCTGGTGAGACCTAATAGCATCTAAAGCTGCAAGAAAGATGAGGGAGTTTACCCTGTTTATGTCTTCCTATATCTGGATTTACTAACCTTTCCTACTTTTTTAACTGTTAGGTTACTAAAAAGGAACATATACAAGCCAAATCATGCAGTCCTTACTCAAGTTCATGGTGACCTTGGCTGAGAACAAATTACAAGACTTGTTCTGGTATTAAGTAGCCAATGAACTGTGTTGAACAAGCAGAGAATAAAGGTTTTAGTAACTCACCCAAATGTAACACCTAAAACTACATTCTACTGAAGGAACAGAGAAAAGCAAAAAATGAACTTAAGTTTCATTTAGTAAAATACTTTAAAAAAACTAAGTGTGTTGGTTGGTGATTTATTTTTTCTTTGTAGAGTTCCCAGCAACCTCACAAGCTCTCATACTCTAGTGATTGATTTTTTTTTTTTAATTACAGTGATGCTCAGGTGGTTTAAATAAGGCTAGATTAAAACATCTAGCGTTTTGGGGATTACTTAACCACTGTCACCTGAACTAAATTCTCTCTCTCCGTTTCAGGTCCCTAACTTCATCAACACAACACTCCCACCCCATGAGCAGGTGACAGCTCAGGAGATAGACAGCTACTTCAGACAGGAGCTCATCTACAAGAGGAATGAGAGGATGGGGAAGAGAGTGATGGCGCTTTTAAGGGAGAACACAGACAAGAGCTTCTTCTTTGCCTTTGGTGCAGGTACAGCATGGTTTCTTCTGTTTTACTCTGTTATTGTGATTGGAAGTAAAGTGGTTTGAACGCTTCAGGATTTTGTCTCTGGTCCTGTGGGAGGATTTCTTAGGGGACTTCCCTTTGAAGCAGAAAAGTTTTTGTTCTTCTAAACTTGCTTCTAAAATGCAGTGAGTTGGTGTAGGAGGTGGGTCTGGGTTCAGCTGGGCTATGGCCAGGCTGCGCTCCTTTGCTTTCCATCTGATTGTAGAAATGTGAAGTTATTTAACGCTTTTCACACTGCTGTGTTTGTTTCCTTCCCAGCCCAACCTGTGGGCTGTTTGGGTTACATTCATGCCATGGTTGTGTTTGTGGCTGCAGGTGTAGGAGATGGTTGGAGTGCCTTTGAATTTGCAAGCCTAGGTATTGACAGCAGTGACTGTGGGAATACAAATCTTGCTGTGGTATAGGTGTGTGTGCGTGGCCCAGGGTGCTGGCTTGGGATTTCAAACTTTTTGGGGTTGCTGTAGTTAGACTTTTTTGATGGGTGACTTAGCTACTTTGGTGGTGTGTCTCTACAGTCTGGCTGGTTTTGGACCTTGCACAAGTGTATGAGTTATGTATGTAGCTAAATACCAGTATTTTAAATCATTAAGTAAAAATCCAGTATATCGCTCTGCCTGTTTAAATTCTCTCCCTGAAGTCTGGAGAACAAAGATGTCTGTACTACTTCTGTGAGTCTGCAACAGTACGTGCTACTCTCCTTTTTCTCTCTTTTTTAATTTTTTTCCCTTTCCAATGGAATTCACATTTCTGTCTGATAAGAGTATAAATAATAACTATTCAGGCCCAAGTTCAGCAGAATCCTGAGTGCTGGCTTAAGTGGCTCTTTGAGCTCCCTCGACTTCAAGGCAGCCTGAGATTGTCATACCGAGAACCGATACTCTCCTCCTGTTCCCTCTCCTTGACAATTTCTCATTTTTGACAGAACTTTGCTTCTCATCCCATGGTTCTCGCTATGAACTTTGGCAACAACTTGCCTTTCGCTGCTCACTTCAGTGGGAATTTTGATTAAAGGCTGCGGGGTTTAGCAGAAATACATGCATTTTGATGTATTTATTTTTTGAGTGTATCCAGACTGAATTTTCCCAGGCTTATTTAATCTCAAGCTTGCCTGATATTTCTGTCCAAGAAGTTTTGCTTAACTGTTCTTACAGTAGGAAAATATATCATCTGGTTCATAATTGGACAGGGATTCATAAAAAACGGCTTGTCTAACCCATGGAGTGAGGCGTATTAGAGATTATCAAACATGATGGTTTTGATGTAGTCTCCAGTTTTGGAAGTCCCTTAACCAGTATATGCTGGAGCTGGGAGGACAGACTGGGTATCTGTGCCAGCCTGCCCTGCTTTGTACACACTTTTCCTGGGCATCAGTTACTGACCACAGCTTAAGACAGGATCTTGGAGTAGATGGGTCATGGATCCAGTCCACTGCAGCTATTTGTATGTGCTCATAACAGAAACGAAATTAAGCAAATGATTACTAATCACACATTGCTTTCTGTAGGAAGTCACATCTAAGTTGTGGGAGGCTTGAGCTTTCATTCCCCGTCCCCATCGGAGAGCATCTGCCTGAAACTCCCAGGCAGCATCACTTTGGCAAAGCTGACTTACAAAGAGCAAGTCTCGTTTTGTCCTTTAATCTCCATTTTTGGTGATGTTGAAAACTGCCTTTGTCGTTGGATTATTTCTTTTTCCCAGCACTGACTGTAGCAGGACAGAACAGACACATGCAGCAGGATTTACTGAAAACTGGGGCACGGGAGATGCCGAGGAAAGCTTTTTGTTTTGGGTTCTTTGTTCCAGCATCCCTTTGGCCTTTCTCACCAAAGCGGGCCATCCCTGCAGGCCATCCCTACTTTAAGTACAATTAATTCCTTCTCTCTTCTCTGGGGTGTTTTTTTCTTTGTGCAGTAAGTACTGAGAAAATTATTAATTTTTCAATGCCAAAACTTTTATGCAGCCAGAGTGCAAGCAAGTTCATTTTCTCTTATGATTCAAATACAGTTTTTTCTCCTGAAGGTTGGTTTGGTTTTTTTTTTCCACGCACTGATCTATAAGAGTGGCTTTTATTGATGTATTTTGTATTTTGCATTCTTATATCTACTTCTTGAATTTTAAGGAGTTTTTTTGGTATGCGCTCGGGTCATGAATTCAAATTGTTTTCCAAAACCCTGAGGGTTTGGTTTTGCTTTTTATAAAAAGTGAAGGGTGTTTTTGATGAAAGATCAGGCTTTCACATATTCCCATGAATTCTGAAGTGCAAAATTTTAGGAACGCACCTTTGGTTAGGACAAGCACGATAGAGTCTGCAAGAGTGCATTTGGTCTCAGAACAGTGCAAAAGTTACATCACTTCATTTAATATACTGCATACTTAAGAATAACATGATGGACAGGAAATAATTTGAAAAAAATATTCTGGATAATGTACTCCAAAAGGTATTGTTCTTATGCGAAGCATAATCTCTGCATTAATCCATTTATTGTGAGGATATTGGAACTAATGAATGAATAATAATTTTATTATATATGTATATTATGAGTTGGTTTCCAAATTTCCTTATCTCCATTGTAGTTTCTGGGAAGGGAAGAATCAGATAAAACTGCTGGTAAATAAAATTAGGAAAACACTTGTTTTCCTACATAAGAAAACAAGCTTGTTATGAGAAAAGCACCTTGGAAAAACTTCACCAAACACAATGTTACAGACCAGGGCTGCTGTAGAAGGGATTCCCAAGCCCTGCATGATGATTCATTTGGACTCGGTGGCATCCTGTAACTCACAGGTATAACTGGAGCCAAGGGGCTTGGGGACAGGGTCCCACCCTGAAAACAGCCCTCCCGAGGCAGAGCCTGCCTGGTTCCTCCGGTAGCCTCCCCACGGGGAGCCATACCTCGGGGAAACTGCTGTAGTTAGGTTTACCTGGCTTTTGCACAGCTGCATGTAGCAACTGAACCTCTGTTGGGGCACCATTTTCAGCTTGATTTAAGATCCCAGTGCCATGGATGGGTAGTTCAGTAGTGTCGAACACTGAATTAGTATAATGAGCTTGACTAAGCCAGGAGACACCGTGCAGGGGTCTTTGCAAATTACAGTCTAGTTCAGTTCAGCATATCCTTTTCGATGACTGCAGCAGCAAGACATTTTATAGATTCCTCCAGGAGAATGTACTGTTGTTTAGAACAAAACAACAAAAACAAAAACCAAACCCAAACCACACACAGAGATCACCGTGACCAAAGGCAGTAGTTTGCAGGATGAAAACCATGGCTGGCTTGAGCTGTAAACAAGATGATATTGTGGCTGCCTGGTGGTGCAGGAGCCCAGCACTACTGAGCTGGAGGACGCCAGTGCCTGTCAGCAGAAAGTGTGGTCGGTGTTGTGTGTTTGGATGGGCAGAAATCCCTTCTGGGTTGAAACGTGGTAGAGTGTGAAGTCCTGTCCTTGTAACAAAGGAATGTACTTTACCATCAGAAAAAACAGTAGCTCATCCAGGCTAAGCTGAATTCCCGCCTGGCTGGATGAAAACATGTGGCTGGAGAGGAGTGCAGGTGGAGGGAGACATGGCAACTCCTCTCACCAGATCTAAATAACCTTCACATAAGGCAAGATCTCTCACCCTGGTCCCACCAGATCTGGCAGGTGAGGTCACCACTGGAAGCATCCCTACTGATTTCAGATGGAAAAGGATCAAACCCAAGGAAGGGTGCAGGAAATAAATTGCGTGGAAATTGGTGCAGAGTGCCACTCAGGTACAGCAGGAGTCACCCTGGGAGAAGCACTGCTCTTTTTCTGAAGAATGCTTATTTCCCAGTAGAGCTGTGGCTATTGTACTGACTGGAATATAGCAGGCAATTTAGTTGCCTGTGCGACTCTTGCGTGTTTATGGCCTGGTTATTAGCTATTTTACACACATAATTTCTACCTTCTTTATCCTGCCTTTCTTTTAAATGAAGGCTGATCAAAATCACTCAGCTGATAGTTTTTTCGGTAGAAAATTGAGTGTTTGGGGAAAACGGAATTTTTTTCTGTTTGCTTCTGAAAAAGCAAGTCCACTTCTTGCAGATGCCAGTCAAAATCCCAAGTGCTTGGGTATCGTCGTTCTCCTCTGTAAACTGTGATTCCCAGTTAAACTGTTTTGCTATGTGCCATTTACAGCTGAGCTGCAAAGACATCGTGGTGCACTGTAGGAGAGGTTCCGAGTCTGGTCTGTAGTTGAACATGAGGCCGTGACACAGCGAACAGACAGGTCCTGGGGACAAAAGAGGGGTAAAGGGGCAGGCATTTGAATATCCATGCTAGCTGAGATAAACCACTCTTTACATCCACAAAGTGAAGCAAAGCATTTTTATGCTGTTGAAAGATACTTTTTCATGTTGTTACACTCAGAAGTAATAAAACAAAAAAAATTACACAATTCTAAATGGAGCTCTTCAGTTTTTCACCATTTTTAAAAGTAAAAAGTAGACTTTTCAATAGATTTCCCCCTTCCCCACCTTCCATGGCATTACTCACAGTTTAAATGCATTGGAGCAGTTCAGACTTTTAATTTATTCCTTTATAAAACACATAGAAGTGAAAATAGCCATTTATTCTTTCTACTTTCATTTCTTTCTCCGCTCCAAGAAAAATACAGGCTTTAGGTAAAATGGGATCCAGCTCTATATCCAGCTCTGTATACTTCATTCTTCTCCTGCCAGGGTTTACCGTATTCAGACTTAATGTGAATATCTCACCATACCTATATTCACAGTAACTATACTAATGAAACAGCATTTATTGTTTGTGCAGTTAAATGATATTTTTCAGGTAACAGGCATGGTAATTTTTCCCCTTTGAATGAATAAAGGTAGCTAAATAGGCTACTTTCAAGTAATATTTGGAGTTTTGCTTGGGTGTTTTGTGTTTTGAAAATCCATCCTGGATTGCCAGGAATTATTGATCCATAATAACAGTGAAGTGCCTTAGACCTGATATCTACAGGCAATTTATAAAGGTCCATTTACAGTCAAGAAAGAGAGAGGCAGCCAAGAGCACATGGGCTGTTAAAAAGAGTTAATATTTTGGCAACTAAGACTATACACATGAAGTCAATGTTTAAGAAAAATCACTCTGGTTTATTTCATTTTTATGGGCAAATAATTTTTGAGTAACACTTATGATAACAGATAGATAAATTTATGTCTGCAGTTAATTTGAACGATAATTTCCTTAGGATGTTTTACTTGCATTTCTTTCTTTTATGAGAGCTGTCAGTTTTGTAGCTGAGAGCTGGATTTATTGCTTCAGATATTCGGATGCTGCTCCAGTTCATTATGTTTATTAGCAGCCAAATCAGTAGGCTTTAAGACAGTGTTTTTGGTTATTTAAAATAATAAATATATCATGGAGAATATCCTTTTAGTGCTGAAAGAGACAGTTGAAATGCAAGTACCATAGCCTCCACCACAGCAAGAGGGGAATCAAACTGTCTCTGGACCACAGTCCTGCAGTGGAGGAAAGCACATGTTTTCCCAACCCCCAGGTCCAGGCAGCCCACTGTGTTTGAGACCCTGGAGAAGACCCAGGCTGTTGTCCATGGCATGGTGGAAGCCAGAGCGTGCTGGTGACCGCAGCTCCTAATGAAGTCAGGGCATGTTAACGGGGATCAATGCGTGTGGAAGTCGGACCTCTTCTGCTCAGCTGTAGGCTTAGGTGGCTGAGATTAGGTACCTACTTGTTGATGGATTAGGTTTAAATTCCTGAGATGTTCTGCAAGAAAAAAAGGTACAGGCTCTGTTGTAGATGTCTATGTGCTCCCATGAAAGCAGAGGAATTCGTCCCAGAGTAGGAACAGCAGAAGTAGATTTTGATCATTTCTATGCTCAGAAGAGGTGAATTCCCTCCCCATCCTGCAGAATTTTCTCAGCCAGCATTGGGCAAGCAGCATCAACCGTAATGATTCTGATCATCGTAAATTAGGCTGTTAACAATAATCATAGAATAGTTTGGGTTGGAAGGGACCTTTAAAGGTAATCTAGTCTGACCTACCAAACAATAAAGTTACATATTGTTTTCAAAGTCTCTTGTAAATGCTATCTGGTGGTTCTTCATAATGGGACTTTGAAGTGGGTTGCACTGTGTTTTCACTAGGCAAAGAGAATTGTGCAGCTTTTCTGTAGGATGGGGTTGGTGTAAGAGCACAGCAAGAATCTAAAAATCTCCTTTTCCTAGTCCTCAGCTCCAGCTCTTTCCCTTTTGTCCTCTCTACAAAGGATTCCCAAGGGGAATTTCAGCACACATCATTTCAGATACTGGAGATACCAAAGACAGGAACAGGTTCACCCTTCACCTTCTGGAGAGAGTAGGGAGTGACAGACATCTCCACAGTGACTCGGATCTTGCTTGGTCTGGATAACCACTGAGATATGTTTATTTTTCTCCATAAACTAAAGAGCACCTGGGGAGGAACTCAGATGATGCAGCTGTCTTAGCCATGGATGAAGCATGTTCAAAAAGGTGACCACAACTGAGATGGAACATGATGGCTGTTGAATTTGGCTAGGGGGGGAAAACGGGGGGAGGTGGAGGTGGGGTTTGTTACTGGAAACCGTATTTCTACTCAGTAGTTTGGGAAAGGAAAGGAAGTGATGGATGCTATATGCCGCTTAAACACAAGTAATTAAAATCCTTTGTGAAAGCCATTAGCACCTGCCACCAGATCTGGCACTCAGGTTCACATATGTTACTTGAAAGTGTTTTTTCAAAAGGGAAATGCCTTGAGGCTGCCATCCAACTGCACACTGAGGACTTGGGATTTACAGATGTTGGATATGCAAATAGCTGTTTTGCACTCCCAACTGATGCAATCTTGCGTGCAAATCGGGCACGAAGTTACACCCACTGTTGTGTTGCTGAGAACCAACTTAGCTTGGCATCAGAAGTCCAGTCCTCTGTCTTCCAGAACTCTGTAGCTTTTTCCCATTTCCAGTCTTTGTCTTGGATCCTCTGTAGAACATAAAAGAAAAAAAAAGAGGAAAAAACCAAACCACTTGCAGGCTGGAATATAAAAAGACTTTATCCCCTGGGTCAGGCGTCCTGGTCCAACACTGATTAGTGGTGCTACTGACATCACTAGCGCAGTTCATCAACGGGTTGTCTCAGTGGAGCAAGAAGTTGGCGACCAGGAGATTGAACTTGGCGAGCCTACAAAAGAGAAGAAAAGGGTAAATTAACAGTTTGCAGATGCTAGAATTCCCTCTGCTCATGTTTATTTGGGCATCCAGATGCTTATAGTGAGGTCGGGCTGTTTTTGTGTATGGACTTCTTTTAGTATGAGTTTTTAAGGCAAAGTATCACTTTGCTTTTAAAAATATACTGGCATGCTAATTTTGACCAAAGCCGTGTAATTGATTCATTTAAAAGTCTGTATTAAACAGGCAATGCCTGATTCTCTTTTCAGACACTCTGTTGTAAATCAGGAGATACTCCACTGGGGAAAAGCTTGTTCCAAGTGCAAATCCAGCCTGTAGCCTTTTAAAATAAAAAGAAAATTTAAAAAAATTGGGGTAACTTTTTTTTTATGTACATTGATCTTATATCATCTGGAGGTTTGGAAGCCTCTGAATATTTGCTTTTTACCTGAAGCTTAAATCAGTAAAGAGAGTGTGCCTGAGTTAGGGAGGCCAAAATAAACGTGCCTGCAGTACCCTATTGTGAAAAGGGCACTGCCATTCTGAAGGCTGATGCCTGCTATTCTGATTTAAGAAAAACTCCTGTTGTATAACAAGATATTGATCATAGAAACAAAGTATAGCATATGCAACGGGTGAGAGCTATCCTGAGGCTGCGGTCACCTTTATCAACCAAGGAAGGCAAGCGACATTGCAAGTGAAAGAACAGATTATGTAATTGGGCTTGTACTTTGCTTTTTCTCCTGGACCCTTTGGTCCAGGGGAGAATTTATCACGCTCAGCAGGAAGTCCTGCCTGGCCACTTCTCACTATTGCTTTCATTGTTGTTCCGCAGAAGTAGGGTACAGCCCCAAATCGAGGCCTTTATGTTTGTTTGCTGCAGGTATTCAAGTAAATGTTAAAAGCAAGTAAAATGGGCCTTGCAAACCACAGTGTATACGTTTACCATCTCTGGTCTAATTCTTCCTGTGATGGATGGGGAAAATTGCCTGTACGCGGTAGGATTTTGGTTTAAAGAAATACATACATTAATGTCAGCTCCTCCGGGTCCCTGACATTTTCATATCATATTTATTATTACGCCTGTGCCAAGTTCTACTGTATAAGTCTAATTCTGCTTGCCTGTTCTCAAAGAAAAGAAAGCTATATTGGCCCCTCCTGTCCTATAATATAGAGGTTTTGGCTATGCCCTTGCTGTATTTCTCCTCAACGTTTGAGATGTAAAAATGTAGACATAATTCAGGAAATTTTCTCTTTTCAGAACTGCAAAGAATCATGAGAGATTTACACCCAGGCTTAAGCACTCTGCTGAACAGGAATGGGCTTAAACATGGTTTGAAACACTCTTTTACCCACACACACACGCAAGAACTTGTTGTGGATCCACAGGCCACCCTGCAAGCTCTCAGGAGGCCAGGCAGATGTCCCATGTAACTCCAGATTTCATAACAGGGGTGTTGAAATCAATATATGGATGCCAGACAATTCATCGCATTCTATCCCAAAACTCTCATAAGAAAATTCCCAACCAGCTTTAACAGTGCTGTTGGGAAGATTTTAAAAGGGCAATGTGGAGAACCCAAAGACTGGCAGTGTTCCTCTAACACTGAGGTTTCTGTGAGATGCTTGTGTGAAAAGGTAAACAGGATAGAGATTGCAGAGGATCCAAGGATCTTGTCTCAGCTGGGATAGCTTTGTGTGCTACCTGCAGCAATTAAGATATCTCTGCACCCGAATGTAATTCCAGTCACCCTGTTATGTGGTGTTGTCCCAGAGCAGAAGGAAATTTGGCTACTCAGTTTCCTTAAATTCAGAGCCTGGTATGCCAATACAAATCCTTCAGTAGTGTTTCATGTTAATGCAACTTTATGGGGTTGACATGGGTTCATATTCCTCCTGCCAGGGTGCTTACCTCCTGTGGAAGAGCAGGGATGTCCCAAGGCATGCTAGACCACTATAGCTGTATCCCCTGCAGCTCCACAATCAGAGCCTCAGACTATTAGAGCAGGAGCTGGGAAGGGAATTTAGTAGAGCAAGGAACCGGTTTGTACTGCTCATGGTGTTGGTCTCTTACAGGTTCAAGCCATTTCTGACCAGTTTTAGGGCCAAGTTGCAGGAGGACAGTGTATGGGGAAGAACCAGTGATCTCTTTGATGGACTGGAAAGACAGGGCATGACTGCTGGCTAGAGTCAGTTGTTTTGCAAAAATAGATGTGAAACTGAAAGCCTTGAAAGCCTGGTTGTAAATTATGTGGATTTCTTGAGGATTTTTACTGGTATGGAAAATGGGACTGGAAATCTCATTAAACTGGGTGTTCTTGTGAGAGTTCCAGGTTTTCTTAGTCATGGTTATGCCAGGAATACCATCAGAGCAAACTCGCTGAGAAAGGATTTATGGATTTGGGATCTGATCCTATTCTCACTGAATTAATGGTAGTTCTGCAGCTGACATCAAGGTGACTGGCATGTGCACCTGGATGAGACAACATTTATTTCTCATTCCAGTTCTTTAATCTAGGCTGCTACTTTCACACTACTGGAAAACATCAATACCCTCTTTATAAGCCCATTAAGTCCCAGTTCCATTGTTACTTTCTCTGGTAGATCAGAAGAGACGTGTCAAGGAAAAGAAAACATGTGCGCAATATACCTCTGCCCAAAAAAATATTTAAAATCAGAAATGTTAAGTGAAGATAGAATTACTTGGAGAAGCAGAAGGGAAATAATTAGAGCTCCAGCCAGCAAGAAGAGATGTCATAAACTTTAGTTATTCACCTCTCACAGACATTCAAAGCACAAACTCTGCCACTGTTCAGCCATTTTACAGAGGCCTGTAGAAAGCAGCAGAGGTCTGTTGGACAAAATTGCTCTGGTGGCAACTAAAGCTGGGCTCAAACCCAAGTCCAATAGCTAAGTTGCCATTTGAAATTGGAAAAAGTTCGGGTTCATGCCTGAATCTCAGCTCACTTTATGCTCTGTGCATAGACCTAATGAAACCCTGAGTCTGGACTTTACTGATGGGGAGTGAGAAGCAACTCCAATCCATGGGAAATGTTGCTGTTTCAAATAGGTTTTTAGAGATTAGTAACAAAATTTGAAAATGTGGAAATTCTTAGCAAAAATGGAGAACACTGGTGTGCTGGTACTGGGGTGCTGCTTTTGGTAGAAGCTTCAGAGCTGTGGCTGCTGGAAGCCCACAGGTGACTGGCTTGGAGGTAGCCACAGAGGTCTAGCTCTTGGTAGACCAGTTTGCTGAAGAGTTGTGACCTGAAAAATTGCAAAATATGATTTCAGAACTACCAGGCTTTGCTCCTATCAACTTCCAGGCAGTCACTGGGAAAGAAGGGGCAGGTGAATAAGCACAAAGCGAGATGAATATGTCTTGGAACTTCTGTTTTCCAAGTGATGTTTAATGAGACCTACCAAATGCTTTGATGTCGATAAACTGTTATTCATCAACTGAAAATTGTTCTGCCAGAGAATTTCCAAACACCTTTTTAATCTAAACACAACATTTTGGTGGAGTTCAGCTTTGGACCTATCCCTGGCAGAAAAGTGAAACCTCCATCATTTTCCAGGAGTAATGTTGCAGGACTGAAACCTATGTGACTGGTATCTAAACTAAATAACTTGAGTATTTTTAGTATTTTTCTGTACTTTATTATGGGAAATACCTTAAATACTGAGGTTTGCAAACTTTTAAAAATTGTATTTATACACTGAAGGTAATTGGAGAGAAAAATCAAATGCCACCACTGGGTTAACTCAGTATGAAATTCGGCACCTGTTTTCAGTATTTATACAGAATTCACATTCACTTTGCGTTTTTCCTTGAGGTGTTTGAGGTACAGTGAAACTGCTGTGAGGTTCTTATCACTTAGCAATCTGGTCTGGTTCCAGTTGAAAATTTTGCAGTACCTCTCACTGGGAGGATTGGTTTAAAAGGAACAGAAATCTGCCAAAGAAATAAAGACTTCATTATTGACATCAATGCTATTTTTAATCTGGTTTCCTAAGGAAATGAGGCTTAAGCAATCACGGTGTTTGTGAGTATGCATGTGTGTATGTAGGTGTGTGTGAATGTCTTTCCCCCTCGTAAATTTTTCATCTGTTGACTGATTATAACCAAACTTCACAGATGGCTAGAATCTTCAAGATAATAAGTTCTTGCATGCTTCATGAAAATAAGTGATTGGGTAGAAGAAAAAGAAATTCATAGTGTTCATCCAGTGAAAGAGCACAGCATGAGCTCAGCTTTTATTAGATCTCAGAAAATCCCTATAGGAGAGGGAGGTGAGACACATCTCCATAGGCAACTGCATTTTATTGGTTCTCTGCAAGTGGGAGGATGCAGTGTGTAGTCCGTATATAAGTGGTGGCATGGTTTGAATAGAAAAATGATGTTTAGAGTAGTTATTATCTAGAGTATCTCAGGAGCCACATGTTACCTCTAATGCTGCCCTCTAATGAGGTGTTCATTCTCAAGGCCAGAGCAATATCAAAGAGCAGGTTTGTAAATGTGACCAAGGCATGGCTCCAGGACTTTTTAAACCTAATGAGTCATGGGCACTCAAACTGTGTAGCCACACTACTGCTAATTGGCCAAGTGTGCCATCAACCATGCCCAAAAATGTTCTTAAGTAGCCAAGAGGTGAAAAGGGCATCAGAAACTCTTATGAGTCCAGGAGGCAGCCTGGGGTGGTATTCCTGTGTGCAGAGTTCAGGAACACTTTCCCCAGACTGAAGGTCATTCCCTTGAGAGCTGAAACCACTCACTGGCAATGGGGAACAAACTTAAGAAACGAAGGAAAGAGTAAACCACAACCTGGAGGAAAGTGGTTTTGCAACATTAGCTTATCAGGCAAGGGGGTGGTTGTCACTTAGCAGCTGGAGAAGATGCTCAGAAAACATTGTGATGAGGACAGTACTTGAAACTTTTCCAGAGTGAAATACAGATGAAGATCTAAAAAGCCAAGTCAGAGTTAGTTCTTAATTCTTTTTTTTTTTTTCCTTGAGACTGAAAATTATGTATTTAGTATCTTGGTAACAGTGATGACTGTTGGGGTGGGACTCTCCCTCTTGACCTCTAGGTGTCTGAAAGTTCAGTGCATCTTCTGTGTATGATCATCAGGTTCCTTTCAAACCCCCAGAGGATGAATCCTCCCACTTACCTCAGATGCATATCTTATGATGGAAGGAATTACCCTCTGGAGACATCTTTCCCCTGCCTACAGAGGAAAGCTAGAACACTGGCCTCCAACAGATGCCTGACTTTCAGATGAGTGAGATTAATTGAACCCTGAGAGCAGGAGTCAGGAATTCAGGGTGTTTTGTCCTTACCTCTACCTGACCTTGAGCAAAGCTGCTCAGCACACTAAGAGCTCCCTGAGCAATGTTTTTCATTGCTGCTAATGGAAGAGCCTTACTACTCCTGAGGAAAAATTGGAAGCAGAAGACTGACACAGGAGTGCTTTCCATCTTGCCTTGGAGAGTATCTTGGCATGGACTCTAGGGGGAGAAAAAAGCCTCTGCCACCAGCTATGGAAAGCTCATCCGGGGACAGGTTTCATTATTGTGGGAGAGGGAGAGCTGTAACCCCCCTGTAGCAGTGCACAACTTTTGCATCCTACCGTGTGGTATGGTTGAAGCCCAAGGTTGGCCAACCATTTTGTTCACTGTTCAGATCCCCCTGTGAGCCCCAGTGCTCAGAGCAAACTGTCCATCTTTGTGACTGCAGAGAAGAGATGGATTCAGACATGCAGAAGTGTAAAGCATTTCCATCTTTCCTCACCTCTTGGCTGTATGGACAGAAAGCCGCTTTGGTGCAAGCGTAGTCATTCACAAGCCTGGCCTGCCTGGAGCTGTGTAAAGGAAATGGAACCACTGATGAGAGAGCAGACTCTTGTTTCTGTTCATCAAGGATGGTTATCCTTTTTGCAAGGGAATAAGCAAGCAGTCAAAACCAAAAGAAATAGTTTGACATACCATGTGTCTGATTTTTCATTGTTCTCTTAAAGTGGCAACCAGGCCAAATGCATAAGTGTTGTCAATAAGGAGTGATTCAGACCTGGAGACCCTTTGAAACAGCTTTTTGATATAACTTGTCTTTTTGCATGCAAGACTTGGGGAAAAATAGGAAGGTGTGTGGGTGGGTTTTTCGGTTTTGTTTTTTTTAGTAGTATTGAGAGACTCACCAGACAGTCTCCCCTGTGGGGCCACTCACCGAGTCTGTAGTATTTATTCAGCATGTCCCTGAAACACCAGCATCTTAGAAGTTGTCTTCCTGAATTTACATTCCCAATTCAATCATCTCCCACACAATAAAAGCTCCAGTGTTGGCTTGCCTTTAACTTCTGCATTGCGCAACACTCCCGTCAAAAGGGAGCCCTTCCTCCTAGAGTTTTTGTTTTTCTTAATACCTGCCAATCACCCCCCTTGCCTTTACCCAAAGTTTGTTGTCTTTGCAGTTGGTCACAGCATGAGCTACCAAAAACCTCGCTGAGCTTGATGGGGTATTCTGTTAGCCTAACCCTAACACATGATCTTCCACCTCCCCGGCACACAAAGGGCCTTTTCACTGGCCCACCACAGCTCGAGGATTTCATTTCATGTGTTACAATTAATCTGTATTTATTGCCACTTATCTTAAATGGCTAACAATATCAAGAGTTTAAAAAGTGCTTTTAATGTCAAACTGGGTCAATTAAAACCCTACTTAAAATATTTGCAAAACTTCTATCCTGAAAGTTGCCCCCTCACTCTGCTGTTAACCAAAATGTTTTAAATAAATACACGCAGCTTGAGGAGAATGACATTTGGTAAAATTCCCCTTGATATTTTAGTAGAATGCAGGATTAATTTCCTTACTCCTACATTCACTTGCTTTTTTTTATAGTAGAAAAATGAAAAATATTTAGATGGTTATAAATATTTGAAAGATTGTTTTGATCAATTAAAAAAACCCAGGAGATAGCCTCAAAACTTTCAAGGCCAGAAGAGACCATTAAATTGATCAATCTGATCTCCTGGAATTTCATCCTGTTCTTCTGTGGACCCTAATAGCCGTGTGTTTAACTCTGAGCTTCAAACCATGGGCCACAAATAACAATTTTATTTCTTTTAGACTCATTTAGTATTGTGTGTGGGCACAGGAAATAAAGTACTAGAACATAAAATATTAAAAAGTTAAATATTGAAAGAGCAGCTTTTACTAGCGTATGTATGGTTTTGCTGAAGGTTGAAGATGGCTGGAGCAATCCACTACTCCCCTTCCAGAAAAGCCCGCAGTTTTGCCTTGAACTTTTTTTTTAACCCACCTCACTTTGCAGTATGGCCTTAAATTATGTGAAATAAGTGCCGGTGTACTGCCCATGAGAATGCTCAACTCTTATGTAGTTCAGCCAAGGTTGCATGGTGTTAGGATAGTGACATACATGACAAGAAGTCCCAAGAGGGACCCACCAGTAGGACTTAGCTGTGTTGGATGCAGTAGATGCACAGAGTAAGTGAGGTCCCAGGCTGGGGGAATTAACGACCTAAACTGAAGGCCAGTCCACATGGACCTATTTGGGCTTTAAGCTCTGATCCTCAAACACTTACACTTTCCGTGAACAGTGACATTAATGAAGCTTGGTTTCCTATGGTTTTAGGTCATTTGCTTGGATTCCCAACAGTCTAATAAGGTTTGAACTGTAGCTGAGGCATTTCGTTAATTAGGGCATTTGTATTATCTTTATGGGTCTCTGATGTCCCTAATAAGGCTCACCCTGCAACTTCTCTTTCCGCAGGAGAGATCGGCAAGTCTCCATCCAGCCATCTGTTTTCATAAAATATATAAGAAAGGACTGTCTTGGAGACAGCTACTCTTCTGTCTAATAGATTTGAAATTTGCCCATGGGTTCAGAATCTTTCGGGGGAGATCATAAAGACAAAAGCATACGCACAAAGGGACAGCAGGATCCTCTAAGCTTCGTGTTCTTTGGAAACAAGGTTAAAATGAATTGTCATATTTATGCAGTGTAAATGTTGCACAACTTGAGGTCACCAAATGGTTTTGATCATTTCTTTAATAACTTATTCTTATAGACTATTTAATTAAACAAATCTGGCCTTCCCAAATGATCTGTAAGTCTGTTTTTACGGATAGGGATGGAAATACATCATGAAGAATTGCTTTTGTGTAAGAAATAACACGAAAAAATATTTTTTTGCTGCTTGCCATCCATAAAAAGAGTGTGATTATGTCAATTTGGAGGAAAGCAATTGCCCTTCGGTATCAATGTTCTAATGAATGCAATGATATTGGCTTGTGGATGTGCTTTTATTGCTCGTTAGTTGCTGTCCTATGTGTTATTCTTTTTGGTTTTGTTTTTAATCCTAGTCACTGTATCAAGAAGCAAAGTTATGCTGATGACTAATTGTATCCCAAGAATGGCAAATGGCAGAAAGCTGACAGCTTGCAAACGAGTCATAGGCTGAAATCTGTTCACATAAACTTTTTTTTTTTAAATGCTTGTGAGCAGGAATACTGTGAGTTTCCCATTACTGCTTTTCATCCCCAGATTACTGAGTCCTGTCAGCCTGGTTTCAGACATGTGTGGCAGAGAGCCTTATGTGGCCCTGATTCATTTATATTTTCCTCTTTGGATCTGACAAAAATGTCTCTTGAAAAGGTTGGGTTTGAGATCTTTTTGAAGACCCTTGCAGTTGGCAATGTTAACCAAGGCCCCAACAGGCTGTTATCCTGGACAAGGAATACTGCCTTAGACTGACTTTGTTCAAATCTTGCAGTTCCTCAAAGAGCCATTTAGGGTCTGCGTGTTAATATTCGGAGCTTTCTTGCATGGAGGTACCAAAATGCTCTGGCCAGCTTCACAGGAGGCCAGTGATGGCAAGCTGAGAAGTGTAACAACAGGGAGGTGAAAACTCTGAAATTTGGTGGCAGTATGTGGTAAGGGAGGAAACTAGTTGTGGTTTCCCATCGGATGGACTAGCCCAGCTCTAACCGTCTCTGCTAGGAACATTTAAACCCATAGGCTAATTCCCCTTGAATTTAAGGGAAGCTGGAAGTTCATGTGGTTATGTACCTATTTGGAAAGAGGTGGCTTTGGCAAGGGGAAGAAGTTTCTGTTAATGTTCCCATTCAGGAAAAGGCTGTGATGTTATCTCAAACTCACTCCTTACTAGGTATCAGGAAAGGAGCTCATTCTCCAAACGTGGATCCGTAGGAAAACACACTTTGCTGATTCCACTGATCAGGAAAAAAAACTTATATTTTGGTGCTATTTTCTGCTTAAGTTTAGTGACTTAAGTGTTCAGGATTCTGCAGGCTCTCAGCTCCTCACCTGCTTCCATTGGATGCAGAGAATGAAGTAAGGAGGCTTTGCCAAAGCTTGACTGAAATGAAGGAGTTGCTTGATTGAGTCCCACCAAGGGGCCGGCAGAGAGGAGGTTGGGTACCAGTCCAGTATGGCATAGGCACCAGTCTAGTATTAACAAAATACAAACACAGTTGTGTTGAAAATCTCTTCCTGCTGGGTGAGAAAGGGAAATGAATACAGGAAAATAAAACTTGAGTCTTAAATGGGAAGGGGCTTTGAAGTACAGTCTAGTTACAGCCTTGGATCACTGTAACTGTGGGAAAATGTGATGAGACAGTGTACCCAAGCACATTTGCTTTTTTTGTTTGGTTGGTTTTTGGTTTGGTTGTGTTTTTATTTTGGGGGTGCTGGTGGGGGGTGTGTTAATTCTGCACTGTTGTATATAAGCAGGCAATGATGGATTGTCCTGGAGTTCTGTGCATAGTATTGAAGAGAGCTGGATTTAATTGTCCTGCATTTATTGTACAAAAGGAATGAATTATGAGCCACTTTACAGCATCTCCAGTGAAAGTGATTATCAGCACTGCTCCTCGCCAGAGATATAACTCTGTCAAGCAGACTCCCTCCTCTTGTGTTCCTCGGAAAAAGCTCATGAATTTGCCGTCTCCTGCCAGCTAAAGCTCAGGGTGAAACACAAACCCAAAAGCTGCCAATAGCTATATATTCAGTTCAGATGTTGTAGGAATTTCTTATTCCTTTTTTTTTTCTTCTTTTTCCCCTGAGTGGAAGATCAGTCAGGATTTTTGGAGCATGCAACTGAAATAGTGCAGCAGAATGTTTTCCCAGTTGATTTCTCTTTTGATTTTCTAGGTGAACTGTGTGGTTGAGAAGACTTGGCTGTTGGCTTTAATTAGCTTTGACCAAGGCTTATGCACACTTACAGTACAATTGGTTGTGATGCCGTGGAAAGGCATCCCTCACCCCCACACACCCAACTCTATCTCAGCTGTTTTCACACTGCTCCTCCCTGCAATGTGCAGATAACCCCAAAAATAGGTTTAAGCTGAGGTGGATATGTAAAAGGAATGTTATAAGCTCTGCCTCTGAGACTGTACAATAACTCACCTGCAGAAGAGCAGGAAGTTTTACTCTTCATTTTCTGTTGACAACTGCGGTGTAATAAAGGACAGCAGGATGAATTGCAGTGACCATAACATTGCCAGCCCGAAAGGTATTTTGGGGGGGATGCTCCCCAACGTTGCAGAACAGCAGCTGCAAGGGGAGATTTTGTGTTAGGGTTTGTTTAGATCTGCAGAAGTATTTTCAGTACCTTCAAGCGAGGTACTGCTTCAAGCGAGGCTCATGCTGTGTGCTTTGGGGAGCCATGGGTCCTGTCCACTCTGCTAGTAGGTTTCTTCTGCTGCCTTGCAAACAAATATGAGATTCCTGTGTGCTCACAGATGCTTTTATGCCTGGGATAGCCCAGATAAACAAGTGAAACAGCTCATAGAGATAACAATGTGTATGCAACTGTGCAAACTCTTATAAATGGGTGCCTTTCTGCATCCCTCCATATGAACAGATTTCACATGGATTTATCAACAGGTCTACAATTGCCAGAAAGCCTGTTCTTCTTGAAAAGAAGAAGAAAAAGGGATAAAAAAAAAGCCAAACTGTAAAAAGCCCCAGACTCTAATGGCACTACCAGGTAGCATGTGCAATTCATTTAAGTGTGAGTCTTACAAATGTGTTAGCTCATAGCTGTGGTAACACTCATGGCAGCAGTCCCCAGGCTGAAAACTGTCCTGCTAATTAATAACAGCTAAGAACAGAGGTTATGTGGAGTGTCACAGCGACAGGTCATGAATTAGGAGAGGAGCATTTGTGGTCACTTCTTCCGTATGCAGAGAATTATTTTTGAAACAATTCCCTATGTAACTGTACTCATGCATTTTGGAAAATCAGCTGTTTAATGCACAAACCAGTGATGAGTCTTTCCCTTCTTCCACTCTGTCATTTGGTTCATTTATTTGCAGTCCTTTGACTGTATGTCAAAGGAGTATCAGCTGCAACAAAGACAAAATTTAGGAAAAAGGACTTGGAAATTCACCTTGTGTTTTGTGGACTGAAAAGACTGCCTGAATGTTGAACAGAATGGCTGGGAAAAGTTGTGGAGTTAAATGGCTGGATGAGACTTCCATGGGACCCAGGAGTCATGGGTGGCCACTTGTCTGTTATCCAGAAGTGGGCCAGAGTCCACACTCAAAATGACAGAATGGTCCTTCGCTCCAGAATGCCAATTCATGGTGGCTTCTTGTAAGAATATAAGGGACAAGTTCTTCAGGGGGAAAGAAAAACCACAACACAGCAGCATCAATATTTTATGCAGTGAGACTTTTTTCACTTTTTCCTTTGCAAATAGCTGTTTGCCTGGTGGTTGCTAGATATATTTGGGATGTGGGAAACAGAAGTTCATGTCCATTCCTGATTCTTGAGTTAACACGAGGAATTGAGTGTCTGATGTACTTTTGGAGTAATTACTGCAGGAGGAGGGTAGCGATGCATGGAGCATCCCCAAGAAGACCTATTCCAGAAGCATTATTGCATTACAGCATATTGCACGTTACCTATCGTGGCCAATTTAATTGGATGGCATTGCTGCTCTTAGGATTCGGTACATGCAGATCCCAGGGCTAGATTTTCAAGTACCCAAAATCTTAAGACAATTTGGCTCTTTAGTCAAATAGAAGTTAAGTGCTCGGTAACCAGAGCCTTTGCTGAGAGCTGGATTTTCAGAAGGCCTAAGCCCTCAGACAGCAGTTTTGAAAACCTGGCTGAATTTCAGTGCAAGCCTGGCTTTAGAAACCTTTTATATCTTCATTGAGCACAAAGGGACAGACTGTCTTGTAAGTTCGTGCCTTCATTAGGAGGAACTGAATCCTATTGATTTCAGCGTGTATTATGGCTGGATCAGACCTCTTCAGCGTGTGACCTGTTAGCACCATACTTAAAAGCACTGCCATGGCAACAGGGCAGCAACCCCAATGGCAGAGGAATGGGAAATGGCGCAAGGTGAAGAAGGGACATCCTCTTCTTATTGACAGAGATTTTCCCATCATAGAAAAAAGGGGGAAAAGAGCTTGATAAATAAGTCAAGTGGCTTGATTCATAAGTGAACTTACTCTAAAGTAAACACAATGTCGTATGTGTCTCATTTGCCAGTGAGATCATCTGTTTCTTTGTTAGGGAAGAAAATGTGTTTCCCTTCCAAGTCCAGGGCCACTCAGGCAATTTACATGAACAAATAAAGATGAGGTTTAGCAGCACTAAATAAATAAAATACAACTCTAAGTGGCCACCAAAGAACAGAACAGAATGCTCGAATGCAATAGTACTGGGACGTGAGCCAGGTGGCTGCTGTTTGCCATGCCTGCTTATGATTCCCCATCCAAGCACTGCTCAGATGCTTCTTGCTGAGGTCGGGTTTACAGCTGTAGCAATACATATACTGGGAGATAAGCTATACTACAGATGAACAGCAGGCCAGAGAACATAAAGTAAATCTGTGCCATAGCCTTACAGAAAGTAGTTGGGCTTTTGCCAGAGCAGTGTGGATCTAGGCTGAATAGGGCAATGAATATTCATCTTTTGGTAAAAGAGGTATACAGCTTGTTTTTGATGCCTTCTACCACCTGCATCCTATAGTTGTTCAAATGTATTAAATTGAGTCATTCCTAATTTTCTGCTCTTTGAGATTAGGATCTGGCCAGCCTTTATTTCAATGCTTCTAGCCATGAAGCAGGTGCATAAAATATCTCACATGGGGAAAAATAAAAACACTCCACCCCAGATCTGCATTTCATCGTGCATTCAGCTAACATGTAAAGGCTCTAAGTGCTGTTGCTTCATTGTTATTTCCTTATCGCATTAAGAACTGATGTGAGTAAATATCAGCTAGATAAGACTCTCTCCTTCCATCTCCAACTCAAACTGCACATCTTCCAGTCTGGCACAGAACTGGCCACTGTGAGTGAGTCACTGTGACATCCCAGGTGTTTTTACTACAGCTCAGTTTTGGGAGTGAGACTGATGCACCCAAACAAATCTCAACCTTATGTAAGACTGTTACCAGTCAAAATGGCTGGTACCACTTGTGATCAAATCACTCCTGTGCTCTGCTCATTATGTAGCTTCCCCATGTAATTCCAGGGTCAAGGTCTGAGATGGAGGCACATGCAGAGTATTAGTCCGAGCAAACAGAGACGTCTCTTTGTTCTGTAGTCATGACTTTTTGGCAATAGCTATGTGTTAGCTCCACCCTTAGTGTGGGAGGCCTGAGGCTCTTGAACTGACAGCTTGACTATGGCTTCTGAATATGTTGTTATTTCCAGCGAGTGGGAAGATGACTCACTTTGCTATGACCAAGTAGCTGAGCTAATGCAGAAGTGGTTCTCTGGTTTGCTCTGGAGTGAATGCCATAGCACTTACAAATTTAAACTAGAAGAGCAGAGGTGCTGTAGGTTTTAGTATCAGCTCAGCATACATGAACATAGCTGAGTGGTGGAAACTCTGCAATGAAGAATTGGTCTCCCCACCCTGTCCACTGCAAGTGAGATGTCGTCTCCTGCTTCTGTCAGGATCTCATGTCCACAACTGAGCAAACTCCTTCTGCAATGGATTTATCTCAAATGAGTTATCTACCTGAAATGCAGGTGTTTCATCAATAGCCAGCAGAAATGGGCACCTCCAAAGTTACTTCACACATCCTAGTACAGTTCTTTAAGATGCCAAAACTGAATTTCTCTGTCTGCATTTCACTGCGTCCTTTGATGATAGAGGAAGCCAATATGACTATCTTAATTTAGACATCTAATGTTTTGATGGCTAATGCTGGGTGGGATTAATATCTCCAAAAATATCCTTTAATTCCTTTATGTCCTTTTATTTGCTCAAGGTTTAGGAGAAGGTCTGGTTTCACAACCCTATCAAACCTCTGTTCAGTTACATACAGAATGTTAGATCCCATCATTCTCCTCTTTCCCTTTCTTGCCTTCCCTGACCCTGTCTCTTTTGTGCCTTCACACCCCAACCCCCAAAAAGGTGAATTTAAAAGAAAACAAACACCTAAAGCATATTTATGGCATTTGACTGTATAGATAAGCTGGAATGAACCTAAACTGCACCTAAGTCCTTATTGATAAGTACTATTAAACCAATGAAATCTTTCAAAAGTTGAGTTACTGTAAGATAAATGTAACTGAGGTGGAAGCTGTGGGCTGTAACCTATGTGCAAAGCAAGAGTTGGATGAGAATATCCATGGGAAAGTTAGTGTTCTGCTAGAAGGGCCAATGCTTTGCATCTCGATGCGTTTGGCCTTTGGGTTTCACATCTGCTATCCTCAAGCATTGCCATGAATGCATATTTGAGTTATAGTTACCCTTGTCAGTAGCTCAGCAGATAGGATGTAGTTGTTCAGTGTTTTTATTAGAAGTATTCTTTATATTAGCTCATCATTTTAAATGCTAAGTCCTGGATATTCATGGTAGCTGACTCCAGGTACTTGAGCGAGGTAATTATATTAATTATTCAGACATTATAGGATTTCTCATTTATATCTCGGGAGTAGGAAGTATACCTGTCCAGAGAAACCTACAAGTCTCTTAAGAGATTGATCTCGCTCTCAAAGCATCTGTCTCTGCATTGACTATAATGGAGCCTAAGTAAAGCGCTGTGATTAAATACCTAAAGTTAGGCAAAATCTGGGCTGGGAATTGGTACATCCCAAGGACCTTATGAGAGGAACGAACCAGTGTAATTCTTCCTAGTTGACAGATAGGAGACTGAATTAATATGCCCAAAGCAAAACAAAGTCTGTGGCAGATTTAGGAACTGATCGTGGGTGTTCTGAAGTCCAGTTATGGCCTTAAACATTTGCACACCATTCCTGCTGTGCACAGCTGATATTTTACACCCCTCTGAACAAAATATGTATTCCTAAGATACTGTTAAGATAGCTGTATATTTTTATGTATATATATATAAAAAATATGCTGTCAAGATACACCTGCACTTCCCTGCCATACTACCAGACTGGTGTTATGGAAATGTAAAATTTTTCACAAAAAGGCTGTTAGGTCCAACCCAGCTTTGGCTGATGTTATATTGGAAATAAATCCACTGAGTATTACTGAATCCAAAGACCTCACCTGGCTCAGGAAGCCCCAGAGCTGCAAAAGGCTGGAGGCTGGGAGGGCATCAGGGGAGAGGACCCCTACAGAGCTGCCCTGGTGTTTGTACTTATCACTAGACATCTGCCTTGGCCATTGGCAGTGGTGGGATGATGAGTTATATGGGCCTTTAGCGTGATCCAGTACTCCTGCTCTTAGGGTGTTATGGCAGAAAATATTTGTTGTCTGGTGAGCTCAGCCTAATCCTGATGGACCCTTCCATGTCACAGAAAACAGCTACAAGTTGACAACACAACTTACTCCAGAAAGAGCGAGAAGAGCCTGGGTGGGCTCTTGCAGCCTATCAAGGAGCATGAAGTATGAATTCAAACTTCTGTTCAGCTTTCCAACAACTGCAGTGCCATGAATGCAGTCAAGGATCTGACATCGACAGTCTCATGGGATGTTGTGATCCTGCTAAATTTAAAACCATAAGACTATTTTTAGCGTAAACAGTTAACAGTATCCCACAAATCATACTGAGAGGCATGGTTCTGATTATAGATCTGTAACACGTTTGCCATGATAAAAAACAGAGCTGCATCAGGTGATCTTCTTAATGCAATATTTGTACACATGGGTAATAGATGCAGCTGTGGCTAAGAGAGTTTAAAAAAAAAAAAACCAGCAGTTCTATTTTACTAGCAATTATTCATTTATAAACTGTAGCAGAGGAGTAGCTAGAATCAGGCAAGACCTGCTAGTCTGGAAGTGAGAAGGACTATAAAATGAGAAACATGTTCCACTCTCAGGACAAATGTCCTATCCCCTTTGCTGACTCTCCTCAACACCTGCTGCACTTCAGACATATGCTTACTTTCAACTTGACTTAATTTTGACGTAAACATTGCTTAAAGTTTAACACGTGCTCACGGGGTTTGCTGGGTAAAGATGGACTTAGGTGTGTGCCCAAAACTTTTCTTAAATCGCCCTTCTGATTAGTTTCTTTTAAGGGTGGTTAAGAGAGAACTTCCGCTATCAGACTTGCTGATCTTGGTTTTGTAAGGGGCTGAGTGTGCTGGGAGAATCTGGAAGCGTAGCCCATTCTTAGCATGGTCACCCTGGTGAATATTTCACATTTATGACAATCATTACTGCCAGGGACCATAGTTGGCTATAGTGGGCCGCTTGGTGTGGGGTGAGCCAGTATTGGCCCCAGGTCACTGGGCAATGGGGATGCTCACAGGGTTCACCACAACTATAGATGATGGGACTACTTTGGGGGGGTTAGGCTAGGTGACCTCTAAAGGTCCCTTCCAACTCAAAGCATTCTATGATTGATTCTTACAGCGTTAGTTTCCGATTCAGTTTGTTCTGGTTCCCTTCGGCTCCAGTCATCTGTTTCTGCAACTTTAGTGTGTGTCTCATCTAACTAGGACTAGTGAGCCCTAAGGTATTTTGAGTTTGGGAAACATGGGAAAAAATACATGAAGAAACATATTCATTACTTACCTCACCTGTCCAGTCCCCAGTAGGTCTAAGGATTTACAAGGAGCTCTCCCAAGATTAGACATCCTGTTTTTTATGGGGCTGAGTTCAGCAGTTTGTGAGATCAAACAGGGAGCACTAAGTCCTGAATTTGTTTCAGATACTAAATTTAAAGTCTGATGGGGAACTTGGGGACTTTTTTTTTTTTCCCCTGCTGAAGAGTTTTATTTTTTTGCAAACTGAAAACAAGACCTGGTGCATAAAATTCCAGGTAATCATTTTCTCTCGGAAAATGTCATTTGCTTAAAATTAAAAATATTCATACATTTAATCTGGCAAAATTATACTTTGAGGAAGATCAGTTGGAGGTTTTACATACCTTTACAGGGATACCAACATAAGCAGTTCTAGTTGGTAATAGTAGAACAATCTTTTGTCTTGAACTTTGATTTTACAACATCACATATAAAAAAAATTAGTTCTTAAGTGCCCATCAAAAGCTATTTTCATCCTTTTGGGCCTTTGAGATGCCTTTGGCAAGTAGACATCAGTCTGGTTTTTTGGCTTTTCATTATCACCCACATGGCACTGTTTAGTCAGCTGCTCCCTCCTGTGATATATCCAAGATAAGCTCATGACTTGAAGAGGCAAAATTGCACAAATTCCCACCATCTTTGAAATGCAACTTGTTCTTCCAGACTGGACCTGTCTTGGGTCCACTGGGCAATTGTATGAGCTCTGGTAGGGTGATCTGTGACTTAGTTTTCCTTTCTTTAGCACAGATAATCCTAAGATCAGACCTGCAAACCTGAGCACCCTCAAGCTGAGAGAAGCTTGAAACTGAAATCTAGACCAGCTCCTATTTTCATAGGTGATCCCTGAGGGATGCAATGAGTACTCCAGGTTGTAACTGTGTTGTACAGTGTCTCATCGTCCTGGGGGAAGGGAAGTGTCTGAAATTGAGGTCCAGGGGTGAGTTTGGGGCTGTTTGCAGGTACTTATTCAGGTGCAGGTTGTGTGGTTGGTGGAGTTGCTGATACCTTTTCAGGCCTGTGACTTTCCATTCAGTAAATGTGCTGTGGCCTCTGATTGCTGTGCTTACTTTCCTCTCTGCTCCCCTTGTCGATGGCCTGGAGAGACATACCGAGAGCATTTAAAACCCCTTTGGGATGATGCCTGGTAGCTCTCCATCCTACAACCTCTGAACCAGAGATTGCGAGGAAGCTAGCCCCACCCGAGGAGGTAGTCTGCCCAGCCTCGAAGAGGCCAGTGGTGGGACTTTGAGTGGAAGGAGATGGATGGGACTGGATGGACCAACAGCAAAGTGGCCTGGGAGGAGTAAGGGCTCCATGGGATTGTGATGTTTTGTTCGGGATACATGGGATCCCCACCATCAGGCAGTGGCATGGCACCAAGGGGATACAGTGCAAGGTCCAACGGCTCACATCTGCTGAGGCAGAACATGAGAATCAACAGCGGAGCCAGCCTCTCCCCCTTCCCATTCTTCTTCCAAAAAGTGGCTAATGTAAATAAATTGTCTGTTCACATGTGTTTTGGCATCTGAATGGAAACACTTGTCTGTGCGCCCTCACCAGCCCTGCTCCCTCTCTCCCTTGGTGCTTTTGCTAAATGAGCCTTTCTTGCTCAGCCTCAGCTCAATCGAGAGTTATTCTGTTGGCATTTCCCTCTTGGACTGATAATGAGCTGAAGGAGTGGGCTGTAAAGCTGGTGACATACACCAGCCCTAATAACGTCCGGGAGCTAAAAAGTCCCCAAGCCCTGGTTTATGCAGCAGATAAACATTGGGCAGGGACTGCCCAAAGCCTGTGTGTCAGGCTCGTTGCGTACCGCTCTGCTTGCCCTGGTCTCTGTAGGAGCTCAGACTTGTTAAAAACTCCTCCCTTGGTGCTAGCAAAAGTATGGCAGTATCCATGGTGTTCCCTGGAACACCAGTCCTGCATGGAAACTCTTGGTGTGGCTATACCTTAACATTTTTGATAGTAAGTTACTGAAGCGGAAAATAACATATATTTAATAATAGAATTTCATTAAATGATACTACAAATAGGTTATTGCAGGGAAAAATACTCATACAAATTCATTTTGACAGGGTCGTTCTAACTTCAGGTTGTTTTGCACAGACAAGGAGAAGAGAGGTGTTAGGTCACATGTTGCAAAATATTTCAGATTATTCCAGTTGGGGAAAAAAAAATATTCAAGCAATTACAATGCCCCTTGTTAAAGGAGGCGATGGAAACATATTGTCAACCTCCTCACGATGTGCATTTCCTGTGCTGCAGGATAATCAACTACCAAGACATCCTTAATCTTGTTGGATTATTTGCGGCTGCACCTGCCTGAACTTTCTCTCTCCTGATTAACATTTGATTAAATCCACTTTTAAAATGCCAGCATGACTGTAGCACAGGGGGGACACTTGCAGAGAGTGTTTTGCTCTCCATCCTGATTGCATCTGAATTAATTATGCTAAGTGCAGTGACAGGAACAATATTGATGTAACAGAAGTTTATTAGGTTGATGTGGTCATTCAGACAAGAGGGCTGTAAGTAGCTTCACGTGCTTCAGCTGTGGCCTCCCATGAGGAGAAAATGTCATCTCATTATTATTTAGATTGACCTGATTTGGGTAATTTCTTTCTGGGAGTGAGGTAGTTTTGGCATCTCATTAGCTTGCTGACATTTGGATGTGTTAATAGAGTTCTTGCTTGTTTTTAATCTACCATTCCTTCCTTACCATTGAAAATGGGAGTTTGGTGAAAATCGGGGAGTTGGGTTGGGGGGGCTGAAAACTTTCTAGACTGCATTTTGGACCTGCTGTCCCATCTTCTGTTTGTGGACCCCTGATCCCACACACACCAAAGCAGGAAGGTGTTTCCTCTCCCCATGGACCAGGGAGTGGGGCTCCTGCGAGGACACAGGGGTGCTACTGCCTGTCTCAGCCCTGCCCTGCTGCATGAGCCATTACCTGTGCCAGAGAAGGAGTCCCGATTTCATTGTAAGGACATGTAGTGTTCATCACGTGGTTTGTTTTGTTTTTCTACTTGTATACATAATAACCAGTGCCTCAAGGCTATCCAAGTTTGTCTGCCCTGGTGTGTGAAAATCCAGGAGCAAATCCTGCCAGGAACAAATGTCTTAAGAATATAATCCATGTTCAAGTATGGTTATCTCCAGTAGCAGAATTAGTAGGCTCCCTTTTCAGCAGGCTGTGGTGTGATAGAAGGACTAACCATGAGCAGCTCCACTATGCACAGACATCCTGGGGTCAACGGGGGCTTCTTGCACAGTGTTTGGCAGCTTCTCACAGGGGGAACGGGAAGCTGTATAGCAGTCTGCAGCAGCATGCTCTGGGTTTGGCAGGGTTTGCTAAAGCCCAGGACCTCTGAATGCCCATTGTCGCACTGACTGCTGGATCCAGGAGGAGGATTGCATCCTCAGGAGTAGTTATATTTTAAGTTGTACAGCTTAACCATAAAAATCCAGCCTTGTGTTATTGCCCTTGTACTGATTTGCATTGGCACAAATCCGGTTAGTCTACCGTGATGGTCTTTAATGGAGGATGCCATGAGTGACTTCAACTTCTCACAGTCTAATATACAATATATAAGTGCTTGGAAATCTTATAAAAGAAGAGTTTTAAAGCAGTTTTCTCAGGCCTTATGAACATCTGTATGCTGTGATTTTTTTTTTAAATTTTTTTCACTAACAGGTGCTTGTGCATGATTTGCTTAAAGAAGTCACCTGCCAGGCAGCCCGTTATGGGGATGCAAGACACTGAACAGATATATTTTATCTTGCTCTGAGATACCTCTTTCTGTTCTTCCAGGTCCTGTGGCCCACTGGTATAAAACCATAGCTTTCTCTGGAAACTACACAGCAGCTTTCCTCTCCTATCAATTCATGTTTTGAACCTATAATAAAGCAGGAAAGGAAAAGATAAAAGATAAAGGTGTGCTTTTTGGTTAAAAAAAGCTTTTTTTTTTTTCCTAAATGAGTAACAAAGAACTGTTCTCCCAAATATTTTAGTTTTTTTTTCCCTGCTCCCCTTTCTGAAAAGGAAAGTGTAAAGTCCAGTAACCCATTAAAACAGAAACTTGGGTGAAAATTCTTGGGGAAGCTTTCATGGGGAGAAAGGGAATATCTTTAAAATCTTTTCCTGAAAAATGGCCTGCTCTGTAACACCTGTGTCTGGAATTAAAAATGAATAGTGTTTGTTTGTTTAAAGAATGTTTGGAAAAATCATTTTCAGGCCAGCTACAGATTAAAGGTTAGGTTTTTTGGTTTTGGGGTTTTGGGGCTTTTTTTTTTCCCTCATAGCCTTGCTGTTTGCTCTAGACTCATTTTCCTTTTTGCAGCTTCTCTCTCATTGCTGCACCACACCAACTGTGTTCCTCCCATCATCTACTCCTTACTCAGACAAAAGATCCTGCAGTGGGAGCCTGGACCTAATTTTGCAGGGTGATGGCCAGTTTGCTCCTGCAGATCTCCACAGTGACTCTACACTTGTTTCACTTTTTTTCCATGAACCCAGTGAACTCCCTGGATTTTTTTTAAATTTTGGAAGAGATTTTGACTAGTTGTCTTTTTCTCAAAGGGTTTTCTTGCCTGATTGCTAGAGGCTGAATGGGTGAACAAAAACATCTGGGCTAAAAAAAAAATGAAAATAAGTTAATAATAGTCTGATAGGCTTATTTATTGAGCTTTGAGTCTCTGGCAAATAGCTGACTGTAGCTGTATTAAATTACCCTCTGCAAGTATCTAGTCTTCATTTGTAACACAGCCTTATAATTTGCCCTGTACTGATTCTGCACCCAGTCCCCCTCCCACAGTTCCCATTTTGAAACACAGGCCTTTTGCTGAATTTTTTTCTTATGGTGGTATGGCTGATAATAAATTTTATCACCATTTTACCTCTTGAAGGGGCCATTTGTAGATTGGTCCTATCTTCTCTACAGGTATTTTCCTCCTGCATGATCAAGCAGTATGTTTTTGCAGTGGGTAGGTTGTTCAGGGGATATAAATTATTGAAAAGAGAAGTAATATAAAGAGAATAAAACAGGTGACATGTCAAAGCATAATTACTGCGATTGATGCATTTGCAGTATGAAGGCAACGTTACCGTAAAAAGATCTCTTGGAATGCCTCTGGAGGTTACTTGTCTTCTAACAGTTAGAATAGCAGTTTTCAGATTCACTCGCAGACTCTTTCTTTGCATTTATAAGACTGTCCTACCACATGAAATGGTAAAAAAGTATGTCATGGCAAATAAAGAAGTTGCTAAGCTCTCTCTTGCTTGGTTTTCCAGCTTGGATAGTTGGGTAGTTCCATCCTTGTCTGAATTAAGAGTGAGTAAATGCTACCCACCTTCATTTTCTCTATACTGTCCCCAGCTTTGAGATAGCTGCTGTGCTTTCCTCAGGTTCGAAACTGAAGAGGCTTCATGACCTGGATGACTATCAGTAGGACATGAAGGGAAATTGCTTCATCAAGAGGCAAAGCCTCATTCTTTATGCTCATTCTTCACTGCCTGTTTCTGGACCTGTCTAGCAGGGCTGCCTGTAGTTGAACTCCTCTTTATTGACTGGGAAACCTAAGGAGCCTCACTTTGAAATACCTAAGAAGCATCTAACTTGGTGCAAAAATTGAGTGTGAATAACCTGAATAAGGCACCACAGTTCCTGTGTGTCTGTTGCTGGGATCCCTGTGCCCAAATGCAGGAGCACGCCCTAAAGGGGGATGCTCTTCCATGGAGAGCTGGTTTAGTTCACAGAAAATGTGAGGAAGGTTGCTGTGCTGGCCACAGGCTTTGGGCAAACCTGTAGGCTGCTCCTCCTGTCAGAAGGGCTGAAACATTTCCTTTCTGCCTTGGCTTTGAGATATGAACGTGCATTTGTAGTGTAATCCAAAGTCATAGGCTGAGGTTCAAGGAATTACTGTGGCATAGCAGAGTAATAATTAAAAGGCTGCAATGTCCTTAGTTTATATATAAAGTTCCCAGTACAGGAGATGGGCAGTACCTTTTTAAGGAGCTTTATTAAAGGACTTAAAACTGCAGGTGTCCATTAGCTTTGGTGCATATTCTGGAGGAGTCTTTATGGTTGTGCCACCAGAGGAAAACTCTCCCTGTGCTTTTCTAAACTCCTTCCAAGACAGTGGTTGAAAATCAGGGGAAATGAATGCCGTTATCATCACCGCACATGCGGGATGTTGAAAAGCAGGATTTCTCTTCCAGGGAAAGAAATATGTTTGTACTCCAAGTTGAATCAAAAAAGCAATGTTTAAAAGATTTTGGAACAGAAATTCCAGCCTGCCCCAAAATGAACCTTAGTAGAAACTGTGTTTCCCTCTTGAGGATCACCAAACACTGCCAAGTATTGAAGAGAGCAGATTAGCCATCATGCAAAGGTATGATCTGTGGAATCATTTTAACATTGACATTAATTTTTCAACATAACGTGGCAGTCAAAAGTGAATGCTATTCAAAAAGTAAATGAATGCTATTAGAAAGAAATGATGAAAATTCTAACAATCATATGACAACATCCAAATGAATGAAACCAAATTTTCCCTTTCAGTAATTTTGTCGAAACTGACGTCTTCTGCAAAATGTTTTGGAGCTGCAGCAGCATCTCCCAGCAGAAAAATATTGCTTAAAAATATTATTTAACTGGGCAGATTCAATGCATATTATGAAAATTAATAGTTGTTTAGGTTTGTAAGAGAAAAGCAATGTGGTATTTAATAGCAGAATGTTCGAATGAAGTGCATCTTTCATCTTTTAATCAATAAATTACTATGATTCTTGTTCACCATCTTTCTCCACCTCCTCTAGCAGCTGAGTACCAGCTGGGTTGGAAGTGCTCTCATTGATATAACTGAATGCAGACAGATAATTTGGTAGTGTTTTAACCTACTTTGTACTTTCATTTTTGCATGGCCTCCTGCTACAAACCATCCCCTAGATGGTAGGACAAAGGGAGATCTGACGAACACACTTTTTAGTGGGTTTACGAGGTTGAGTAGCTAAAGGATTGTTTTCATTACTAACATCCTGCTGTAGTAAAAGATCAAATTTAGTACATGTGACAATTATTATATTACTTAATCCACTGTTTGCCTTCTAATTTAGCTTGAGTTTGCCTTGTTATTTGGTATGTTAGAGGAAGGCTACAATTTAGCTATTTGGCACACCCTTCTTATCATCATATGTACTTTATTATCGCGTGCTGATGGAGCCTCCAGCTGTAAGACGTCACAGGATAGCAATCTCATCAGCTTGTCCTAGCTGACTCGGGGGGAGGATGCATCTGGTGTCAATTTTGTCAGACCTCTCCATCACAGTTTGGCAGTTCTTTTTGTTTACAGGAATGCAGGTACACAAGATGCTATTTGCTGTGCCGGGGAGACAGGTGTCTGGATGCTGGGTTGTGTTCTTGGGATCTTGGTGCATGGAGATTACAGAATGGGTGCATGTCTTTGGGTACCTCTGGTCACATGGTGCATCTGTGCTGGTTTTCTGGTTGCCCAAGAGAGTACCTTCATGCAACACCTGCTGCAATAATGTTGGAGAACAGCAGAACCAAGTGCTATATCCATACTGCCTTCTGGGAGAAGTTGCAGCATGGACCTCTCCAGACCCATGTGTCATACTTGGGGCAGTAAAAAGCAGGGCAGGGAGTGAGCTGACTGCTACCTTGCATAGATGACCAGGTGCATGGTGCTCAGGAGAGCTGCTTGGCTGGTTTCTGTGCAGCAATGCATGTGTAACCTGTAAGAAGAGAGCTCAGCTGGGAAGCACAGAACTGTAGCTTTTCTGCGGCTTCAGAGCTTTGTGCAACTGACATGAATCAAAGCTTAGGAAAAGCCACCAGACTGTGTGGTAAAGACCAGAAGTACAAGCAGCATGTCTGGGGAAGACTGTTCATGGATATTCTGTGATTCTGGGAGACTGCTTTTTATTAAACTGGGTTTTGTTACGCTAGTTTGTCAAACCTGAGAGCAACAGAGAGAGTTTCCTTTCATGCTTTAGAAAGTGTGAGAAACTAGAGCCAGGCATTGTGCTACTCATCCCAGAAGGGCAAGTTGCACCTCCAGCAGGATGTCTAAGTGAGCTTTGCTCTGCATCTTCATGGGCAAATCATACGGAAGCCTTCCCCTGGCAAGCAAGCTCAACGGAAGGATAATTTATGTGTAAGTTCCCTCTCAGGGCATTGAGCATTGTCTAGCCCCTGCAGAGACAAGCCTGGCTACTGCTGGTAGGAGAAATTACTCCATGGAGTAATCTGTGGCATTGTAGGACTTGGTGAAGTTGAAGGGGTTTGTAGGTCAGTATCATGAGTTGCTAGAAGTGTTTTGAATGGTGCTAACCCTCTGATTCTCATAATTTTGGAGTCTAATAAACCACTTGTCTAATTGTAGGCAGGCAAATTCTAAATTAATTGAAGTAGATTAAGCTCCTGGGTCGCTATTTCTGGGTGCTGTCCTGGCTACAAAGCAACAGGCAGTGGAGTACCACTCCAACTCAAATCACATCCAAATCTCTTGGGGGTGGGGGTGTTCTTTAGTTAGATATGGGAATGTTTCGGAAATAGCTGCTGGGATCCAGGATAATAATATGGTGTTTTCTTCAGGTTTTTTCTGAGGTTTTTTGTGGTGGACAAAATGATTCAAGTGGCATTTTTGGAAAAGTCACATTGCAGAAGTGAAGATATGATTATCAGACTCCCTTCTGAGAGGAGATCCGATCCCCACTTTTGAGGATAAGCAGGATAAGCAGCAGCCCATCAGAGGCAAGATGTTTGCATGTGGCCATTCTGTTTGTGTGCCACACATGTGATCAATTTAACCAGGGGAGGATTTAGGCAGGGTGGGGAGGCCCATGTTTCTTGTGACATGTGGAATGTTAAGCCACAAAAATGCAACCACAAAATCAGCAGATTAGAATTCCCATTTGTAAGGAATAAATAATCATTATGGTGAGATAGTCCACAAGGGATTAACACGGCTGCTTCCAATTCTGTTGCTCTGTGGTTCGATATACTGTGACACTTTTTCCACGCACATATCTCCCTCTTTCTTCATATTTTCCTTTTTTCTTTTTCCTAGTTGGTATTGTAGTTGCCACAGTGATTTATGGGAATGAATGCAACTTTGCGAGGTTTGTCTCTGTACATACCTCTTGTTTTTCTTCTTGCTTGTAATTATGTTATGCACCTGTTGTTCCCCATTGGGGCCCACGTGTTTGGAGAACCGATGCTCACATTGCAGTTGGTTTACTCGGTTTTACAACATTTGTTAGTCGCATCTGATAGATCTGTTTTGGCTTTGTGCCGAAGAGCTGCCTGGCAGCATAAATCATTCTTGGACTGAAAAGAATACCATGGTATCTATTTCAGGTTCCCACCCACCAGAGCCTCATAAATCTACACAAATGTTTCAAAAAACAGGTTTGATTGTTTAGAATGAGCTAATGCTGCAAAGCCCTTCTTAGTCCTGAACTGAGTCTGAGACTCTGACTCCCCAGGCTTATAGGGTTAACTTAGATTTATGGGATATGTCTACATTGCTCTTAAAAAGCAAGCTTGAGAGCAGTGGAGAGCATGTTGGCTTCTCAGCTCCACAAGCTTCTCATCTACACGGAGGCCACCCTGACCATGTGTCTTGGTGCTGAGTACCTGATGTCATGTTAACTGCTGGTAACCTGCCTGGCATACGCAGGTGTGAGTCTGCATCTGCCAACAGGAAGTCTCCAAACAGGGGTATTGAAAGCATTCCCCTGCCTTTTCTCAAAATGCAATGTGTGTGTATCCTTAAATTGCCCTTTTAGCCCAAAGACTAGGGAGGAGGCATAGGCTGCTTTAATAAAGAGAGGAGAAAAATGCACATTTTTGAGGATGACCTTCGATGCTTGGAATTTCCTTCAGAGGAGCCTCTTTCCTCCAGTGGAGGGAGACTGGCTTTCTAACTTAGACCTGTAGCAGGTGGTGCGAATGAGGTAGGTGGTGCTACCCTTTGCAAGCCTTCAGCACCATACAGGGTGTTTTAGTCCAGGGTGAGAAATCACCTGTGGCTGTTTGTAGCTCACAGCTCTTCCATGGCTTTCTGTTCCAAATTAATAGCCTAATTCCATGAGCATGTAGTTATCCTCTATCCCACATAGATCCTATCTAGTTTGTCCTTGAGGTAGTCACTCTGGTTTTTGTAGATCTTTCTTCTGTGCTAAGGGAGTTCTTTGAACGTGACAAAATTCTTTGGCTTTCAGGAATTTTCTGATCATCCCTTGATCAAAAATTTACTTGATGGCAGAGTGTCTCTGTTCCCAACACTTTACCAATGGGCATATTTTCTCTCCTAATAAGGTTGCTGCAAATATTCCCAAGTGAGTAAGGAAGTCACTCTTCTACGTATCCTCAAGGAATGTGTCAGCAGTTTCATAATTGTCTTACAGCTATTTTTTATAAACTTTACAGGGGACTAGTGCAGGAAGCAGGAAAAATGGGGCTAGGGTCTTTAGGTTAAGTAAATCAGTATTTGGCAAAGTCGCTGAGCATGATTTCAAATGTAATCTGTAAGCTACAAGTCTTACTGTGAAGCAGAGCAATTACTGAAGATCTGTTTTCAGCTGTAGTGATTTCTCTGATGCCAAAGAAGAGGTTGTCTCATCTGCTGCAGAAAGAACAGATCAGTCCTGTCTTCTCTATGTGCCTGTTTAGATGAAAAATGTCAATATTTAATGTTACTGAGACTTCTACTCTGCTTTTAACCTTTGCTGAAGTGACCAAATCACTTGAAGGCCCCTAACAAAAGCTGGGGAGAACATGATCACAGAAGCTTCATTTCCATTGGAAGTAAGACTGAAAAATAGCCCCATGGTGAGCAGCAGTTTGACGTGTCCTCGCTGTGGATGGGAAGCACTGATTTGCAGCTTCCCTCACCCCTTGCATGCAGCAGTGAAGCGGCACCTCTGGGTATATGAATTTGCAAAGCATGGGCAAGCACAAGCAGGGTAGACACTGCACATACCATCTTGTAATGTTAGCTTCCCAAAGCATAGGTGATTTTAGAAGGAATCATCAGAAGTTTCATGCAGTATTCATCTCTCAGACAAAAGCATAGTAATCAGCAATAATTTTCAAGGAACTCCTTGGAATTCAAGATAAAAAAGGATAAAAAAACCCACCCAAACTTGGTATTTGCCTATCTTTTGTGCTGTCTGATTTTCCATGTAATTGATGAGGATTTGACTCAGCAAAGTGCTTCCTGCCATGCCTAACTCTGAATGTGTGAGGAATCCCATTGACTCTACTGAAATAGGAGTGTTGTGCTTGGCACGGTGTGCGCTGGAAGCGTGGCATGCACTAACCCAGCAGATCTGTGTGATTACAAAGCATTTCTGTATGATTGGTCCCATGGGTCAAATGGGGGCTTCAGGTATTTGATGCAGGCTTGAAATGATGTCACTTGTGTTGGCAGAAGTAACTTCCAAGACAAGATGCATGAGCGGTTACAGTATTTGCTATAAATCTCGAGGACTGGCTTTGACGTTTGCTCTGGACACAGAGCAAATGGCAGTGGCCTTTAGTACATCTATAAGTGTGCAGACCCAGGTGCAATGCCAGAGATGTCACTCCATTTTGCACTCCAGATTGGTGCATTTTAGCGATGCTAAACGAAGGAGGTTTTGGGTAGCGAGACTTTAAATAATGTCGCTCCTGCATCAGAAATGCTAAGATTGAGGTATTTATATTTGATAAACTGTGTCTGCAGTATGTTCATTAAGGTTGGACAAGGGGTCATGGGTGCTGAAGCGCCCTTGGACTTTGCTAGAGAGGTGCAACTATGTAGTTAGAAACCAGGTAACTACATCTGACCACTGGCCTCCAAAACATAGGTGTCAAAAAGAGGGAGCAATTGCTAGCTTTGATACTGTGAAAATTCCGAGTCCTAAATGAAAGAATAGTCTTTTAAGGGAACTAGAAGAAGTTTTACCTCTTATGCTGTTTATGCAAACCTCGGCAAAAGAGGAGGACATGCGGTTGCAAACCATCACTGTTTTGGGATAGCTGTGTCAAGGAACGAGGACGCTGTTGAACCTTTTTCTGTTAATTGCTCTCTTTTTAGTGGATACACAGAAAGTTTTGATACATTCATAAAAGACAAGTTCACCAGGCGCTCATTAAAATTACGATGGAGGCATAACCTCTCATTCAGCAATTCCCTAAAGCAGAGAGAGTGGAAGGATCTGATGAGAAATGTTCATCTGTCACATACGTGTTCCTTCTACTATTTCTCTAAGCACAGAGATACTGTGTAGATCCTGGGCTAGAGAGGCTGCTGGGGAAAATGGCTTGCTTGTTGATTTTAAAATATAAAATCCTCTGAGTGTCTTTTATATCCCTAAATGTAGTAAAAGAATTGCTGGCTGTCTCTGTACTGTAGCCTCTCCTGTTTACAAACAGATGTGTTACTGCCTTAACTGGGGATTTGGTATAAATTGATCAAAAAACCTCCTTCCAAAATTAGCCTTGTAAAATTCCCATGATGATTGCATGACAGAAAACTGGCCGAGTACCGCGGTGATGCTCCCCAGCACGTGATTTGGAGAGGGGACTAAATGAAACTGCTGCCTGGCTTGTTTAAATGTAGAGGAGTCTTTCCTCTGCATGCAGTTGTTGCTATGTGAGAGAAGCTGTGGCTCTGTCTCTGAGGCCATGAAGCCAATTTTTAGGCTCTCTAGTAAAATACTTCATTACTTAAATATGCATTGTCTTTGGGGAGCACCTCTCTTCTCTCCCCTCCCTAATATACTTCATCATAAACTTCTGCAAAAAATGTAGAAATAAATAAAATAATCCAGGTTCCTTTTTCTTAAACAAAAATTTAATTAAATGGAAGTTAGATCCCTTTGGAGTACAGAAAAGCAACTTTAAAACCAATGTCTAGAGTGTCTTTAAGGATTTCCTTCCCTCTTTTTAACTAATAGACTCCAATCCTAGGATTGTATTTCTCTGCTTCAGTGCTAAAAGACTTCTTAAAAGAAGCAATATTCAAAGGCCTAACCCAGACATTTTATGGGATGTCATACATTTTCAGCTGTTCATAACATAAAAAATAAAATAAAATATTGCAGGTTACTTTATCAAAGAGAAGGTTGATTTGTAATTCCCAGGATAGAATTATGAAAATACCTTGAGAGCATTACAGGAACAGACATTTATGAGAAGTAATAAAATTAGCTGACTGCAGTACAAATTTGCTGAATGCTTTTGGAGGAGAAAATATGTTCCTTCCCCCACTGCCCAGAGAAAATCAGATGAAAACTGTCAGTTTGTGAGGCCTTTTCTGTGACAAATCAAAGCCATTCCTTAGCAGAGAGGTGTTTCTGCAATGTTACCCTGGGAGGATGATGTAGACCTGATCTTCCTCCCACTGAAACAATAGAAAAAGAGCTAATGGTATCGACAGGAGCAGTACTGAGTATTAAGAGAGCTTTGTGTATGGGAATGGGGCTGTTTTCTGGCAATCTTCCATCCCCAGGCTGTTGCTTCACTGGTTGGGTTGACTGGAAGATGAAGGGAGGAGGATGGGAAGACTTAGCAAGGGGTCAAAGACCAAATCTTAATAGGTGCTGAATGCCTTCAGGTCCATAGAAAATCCAACCACAGAACTAGCCTGTTGAGAGATCAGTTGTAGAGCTTGTCCCGTCTTCTCTTTTTGAACATACATCGTACCACCTCTGTCCCATCCCACAAGGAGGAGACCTGTAAGAGTCAACGGGAGTCCCCTGTGGAGTCGCACGCATCCTGAGTGAGTCAGAGTGTGGCCCTAAGGCTAACAGATGCCACAAAAGAATACCAGAACCAGGTGGGTCACTGTCACTCACTATTGCCCTGCATATAACCAGGAATGTGGAGTCCACTAAAATGTATCTTCATGGCATCTGGAGTTATTTTAAGGACACTGAAGGATTTTTCTCCAGTTCCCTTTGATAAGCTTCTCCAGGAGTTTTTACTTGCAATTGGCAAAATAAATAAATAGATGAAGTACCTTCTTTCTCTTCTGAATGTGTCTCATAATTTCTGAGTGATCGGGTTGTGCCTTTTTCTGCTAAACTGATGAATCTTTCCACCTGCACAATTTTTTCTAGCAAAGATGTGTATAACCACAGTCAGTGTATCTCTGTCTTATGCTAAATTGACCAAGCTACTTAAATCTCCTACTGTGAGGCCTGTTTCCTGGTCCTTGAATTATTCTGTTGATCTTCTTTGTATTTGTGGTTTCTTAAGAAAACAAGGCTTATGTGAGTATACTGAAAGTGGATTTATGTGTCCGCCTGCTCCCCTCCTTCCCCCTCCTTGTTAACCCTTGACTAATTTCACAAAGGCAGGAACAGTCCTAAAGATCTTTAGGCTGTACATGTTACTTGAAGAAGTGGGAAATCCTATTAGTACTCTAATGAAGGAACCGATGGAGCATTTGTACTCAGCTACTATTAGACATCTGAAAATCCATACTGGAGCAACCTGCCAAAACTTGTTTTCTTGAGTTACACTGCTCCTGACGATGCTTCTTTTGAAGGCTGGTCGCTGGAGCTGTGCGTAATGGTCATGGTTTAGTCTCACCATACTCAGATATCTTATATATCCAGCCCGGGAGAGCAGCGTGCCGAGAACTGGGGTCTGTGGTCACCGATGAGCATCCAGGCTCATTGTCTGAGAGCTTTAGCTGGTATTCCCCATCTGCAAAAGTCTCTCTCAGCATTGGCTGTGTTCCTGCCTGCCTTGTTTCAAGAGACAAATCTGTTTAGATGGCTCTATGTCTCCATAAATCACCACGCTGACAGCCTGTCTCGTGCGCGTGGATTTTATTGGCAGTGTTTTAAGAATTATCAAATCATGGAAGAAAATGTTGACTAGTGTTGGGCTCGTTATCAATCCCTATAAATTTTTTGCTAGAAAAAGGTCCAATCACCGATGATTCTCCATTTTTACAGCTGCTTTTTGAAATCTTTCAGTATAGTCAGCTCTCAAACTATTTGAGGTGTTTTCTGTGAATATTACATAGTTCTAGTTCTATAAGCAGAAACTTAATCTCCTTTGGCTTACTACTGTAAATTGATGCGGTTTTACCAACTAACGCTGAATAATCTCAGAAAGGAAAGGAATTTTTTTGCTTTGATATGACCATTTCTCTACCATCATGTTGACCACCACAGATGATCTTACTTCTTTCCTAAGGATCTTCTCTGCTCAGTGAGTACTCTATCCCATGTCCCTGTTCTTTTTTGAAGATTTATTCCAAACCAGTTCATTCAACCAAAGTCAACTAAACTGATATAAAAACTGACTTAAATTTGAATTTGTTTCTTTGTTTCCTCTGTATTCTGAGCACAGTTTGTTTGTTTGCCTGAACTTACATGCTGTAAGTGGCATTGGAGGGGAAGAGAGGATTTGCAATATCAAGTACTTTAACAGCACAAGAAAACTGAAACTTAAATGCATTTCCTTTTCTCAGATCCGGATTTAATCTTCATTTCTGAGTCTGTGCCTAATTTATTGCAGAATCTCTTACTTGCTCAATTAAATTGTGAGTGTTTAGCAAAATTACTTAAGTGAGAGAACATATGTCTTCAGGATATGTACGTGTTCCCTGGGCTAAATATGATTTCCTTTTTGTCTTCTGTTGATTAATCATTTTGGTTTTCCCTCTCTCTAAATCTAGTTAATGAACCAACTGTCTTTAATCCCATGTGAAATTTACTGTATGTCCTATCAATAGCATTATTCATAAATCTTGTGTTCCCCCGTAGCTAATAAGAAACAACAGTCCAGATATTGTCCATCTCTACTGCAGGCTGGAGCTCTAGCTATAGGAGTGGAGGGAGGACAAATTAGTCCATCTCAGCATCTCTGAGCAGAGCTGTTTATAAATGAGACTGAAGTTAGAAATATAGAAGAGCAAACTTTGTCTTCATCTGAAACATGCATGAAAGTAAATTATTTTTAGGTTTGAGTAGAGAACAGACTGCTGTTAGTAACAAACAACATGACCAACGTGAGTTGCACCTTCAGGCACTGACTTTTTCTAAATTCTTTTGCTGAGTTGGAGAACTTTCATCATTGGATGCATCCTAGCCTAGCACTGTATTCCTTATTTAGACCTCTTGCCATTTTTCCTCAATTTACTGCTTGCTAAATGGGTATTGTTATGGGTTTGGGTTTTTTCTTGGTGGGAAAGCATTTTCTGCATGTCACGCTTTTTCAAAATAACCTTTGCACCTTCATGGAAAAGATGCACTCCATCTCTGCAGCGCTGCAGCATGCAGAGCATGAGAGGGAGCACAGTACCACATGTGTGAGGGTTCAAATGCTTAATGCATGTGCATCTTCTGACTGCTACCAAACTGAAGACCTAGAAGACTCATTTCAAGTTCTGCTCAAGCAGATGGGACAGGCAGGGAATATGTTTGATACAAAAGGGAGGATGCTGAAGAGAGGAGAACATTTTTAGCTCAAAGTCAGTGTTAACAGAAGAAACAAAGGATGTAGATTGGCCAGGGATGAAGACAGACTGGACACTTTCAGCATTCATTGGCTCAGGGATAAAAACAGATGCCTTTGGGAGAAGCTCTGAGCAAAACCAGGTGGATGTCAGCTTAATTATGGAAAAGATTGTATGAAGCCATGTCTTTGTTGGTAAGAAACTGGATTTGCTAATCTGGAGGGCCTCTTCCATCTGAAGTAGAGCCCATTTTTGAAAGGTTTCCCTGCTCAGATCAAGAAATCTGTATAGCACTCTCTAATCTTCAGCTGAAGCTTTTCCACCTCTTCCTCAGTCTCCTCCACCTGCCTTTGATGCCTATGTATCTCAGAAATAACAGAGAAGGGTAGCTGGTTTCTCTTTCGTTAGTGAAGTTTTGGCAAAGGAAAATATCTGAAAAATAGCTGGTAAAATTTAGAGGCACAGTCTTCACATCACTTGACCTTTTTTATAAGATGTGTGTACATACATGTATGTAAAATATAAATGTGCATGTATATATATACCCTGTATATAAATTTTTTGTATGAATGATAGATACATGCAAAAGCAGTTGTAGAAAATGCATTTTCTCACATTCATATATTTTGACCTTGTCAATTATCTTACTCCCCAAAAAAAACCTCCACAAGAAGAGTTATTTCCTGCTTATTACTCCTTTGCAAATCTGCTCCTTTTCAAAAGCATTTAAAAAGCTTTGCTGCTTTCCTCTCAAATGGAAAGCAGTAACAAAGCCTTTCTACAGAACAGCAAAACGTAATCCTAAAATTTTCAGGAAAGGCTTTTGAAGTTCCTAATGTAATAGTGTTCTTGTCCAATTCTTAATGTGTTGCTTTTTTTTTTTTAATCCCATAGTGTCCTTTAAATTATTCCCACCAGTTGCAGACATAAGGTGCTCATTTTTTTTTTCTTGATGCACAATGTCAGTATTTTAGGTAACTTATGTTTTCCCTTTATTCTAGAGAGAATTATTAAAAGTAACCAGATTCAATGCCAGTGCTACTCAAACAACATAATTATGGTAAAAGTAGAACTAGCTCTCTTGCCTAAAAATCTTGTTTTGATGCAATGAAAACTACAGAGTAACTTGGGTCAAGGGTGACAAAAAATAGTGGAAATATATCCCTTCTCCAGTGTTTTCTGTATCTCAAAAAATCCAAAGATTTGTTATGATGTATTCAAGGTGAGGCTCCTTGATTTCTTTTTTCTACTTTTCAAAAGAAAATTTCTGAATATATTACAAGAAGAATATAGAAAACAAAGAACAAACTATTTCCCATAACTATTGGCTGATCCCAAATAATTTCGCAAATACATTTTAAGACATTTGTCCTGGACAAACAAAACCAGTATTTTCTTCTTCCTTTTTTTCTTTTGATTTAATGAAATAGTTTGTGAACTGGAAAAAGAAGAATCAATATCTATGCACGTCTAGATGTACAGTATATTTCCTCATAAAAGAAGCAATCAGGATATGGCAAATTTTCCTTTTTTTATCGTTCCTTTTTATTATTCTTATTGGTTGACATGAAGGCTAAACTAGTTCATGGCTCCATTGAATTTGATGCCATACCATGGAGAGTACAATGTGGATCCTGTGCTAATATGGTTTTGAAAGACTTAAGCCAAAGCGTGTCAGATTTTACAATGCATTTCAGTAAACTAATTGTGGCTCATTCTGTGGTCACAAGGAAAAGCGTTTAAGATTATATATATATATAATCATACATATTTCTTGACCTAGAGGCTATGGGAATGAGGCTTTAATGCTGTTTACCACCTTGGGAGATATTAAAATGATGGGACTGGAAGGGCTGTTTAGGTTATAGTAATCTAATTATACCCAGAGGAGAGAGTACCACAGCATTCAAAACCAGCTGGTAGGGCAAATCTCCTGTGGATTCAAATGACTTTTTTTTTTTCTTCACTTAAAGAGTAAGCATCTTTCATTAGCTGAGCAACTGAACTGTGACAGTTTTAAATGCAGTTCATACTCACTGAAAGCAGGGAGTTTTGTATTGGGTGAGTTCAGATGCTTCAGTATCTCAAGAAGAAAACTCCTTGATTTTCTTTTATTTTTTTTTTCCTCCTTCTGTAGCTGCCAGCAGTGCCACAGGTACAGAAGAATTACTCCATCTCAATGCAAGCAGAGGGCTTTGTGTTGGATCTGCACTGTGGTGCAAATTTTAAATTGCAGATCACATTACCTGGTGCATCTTAAAATACCTGTTCACCCTTCCTCTCCACAAGCACTTCTTGTTTGTTTCTTTCTTTTCAAATTTGACTGTGGCAGCTGGGTGGAAAATCTGAATGAAAGGTGGTACTTTGCCATAATTGGCTGATCAGTGTTAGACCGGATAGATGACACCTAAGACATTGGACGTTGTGCTCTAATGAAAACAAAATATTGTAGCTTTCTGGGGGTAACTAAAAGAAAGGAGAGACAAAGATTTATCTCCTCTAACATGTTAAAAATATTTCTGATTCACTTCTAAACTTCACAAAACTTCATCTATTAATCTAAGTAATCAAGCTTATTTTTAGCTTTGTTTTCAGACACTTCCCAGGCTTTCCTTGGGACAACGACTGCATTTTATTGTGTGTGTTTGTACATGTGCATAGATATAGATACAGATTAAACATCACCAATACCTAGTTCCCCAGGTCATGGCCTGCTTAACAAAATGACTGTTCAGTCTGGGAGTGCTTTCTTTGGGATAGGGTTTCTGCCTGTTTTCAAGGTAAGACAGAACAGTCAAATATTTATGAATGTTACAACATTCCAGATTTCCTTTCCAAGGCTACTTGAGGCCACTTGAAGAAGTAAATCTGTCATGGTGATGGAGACAAGCTTCATTTGCACGCTTCCTTTCATCTCTCTCCAAACAAACGATTCATTCACACTTCCTAAGTCAATGGTAGCAACCGTGCTTGGTTTCTCTGGAATGAGCAGGACCTATCGTGGTCATTTACATGACGCTGGCCTATTAATGAGGAAAGGATTTGCACAACCCAGGCACAAGTTCTCTGCTCTTCTTTTCATGCATTTGATATAATTAAATGGACCGCTAATAATTGAGACCCCATGTTTACCCTGGAATCAGGCAGGCTGGGCAGCTATCTTCCTAGCACAACGGTTCTTCTGCAGATCTTTCTCCACTAGGAATTATTCAGGGACTTTTCCCTAATGCAGTCACAAGCTACTGCAATGACTAATGAGTTCTGGTTGCTGTCTTCAAGGCCAGATTTGGACCTGCAACTTTGAGCTAAAGGATGATCTTTTTAGTATCTCTCCGGTCCTCCCACCTCTGTGCCTTTCATGCTTACATTAGTGCTTTCTGTATTCCTTAATGAAGTGACAACTCCATCTATTTCATAGTCATTTTTCTCTTGACCTCCCACAGCTGCTGTCGAGTTCAGTTTGACTTTGCTGCAGGTGGGGCTCTGTGCCTAGAAATCTCTTTCTAGCCCTAAAAATTAAGTCCCTCAGCTGCTGCTGAGGAAATGTGGATGGATGCTGGGAAACTCTCTCATTACAGGGCTGGAAGGAAACCTTCCTCCCAGCTTCAGAGAGAGAGCAGGCTGGTCTGTACCTCCTGTATCAGACTCAGAACCCCATCCCCTCGTCTCTTGCTGCCCAGGAGGATGCTCATCCCTCTCCCAACCCAGGTCAGCTGGCAAGACCAGCCTTATGCTGCTGTCCTCCTGATAGTGTGATGCAAGGATCTGTGTGCTGACCTAAAACAGGTTGTTTCCAATCTCCACCAATCCTAAGTCAGGTTTTTGTGTTCTGGCCAATCATTTATTGCCATTTCTGACCAATCCTGTCCAGCCATCCACCCCTGGAGAGTATATAATAGGCCTAAGTAGAGGCAGATGTGGGTTTGCTCTGCTAAATGCAATGTCAGAATTTCTGTGGGTTTGGGGCCTTGTTTTAATCCTTCCTGATAAGTAGCTGTCAGTGTCCCATGCAGTTATGTTTAGTGGTTCCTTGTTAGCTTTTCTCAGCAGGGGCTGCTGCCTCCTTGGGGAGCACAGGAGACAGCTTGAGCGGCTGTAGTTTTTCATCTCCAGAGCTCATCTGGAAGGCACCCGCTGTCAAGCTGAGGAGCGGAACGGGGTCGTGGCTGGATGGAGAGTTATGATGTGACTTGAGAGCAACCTGTGCTCTCTGGTGACATCCCAGGTGTAAAGAGGTTGCAGTTGAAGCCATGAGGAAAACTCCCATGGATGTCAATCGTCTGAGCTCCACATCCGACACGTTCCTTGGAGAGAAGGTGGCCAACAATGTGTCCCGTCAGCTTTAACAAGAAGTGAGCAGATAAATGGTGGAGGGGGGAGCTGTGCAAGGTCAGCTCCTGGTCTGCCCTCTGTGGGATCGTGTTGATGAAAGCAGTTGAGTCACCTCTCCCTGGAGGTGTCTGATGCATGTTACAGCCAGGTCTTGGCACTAAAGAGTGAGTTGGGCCTCGCTGCCCAATCAGCATTCCCAGCTGAGGCACAAAGTAATGTCTTAGCCAAATGTTCGCTTGAGCACACTATAGCTGCTTAGCTTCTTCTGTGTGAAAGAACTTCCTTCCCTTCAGGGTATTCCCTTGATTTTTAAAAAGTCAAGCAAATATTTAAGAGTGGATTAAAGTCTAGCTCAACATATCCATCATTCACCATCAATTATCCAGGTCATTAATATGATTATGCTCAGCTCAGAACTTCTCTGTGTCTGAATGTACCAAGAGCTAGGAGGAACTAAAGGTGGAAATTTATAGCAAGAACTTTTCCCTTCCCCCCACCCCGCCATTTAATGGCACACAAGCTTTGACCTAAAGTGTAATTTTCTGCAACATTTAAGGCAGATAAAGTGTCTTTAGCAGCCAAAGGAAAGCTCAAAGGTAACATTATCTAACTAGCAAACAGATGGAGGATTTAACATTCTTGGTAGCTGAAATTTTGGACTCTGGCCAAACCATGTTAATGGATTTTTTAGCAGTCATTCTTTTCATATGAAAGTGCATCTAGCAGTACAGGCAGGAGCAAGGAAAGATACCCGCTTGATCATGAGCAGTATGTTTTAAAAACTGGGGCATGGCATGTAGAATTCAATTAAAGAAATAAGATAGTTCCCTTCAGAAGCCCCAAATCTTCGACTTGATGGAGAAGATAAGTCTGTTGACTTTGCCTTCCTATGAAAACTGCAGAGAAAGATGTCCTTTGAAGAACTCTTGTTCCAATTGCGTTGCAAGAAACAAGGCAAGGTCTAAACTCCCTGATCCACACACATGTCCAGCTCCTTGTACACTTGCAGCAAGTCCTGGTGCTCCCTTACAGTCCCTGGTATTTTGCCATGTGCCAGAGGGCTTTCCCAATTACCACCGCCAGAAGCTTTCTTGCTCCATAGCATATTCTCTCTGAGTTTTAATCATGACAGATTGGGCCCTGAAAAAGCTATGTAACAGAGACCACAGGGCTCAGGAGACAAGAAAGTGTTTTACAAGAATTGTTGGTGAAAACTCTGTGGTGTACAGAAGGTAACTGAGGGGGTGTGAGCTCTGGGAAACACTGATAATTTGCCCTAATTTGGATCCACCAAATCCTGTCATCTACTGTCAGTGAATCTTCAAAACCCTATGAAATTTGTGAATTTTTCATATTTTGTGCTAATAGCTTTTATCTCAACACTTATTGGGTGAGTTTTGTTGCTACGCTCTATAAATTTCAGCTTCTCTAGCAGGGATCTGGGAAATATCGTGTGGCTGAACTGATTAATAATTGATAAGAGTAAAGATGCTAATTCAGAGGATTGGGTTGAACTGCTAGGCACCTCTGCAGAGATCTGGAACCACTCATTTCACAAAGAAAAAAGGCTGATGCTGGAAGGTTGGGAGGTGTTTGCTTTGACTAGCCTTGCTCTTTTCCAAGTAGAGGTTTGGGAGCAAATGGATGACATATACACTCTACACTGATTACAAAACGCTGAATAAATCATACAGAGGTCTAATTCCACCAGATCTCATTACCACTGGATTGAACTTTTCACTAACTTGCTTGTCTCAAGTGATCTGAGTCAGCACATCAGCTCTGAGCATCCCAGGATTTGGAAATGCTGGAAACAGATCTGGTTCCAAACACTGGCGCTCAAGAGCATTCTTACAAGTCATTTTCCAGCAGGCAAAACCTAAAATATTACAAAGAGAGAGTCGGAGGCCAGCAGAAACTCCAGCTGAGAGCTCGGAGCTGCTCCAATGCCAGAGCATCCATCTTTCGAAAGTTTAATGAGATGAGTTTCCATCAGACGCTTTCACAACCGGGCCACCAGCAGTGGCCTTGGACATGGTGTCTCGCTCCCCATGGCGTCTGGACAGCAGGAGCTGTGGTTCAGACCTCGGTGAGAAAGCAGGATGGTGAAAATTTGTGAGAGCTAGTTAAATGAGACAAGATTTTTGCCTGGCAGGGATTCATGCCAGATATACTACATCCCAGGAAACCATTTCAGGCTTTGCCATAAAGTACTTGTGGAGAGAGAGCAGAATGTCTTGCCAGACTTCACTTCAAATATAGTTCTACAGCTTTTCCTTTTCTTTGTTGGAATTGGTATGGTCATAAATTATCTGCTTAGCACGAGGTTAAACACGGGACAGCGAGAGTTGTGAAGTCTCTTAGATGAAAGGCCCCAGCATAAGCAGGGAAATGGTTGTACATAAAGTTATCAGGCTATGCTTCAACCGAGCATGCAACGCATAGTCTGAGAGCTCAAGACATGACTGTCAATCTCAGGAGATCTATATTCATATTCCTGCTCTGCTACTGGCCACCTGTTGGTCTTGGGACAAGTTTTTAGCTCTTTATGCTTTGGAGTCCGGTTAGTAAATCAGGATGGTACAATTCCCTCCTCTGCTATAAAAAACATGAATGCCACACTGTTTGGAGACTGCATTAAGGAAGGAGGCAGGGAGCTAATTAGTAATGCTGTCCTCCCATGGAGACCTCCCCACCAGCAAGTCCTAGCTCTAACCTGGAGGCTGCAAGGTCTTGGGCAATCGCCCCAGCAATGACTGGTAGGTGAAACATCAGTTCATGTCTTCATGCAGACCCAGCCTCATGTCCTGACTGAAGAAGTGTTTGAAGTAGCATTATCAATCAAGCACAGGTGAAAGAACAAGCCCTTATCAGAAGTTGGTCTCTGCCCAGACACCCCAGCACACCTGCAGCATCAGCTCTCCATTACCACAGAGGAAAAAAGCTCTGTGATGGCTTTATTGTAATGGGATGCAAGGAGCAGATGATGTTCCCTCAGAGCTCCTGTGGTACAGACAAGGCCTGCTCCAAACCTGGCCTCTGGGTTGATGCCTGTAGTCTGGAAGTGGGAAGTGATGGCGTTTGCAATTTAGGTCCCTTTTTAATGCCTTGTTGGATCTGTGACTTAAGGAAGATTCACATAAGCAATTCCTTGGCTCAGTGCTGAAGATTTAGCTGATATTGAGGACTATTTCCATTGTGGCAGGCAGTAACTGAGCTTTCCAGAGAAAGTACACTAATACTAGTAGAGACTCTTAGAGTTAGATATTACTTAAGTGAGATTGGGGCAGTAGAGATATATTGCAGTTGTACTTATATAATCTGGATATTGTTTCTGTGCAGAACTGTATTTATCACGTGCCTCAGCTACCTCCAGCCTTTGGAGATCACTGTGCATCCTGCCTTTCTCTGTTAGAGAGTTATAGTTGCCTTAATCACTATAGTTTTTAATTCACCTGTTTCTACATCACATATAATACAATTTAATTAAAGCCAGAGCTAAGGAGAGCCTTTTCCAGAGAAAGAAATTTGAATACTTCTGAGTACTTGAATATTTCTGAACTGTATTTCAGAGGGAGCAGTGAGCAGGTGTCAGGAAAAGAGAGACGAGTTCTGAGAATAAAAAAATAAAGAGGATTGGTCTGGAAGAGTAGTAGCCCACAGATGTGTTCACTGATTCATTGGAAATCAAAAGCAGATATAACAGTTTAGGGAAAAAGTTCTGCAACACTAGGTCTGCCTCTGTGTACAGACACTTACGGTATTGTTCCCCGGTTCAGGAAGGAGATGTTTTTGATGTTGTCTAGTCTCATCTAGCCCAGATTTTAGTCTCTTGTGGGTAGACATCAGTCGTAAACAGATTGGAAAACTTAGACACTTTTCTTGGAAGGAAGCGTAGGGGGTTTTTTGTTGTGTGGTGGGGTTTTTTTGCTGGGTTGGTTTTTTTGTTTTGTTTTGGTTTGGTTTGTTTTGTTTTTTTTAAAACACACCGCTGATTTCAAAGCTTTGTGGTTTGGGCAGTAGCCCAGAGTTCTTGGTTTTCTATTCTCCTTGTTCATCTTATAAGGCATAAGTATCATATTTCCTCTACAGGAAAATATATACATATTTATGTATCTGTGTGTATAGAACATCTGCATTTGTGTGGATGTGGAATTGTTAATATTATGGGTTTTCAGGATCAAGGTACTGGATGCTGAACACAGCAAAACAGCGTCATGGAAAAGGAGCTCGACATTGGAAAGGAAACCGATCCCTGTTGTGGCGATCCCATCCTCACGTCTTACTTCTGCCACCCCAGTGCCATGGGCTGGCAAGTGGTCTTTCATGCTGTTCACTAACTGCTGTTGGTTGGCGCAAGCCACGGATGGAAGAAAGCCACAGCAGAGAAAGCCAGGTGCTAGGGGAGCTATTGGCAGCTCAGGAGAAATTCTCTGCCTTGTGCATCAGCGCTGGCCGTTCCCCCGCGCGCTGTTGGGGGACGGTGAGGTCCTCTCTTTCACAGTGACTCAGGAGCCTTAGGCAGGGGTTGCAGTGACCAATGGTTCAGTAGCACACTTTGCAAAGAGGATCCTTTGCTCTGATGTCCTGGCCAAATTCTTTCCTGGAAAATTGGATGGAATGCTTTTCCTCTGCAATTCCAGATGGACAGATCATTCCTTGCTGCTCACCATCATAGACTGTCAGCTAGTCAAGCTTAAGGTATGCTGTCTTTTCTGTGATCAGCTAAAGGATTCCCTGACTATCAGCTATAATAATAACGTTTAGAGACAATAATGGAAAGGAAGCTTAGTTTGCTACTCCATAATAGTACTGTACTCAGGATCTTTTGACAAAGAAAATGTGTTGTATTTATTAGTTACTGAAAGATAGTCTCATTCCTGTCTTCATTTGCAAAAGAAGTGTGCTGCAGAGAGAATTTTGCAGTTCCCCATAATAAGTGAAAAAATTGTGGGATCTGATATTTCCCATAAGCATAGTATTTACAGGAAAGCTCTATTTTCAAGAAGGAAGCAATAAACACACAAGTCATTGAATCTCAGCTGAAAACTGAGCTGAAAGAACTATCTTTCCTTCTTTGACTGTGTTCTGTGCTTAGAGAAGGCTGGAGTTGGGCTTCATCCAAGTGGCGGTCAAGTGATCAGAAAGTGGGATCAGTGAGTGATGGGGCAGAGGGTGCCCGAGCATGGGTGTAGTGTAATGCACAAGTGCAATGCAAACACTCTCACTGAGCTCTTGCACTCAGAGGTAGACTTCAGATAACGTGTTGACAGCATCAGTCAAAGAAAAATAAAATTGCCGAGAGGTTGTGAAAGGCACTCTCTGTTGAAATAAAACGGTGTATATAACCTCTGCTTTCTGCATGCAGTTGGAGTGACATGGGATGGAAGGGATGCATGATAGTACCACAAGAAAATCCCAGCAACTCTGGTCACAGCAGTAATGATACTGAAAAACAGTAGCTTAATATGGTTCACTGCTGTAGGGATTTTATTTCTAAGGTTATAGTTCAAGTCCTCCTCTTTCTCATGAGCAAGTTGACATTGCCTGTTGGTTCAGGCGAGGTTGTATGCAGCAGAAGCTCTGGTTCAGCTCTTCAGTTGTGTGAATTTAGGCTATTTAACATAGTATATTCTGTGATTCTGTGTGATTCTGTGATATTGTAGGTTGTCTGCAAATCTGGAAAAATGGTTATTGGTTGGTTCCAAAGTAACTGTGTTACTGACCAGCAACGGGATTTTCTGGAATAGGAACGCTCTGTGTTTCAGTTACTTTAGTACAGCACCGGGAGATCTGTTTGGGCTGTGGTTTTGAGGAACAGCCACTGTGTAAATAATTTTTTTTATTTTTAAATTGCGTGGCTGCACATTAAACAGACTTCTGCAAGCAACTCTGCTTATTTCAGTGGGACAGCTTTCTAATTAGCTCACACTTGTTAAATAAGGGTCACAGCATTGGACTCTAATTTCTGTCCTTAAACTGCTTTGAGATCTTTGGGGGCTGCACATGAAATTATATTGCTACGTATAATTTACAGGGTGTTGTCAGTTGAAAGCTCCTCTGCATTTCGTGCATCAAGTACTGTTCAGGCCAGCTGGCAGTTGGCTCAAAATGATGATACCATGACAGGAAAGATGGTCAGACGTTGCCAAAACTCTTAAACAGCACATCTGCCTGCTGTATGCCAGGATCAACACTGTGCTGCTGGTACCAGTCTCTTGGGTAGAGATGGAAATGTTCTTCCAGTGTAGGTAGTGTGGGTCACAGCTCTTCAGAGAGACACAAGCAGTGGCTTCAGTCGGCATCAGGGTGTTTCCACTATGCTTTGTCTTGTTCAGGTTAGTATCACTAGTAACAGTAGTAATATGTGTAAGATGCACCGAAAATTATCAAGTCTGTGGCAAACCTGAAACGTCAATTTAGTCTAAAGGGCATTCACCTCAAAACATTTTGATGTTTTGATGGGTTCTGTTTGGCTGATGGCACTAAGAGCACAGCAAGTGTGAGGCACTGAAGGAGAGCTGGTTTTCATAGAGAAAAATAGCTGTTTTCAGCTGTTATGCTGATATGAGTTCCCAATACTGGTTGTTAGAATAATACTGCTGGCAGAGTGAGAGAAACAGAGAGACAAGAGGGATCATGTTTCATGGGCCATAAACTGGGGCACACTAAAATAATCCTCTCAGATATGGTCAACTGAATGTGAATCCGTGTAATCTTGAACACACTCTGCATGAACTCAGAATTAATCATCAGAAAAAATGAACCCGTGAACACAGAGCTAGATGTCAGGAGGAATATTTTGTTCTCATGGTGAAATATTCAAGATCAACTCGTGGCATTGTCCTACAAAGAGCGTCATAAAAACTAACCCAAAAGATGTCATCATGAATTATTTGCTGGGAGCCTGACTATCCCTTGCTCAGTATATTATGATGCCATGTAGCATTTATTTTCCAAAGAGATTAGGAAGTGCAAAGTCCATCATTAAATAAAGCTCAGCTGGAAAACAGTGATGTGTTTTGCCCCGATAGCAGCCTTGGGCCCTCTAAGACTAATATCCTTTGAATTAATACTTCAAACAATTTGAAAGGTGAGCTTTGGTTCTAATACTGACAAGTCTGTGGGTCTGATGTCTACAAGCATGGAAAAAAGAGGTGTCTGTTGTCCTGGTGGGGCTCCTCCTCCTGGACATGGAATCAATGGTGAGTATTATGGCGATGGTGGGGAAAGGCAGCGGTCACAGTATCCTGGAGTTCATTCCAAAATTCAGTCGTCAGTAATTTTATCAATATACAAGCATGTAATGGGACAAATATGTCCTCCTGGGAGGAAAGTGGATTATGCTTCTTTTAAAGATGGGGCAGCAGGGGTACAGACCAGTTACTTTGCAAGGAAACTGAGTGTTTCTTGAGAGAAGCAGTCCTGATATCTCAACCACAAAGAAAATATTTCAAATAGAGTTTTGATTCAATTTTATTTTCTTTCTTCAAAAATAAGAGAAACTTTGCAGCGTTATTACAAGACTCCCCAACCCTTGGTTCATTGTGACTTTGAGTACCTGGGACCACTGTACAGATCTCTTGACTTATCTTCTTTCTGGAGCCCCATGATGTACCTTGGAAAGGAATGAGTGACAGAGGGGAAAGTGAGACTTCTTAATGTGCCTCGGGAATTCACAACAGATCTCAAATCTCTCTAGGAATGTTCTTCTTGTTTCACTCCATTGGGAATTGGCTCTGACACAGTAAAAAACATTTTCAGAACAAGTCCCTTTCGTTTTCTTGGCCTCTCTATTGCTCTTGTCACTGACCCAAAGCCTTTTGATTTTTTTTTTTTTCCTTTTGACGTTCTTGAGCTAATTGGCCTCAATGAAAAGTGTTTTGTTTCCTGCAGAAACTTGGCTGTGAGAAAAACCATGGAGGTTGGGAAAAATCTGGGACAGGCCAGTGCCAAAGGGCTTATATAATAGCCCAGAATAGTCAGCCAAAATATAGTGTGAGAGCTTTATAGGTGGAGTTCGGTGGGATGAAAAGTACTGGACGGTTTGGACACAAAAATGCCAAAAGGGCCAGCAATGAATTTCTTATTCAGTCAAGGATGACCTCAGTTTCACCCAGTGAAGGAAGCAGATAATTATTGGCTGAATTCCTGCAAGAATGCATATTCTTCTAGTGCTTTTACTTATTAACATGGGCTTCTGTTTAGGTAAGAGGATCTTGTCTGCCATTCACATTCTGCTCATCTCTAAATGCATGCACTCGGTGCTCTGGAGCTCCATCATCAAACCAGCTGAAAGTAAGGACCACAGATTGCACAAGAGATGTCTTCTAGGCATTTTTCTGTTGATTTCAGCAAGGTTCTAATCAGATTGGACACAAGGGGAAACTTTTAAGCATTGTAAATAAGAATAAAGAGCTAGGCTGGACAGCTACATAGCCCCAGAAGTGAATTTGAGTGCTTTGAGCTGAAGACAAAGGAAGCACAGTTTCTTCATGTATTTTTCCATAGCGTAAAGCTCTGATCAGCTCCCTTGAATTCAGTGGGAGTCTCATTATTGACTTTAAGTTAAGAAAATGGGACTTTGTAAAGAGATTTTTGGCTCTGCCAAGCACCCATCCTGGCCCACTTCTCAATGGTCAGACATTGAGTTGGCCTCAGCATGAACCACTTGTCCATGGATATGTCCTTAACAGCCAGAGAAGTTCCCACCACCATGCCTAGGCTTTAAGGTACTGCCCGTAGGTCTCAAGGAAAAGAGAGAGGCTGAGGATCAGGAATTCATCTGCATTAACAAAGACCTGGGCTCAGTCTAGAGCAGTGAAAGTGATTTATGTCTTGTTTTGTTGGCTGAACCAGATGATTGAAGGAAAAGTTATATTGGGTAAATGCCGAACAAAAATGTTTTCATTTTCTCACCAAAACAAAAGCCTGGAAGAAAATTCAGGCTGTGCAAAGTGTTTAATTGTTTAATTTAATGTCCCTGTTTGTGTTCTTTTTGAAATGAAATGTACATAGATTACATTTCAGTAAATTATTTCTGAATGCTTTGAATTAAAACTGTGATTTTTTTTGTTTTGTTTTGGAAACATCAAAAGACAATATTTCAGTGCTCTTAAATTCCTCATCAGTATTCCTCAGTAAATGTAATTGGGGAACTGTTTTGATTATCCCAAAAATGACTTTTTTGGCAGATAAATTAAACAGTCTAAACCATCCCCACCCCATGTTCATCCCGTTCCCAGCTCCATCATGAACTCCCTGTTTAAGCCTGAGACTCATTGACTTATCAGTAGGACTGGTACGTGTACACAGACACACAGCCTGAGCACACGTGAAGGCATAGTTGTACCCTTAGTATAACAGCTGACAGAGATCAGGGGAAGAGAAGGTGGGACTGCTCAGTTTGTCCTTAAGGAAGCTTTCCTTTTCCAAAAGTAGAGTCTTAATTGGGGAGGGGGTTTTTTGTTTGTGGGTTTTTTTGGTTGGTTGGGTTATTTCAAAATAAAAATTCAGTATTATATCTTCCCTGTTCCTCTAAGTGATTTCTTTGTGTTCTGTCTTTTGTAATCTTTGCGCCAGTTGCAATGATGGTTTAAATCAGCGTGACTCAGCTAACACTGTTTAGCTTCTAACCCATAATGCTTCAAAACACGCGAGCCCTGACTTATCTCAAGCAAATGACTGCTTCCCCTGGAGTCGGCTAAGGCTGCTGGTGTTATTAAAGTTAAGCAGGAGTCTCCGTGTTCTGCTGTGTTCAGGTTTAAACAGTAAGGTGATGACACTTCTCTTTTGCTTTTGTTATTTCTTGGAGTTGTTCTCCTTCCTTTTGGTATGTGTGGTTTAAAAGCAGTCCATCATGTTGCAGACTCTGTAAACTGTGGGTTGCTTAATTTGTGTGATTCATAACACAAGAAAAAAGAACCATCATCATTCTTGGTATTACATCCAGCTCTGTTACCCAGAGCATTGACCTTGACTAGCTAATAATAGGTATTTAATACATGTGCGTGTATATATATAGATATAAATATTCATTATGTGAGGTCTGAGATCGTAAGGGAATGCTGGCAGTGCCAAGTTTTGTTCAGTACTTCAGGCCTCCAGCTGTGCCAAATGCTGGGTTCCCTTAATGTACCATTAAAAGAAAACCCAGCCTTTGCTTGAGTGTCATCCAGCTTTATTAAGAGAAAGATCAAGCGTAATCTTATTAGGCTTGTCACTCAGAAACCATAAGGGTGCAGCCTTGGTGTGTCTGTTTGGTCCACATGTGCGAACAATTTTGCCTCATGATACTCAAACAGGGGCTGTTATTCTTTAATGAAGGCTATGAATAACAGCTACAACTTGCAATGCAAGCTTGGTGATGTGTGCACACAATTCTGTGTTAACAGAAAGGGGGCGAAGACGTAGATTGTTTGCTTGGATTTTAACATATTCCTCAAGCATGCTTGAACCCACATAACCACAATGTTTTTCAAAATCTGTTGTGTGTATTTTGAGGTTTCTAAACTTCGTAATAACTTATTAAACTTTTGGACGTGACCATGTGTCAGAGTGGACAGCCGTGTCGTGGAAAACTAACAGGGTCACTGAATGTCCCTCCTTTTGGTTTCACTAGAAGTCCGCTCACTGGGCCAATATTATGAGAAAGATTCAGATAAATTGTGCTTATCTTCATTGTTGCTTCTTTTCCCCATTGTTCACAGCTGGGCGGCAAGAGATAACAGTGAAAACCACTAGTGTTTATACCAGTGTAAAACCAGAGTAATGCAGTGGTGATTCAAATCAAATATTTCTGCTTGCTTGAAACATGGATGTATATAGAAAATCTGTGTGTTTATACATTTATACAGGGGAAAAAAAACTAAATAGAAATTAGTCAGGATGTTTGACCATGTGGCTGAGAATAGATCTGTGTGGGTGGAATTCACAAAGTAATGAGTGGAATGTAGATACACATTCGATAGCCTAATTAGGAATAAATTTGTAATTAAAAAAACTTCTCCGCAGGCATAGCATGTACGAGTTAGTACTTCAGGAATACAGCTTTCCATGACGTTTGGTCAATTAAAATTAACATCTGTTAGCAAAGTATCCTTTGTGCACAGGGGTGTGGAGGCTTGATACGACTGTTTGCATGCACATAGTAGCTTATGAATGGAAGTATTTGCAGGATGGAGCTCATCACTGTTGGGTTATGACAGGTGGTGTCCAAGAGAGGTGGCATATGAGCTTGGGAGTGACCACTGCTTGTATTTGCACAGCACCTTTACAGCTGAGAAATTCTAAATACCACAGGACTATTTTCTGTTCTTTTTCCACTACACAGATGGTCTCTTTGACAGATAAGATTTACTGACCCTCCTAGTAGAGTCTTTGCCGTTGCTGACTAGAAACCCCCACTCCTTCCACTACGGGACTTGTAGCCAAAAGACTGTCCATCCTTCCCAAAGCATTTCTTTCTTCTGTTTTGCTTTTAAAGAAAGAAAAAATAATGAAGAAAAGACACAGCCAAAGAATCTCCTAATGCTTTAAAAATATTGCAGTCAAAGTGTCCTACAGAGATCCTTTTTCTAATTTATACCAACATCCTTAGGGTTAAAGCTGATCTGATCCATCATGCCCAGGCAGAGTTGATCCTAACTTATGACGTTTAGATGGACTAAAACGGGTACTTTCTAGCCCAGTTTTCTGTTATTCCACAGTCTTGGGCATGCTTTGCACTTCAAAAGAGACAGATCTCCAGATGTCAGTACTCGAGATCTCTTCCCACACTACATGTATCTGAGGGTCTTGCAACACCATATTAAGCAGCTTAACAAATGTCTGCAGTGTGCTCCTGCCTTCCTTTTCTCCTCAGGGGCAATAGTTTGTTGTTTCGATCTGCCTTGTGTTGTGGGTTTGCTTCCTGGTGTTAGAGCAGGCATGAATCAAGCAGCAAGCCTTGAGCTTGGAGTGTAAGGTGGGAAGCAAGTCCCAGTTTACACCTCCTGAAATGCCACAGCAGCACCATCTGCACCTGGTGACCCCAGTCTGAAAGGGGTTTGTGGACTCCTGGGTCTTGTTTCTCCTGCTTTCACAGAGGGAAGGGCCTCAGCCTACAGCCTCAAAACACTCCCTGTAAAAGTCCACTGGCAAGGCTCACCATGATGGTGCAAAGGCATCCTTAGCTGAATTAAAAGGCTCAGGAAGGTCTTTTAGGGCAGGTTCCCTCTATATGGTTGAGTGGATTTGGAGACGCCTGCTGTAATTCAGAGGAGGCAAATGATCTACATAATACAAAGCTGTTTTCGATGGATATATTAGCTCAAACCTTGAAAGTCATGCAGCTATGCTACGCTGCCCTTTTGGCAGTGCCAGCTAAAACCACAGAGCAAAATTACGTGTAATTGCTTTTAATCCATGATCAAGGACAAGCTTGGAAACGTGCTTGCTGCAGTGTGCTCCACTATATGGCAGAAGAGAAAGGGTTGAGTCCAAACTAGAGACTAGATTGGATGTGTTATGCAGACCCAGGGACTCAGTGGGGACACATCTCAGCAAAACCAGAGGGGAGCTAGCAAGAAGAGGGGACACACATCTGGGCATGGGTAAGTCAGGGTTCGTGAGCTCCGTGGAGGAATTTCCCTCAGATGGTGATGGAGTCCTCAGCACCATTGAGTGTGCCTTGCCTCCAGTTGTGTACACTGGTGGGGCAGCCTCCAAGTGCCATCAGCACTGTGCTGGTTAACTGAAAGAAAAGGCCATTTCCAGGTTTGGGTGACTTCACCTCACCTTATTCACAGCCTGATTTGTGAACTTTCTGGTGTGTTTTTCTGCAACAACAGTGACATCCAGTGGCCAGCTGGATTTTTCTGGGAAAAGCGTGAACCATCGACGGTTATAGTGGTGTGAAGCTTTTATAGTTAAAAAGATACTGACTAAGGAGCCTAGGTTTTCGTTTTCTGGAAGAGTTTCCGTTTTTTGAAAAGTCTGGTAAAATAGCTTCCATCCTCCTATGCCAGCAGGGCACTGCTCGAGAAGCAGGCTAGAAAGCATTGGTACTCTGCTCCAGCATAGAGTTTGTCCCAAGCCCATAAACTTCAGGGGGCCAGCAATTTGCTGAGGAATCACTGTGTTTTGTGCTATGACATCACCATGTTTTTCACTTGTGAGACATCCACAATCCAAATAAACCACCAGAAAGGGGCTCCTGGAGAAGATGAAGAAACCAATGTAGTCTGTAAAATAATTGACAGTGAGGTCAAAACCAGAAGAACAAGCAAGGATCCATGTCCTGTCAACTAGGAGTTTTGATTTGTGGTTTATAAACTCATTTTCAAATGGAAAATGACAGCCTGTCTTGTAGTCTTTTGAAGTAATTTCACAGATTTGACAGACATTGCCCCCAACTAACTTTCCTGGCATGGTTTAAGCTCACACTAGAGCAAGATTACTTTTTTTTTTTAAATTCAGTTTAGAGCTGTGCTTGTGCAAACTGGAAGAACTGGGGAGAGCATAATGAAATGATCAGTGGACAGGTTCAAAATAAACACAGGGAAATGCAGTTTCATACTGTGCACAGTTATATTGTGGCCACAGGACGTTGTGGAAGCCAAATGCATCCATGAGGCTGAAACGGGATTAGACAAACTCAATAGCCCAGCTCTGGAATTCACTAAACTTATGATTCCCAGAGCCTGCAATGATATACCAGGGTCCTCACCACTATTTATTTCCAACAGCAAGCTACTAAGTACATCCTTATTACCTGCCAGAAGCCTTTGCATAAAGCAGGCAAAGATGCTGCATTCATAGTATTGGCTGTGTCCTAAGAAAAGCTGAGGTCCCACAAGATCTGGTCCTTGCTGGGACATGCCTCAGAGATGTCTCCACAAGCTCAATAAGATACTCTGCATGCAAAAAAGCTGTTTTGCTGACCAAGGAGCTTTCCAAGGCTTGAAGCTGCCCTGAGCTCAGACTCCATCAAGTCATTGTAGGTGTTTTAGTAAGATGTTCACAGTTACCTTCTTTGCAAAGTACAAGCACGGAGCAGGGAGGTATGGAAACAAGTTTTCTCCCCCCTATCCCAACCCTTGCCTGGCTTTGGCAAGCAGGTCCATGTGCATTCCAGACTAGTTTGGGATGGCTTGGGGGATTTGCAATGGGATATGAAACACTTCGCTTGGAGGCTACCTGCCTAGCACCAGCTGTCGGGACTTTCCTGTGGTGGCTATCCGGGGGGGGCCAGCAATGGCTTATGTGAAAAGAGCTGATAACTTTGGTTCAGATGGGAGCATGTTGTCTACTTCAGCAAGACTGCAAGCACACTAATGAGGCACCTTGGGCAAAAAAAGAGACTGCATTTCCATACTGATTTCCTTACTGCTTGAGGTGTTGATGATAATTGGCAAACAGTATTGTACATAAAGACAGTGTATTTCATACCAGACCATCTGCACTTAGGTGATCTGATGGTCCTAGCTGGTTGGGCTAGTCTCAGAGATGTCTCAGCACCCTGAGAAGACTCAGAGCTGCTGGGTTTTCTCTAGATTTTCCTCAGGCTCATCTCCTTGTCTCCTGCTGCACTGCTGGGGATGGGTGAGGTTCCAGAGATTTTGTACATTGGCCCTATCCCTTGGAGAGGATCACATGAGGGACACAGAGACATGTTCCCTGTCACACAGCTCCACGGCTAGCACACACCTGCAGTCATACCTTACATCACGTCTTTGTGTAGAAAGGTGTGTTCCCAACAACATGATTCAGTGAGGAGCATGCACCTTAAAAAAGAAAATTTAAACAAAAGAAAATCCCATGTAGTCATGGCATTCTGCTATAGGGGAAAATGCCCATAACTATCCTCCATGCAATATCTCAGACTGAGCAAGCCGTGTCTTCACTCACAGTAAAACCTGGGGACAAAATAACAGGCAAACCTTTACTTCAGCCCGACCCATGTCATTTTCCTCCTACAGATTTCTTGTCCTGGTAAATTGTTCCAGCTTATACCAGCAAACACAACAAATACATTTTAGGAAATAAACACTTCAAATCTGTAGGCTTTCTTGTTTACCCCGCAAGGGACCTTTTCCTTAGCATGGTCAGGAAGGGATTGAATTTGTCATATCTCGGACATACTGGGCTGAGGTAATAGGATAGTGTGAGCTACTCATCCACTTCCCTCTGCCCTTTACACTTGGATCCTTGATATCCAGTGAACTATTTCTTTAAGAATATGTACTGAAAGGGTCATCCTCTGTTGGACCTTCTCTCTGTGGAAAACTCCTCTAACGCCATGTAAGTAAAGCTAGAATATGAAGTAGCCCAAAAGTCGCATAACCAACCAGAGCACGTTGTCCAGCACAGATCAGCACAGCTCCCCCTCCCTTGCAAACTGACACGGCAAGAAAGGTGGTGGACAGGGCAGAAGAGGGAAGGATAGGGAGGAAGGATGGGCTCTGGGCAGTGCCCAGGAGCTTCTGGACAGTGGTAGGGTAGTTTGGTGGGCCATCATGCTATGTCTGATAGAGGCTGAGGCTAAAGGAGCTATTTAAATTCACATGGTCAGTGGAGAGAAAATTTTAGAGAGGGCCTATGTTATTCCCAAACCTGGTATTTGAGATGTTGGAATGAAGTGCTCTGTGGAGGTGCCCATCTGCTCCAGCGAGACTAACCAGCTTAGACTAGGCACTTCATTTTGAAATGTCTGAAGCAGCTATGAACCCTGTTGTTGTGTTGGTCTGACACAACTCAGTTGTTGCTGTGGTCTGACACAGAGACCAGAGGAGATGCTTGGGAGGTGACCTCACTTAAGTTCTTTCTTGTGTTGTTTTTCTTAACCAAAGTGAAACAGCTGGTTTAGACTTGAAGAAAATTGAGCTTTTTGTAAAAAAAAAAACAACAAAACAAACAAAAAAAAAAACCTTATTTTTCTCATCATATATTTAGGGCAATTCTGCTAGGGAAGGTGTGCAAAGACTGCAAAGATAGCACAGAACTGAGTGGCTGAGCCCACATGATGGCACTGTTTTGGGTCTGAAAGCAGAGAGCTATGCCAGCATGGCACCAGTCCTAAACTGGTAAGCCTAGTCCCATCTCTTGCTAAGCCTGTTGAGGGCTCTGTGCATTGTACTCCAGGCCACTTCCAGAGAAGGATTTCCAGTGTGTGACATTTGGGTGCCTCCAGAATAGCTCCATGCCCTCAATAGGAGGGATGCTCGGAGGGGCTAAGCAGAGAGGAAGAACAGAAGGGGAGAGACATGACGGGAGTTTATTATTTCGATGGGCAGCAAGAAGATAGAAGGTGGCTGCGGGAGTCTGTCTGTCCTTCAGGCTGAGATGCTCTGAGTATACTATTGCACTGCAGATCTCAAAGACACGCCAGGGAAACACAAATCTGTGCTCCATTACACTGGCGTCAATCTTGAATAACCCCCTCAACTTTTGGCCCCTCATCGCTCCATTCTCCCCTTGGCTACAGTGCGGCCTTTCTCCAGAGCATATTCTGTAAGTGCTCACGGGTGAGAGGTGATTACATGCAAGGAAAGAATGAAGGAGAGCCATGGGAGGATTGCTGGATGTTCAAAGTGCTGCATGCTTTGGCCTTTTATATTTTATGGCTTTGCTTCCCGTGACTGTCCAAAAGTGGCTATGAGTCAGTTCCTCACAACTGCAGAGAATAACAACATCAAACAAGAGAGGGAAAATTATTTCTCCATCTGCCTTGGAGAAGGGGTGGCATGATGTAAGGAGGCTATGATGAAAGCCTGCTTTACAAGACCATTGCACGTGACTTGTACAAAGTATTTTTTAAGGCATGCTTTGGGCCTGGATACTGCTGCCAAACAGGGGAGGAAGAAAGCTCGTTCCCTGCATCTCCAGCTCTCCTCCCCAGCTTTTTTGCATAATGCTGAAATTTCCAAGTGCAAAACCGTGTCCTCCAGCAGAACAAAAGCCAGCGACCTGGGTGACAGACTTTTCTGAAAGGTGGGGTGCACCCTGAGCACCAAGCATTCTCCTCTGTGGCAAGGATAGCATCAACAGACCTAGTGGGGGTGGTCTCTGAGGCAGCTGAGTTTCTGTGGAGTGCCAGTTCACTCAGCCATGAGCTTGTCTCTCATGGTATCTACTGTCCATAGTATTTGGGTGCTGCTACTACCCAGGAGTTGCCCCAAGGCACTCTCAGTTCTGTATCTTTGCAAGTCACTTTCTCTTTGGAAAGCCCACACATAGCTCTTGATTTGAACCCGAATACCAGCCTCTAGTAAGCTTTTGTTATATCTGGTCTGTGGGTAGGAATGCATTTGGGATGCTGATGATACATACATGGCATGTCTCATCCTCTGGCATAGAGTACAGCTGATATTGTTTCATACTAACTGGGGGAGGTGGCAGGACACTGGGGTCCTTCCAGCCATTCCCAGAAAATTCCTCTGCTGGATCCCCACAAGCATTAAGTTTGTTCATGTCATCAGTAAAATCTAAAATCAAAATTTTCAGGCAGTCCAAATACCATACTCATCACTAGATGCTGCGTATCACCTACCTAATCCGTTACCTGATGTCATTCTTTATACTCTGATAAGACACTTCACATTAGAATGATACTCAGGCTGGAGGAAACTTTTAGATACCGTTTGCAAGTTGGATCTAGATGTAAGATCTGTGTGCAAATCCCAACGTTTGCTCCTTGTCAAAGTGCACTCGAGATACCGATTCAAGGTAATCCCTACCACTAGAGTGAGATTTCAGGAAAGTAAGTGGTTTAGGAAAAAAGAGGAGCAGTCCTCTGGCAATGACAGCAGTCTAAATCTGAGTCATGAGAAAGGGTGAAAGAGCCTCCAATTTGTAAAGGATTATATTCATTAACAAGGAATGGCTGGGTGCAGGGATAGAAGCAGCTATGATGCTGGAGGAGGAGTGGAAGGGAATTAGCAATCTGGAGGGTTTATCCACTGAACTGATTCCCCACCATGGGTCTGGGATATCTGCCTTGTCAGGAAACAGTAATGTGGGATGTCGTGTGGTTCCCCCCAGTAAATTCATGCTGTTACCCCGAGACGGTTGGGTTACAGTGGAATGCTGTAATGGAGAAATTAGTAAATTCAGATAAAACTCATTGCCTGAACTGTTTGCTATAGCTCCTTACTACAGCCTCTTCTTGACATGTTCCTCATTCAGCTTCCAAAATATTCAGTTTGACCATTCTCCTTGTAAGAGAAGTAGAGGCATACTTCTGGAGGCAGCAAGCAAAGGAACCAGAAGTATTTGCCCCAACTGCAAACGTGTGGCTTTCAGCATTTGCATTTTTGCCTACACTAATTCTTGTGAAGCCTAACTACCATAAACACTCTGGTGGTGCCAAGAGCCTTGAAAATCAGTGTCGAGAGAGAAGGAGGAATAGAGACTGCCGCCTCCTGATTGCAAAGCAGCCTGAGGTCTAAATGGTAACAAAACGTTATACATAACGTCTGATTCACTGTGTGGAGAATGTAAAGAATTGAGACCTCCCGACACAGTTTACATTGGCCCTTTTTATGACTAATTGTGCAGAAAATAGCTCTGCTTGTAGTGTGCATGGAAACAGTTCAGGTTTCTGCTGTGTGTCAGCTAATGGGCTAGCAAGGCTTTTTTAGCACAACTTCAAAGGCTCTGGCCATGGAAGGTCCTTTGTGAGGGAATTATCTCCCGGTCCTTTGTACCCCTTTATCCTTCTAAGCCGTGGAACAAAGGAGTTGTGAAACGAAGAGACAAAGTAATTTGTAGTAGATCTCTAGACCTAGATAAAGTACATAACATTTGCTTAAAAACATTTTTTTTCCTGCTTCTGTCATCAAAACAAAGTTATCTTTTTCTGTATAGGAACGCCCAAGTTCATTTAACTTTTGAGGGATGCAACCTTATGCTTAGGTGTGCTATTGTGTCTGAAATGGTAAAGGAGAGCTTTAGTTTCTGTGGTCAGTTAGAAAATATGTGGCTGTTACTGTTAGAGTTGGCTGAGAAGTGTATTTCTCTCTGCCTCAGGATATTCCAGCAAGAAAGGAAGAAAATGCATTTTTTCAGCAGCATGTGTGCATGCACATGCTTTAAGGAAACCATGTATTTTTCACCTTTTAGTAAAAAAACAAAGTGGTTTATTCTTTCTTTCTTCCAGTGAAAAATGAAACCTTGGGGAGATAAGGAAATGCATTACATGCATCTGCTTTTTGTAGTCCGAAGCACAGTTCTTAATTAAAAATAAAAGAGCAAACCAGGGATGGAAGGTGTTTGATTAATGTTAGCAACCATGCTGTATAATGTGTTCCTCCAGCGTCTCCAGATCCTCTCTCTCAAAATAACACGACATGAGTGAAAGGAGAATAATCTTGGCCTCATCAAATTTAATGAAGAAACACCCCCAAGTGCAGTGAGCCATGGTAGCCGCTCCACTGCGTTTGTGTTCAAACTATGAAATGACTGTGTTTAGCACTGGGTCTTGTCCTTAGGCAAATCCCATGAGTATCTCCTTATCCTTAGAGGGTGGAAGGACTGCATCCACTCCTGGGTTTTTTTGGTTTGGTTTTTTGGGGTTTTTTTTTGTTTGTTTGTTTTGGTTTGGTTTTTTTAATCTTAAACTGTTAGGAGAGGCTGTACTGGGTATCTCCATGCCCAAGTACAGACTTTCACTTCAAGTCCCTATCTAGGAAATCTTCTATGTCTTCTTTCTCTCCTCTTCCCATACTTGTATGGATTTCCTAAGGCAGTTAGTGTTCTGATCTCTTGGATCCAGTTTTCATCACCTGTCAAGGTAAATTTGGTTAATACTGCAGGAATAGTTTATTCAAGTTTAGACTGAAGAGGGTATGGTGACAGGGAAGCAAGAGTATTCCCATCTCTCTAATGTCTGATAAGTCTCTAGATGCACTAACTTCAATAGTTATACTTTCTTGATGTCTTTTTTTAATGAACATTTCCAGGCCAGGCAGAGAACTTTTTAAAAAGTTTTTAGCGGAAGTATACGCCATACACAAACACAAATACACTTATATAAAGTTCATTTTTTTATATCTATAAATAAAAATTAAATCCACTGATGTCATAAAAAAATCTGGCAATTATTACATATTCTGTTTGCACATATGGGCAGCCAGAGGCAGGGATTTGTCATTTTTCACTGATGCTGAGCTTAATTGTCTCTAATATACAGATTAAATTGGTTTTCATTACGTGCCATAAGCTGTCAAAAGTATTATATTGTTGTCAGTATCTAAAGAGTGAATGCTTATCTCAGGTTGTATGTGACCAAGGAGAGTAATTTTATTTAAGAAATTTCTCATATAGAAAATTTTCCTGGATTTTAAAACTGGAAAGGATAATTATGGTGGACTTAGCAGCAGGAGGCAAGCCAAGACATTTCTTCCAGGAATTCTTTAAACCTGGAAGTGCAGCAATGACACGAGGGTGTTTTCATGTTTCACTTTACCCACCTGCACTGGACCTCTCAAGTGCCACCTTTTTCCTCAAACCTTCCTTTTCCGCATATCTCTGATCCTGAGGAGCTCATTGCCATGGGATGCCATGGATCACTGTTGGGAAGATGTCTATGTTGGGTGGGAAGGCTGCTGATCTGAGCATACATGTTTTTAGTTTTTCCATCACTGAGGTAGAGCATGACTTCAGTGTGCATAATGAGATAATGAGTTGGCCACCACAGCGTTACTGTGACGTAAAATAAACAGATAGATACAAAATCAATCGCAATATGTGAATTCTGACTGAGCAGAAAGACAAGTAGAAGCCAGAGGCGGTCCGTATAGAAATCTTGCAATCGGGTGGAAAGGATGTACTAACAGGGCAAGCTGATGGTGAGATAGGTGGTGATTTACCCAGATGTACGTGGGATAATGCAAACAGGAAAAATTTAAGCAGAGTCTAAAGGTAAAGCTTTGCAGAGACGTGCTTATGCCGTTTCCTAGCGGTTGTTAAAGCTTCAGGCTCTGTTGATGTATGTGGAATGGAGAATTATTTGAGGGTCAGCTTGAAGTTGGTTTTTGGTTTTGATTTTTTTTGTCTTCATTTCTTTTCTCTTGATTCAGCTGGGGCATTGAAAATATTTTAATATGTGTTGAATTGTGGACCTAAAATGAAATAACTATGTTCACATTTAAGTTTGTAATGAAGATTTGTGCAGGGATATGGAGTTTGGTGGGGGTTTTTTAATGGAAGCTGGTATCCCTTCATGTTAGGAAAAGGAAAATTAAAGGTATAAGCCTCAAGCTTGGAGCTGAGGGTAAGGAGATTTGTGATACGGAAATTCAGTCCCTGGTCTCAGACGAGGTCCTGGGGACGTTCATTCCCCACATGGGTGGATTTTACCTTGGCAGGAACCTCCTCTGTTCCCTGTAACTGCAGTCCAAATCCGACACAAATTCCCAGATAGCTGGAGGACAGCTCCCAGGATAAAGGGGTATGGCAGAGGACTGAACAGCTCGGGGTGACTTACCCTATGGAAACGTGCATCTCACCGCGCTTACCTTTTTCTGCTATCCCGCACAGCAGATCACTAGTCCAACAAACTCGCAGCTTTCATCGTGGTCTCCACACAGAGGGCAGGAATGGGAAGTCCAGAAGGTATCACCTTTTGGTCTTCATCCATTACTTGAAGGGACTTGCGGGTTTTGCTGAGGAGCTGACATTGTTGATGGTCCTACCATTTTGTGGATAAGGAATCAGAGCTGTTGCGTAGTTACTTTTCTTCCTGGGTTTAAAGCCGTTAAAACTGGGTTCTTTTGTACTGTCATGATGTCAAGGATTTGCTGGATTCAGGACGATTGTTTACGTTAAGAAATCTCTTGGCATTTAAGACTCCGGTTCAGGGAAAGTAGAGTGTTGTACTGTGGACTCAGAAACATCTCTGAATTTTACACCTTTGACTTTGGTTCCTCAATGTCACTTTGCCAGTGACAGAATGGGGACCTTTGTTTGCCTTGGCGACTGCATAAAAAACCAGGATATGATCAAATCCAGTTAATCACTCACAAATGTCTCATTTCTTGAATCTCTGAGGCTGTGTAACACATTTTTGGGACTGCTCTCTGCTCCTTTGGCTTTTGTTTTAAGTAAGTTAGTCAGGGGAAAATCAAATTTTGAGTTTTCTTAAAAGGAAGTGGAGGAATCCTGGAACACACTAGGGCTCTGCAAATGTACGTTTAATCATTTAAAGAAATGTCTTTTGGCTAAAAGCTCTTACCAGTGCTTGCAAGTTGCACTAAAAGCCATACGACTACATCATTCTCACAACTGATGCGAATTAGCGCCCTTGTTGGCAGTGTGAGCAGAGAGATGCAGGCTTAGTGAATACTAGGGCCTCAATTACTCTCTAATTCATAATGACTTTGTGCAGTATGGGTAAAGTGTCCTAGGGGTGACTCTGCTGATGGTTATGCCAGCTCCTTACACAGTGGCATGCATGGAGAGAGACTCGGTCGTGTCCTGCCTGTCTTGTTTTTTCTGTGCAAAGCATTTGGCTCTGCTATGGACCCAGCCAGTTACAAACATCTCCTGCAAACACTTACACTGTACTTAAGGCAAGCACACACCCTCCAAGCAGCAGCAAACTAGAGGAGTGCGTTTTCACATGCAGCACATGGTGGAACTCCCTGCTGCAAGATGTCATGGGGCAAAATGTACATGGAGGCAGAGGCTTGAGCACATTCGTGGTGAATTGGTCTATTCAGAGCTGGCAGTGAGATGTAATGACCCGGGTGTAAATGGGGGTCACCCAGCCGTGCAGAGCTGGAAGATAATAGACATAATGGAGGAGGATTGTTCTGTCCTTTCTCAGTGTCATTCATGTATATTTTTATACACCTCTAACATTCACCATGGGCTACCGTTGGAGACAGGTTACTGGGTTACATGGATTTTAATAAACCTGTTAGTGGACTTCTTGCCTCTTTACTTTATACATCTAACCCATCCTGAAAACAATGTGCGACTCTAACAATAAGTTGAGAGCTTTGGAGGGATTACACTGCCTTATTGAGTCTGTACCCAAAGCCCTTTGAGGGCTCCCATTGACTCCAGTGGGATTTGGTTCAGACCTCAAATATATGGGACTCCCTTAAGTAAACTCTTTTAAGGCCCGTACACACTGCAATACTTATTGGGTTCTTTGTTACTTCTGTCAACAGGAATGCGACCTTTACTCTTCCAGCCAAGAACCCTGATTTACAGGACTAAATCTTCACGTTTTGGGAGAGATAAGGTTACCATCCCAGCTCCTCCCAACACTGCTGTGCAGGTGGCTGAGCAGTTGATGAAGCAATTCCTGAATCACTGCTGGTTTAGGTAGATAAGCACTGAGCATGCAGGACGGCAGCTTCAGAGCTTCTTCATAAGCAGATATCCATGAACAGTGATGAGCAGGGTGGACATCTGGGGTTGTATGTTGTTCCAGTTCATGAGCCAAAGCCCGAGTAATATTATTTTTGTCACTGCAGGGTCATTCTGATATCCATATTAGAAGTTTATTTAGTCCGTTCACATACTAAAAATGATCACAGTGGAAGATGAGACTAGCAATTCATCTAGGTTTTCTTTTATCCACCCGGTCCCTTGGCCATGTGAGGGGAGGGAGGGGTAAATAAGGTGGAAGAAGGCCGTATTGGGCTGTAGGCTGTCTCATCCCCTGGCCATTGCCGAACGCTGCGGTGGGCTATGTGGTGAATAGCTGAGCCTAAATTACAACAAATTGCATAACGTGCCTTTCTTGCTCTTGGAGCTGGTCTAGCTTCTGGTAACCTTGCCTCCCAAACCTGTTGTTCCAACAGGAGAAACCCAAGGGAGTGAGAGGAGCAGTTTGATTGACAGTGCTATTTTCTACCTGTATTTTAGGTCACTTCCTGGGTAACAACACTGTGATTGATGTGCTGAGACAAGCAGGATTTGAAGTGGAGCACACCCCTCCTGGACAACCGATTGGAAAGTAAGCAGCTGCCCACAAATCATTAATCACTTTCTCTCCTTTTCTTTTTTCTCACCCTTTTTCTGTGACTAAGCAAGATTATTGCATTAGTGTAGGAGATAGGTGAGGAACCTCTCTTTCCCACCCAAGTTCCAGACAAAAAGTGCATTATAAAGCATCCGTTGTGTGAGTCTGGAAACATATGGAGTCTCAGTGGCTGGTTTTTTTTGCTTGGGGACGTTATTAATATCACAGCTGCTTCACTATACTAGATCAGAAGTGCCACAGTTTCTTTCTGTTTTTAAGAAATATCTTATTCAGCTCATTTTCCCCCATAGCTGTTTTGTGTTTTTCTCTCCATGGGGTTTTAGTAACTTCTCCATTGCCGGACAGTAGACTGCCACCAACTTCATTTTTCAGGCCTCTCTGTCAGGCTGCTCTTCTTCAGGTGGAATTTCAGTTTTGCCTGAAGGACCAGATTTAATGTAGCAGATGCACTTTGGAAAGTGTGGTGGGTAGGTAAAAAGCGATTCATTATGCCCTGAGTTTATCCATCTAGCTGATCAAGTAAAGCAGGGAAGAAGGATTGATTACCAGGCCCTTGGCAATCTTCATTAGTATAAGATAAAATATGACACAAAATTGTCCTCAGCTGGTGAAACAGATTTCCTAACTCCCCTAGACTTTTCTCTTTCCTGGCCATTTAGATGAGGTCTCTGTCTAAAGATATCATAGACAATAAAACTGGGAGGGATGGTGAGAGACCATCTAGCTTTGTAAAGTTAGCCTTTCCCCTGCAATCTGTAGATAAAAATTGGCCCAGATTGCTCTGTCATAGGATTGTTATCCTCATTAGGAGAAAGTGTTAGCAGCATGCCTCTGTCCCTGGTGGGCAGACATGACATGGTCCAAATATGAGGTGAATTTCAATATGGAGGATTAACTGTAGGGCTAGTAGACCATGTCTGAAAAAGCTATGTTTAATATAGTTGGGAAATCTTGCTGATCTAACCTTGTTTGTGAAACATCCGCAATGATTCATACAGAACATAATATGTCTCAACTGTACATAAGTGTCTTTGACAGAGCATTTATCCTAAATGCTTCTTGGAATATGTTGAGCAATAAAAGCAGAGTCTTAAATAACAATGGGGAAAAGAGGAAGAAAAAGCTATCAGACACAAGGAAGAGCATATATTCAGAGGAGGTTTAAGAAGCACTTTGGCAGAGGGAGAAGAGTCAACATGGCACAGGGAATAGCAGTAAACACTGTAATTGACTGGAGCTGGAAATTTTGGCTAAAATCAACAAAAATGCCTGTGTCTAAAAATATAGCAAAACAGAAAAACCAAGCAAACTGTACCAAAACAGCTGAGGGTATACCGTTTCTAGGTTTCTGACAAAGAAACTTCCCTCTCAGGGAAGTAGGGCACATTCCTCAGCAATTTTCATTTAGCTGAAAGTATCATCTTCCCTTGAAAAGTATTTCAACTGGAAATTGTGAAACTATTAATTTATTGGCTGTTCGCAAGCCCTTGAGAAGAAAGAAAGATACAGTAGTGTGAGAGATGTCCAGTAATAGTCTCTGTTCTTTATGGTCTTGGGATATGTCTACACACGTCATCACAGACTTGAAATAACGTGATAGGGCAGGAAACTCAAAACAAGTCACTGCTTAATGTTGACTTATTTGCAATATGGGGCACCTCTGTGTATGCATTCCCCTACCTTGGCAGCAGTGTCTCTTGTTCATGACGTCTTCCCTAAAATTGTCAGTCCCTGGGGGAGACATAGTTGAAAGCAAGTGTACTTGGACTGCTGCCTAGAACGATGTATATGTCCTCAGTGGAATTATCCTACACTTGGTAGCTTCTGTTCCCGGCTCTAGACCAGAGCATTGGTCAGGTTGGTCCCTTTATCTGGACTAGTACCCTAATTCCAGTGGGGTCTGAACATTGAAAGTACAAAACTTTATTAAAGGGTATACTGTTGTGCCTGAGTACTGGATTGAATTGAGAGAGAGCATATGGTTGTACGCCATAAAGATTAGATGCTCTGAATGTTTTCCTGTGGTCTGATGATCCAGACAGATCAGCCAGTCTTAGATGAGAATACAGAAAGAAAAATAAATGGCATGGTAAAGAAATCCAGAGTTGCCACTAAATTGCATTACTCAAGTTGCAGAAACAGTAGAATATTATAGAAAGTTTAAATAAAGATAATTTAAATGTATTCACAGGAAACAGCTTGCTGCCTTTAGAAAAAAAATAGACTCCCAGACCCGCACATCCAGGACTGTATTTTCATTGTCCTACAGCTGGGGCTGCAGCCATCAGAAATGCTTGGGGCTCCCCCTTAGAAATGAGGAGGCTGCTGCAAACCATTTTGTCTCTCTATTTTGGAGTAGCTTGTATTTTATGATTTCTGGGTGAGCTGCAAAAGACAGTCCAGTCAAACACAGTTAGGACAAAAGTTGACAGCATATTCAGAAAGCACGACCAGTTAGTTGTTGTGATGTTGGGGTTATGTTGCTGTAATTGAGAGTCTTAAGGAACCTTGCATTTTTGTCTACCCTTCTTTTTTTGCTCTCCTCTTTCCTTTTTAAAAGATGAAATAAAAGCATTTGAAAACAGTTAGAAAGGCCCAGAAGAGGAATCGTTTTGGGGTAGGGGCTATACTAACCACATGTATACATAAAATAAGCAAGTAGAAGCCCAACAAATTTTGAGCTGCTTGCAAGTAGAAGTTGTTTTATGGATTATAGAGATGCAGGTGTTTTCGTCTTGATTCTTGTGGAGCCATACATGAAATAAGAGGTATTTCTCTCCTCTGCTGAAACCCAAAAGAGACATTTCTGCTTTAGCTCCAAATAAGTTGTATAAGGGAGTCAAGCCCACTGCGTTGCATTCTGGCACTGACAACTGAAAAATTGGATAGTGTTCAGGGAAGATCAGCTGGACTCTAATGTAGAGATTGGTGGGGGTGGACAGCACATGGAAAAAATGCAAGGGTTGGAAAAAACTGAAGCAGCTGCATGCTTATGTTTTGGCCAAGGGAATTCAAAAAGGATTGTTGTGGACGGGTTGTGCGCAGAAGAATGAAGAGGAACAATTTGAGCTGGCACATAGGAATGTTTGGAGGTATATCTTATTGAAACTGAGGGTGGTTTTGGCTGAATATCAGTGATTTCTTTGCACAACAGTCTTTCTCAGGTTGAGTCAGAAACCCCATTATTTGAAATGATGAAAGTAACTTTAGCAAAATGCTCATGCTACATCCTACTTACTATCAATACTACCTTGCCGCAAAAGCAATACTATTTTTCTTTAATATCTCTGTTCCTAGAACAGCATTATTATTATTATTATTATTATTATTATTATTGAAATGATTAGTAATCTGACATTTATTGTTCAATAACAATGAAGCAGTGGTACCATAAATTGGTGGGGTAGTCTGGTGTGACATTTAAGCTCTGCTGTCCATTTCAGTTTCAGAAAGGACAAGAGAATACCTTTTTAGAAAATCATTAGTACTGTTCCTGTGTATCAGAAAAGCCTTGGGAAGAGTGAAACAGGACAAAGACCAAAGCTGTTTATACTTTCAGTTACGTACAGGCTGGATAAAGCCAGAAAATCATTGGCTTCCTCTGTCCAAAATGCTAAACATGGGTTGTGAAATGGCTGCTTTTTAAGCCGACCAAAATGAATACGTAGAGTCTCACATTTCTGTTGTCTAGTGACAAGCACAATTGGAGCCAAGTTCTCCCCTTCTTAAGGTACTGGGGAAAAGTAAAGTGAGACCTTGGCAGGCTAGAAGAGATAGCCAAGACATGGAGGGGTTTGATGGCTCCAGAATCAATGAACTGGCAAAGAAAAGTTCATATAAAGTACACTTAGCTGGCGTGGAGCTACTTGGGAGCTCTCACCGACTGGATTTCTGAAATCCCCTGGCTCCTGTTGATCTGCCTGGTGGCCCAGTGCTGACCTTCCCGAGCCTCTTCTAGAATCCCACCAGCAAAGTGTTGAAAATACCTTCTTTAAAGCTTGATCCCTTTATGTAAAAGAAACCCTGTTGTACTCAGCGTGCAGAACAATGCCATAAACACTTGAGAACTTCTCCTCACGTTGGTTTCATTTGTTTATTTTGTTGCCTGAGGGAAAGTGTCCCAAATTTGATTGCCTGACAACCTTCAACAGCAACCTTCTTATTTTGCTGGCTGTCCTCCTTGTCCCCAAAAAAAGGCATTGGAAAATGAGTGGCTGAATCAGTACGTCATTGCTTTGCCCTGAGATAAAGAAGGCAACTTTTTTTGGTGGGGCTTCTGCCAACTGGCTGTTCCTGCCCCTCTCTGTCTTCAGAAAACAGAGCTGCATGCTTGGGGTGGGGAGAGAGGAGGAGATGGGAGAAAGTTTCCCCTCAGATGGATTCCAGTGACTTGAGCAGATAAAGGGCCACAGCTGGTTCACATTTAATTGGAAACAGCCAAATTGCAAGATCAATCCCGGAAGCACCTGTGTCCGTGATGACTCTATTGTTACTGGGTTCTCAGAATCAGCTCTGACCTTCTGCCACACGCCAAGCCCTGACATACTGCACACCATTCACTCAGCCAGAAAAACATGCAGCAGTGCTCATTTCTATCAGACTGCTCTTTCTGATATTATGCTCAATGCTGCCTTCTTTCAGAACAGGAGAATTCAGGACAAGCTTTTATTTCTGCCCATCTGAGAGTTTATTGTAAAGTCTCAGAGCTCTGCTGTAGAAATTAATTACCCTTCCTCCTTATGTTTGAACTTCCTGGCCCAGTTGAAGCAACATGTTCTTGCTGTTGTAGCCTATTTCTTTCCTTCTTTCTGAAGCAAAGAGCTTGCTCCTTCACCTTTTCCTATAGCATCCTATAGGTGTGACCCTGGCTCTCCTACTCAGCGTTGTCTCATGGTGGAAGTCTTTGCTCCACTATGAATGCTTTCTTCTTCCCCATGGGATGAAAGCACACCCGATCCACACAGTGATGCAGCCATTTCACTCCATCAGGATCCCTAACCTTCATGAGGTGATATGCAGAGATGGGAAAATGTTTGACATAACATTCCCCACATCCCCAAGTTGGTAAAAGTGCCAGTTCAATAGATTACATCCCAGAAACTTATGGATGCCATCAGAGCCCTGAGGAGTCTCCCAGTAGTTGCCAAGTTCCTTGGGATGCCCAAGCAACTTCAGCTTTCTGGTGCCAGCCTGGCAGGGTTACTAGCTCTGCTTAGCTCCTAATGTTCAGGAGGTGTTTGGGAGAACGTTGTAGTGAAATAAGTAAAATTTTATTTAGAAAAGAAGCAAGTAAAGAAAAATGAGAGCTGTGACACTTTCATTGGAAACAACTGAGTCAATTGAGAAAAAAGGAAGAGCTGGAGAGATGTTAGCCCATTCTGGATCCCATCTCTTCTGAGACAGGGAAAAATGCACTTTTTTTTTTTTCTGTGGGTGGAATAATCTCCCCGTTGGGATGCTGCAGTTCTTAAACCTATTGTAAACCTTTGGATCTTTCACTTGATCTGAGCCTGCAGATCATACTCCCTTCACTAGCTTCCTTCCCTCGGAAGAAAAGCAAAACCATTATTTAGGGGGGTTTCTCTGACAGCATAATTTGCAGTAAGAGTGTGTAGGGATTAAATGGGGTTCATCTGCATGCATTGGCAAATTTATTGCCTCATCTAACATTGGAGAATATGACTGCTTAATGCTTAAAATATTTAGTCATGAAAATATGCACATTACATTTTCAAGGGATTCCCACGTGCCTTTAAAATATCCTCCTTTTCAATTTAATTGTCTTCATGTCTATAATTACCTTACAGCCACAAAGTCTGAGCCAGTCAAAGTAACAGTTAGGGGGAAACAAATTGAAGAAAATCTCCGAGATGTGGTAGAGAAACAAAGTCAACTCACAAGTTCTCAGCCATAGAAACTCAATTATCCTGTCACTTCCTGACCAGCACATTACTTAGGGCCAGTGCATCTGCGTGTTCTTTAGGCCACCTTTAAATGCTTAAAACCTTCTGAAAGAGTGGAATTTAGCAACTTGCTACAAAAAAATCTGGGAAAGAGCAAGATAATTCATGGTGTTTGTGAAAGAATATGGTACAAAACTTCTCAGGAATTTTGTGCTTGACTAGTTCTCCCAATGGGACATTCACTTGTCTCTATAATCAGATTTTATCCTTGCCAAAATTTCTGGTTTCTTCTGAAAAAATTGTTTCATATTCCATGTCATTCTGTTCCTTGGGAACTTGCACACAGGGCCACTGTGGAACCTGGGCTTGCTTCTTTTTGCCCAAAGGCAGCTTGCTCGCTGAGCTGTTCTGAAGCCAGTGCTAAGGTTTCTAGGGTTTTTGCAGCTCTGCAGCCCATCAGTTTTAGGAGATCTGTATCTCATACTCCATAAACTATCTAATAGTCAACCCACAGAGCCTTGGAGACTTCAAAAGTTCAGAGCTAGTTCTTACTTTATTTCCTAGCCAAATTTTGGAGTTCTTGTTTCCACAGGAGAAGCTGATTTTTCATCCTCTTTCTGCTTCCAGCCAATTCTAATGCAGATCTTTTCACCTAAGGTCATTAGTATAAGATGAAAATTCTGGTCTGTAGTTACTAGATATAAGCTGATCCAAACTGCACTGAAGTCAACAACAAGGCTTCCATCGGTGCCAGTAGCTTTTAGAGGTCATCGTTAATATGAGATTGTTGCTGATTCTCTCCTGTCTTTGGTTGTAAGGAGCCATGAGGAAAATGGTAGAAAACTAAGAGTATGCTCACATAGTTGTGCAGATGCTTACTACAGTCAATGTAAAAAGACTGGCTTTTCCAGAGGACTGCTCATGGTTGTCTTACACAGCTGGCCCAACTTGCTTACAGTAGGTGTCTGGCTAGTTTTAGATGACTAGTCATTTTGTGAGATGAATTCCCCTCCTATTTGAAGGCCCCATGTTCAAGTTGGACAGTGTCACTAGACTCATTTGAGCCTTTGGAAAAATTGCACCATGCCCTCTCCAGTGTTATATCGAAACAGTGAGATCGTCTGAGTTTTGTGTTTGTGTATTCAGCCTGCACTTGTCCTGTGGATTGATGGCCTCCGTCCCAAGTGATATCAATCTGGGCTGAAGTGCAGCTGCACTTTGTAACAGCTCAAGGGGCACAAAGGTATCAAGTGGTATTGTGTGGTTTGAAAGATGTCGTTTATCTAAGGAAGTTTGTGGTCTGTTTGCTGTCACTCTGTCTTTGCAGTGCCGACTTCCTTTACCTTCACTATCACGTTGTCAGGCAAAGAGACCTCACACGTTAGGACAGATAGCTTTTCCACTTCCAGAGCTGACTTCTTTTCCTTCAGCAAGAGGTCTGTGGGTTTTGTTTGCAGTCAATAGAGCTGCTTGATTCAGTGTGAGTGTAATTGCTAGTAATTTTGCTTGCAAGGAGCTCTTTAACATGCATGTGTTCCTAAAAAAGGAACAGGAAGAAAGGGAGTCAATTACTTTTTTCATTGACACTTTCACTTAAAATTCCTTCAAGAATAGTGCTTTAAAAGAAAACAGTTGGGAATACAGTTTTCTACATAGGAATACACTGAGAAGTACATTTTCTATCTTTCATGAGGGATCAGGTGTTCACAGAGACATTCTTCACAGGTTAAATGGGGATAGAAGCCCTCCAAAACAACATTGTGTGACTGGTAGCATGGCCAAATGACTCCTTGTGGGTGGATCTTGTGGCAAGCTGTGAAATTTACCGAAACTTTTCTGAATTGCCGCCACAAGTAGAAGGTCACTCTAACGTACATATGCGATGTGATCTTGTGCCATTTCTTCTCCACTTCAGTGCAAAATAGTCTCACTTTTAACAATGTGTGGTATCTCAGCCAAGCCAGGTGGCTTCACACTGCCTGCAACCCAGCTTTGGATATGAAATGACTGTGTCCCTTTAGGAGAACCATGGTGAAGTGTCAGACTGAGAAGCATGTATATCAGCTGCTCCTCCTAGTTAAGTGCCAGTAGTAGGAGCAGGAATGCCAAAAAAAGTAAGTTCTTACAACAGGACTAGTAAATTAAGAATGGTGAATATATATATGAAGCACTTGTCCCAGTAAATAACTTAGAAGCCAGAATATATTTTCATGTTATAATCACTGAATCATTTTTATGAGAAGTCAAAGTAAATTCATATGTCATCTGTAAAGTATGTAAAGAGTTTAATTCATCCAGTAAATCGTGTGTTGGGAATACTGTACCCAGCTCCAGATCAGATATACTTCAGAGAAGCTTTAAGGTTTTAAAATCCTTCCACAAGCTAAACTGATCTCCAGAACCTTTGGAGGTTTACCCTTCTCTGGAGCTCATGCTCCATGCAAGTGAAAGTCATGCCAATATGTTTCCCATTTCCTGGGGATTAAACTGCTGTGTTTGATGACTCAGGACTTCCCAAGAAAGCAACTCAGCCACTCATTCTGTCTGAAGCGGCCTCTGATGTCTCAGAGGACATGTCTTCTCTTGTACAGTGATTCATGATTTCAGAGCAGAGGATCAGCTCTCTTTTTTTTTTTCCTTCCCTCAAAGTTAATTAATAAAACAAATTTCTATTAGTGAGTGTTGAAAGACTTTGGCTTTCCACCTACACTCCCAAATGCTCCACATTCCAGGGAGAATGAAAAATAGAACTGTGAGTAGAAACAGGAGGGAGGAAAAATGGATCACATGCTGTATATGGATATAGACACAGTGGCTGTCAATTGATATGATGGAAGAACACCCTGAATGAAGACAATTTCCTGCAATCGTGATTGCTAAAAATACCCTATTACAGTAATCCAATTTCAGAATTAATACATGCACATTTAGAGAGAAAGATCGGGGCACAGGGACTGTCTGACAAACTGAATTGTCTCTTGGGCCTCCACCTTGACCTTTCGTTCAGGTGGGTGGCTGTATGGATGGCAGTTGTTCTGCTTGTGAAAATTGGATCCTTTGCCACTGTCACAGATCTCTGAGACTCCAGTTGGTCAGGAGAAGCACCTGGAGGATTTATCCTGTCGTGGCCACTGTGGACCTGGATATGCCCATCTGTCTGCCTCATCTGCAGCCCCACCATAGAACAGAATTTTTCATCAGCACCAAGAATTAGCCTAAATTTACACTCAGCATGGTCATAACTCCTGTTGACTTGAGCAAGAAAACATTTGGTCCCACAGGGGACCAGAGTTGACAGAAGGACAGAAGGGTATTTCCCCTTTCTACTGCTGTATGGGATGTCAGACAAGCTCACAATTCTGCAGTGCCACTCTGCTGGTGGCAGCTTGCAGAGGAAGAAAGACCTAATTTGGTGCTCTTGTTTGTGGGTAAGAGCACACTGAAGTCTTTCTCCACTGACTCCCAGGACATGCATCAAGTCAGGGATACTAAGATTTTCCTGCTAACCCACAGCAACTCAGGAGCAAGGTTGTAGTCAGGCTCCAAGCGCTTTGGTATCCAGTGCCCTGTCTGGCCACTGGATTTGAATCTCCTGTCATCTGACCCCAGGTTCACATTTCCAAATTACTCTTGCAAAAATAAAGGCAGTTACAGAAATACCTCTGTCGAGACAGCACATCCCTGTTTATGTTTGAACGGCTGATATGAATCTGGAGTCCCCAGCGATCAAAGTGCATATTCAGAGAGATGAACCCCATGTTGTGTTTGAAGTGAGCGCAGCACTTTGAAACAAGGATGAAGCAGGAATAAATCAGGATGAAGGATGTGGGGCACTAACTACTTTACATGAAATCCCTGCTGGCAAGACGTGGCCAGTGTTCCAAAGTTTTCCTTGGAGAGTGCTCGGAAGTTGCATACCAGCCTATTTGTGGAAAGCTAAACAGTTCCCTATTGTCCTTGATGTGAAACGCTTCCCAGATAAACGCTTTCCCCCTCCATTGAAGAAAAACAATACAGCCTGTCCAGAGCTCTAACACAGAGGGCTACACTGGGCTGCTGCTCAGCCTCTGCAAAGTTGCTGGTTTCTGTTGGCACTGGGCTTTGCTAAAGGCTATATAGTTCATATACATGCCAGCATCGTTAAGAAAAGGCTAAGCTATTGAGTGAGACTGGGATAATCTTCAAATCTTTAATAACATTGTGTGCCCACATCTTTGTGTCTCTGGGTTCATTATACCCCTGGAACGTAAATCCCAATCCACAGTGGCTAAACAAGGTTCACATGGATCTCAAATACTTTTGTGGTATTGTCTCCTCCTGGTTTCTGAAGGGGAAAGAAAACATTGCTAGCTGAAATAAACTCACGTGGTTTTCTACAAGGAAAGCAATAAACCTCTGCTGCTGTGGTGGGTTTAGGTTGTAACGTTGCCTGCATTTGCAGCATTTGAAGTCATTTTAAGGAATTATTCCTAACACCCATAGAGTCAAGGCATCATATTCCAGCTCAAGGAAGATCCAGAAGTCCCTGCATGAACTTTGGAGAGAAAAAGCTGATTTCTGAAATCAGCAGTGCTAAGAATCAGGACTGTCTAACACCAGGGTAATACTGGTGGTGGTTTGGTCCAGGTCAGTGTGTGGCTCTTCCTCTGCTTCTCCCATCCTGGCAGACGCAGTTCTGAAGGACCTTGTTGGTCCTCACGTCTGACTCCAGTTTGGGTTTTGTTGGGTGCCTCATTCCTTCTTCCATAGTGCCACCCATGCTGAAGACCTCTTCCCAGGAGCAACAGGTCATTCCACGCATTGACCTACAGTCAATGGATGCAACGGATGCACAGATTGGCTTTTTGCCACCATTTTGTCAAAGCAAACCTTGCTTTGCATTTGTGACAAAGGAATCATCTTTCTTCCCCAAGAGGCATGTGATTTCTTACTAATGTTAAATGGGAATTTTGCACGTGTATGAAACTCACATGTAGATTAGGTTTTAGGTCGAAAATGAAACTGGGAAGTGCAACTTCCATTGACATTTAGCAGGCATTGAGGTTTTAAATCCCTAAGGCAATTTCAGAAACATCCCCCTCAAGGAGAAAGGACATTGACTTGAAAGAAAGCAGAGTTAACAGGGGTTTTGTTTGTTTGTTTTACAAATGCAGACATGAATTTAGGGCCATTTCTATGTACTCAAGCATTCATACTGATAGCAATCATTGAATGGTCAGCAATTGTCACTCAAATAAGTGAAAGGCACAGGCATCCAGAAGTGTTTTAAATGAGAGGATGGAGCAGGAGACTGATTTTCATTTTCTTCTTCTTTCATTATTAGGGTGCACTGTCTCACTTCCCTCCCTCTTTACCTCCTCTGCCTTTTCAAGAAACCCCTGGTCAGTCTGTGAACAACAGACCTGATGAGGTCTGGGGGTCCTATGGGTTTTCTCATTGGACTCTTGTATCTAGGAAAGGGCTGAGATCATACCTGCCCCTTTCCTCATAAACCCCGACTCCTTCCTGCTTATTTTCATATAAATAAGGGCATACACTCTTTTGATCTCTGTGCTACTTGGGATAATTCAGTTACAACTGGCTGTCGGATTGAGTCTTACTAGAGAAGGGAGGAGACAGAGGGACAGACAGGTGTGTGTGCAGGGTCTCATCTTTTCCTCAGAAAAAAAGCATTGCTTGAGTAGCCTGTGCTTCCATTCAGAATTAACGTCTCCATCTCAGCGGGCCCGGTGGGGCAGCCCTAAGCACTTAGTCTCATTGCAGAGATGAGTCAGGTGAATTGTTCTGCGGTTTTAATTAAAACATCTTATGTGGGCAGCATTTCAACAGCACGAGGTGGCAGTTTTGCAGTCTGGCCCACACTTATCTGTCCGCAATGCTCACACGGCCCCACCAGCACAGTGTCTCTGAATCTTTTCTGTATTTCTTCTCACTGACTTCATGTGAGGTTGGGAGTTACCTCGATGGGTGGATGGAAAACTGGGGCGTAAAGAGTTTTTTAATCCCCTGAGGTAAACTATGACAACACAGCTAGTTTAGCATTATTTAAACTACTGTCCCCTAAACCACTGAGCAATCCCTCCCGTACTGGGATTTTATGGGCAGCGCTCAGGCCAGAAGAGCTGTGAAACCACTGGCAGCGCTGTGCTGCTCCAAATAAATACGAGACACATCTCGGCCACCGCAGGGCATGACGCAGAGGTCGTCTGAGTCTCCTTCCCAGTGCCTGAGACTCACCCACTCCTCTCAGCACTTTCTTGTACAGATGCTTCCTGTGTGGAGCTGCTTCCAGTGAAAGTAGAAGATCTGTATGGGCTTTATGTTTCTGTGGGCTTAGCATCGCCTGGTACATGCCTGTCAATCTCCCTCTTGTGGTATGGAGACATCACCTCTCCAAGATTGATCTTAGCTGCCAGGGTAGACTGCAACAGCAGGAAAAAAAAAGTCAAGGGCTTTCTATGTCTAACACCAAACATAAATTCAGCTCTACTGTGCAGACAGCATAGCAAAAAATGGGGTTCCCTAGGGGCTAAGGCAGTATCCCTGACCTGTGCTGTCAATCCAACACTTACAGTGGAAGGTGGTCTGAGACAGAGAGGAGTCCTCACTTACTAAAAGATTAAGTCCTTACAGGAGGACTAGTAAGGAATGATTTTCAGTCTGTATTGAGAAGCAGTGGCAAAAGCTGAATGAAGGTTGCAAGCGTAGAAGTTGAACCCGTGCTCCTCCAGACCCTTTAAAAATGAAGTGTGTGTTCTAGTGCAGGGCCATGTTGCAGAGACAACCTGATCCCATGAAGTTGGTAGGAGGACACACATTCCATGGATAGAGAAGACAGTTCACTTTAATAATGTATACTAAAAACGCTCAACTTCAAATTAACAAGTTATTCTGGGAATAGAAGAATGATTTTGAGATAAAAAGCCATCTGCTAGCAAAGGAATATTGGCTTTTCTGTAGTTTGATCTGGATTCCAGCACCACCTCAGGAGGAGTCCTAGTTTGGTCACTCTCAAAGTGTTCCAGCTTTGCACAGTGATAAGAAGCTAACGTGACTGCTAGAACCTGTGCCAGATGCCAGGCATAGTTTTGATGAGTCTCTGTTGTCTGTTAGACTTGTGATATTACATGCTTTTCAGTAGCTAGGTAGTGCTACAAATACTAGGCTGTGATACCCTCTCAAACAACTGGCACTTAGATAAAGCATTTCCAGGCAAACAAACAAATAAATAAACACAGACTAAGAAAACACCATGCAAGTACAATGGAGGGAGGAGACTTCCTAACTGACTTACTGTGCTCTGGGGAGCGGCAGAACAAGTGGTTTTCATTTTCCTGGTGTTTCACTTACTGCTGTGTGGGGTTCTCTTCATGGGAGGAGGGCTGGGCTTAATCGCTGGTTTTGTGTATGTTTGTGTGTGTGTTTGTGTGTGTGTTGTGTATAAACAGTTTATGTAGAAGTTGGGTCTGCTCAAGCTTGTGACAAGAGCCATTTGTCATTCATGTTCACAAAGCACGCCCAGTGAAGGTTTCAACCACTGCCAATCCCCAGTCTAATTTATTACTTTTCCTTGACAAACTAAATCTGCAGCGATTACATGAAGGGCACCTGAGGATCTTGATATCTCTCTGGTGAAGGAAGCCAGTTGGCCTAATTCTCCTGCTGGGCCAGCAGAAAGCCCCTGGTAGCCACACATGGACATTCCCTCCCTTTCCTCCACTGGAAGATGACTGGCACCAGAATTGGCACCAGAATTGCTACAAAGACCCATCACTCTCCTCCCCCTTTTCTCAGCAGAGGCTGTTAGTAGGGGACCTAAGTAGACCTCCATGAATTCTGGTGGCCAGCGCTAACCAGTTGACGCAGGAGGAAGGTCGCGCTGCCTTCTCCTCCTCCTCCTGTGTTTTTAGCTGTATTGGTAACTCCTTGGAGTGGGTAAGCCCCCAAAGCTCCTTTGCAGTGAGGTCCACAGCAGAGTTCAGGCAGGGAGGCTGCAAAGGTTCTCACTTTTGTACAGTTGAGTGCTGTGTCGTTGTATCCTCATGATGCTCTGGCTGTATCTGTCTGTCATCATCTCATACCCTTCATTTGTCAGCTTGCTGAGATAGAGCTCTTTAATGTGTGCATAGTTTATTTCTGGGATTCTTAAATGTAACAATAAAAATAATAATAATAGACATTGCAATGAAGGAGAGAGATTTTCTGTGGTCAGTGCAAGTTTTTCTGTTTTAAGGGGAAAAGACCTGGGTCCTGTTGTGTCTACGTAGTCAGTGAGATTTGTCTGAGTTCATTAAAAATCAATCTTTCTTGTGTCCTCAGATGCCTCCTAGATATTCAAGCCATAGCTCAAGGTCTTATCTCACAGGTTTCAATTAAGCAAAAAAGAGAATATAAAACCTTCTTTTCTTCCTTAAGGTTTCAGCAGCAATGTGCATGCTTCATTAATGAAGAATTTTAATGAAGGATGGATTTGTCAGACAGAAATAAGTATTTGATACAAGCAGTTTCATCAGCATGAGTTAATACAGAGAGGGAACACAGGTGAAACCAGGCTAATATGCAGAGAGACGTTATGCAGAGTCCATTAACATTAGAGTTGATAGAACAGCATTAGATGTTAAAGCAAGTGGAGTTCGGAGGAAGAACTCTCCTGACTTCATCGTGTTTCAAGGGCTCTGTCCATTACCACACAGTAAAAATGCCCACAGACAGGCTGAAGTGTTGTCTGAATAGGGTTTCTGACAACTGTTTTGTTCTTTTCTTGGAAACACTCAGGCCCTGTGATAAAAACAATGCTGATGAGCTATAACAGTATTTTGGAGAAAGGCAGACTGGCTCTGTGTTCCTTTTTTTAGCTCAGCAATGGCTAAGCAGATCAGATGTTTTACAGTGTCAGCTGCAGAGAGGAGAAGTGGATTCAGTGTAACAGATGTGGGATCTCTTGCAGGCATGGTCTTGTGGCTCTTTGGTTCCACACTTCTGCCGGCTACTCAGTTTAAGTGGTCCATGTCTGTCCCCTTCTAGTGATAGCAGCTACTTATGTGCCTACGTTATCTATCATCTTGCAATTGTAAGAGCCTGGACTGAACGAGGTACTTAAGGAAGACAAGTTGCCATGCTTGTACAGATCTGTGATCCACCCAGTATCGCATCTCTGCCAGGGTCCAGCTTCAAGAGCATCAGAGGGAAGTGCAGGAAACAGCGCCAGGCATACGTTGAATAATCTGCCCTTAGTTTAAGTCTGAAGTCAGTGAAAATGTTTTAGTCCCTCAAGCTAGGCATTTGGTACCTTGCTTAGTTGATGTCTCTGTAGAGAGACGTAATGGAAAATATGGACTCCTGCAGATGTTTGTTCTCTCCGGAGGATCCAGCAGAGAAGGGAAACCAATTCCCAGTGGAGACAATCTGGGAGCAGTATTCAATTTGGATTGCAAACGAGTAAAATACAGACAACAGTTGTGTATTAGCTGTAATTCTGCTGAGGAGTCAAAACGAAGCAGCCAGTTTGGGGCTTTTTTTTGTCAGTCAGCTTCTTAATCTTGAAGCCTATGTGGATGACAGTTACTGGGATGGAACAAATGGATCCTCACTTTCTTTTCTGAGCTTAAACTGAGGTCAGTCAGGAATGGTTTGGGAATAACAACGCATGAGATGAGAATAGTTTTGTAACTGAGTTAGCAAACCTGCCTTTATGCATGGCTATACAGTTTAGTCTCCCAAAAGCTGACAATGACTAGAGAGGAGCAGACAGCCATAGACATCAGGAGCTCTATTGACTTAAAATGGAAGTAGTAGAGAGACAAGTTTTGGTGAGTATTTCTAGTTTGATTGTGGCAGCTGGAGGAGAAAGAAGGATTTTTTCAGCCCTTGACTTGCTTTCCAGTTGCTCGAGCCTGAGATCGTAACTGCTGAGATGAGATGGTGGCATTTGGTCATGATTGTCCAGTTTCTCAGACACTGCCAAAACCACTGTAAATACACTGTAGAATCAGAACTGGCCCAAAACCTAAGCCCAAACCAAAACTTTGGAAGTGTCACAATTAGACCTGGAGATTGGGCCGAACTGGGTAAGAATTTTATGCTTTGCAGAACCTGTTGAATGATGGAAGTTAATTTCCAGCACCTGAAAAATCTGCTGTGTATAATTAATATGACATCACCTCGAAGAAACATAGAAAGATCAGAGAGTTTATAAAGAGGAAACAGATATTACATTGCCCAGTAGTAAGTCCACCGTTGTTCTTTATTAAAGCAATATATATGTGTTTATTTAAAAGTTATTAAAAGGAAAGAGCAATATATTTACTCTTGTTACTAATGGTTTTCAAGCAATAACAGAAAAAAATGTGTGGAATAAAGCTTGAAAATATTCCAGTTCAATAAAAATGCAACTCTGAAATCTTCTTTTATGGTATATACCATCACTTTAGATTCATCAGAAAGCTCATGTATTCTTGGCAAATTTGGGCAGAAGTCAGGATTTCCCATCCAGAGGTAATGCTGATACTCCAATGCTGTATTTCTGTTTCTGTCCAAAATCAGAGAGGAAAAGCAGGAATATTGAAAATTCATTGCAAAGTCAGCACTCAAAAATTTATTAGAAGACGCTGAAACATTTCGGATAACATTATGTGGCAAGTCTTTCAGTGGTATGTGGCTATATAGGAGTTGTAATTTGAATGTGAAGCCCTTTCTTTCCTCTGTGAAGGAAACTTCCAGAACGAACCAGATGTCCCAGGACAGGTGCATAGCTACATGCTCCCATGTTGAACCAGGATGCTTGAGCAGAAAAGAGCCCATCTTGATCTATGGGATAGGTACTCTGTCCAAGGAGCTTTAAGGACAACTTCTATAAGATAGTGAGGCACCAAAGGCAGCTGTATGATGAATATTTTGCTTAAATCAAACTACCCAGGTGGAAATAGCTTAGCACTAAATTGGTATGGTGGTAGTAAGACAGTGAAGATTTAGGGAATAGAGTCTGAGGTGAAGCCTTGTGTGCCACAAGCAGAGAAGGTTTTTATTCACTGTTAATGTGGGAGATCGAATTGAGACTAGAGGGTTGATCCATCCTTCCTTTGTGGGCACAGCCCATCTTCTGAGGCTGGAGTGTGCAGCTTACACAGTTTACACTAAAGATGAATGAACAAAGGATTATTCAGTTCCAGAATTGAACCAAAAAGTCGAGAAGGGGAAATAAGTTCAGAGCAATCTGAAGTGCAACATTTTGAAGACAATTTTGAAGGCAGGGGTTGGGTTTTGTTGGGTTTTTGTCATTTTTATTTATTAGCTGGGATTTTCTTTTTAACTGAGATCAATTTTTAAACAAAAAGGCAACTTTGTAGCATTTAAGTCTTGAAAACAGAAGACTAAAAAAAATAAAAGCTGTGTTCAGAAAGTACTGAAATGAAGCGTTTTGAGTTTTCTGAAATAAAAGAATTCATATGAAAATGCAGAAATGGCATGTTACAAATGGTTCAGCTGTTCTGTCTTTTTTCAGCAAATTCAGCCACTCAAGTTGCGGAAAGCTTGCATTTCTTCTCCTATGTCCTAGATCAACTCCACTTTTAATGAAATGGAATAAATAACAGAAGTTTTACTCACTTCTCTTATTTTATAGTTTCTCAAACTGGGAAGGAAAATGTCACCATCAATGGGAATATCTTGACCAGGCAAGCTTTTTACTTCATTTATGCACACAGTTGAGGGGTTGCATATATATGTACGTGTATACTGAGGACCAAATTCCCTTTCAAACTAAGGCTACAGTTCTTGAACAGCAGTGATTCTTCCCAGAGAAATAGTATGACATGGATTCTGAGTCCAGAGATACCATCCAAGTTTGGGGTGGACTGTAATCTAATTTAACTACTTAACCTAATTTAACTGCTCATGAGATGTAGTTGACTCTGGTGCGAAAATGAGAAAACAACTTTGTTTCCAAATTCTGTTAAGAAATGTAAATGCTTTAACTTTAGTGTACAGGCCTAAGGCAACTGCATTCTAAATAAAATAACCTCATTATAATTAAGCCAATCAGGTGAGTGAATAATCAGGAATTTCACAGGTATTCTCTTTTGCTGTCTTTTGAGCCCAAATTCATCCTCAGTAATTTATGGCACTTACCTGAAGCAGCTCAGATAAGTTAATGTATGGGGAGAATCTAATTCTCCGACCTCTTCTTTGGAGTTGCTCTCTTTAGCAGTTTAAAAAACAAAAAAATCCAAAACATTTTTTTACACACATATATATATATGCTTTCATCTTAAAGGAGATGAACTCCATGGTGGTATGCACTGGTGTCACCTGGTTATGTGAGAGACCATGGTCTAAATCCATACTTTACATCACTAGTAAGAGGCCCTATAAGCTATGCTGGGGTGGGTTAGGATTTCTGCCTGGTTTTTTGTTTTCCTTTTGTTTGCTGCTCTCCCAAGAGCTTTGAAAATCTGAGTTTCATCCTAGTGTGGAAGAGAAAAAAAATGTAAAACTTCTTGTGGGACAGGACATTCTGATGCCCATCTTGTGGGTGTGCATGACTGCTCCCTCCGAGAGATGCGTAAGGAAAAAAAAGCAAGAAGCAGATGTCTCTGTGGCCTGTGGCAAGAGGAGCAAGGATGCATGCAAGGGACTGACGAATTCCTGCCTTGACAAAGACTCCTAAATTGGAATTTATGAGAATCTATCTATAATAAAATGCTCTTAACTTAGTGTCTGGCTGTCATCCGGGTCCACCCCAGGAACAGTGGCATAAGGATAAAGCTGCCACATCACACATTCCGTGCTATCACCACAGCTTCTCTTTTGATGAAACAAAATCTTGCCTTGTCTGATGGTTCTGAAAATTGAGGCAAGAAAACCTCAGCGATGCTGCTGTACTTGGAAGCGCGTGCAAAGCGTGGCAGTTTTCTGAGCAAAACTTTTCCATTGCTCGTGCTACAAAGACAAGATGCAAATAACAAATTGGCAGACTTGCATTTTAGAAGATTCTGCACATATCTGAGGGAACAGAAACCTTACCGCAAGATTCCTGAAAAAATAGATTGATGATTTAGTTGTGTGGAAGATGTGTATGGTCAGCAAAGGCATGTCCTCTCTCATGAGCTAAAGCAAGGGCAAATTGTTGGCCCTGCTGAAGCCCAGGGGAAGCTTGATGGGACTCACCCCAAACGTTATTAGCATTACTCTGGCAGGGTCAGTGGGCAGAGGCATTAGTGGGGTCTGTCCTGCCTGATGCTCCCCTCAGACAATTGTCAATGAATCGGTGTTTGGGAAAATCCCTGTTGGGGAGGTGGAGGGTTAACACCAAGCAGCCTCCATTAGTGGGGAAAGGTGGGCTATTCGCAAGGGCCTGTTCAGAGCAGGAACAAAACATGGATGCTCTGATTCACCCTACAGAGGAGGTTGTCAAGCCTGGAGTTGTTCATGGCCCTCTGAGCTGCAGAAATTGGGTACCTGATGTGAGGGTTAGGAAGATGCTTGTCTGGGCAGGGAGAAAGGCATGGCCAGACTGCCAGGTGGCTTGGGGTTGAATGAAAGCGGGACCTGGGCAATTTTAGGCCTGGGAATTATGAAAACAAGCTATTACAGGACTTCATAATGTTAATGTCATTTTTCTGACCAGATCCACTCAATAACCCTAGCAAATCCCAATGATAAGTCAATTTTTTCTTGTCAGTGCCAGCACAGAGCAACACTAGAGACTACAAGGCAGAGAAATGCTGAGACAGCCTAACTGAGCATACAGCTCAGCCTAAACTACTTGTGTGTTTTGGTTTGTTCTTATAATGCTTGAAAAGAACTAGAAAAGGATGGCAAATTTCACCAGAAGTGAAACAAAACCACAGGGGTCTTTGTGGATTAAGTGTTTTCAAGAACTAGCAAGATAAATGTTTTCCTGTTTTCACTGTGTTTTCTGTACCTTAGGACCAAGCCACGTAGGATATTTGCTGGGAGTCCCAAGTTTTCCTATTTGGACACTTATTTTAGAGAACTTGTTTTGCAGAACTGTGCACCCCAGGGAAGTAAATTAAGGTCAGAGATGAGAAAAACCCACCTAAGGGCTTGAAATACTTTTAGTTTCTCAAAGACCACCCTGGGTGGGAATGATAGATTTAAAAATGGGTGGAACCTCTAAGCCTGGAGTTGTATCAAGTTATTCATGAAAAATCTCTGAGATCTTTGTGTGGACCAAGATATTTGGGTGGTACTTTCTCACTCTTTCCTCAGAAGAGGCAATGTGGCCTCACAAACTGAAAACTAGCCCTGCTTTTTCTCTGGCTTTAAAAATAACTATGTATCTTGAAAAGCTGTCTCAGCAGTAGTGAAGGAGTGGGAAAAAAAATGTATTATATCCCCATGGTTTCATACAGTGCAGCTGTGCTAACAGAGTACATTGAGACTGAGACCAAAGGAAAGGCACAAAATAGTCCATGAAATCAGTTGAATCTAACAGTAAAGCTTCATGCAATGGGGAGATCTGTTGTCCAGGTATCTTACTGCAGATGGGAGGTTTTGTCCTTTGGGTTTTGGGGGGGGGTTGTTTGTTTTTTGGCTTTTGTTGGGGTTTTCTTTGGGTTTTTTGGGGTTTTTTTGGTGGGGGGCAACCCAGAATATTAATAAATCCAAGTCCTTTGTATTAATAAAATTTTTACTGAAATCAATGAGAAAGTTATCTTCTGATAGGAAGTCTACCTTACTTTGAATTAAAATCTTTAAGGATTCTTACAATATATTTGGATTAAATATCCATATTCTATGGGATTAAAAGTTTTTTATTTTACTTCTGGTTGAAGGTCTGTAGGATGATGATGATCAGATTTGAAAACAACCAGGTCTCTAGATTTATTAAATCAGTTTAAAAAAAATTTCATTCTTTTGAAAGGAGCAAGCATGCATCAACATACAGCCTTCATCAGTCCTCCCCAGGTCTTGGGGTAATTATTAGTAGTACAGGAATAATGGAGCAAGTATCGACCAAATGTAATATGCAATTGCCACAGTGGAGCTATTCCCCCTGCGTCAACTCTAAAGTACAAGTGGTTAGTTTATAACCCTCTTTAGGTTACAACATTTTAATGTTTCTTCAGTGTTTATTCACTCTCTTCCCAAAGAATGTTCTGAAATACCGAGTTTACAACCTGTGGCTCATGTGATGGTAGTGGAAACAATTAAGCTAGAAGCTTTCAGTGCCACCATTGGGATTTTGATGCCCAAACTCATTAATTTTAATAAGAAGTGGGCTGCCAGTCATCTTAAGTGGTTTCTAAAATCTCAACCCATAAAAACACCTCTACTGGTTCCAGTTTACTAGGAGCTCAGAGCAAGGTAAACACATGTAACAAAATAGTAGGTGTTAAAAGGTGGAAAATATGCATTCAGATGTCTCTAAGACCATTCAAGGAACCAAATGGCGGCCCCTGCCTTGAGGTGGCAGATGTGGGCTGAAGTGGGAGCTGCTCCTACCTTCAGCATCTCAGGGAATTACTGACTAATCAGAATATGAGGCACGGTTTCAGTGGCAAAAAGAAGAAGGTCAATGGAAACTGAAATCTTGGCAACAGCTCAGTTCCAGCTGTGATGATCACATTGTTTGTCTACTTTGGGCTCTCGTGTTTGCTCCATGCTCTTGCCTTCTTAACGTCTTTCTGCCCACCACAGCCTTGTGGCCAGGGTAATGCTCTTCTCCCCAGTGTGCAGATGGACAATTGGGTTGCAGGAAGACCTACGTGAATTCACACCACACAATGAAGAGCAGAGGCATCCAGAGCAGTACCAGAATGAGCTGGTTTTGGGCAGTATCAACCATCTTGTATTCCCATTGCTTTGGCATAAGTGCAGCAGGCAATGACGCCAGGGCTTTCTTGCCACCCATTGCTGCCTCCTGCCATTGCAGTTACCCACATGGTAACCCACATGGTTTGTAGATGCTTGGTCTAGGTCCTTCCTACCTGCCTAACCTGTCCTATCCAAGTTAACACTGTGTTATCTTCCAAGCTGCTAAATGGCTGCATTTGTGTGTTGATACTTCACTGATCCACCATCATAGTTGGATAAAAATTAAGAACTGTCTGCTGTGGCCTGAGGGACCCACCCAATGCAAACCTACGAGAGCCTTTCCTTTTAGATGAGTCTGGAGGTGGCTTTGCTTCAGCCGTGAGCCTATGTCACAGCCTAAGAATTCTTGAAGGCTTTGGAGAGCACCAGGATCTCTCAAAGAAAGTTGCTGCACTGATGAAAACTCATCCTCAACACGAATCATGGAAGAAAGTCTTAATGGGGAAAAAAATCCAGAACCAGCAGATCTCTCTGTGATGTAAAATAGAGCATGGAGTGAGTATGAATGAGTTTGAAAAGGACTCACTGAGAGTCTGAATGCCTGGAAAAAGAGGAAAAATGTTGGATTTTCTTGTGTCTTTTATTAATGAAAACAACCTTGGAGAATTTTATAATTAGTTTAAACAAGTGTCTTTCTATTCTGTATCTGTCATATGGTCTCTGAAGAATTTCAGTAATGTTGGCTACAAGTGACAAAGTTACTGCAGTTTTTGCCAGTGAGTCTTGTAGTAGCAACGATTAATTATCAGTAGCTGTTGGAAGGACCTTTGGGTGAAACATGATGTAGTGGAAATAGAGATGACCGTCTTGACTACTATTTTAATGGACTTCAAAAAAATCAAAAAGAAAAAAAGCTGCCATTAGTAGTAGATGTGACTTTTTTTGAAGAGAACAAAATGTTCTATAAATGAAACATGTGGTTTCACTTGCAGCACATTTTGTACATTGTCACCAATGAAGTTTAGGATTTTTTATTACTTTTTCATTAAAATGTCTTACTGGTTTCACTCAGGAGGCAAAACTTTTCACGTGTCTTTAATTGTTTCTGTCATAAAAGTCATAGCATCCATGTAATAGAAATAGTTTTGCAGACCACAGCTTCATATTGCCTATTAATTCTTTTCCATTTTCTGTACCTCCAACTCATTGGGCCATCCCAGAGACAGAAAATGTTCCTGTCTTGCAATTAAGACCAAACAGGAAATTCTACTGAAGTTAGGAGGAAAAAATCACTTTGTGTCAGTATTGGTTTACGAGATTTTTGTTTCAGGTATCTTAGCTCACAAATACAAGTTCACATGGCCACATATCAAAGGAGAGAGATTGTATTGACTTTTTTCTAAAACGAGTGAAACTCTAGAAGATGAAAACAATAAAAGGCCTTTTTCTGCATAGTTCCAGACAGATGCAAGTAGTGGTAGTATTTCAAACAGGAGTGAAGAGCTCTGGCAGTATTGTTTCAAGGTGGCTTTGGACAGGTCATTTACTCCCTTTTTAGCTTCATTTCTCCATTATACAAAAACTGCTAGAGTTCAGGTCTCACATATCCCATCCCAGCAGCCTAGCTATTAGACCATGCTTCTGTCATCAGTCTGGGCTTCCCTGTCACCAATCCTAACACAGATGAAGAAACATAATTATTGTTGCAGTCAAAACAATTATTTGCTTTCTACAGATAATATCCAAAGTTGGAAAAAAAAAAAAAGGGAACTAGTGTTATCTCATTAATTTAAGATCAGCTTCTGTTAAGGTATCTGTTTTCCTCAGAGAGAGTCACAGTTTTGCCATTTAACCTTCAGCCCGACGGGGGAGGTGACGTTGACCCCTACCACAGGCTCTAAAGCCTGTAAGAAGTAATTAAAATGCCAGAAAACAGCAATAGCGTATCAACTGCCTTGTCCTCCTTTTTCAGTTTAGTGTTTATTTGAAAGCTTGCTAGGAAATGCCACTGCTGTCTTTAGTTGCTGCCCCAGAGCAAAAGCCTTTCTCCTTGTACACCTTCTTAGCAGTTAGGAGCACCCACCAAGTAGTGTAGTCCTCGGCTTTCAATTTTTCTTAGCATGATCCCTCACTTATTCATCAAATATTTAAATGTTGTGTTTTGCAGTTCGAAGACAACAAAGACAAGCCCAGCCTTGGAAGGGACCTCAGCAACAGCCCTGCCCGCTGTCCAGCTTTCTGAGCAGGTCCCACTTGCATCTCCTTCCCTGAAGCCCCTGCAGATGGTCGAAGAAGACAACCTGTCTCCTCACCTCCTGTTGCCAGATAGCATCAGCCAGTTGGAAGAGTTCGGCAGGCAGAAGAAATGGCACAAGAAGCAGCACAAACACCATCGCCAGAGACAGTTCAATGACCTCTGGGTTCGGATAGAAGACAGGTGAGTCATAACTTTTACGGTCCCTGTCCTCTTCCTGCTGTCTCCTAACTAGTTGCTCTTTACAAATCCCAGCTCTTGTTGATTAGACTATAAGGAGGGTTGGAGAAAGGCTAAATGGGAGAGATATGGAATGAGGTGATGTTTTTGGAGCCTAATGAAGAACTAGGAGGAAGGCTCATAGGTGCGTTTGATCTAAAAGTAAAGAGAAGAAAAAGCTAATGCTTAGAATATTTAAAATATACAGAAACAAAGACTTGTCAGAGTAAAAACAGGAAAAAAATGAGAATGGAAAATATTCTGTGTTTGCCCTCTTTCTTCCAGTAGTTATTTTCCAGTCTTTACCGTCAGTTTTCAGCCCAAAGACTCACCCATTTTCCAACCATGTAGAATATTCCTGGGAGTTTTTAAGATTCTGACATGTCTGACTTTCAGTCTTCTTAATTGTGTTCTGGGACTGAAATGTTTTAACATCTCACACTGCATTGAAACAGCAAACTGAGGCAAAATGAAGTACTTAACTGAGATCTCTATGCGAGGAGAATGGAGGTAGGCCTATTTCCTTGGCCATTCCAATCTTGGTCTGAGGTTAAAAACTCCCATTCAGTGTTTGAATAAGAGCCTTCATGTTTGACCAGGGCTTCTTGATGTGTGCTTTTAAGATTCCTGGGCAATTTATTCTCCCATCTCTAAAACTGGGAAAGCTCTTAATGCCTTTATCCAGGCCAAGTCATGGACAGATAAACAGCCACAGTGTTTATAGATCTCCTAACAAGTAAAAGGAATGAAATAATCCGTTGGGAACTGGCTGCTCACCTATACATGTAATAATCATTGAGCAGTCTTAGAGCATTACTCTTATTCCCATTTTCATAGCACCTAAATTCCTTGCAAGTAAAATAAGTCAGAGTCTCTAAGAGGCTTGTCCCTTTGCTAAGGAAAAAACTCCACATATTTGTGGTTTGGGATTTTTTTTTTTTTTTTTTCATTTTTATTCATTCTTTTTAATGGAGCAGTTGCTTCTTTTTTTTTTTTTTTGTAGTTTATTGTATTCTCAGGGTCAGTGATGTAAGGGTTGTTATTAAGGTGGTGCATATTAATCTTAACATAGTAAGGCTATTTCTGAGGTTAATGCCAGCCTTGGTAAGAAGGATTCATGTTTTTTCTTCTCAAAGTGTGTTCAGTGGGTGGATCCTCTCCAGAGGATGTTTAAGCATGAACTAAGAAGCATTTGGTTTAACGTAGTTGATTGCCTCGAGGACAAGGGGCTTTTCTATCTTTCTTCTGCCTGGTATCCCCTGATGTCCCAGCATTTCACAAGGGTGTCTGGTCCAGCTCACCGTATGTGTCATACAAGTGAGGTGCTTAAATAGGTCTGGTGGGAGTCTGGCAGTCAGGCACGATACTCCTGCCCCCATCCTATCTATCCAGAAAGGATATTGGATATTGGGCCTGATATGCCTGTGGAAATGTGCGGCTGGGGGCTAAAAGCAGTGGTGCTTGCATAGCTTTGGCAGACTTTTGTGCTTTTTGCTGGTTTTATTTCAGTAAGAGATGTTCCTAGGAAAAGTATTTAAAAGGGTAGTTCCCCAGGTTAGAGTTAAATTATTCACTCTATGCTCCTGTGAGATTTCATCTGAATCAAAACCTTTTTCCCTCTACTTCCATTGCATAAGGATGGAGATTGGGATAAGGAAATAAGTTTCCGCTCCCACCATGCTGGTGATGAACCAGACGCTGTGTGTCGCCTGCGTTGCTGAAAGATCCCAGGGAGATACTAGTGGGAGATCACAGCCCTAGAAATGAGGAAAGGCTGGAAGAAGGGAAGTCTGCCTTAGTGCTTTCAGATGGTTTTAGTGCTTCTTTAATTCTGGAGTAACTTCTGGTGTTTTCCTGGAAACAAAACAAAACAAAGAATACAAACTGTTCAGCTAAATCAGAGATTCACAACCAGCTCTGGTTTCCCCATAAATTGGATGGGGTCTCAACTTTCATAAACCAGCTGCTGCATATTGTGCTTTTGGCAGTTGGGTTTCATCAGCATTAATTGCAAGCTGGACCTTGCACAAGGCAGTAAACAGTAAGTTCTCTCTAACTGGTTTCTTTCTGATTGGCAAGAAAAGAGCAGAAATGTGTGCCTGTCACCAGGCTTTGTAGAGTGATTGTTCTTGGGAGGAAGCAGCTAGGATGGGTAATAATATGGGCAATGGAGTGTTACCTGTGCAGGAGAGAAGCATGTGAACTTATATTGTGTTGCCTCAGTAATGTTCACCAGCACTCAACAGTGAGACTGTTAGCACTCATTAAGTTCACACTCTGGCCTGTCCCATAGATCCCTTGTGCATTTGCATATACTTAAATTGGAGTCCCCCATGTTCTATGTGGACTGAGGTCTCTGCATATAGTATTACCTTGAGCTATGGCCCTGTATTTCCAAATGGTTCTTCTTCCAGGTTTGAGTTTCCTAACTCACCTGTTGTCACCTGAAACTTGACTTGTTCACCTTTGAGACAAAGTAGAGGGGTTTAGGTCATTGTTAGAGCTTTTGGGTGAAAGCTGCATAAAACTCATTTTTTCCATGCAAGGTCTCCAGAATTCAGCTGTTTGAGCTGCCTTTCAACCTGAAAAGTCAAAGAGAAATACACAGGTGGAGGACAAATCCAGGCAAATTTAAACCAGATTATTGATTCTTGTATGAACCTCATTGAACTGTGAAATGACTGTGGTTCATACAGCTCTTTTCCAAAGCTTTATTGACCGTGGATTAGAGGACTTTATGAGCCATGAATTGCAGGACTTTTATGGACTATGCATTTCTAGTGTATCTCATACACTTCCATGGAAATCTTGGGGTGTTTTTTTAAGCTACCAACACAGAAACAAAGGAAATGAACACAGGAGAACAATCTTAAAGGAACATCAAAGGTCTGACTCCAACCTATAAAAGCCAGGAAATCCATAATTAATGGTTCCACTAAGACTTCAGCTCACACAGTCGTTCGGGTCTGATCTGAGGTTATAGCTACAATCTGAAATGGCCTCGTGAAAAATGAGTCATCATTTAATGTCACACATCATTATTAGTATTTACTTTCAGTTATACCTTGGAGATTGTCCTTTCCTTTTTGTTCTGTCTTAACAGCTGAGGCATTTGAGTTGGCACCCCTGAGTGGATGGTGTTTAGATTTGTGTGTTGGAGGGTTAGTACCGCTGTGGAGGATGAGAAGGCTTCTGCTCTGTCTTCCCCCTGTCTTTGACAGTGCTAAGATTTGCTGACCTCCTGGGTAATCAGCTACACTGAAAGCTATTAAAAAATAAAAAATGCTGATGAAATGTGTGGTTTCCTCTCCCTTCTGCCTCCTTCCCCCAAAATCTAAACAAAATGAAAAAGTCCTGCCTGGCTGCAATTTGTGTTTGAAATTGTTTGTCAGGAATCAAAATTAAACGGAGATTTCAAGTAGCGGGATTTTTTCTTTAACTGCTTGATTTTGCAGAAATATGCAGATCTGAAGTCTGTCCTTGGGAGGAATTTGAACTTAGACAAAACTTAAACCCTAGAGAGCTCCTGTAGTCAAAAGCCAGCTGGGGCAGCAGGGAGAGGAGGCAAAACCCTTGGGCTGGAAGGCTGCAGTTAGGCAGACAGAGTGTGTTATTGTTCCTGTTGACACTGTGTTAGCTAAGCTTCCCCTTGTAATATAAATAATTAATTAAAAATCATTCACTGACTTTTCATGATGAGCTGTTCAGTTAATTGAAAGAGTAGAGAAATGTCTGTGACTGTGACGTTTCAAAGTAGTCAGTGAAGGCCAGATCAGGATTGCACCTTTGTTCTAGCAGGCAAACGGCTTAAGGCTACAAAACAAAACCAGCCCAAAAGAGAACCTCTCCCACCTAGGGGGGAGATTATAGCTCCAGGGGGCCCTAAGGCAGGCCAGGAAGAAAGCTCCTGGGAAAAGGGAGGGAGGGGAGTTGGTAACTGGGAGGGTGTATCAGGAGGTGTGAGGTTTGGAAGGAGTGATGGCAGCTGGGGAATGTGAAAGAGAGAAATACAGTGGTGGGAAGAAAGAATTAGGAAAGATGTAATGGGCAAATTCAGAGGTTCATTCCCACTGCCAAGGAAGAGATCTGGGTGAAGATGGTGTTTGGAAAGACACTGAGGACACACAGATGCTTCACTTGCACAGGACAGAAATTAAAGGAAAAGAATTGTTATCAGAAGAGAAGAAATTCTTGTCCCAGATGTAAGCTCAGCCCTGCAAAACCTGCCATTAGTAGGACATGAAATTAATTCCCCTTGTAATTGGAAATGGCATTTCTCTGATAGCCCAGTGCTGACTATTCAACCCCAGATGAATGCAGTAACATCATAAATACCAATTTCTTTTGGAAGCAACAGTTATTTTGGGCCAAAAAAAAAATTATACCAGTGATGGATGAAGGGAGACAATGTGTAATAAACTGCACTAAGTGTGCACTGTACAGAGTGAACCTTATCAGTTTGGATGGAATTTAAGCACTTAGCCTGTTATCCTTTCTTTCAAGACAATGCAGTGATGGAAAACAGAACTCTGTCAACTCAGACAAACTTTTAATTTCACTTAACTGCATCTGAAAGGTAAATTTCAGTAAATGAATCCAAATTGCTTCCTTTTCACAACACACGGTGCTGAAATACAGTACTTAACTTCATTAAAGAAAAGACTGCTTTTCTTTAGAGGAGACCTAGACACTTTTGAAGTCTAACAGGTAAATTGTGGTCAGATGATTTCCCTCCATATGGTAGCTTTGAGCTTGAAATTTCCATCACTGGGGCCTTGTTTGTTTAAATTGCTCTATCCGCCTCCCTGGTAAGGATACTGCTCAGAGAGTGCATGCCTACTGATGCTCATGAGGAGGGGGGATCACTCTCTCCTCCAGCCTGTCTCAGGGCAGCCAAGTAAGCAGTTGCCACCATTGCATTTATTTGCCCTGTGTTCAGCCAAAGATGAGGATGCAGCTTCAGGACCTTTCTAACTTGTTATAGGGAACCTGTCTCCCAAAGGGACCGCTCCAGCAGCCAGGAACAGCGGGAGCGTAGGTGTGATGGAGTCCCACCTTCCCTCCCTTGTCACACCTCATTGCTGTTTGGGGCTTAACTGTGTTGTGTGGCCCCTTGGCTTTCTTCCAGCACTTCTGTCTGCCATTTCCTTAGCTGTCCTCCTGGCAGGATTTCCTTCTCAGGAAACTTGATCACAGTCCCTATCAGTGACTGCCCCCAGTCTCCAGGGCATGGCATATAAATATCTACTCAGAAAAATCTCATGGTTTGACAGCTTGGGTACAGGACGCTTCTGTCACACTGAGTGGTCTCAAAACACCTCCTGGACAAATGCTCCCTCCTGGTTCCTCGGTGGAAGCTGAACCTTTATATCTTGAACTGGCCTAAAATCTGCATAGTTTGCCTAGTTTTTTATGAACTCTGGTGGATATGCAGTGGCCAGAAGAAGACATTTTGGGTAGTGAAGCAGTGTGTCAGTTGGTCCTTCTCTCTCCCCCACATTGCATGCCTCTCTCGAACATGCAGTCTTGCTTCTGTGAACATGTCCTCAGCTCCTCCTGATCAGAGAGCAAGCATGGGAAATACTGCATTTTCCCCTTCTTTGTTTCTTACTGTTTCCATTTGATCCTCCTTTAAGATGAGCAGATGGCTTGATGCTTCCTTTAAACAAGCAATGATGTTGGCAATTCTTTCATCATGCCCTTTGCACAGCCCCAAGTATACAAGCCCTCCAGTGGAAGTAAAATAACAGCACTGTATAACTCAGTGCAGTATAATTAAGAGGTAAATCTCCTGACTGTAACATATGATACAGTGATGACATATCCTCCCTCCCTAGATGATTTTTATTGAGGCTTCTTGGATTATCAGGTTAGTCAGAGTGCACAGAACGTATTAATTAAAGCTGTGAAACCTGGGCTCAGCACACAACTCTCTCGTGCATCGCCGTAACGGATGGGAAGTCCTGATGTTCATGTCCAAAATTCTAGCATCTCCATGCTAATAGACCCTCCCTGTCAGCTGGCTGTGAGTGATAACTTCTTTCCCCTTGTAAAGTCAAAGAGTTAATTTGTTAGCCTCCAGATGGGGCTGAAAAGATGTGTAGCCACACTTTCACCTGCTAGACACACGAAAAGATCTGTATGTTTTAGTTTGTTCTGTTGTTGTTCTCTATAACATGCTGGCACTGTGTGATGAAACACAGATAAACTTCAAAGACATAAGCAAAAGCCTTGCATATTTACTTTCACTATTGCTTAGGTGTCTCACCACCAGTATGAACAATTAATATGAAGCAGTATGCAAACCCTATTTTAATGAAAGCTATAAATACCTGAAAATAAAATCATTAGAGATAAAGAACACAGAAGTTTCTTGGAAATAGAGACACAGTTTGTATATAGATTTCAACTTTATTTCATGAAACTAAATCCTGTATTGGTAATGCATTAGGTATTTTATTTTCATGAAATTTAAATCCATCATGAATATTAAATCCATATTTTTGAAGGCGAGCAAGTAACAAAATTGGAGCACACAAAAGCTAGGATTTTTGAACAGTGAGGTACTTTTCAGCACTGGATATCCAAGAGCGCTTTCTCCTCCTTGCTCCTCAGTGCTGATTAAGATTGAAAATACAATGCAAGATGTTTTATGGAACCTATTACGAGCTTTCTCTTCCTTTCTTGTTTTCTATTTTTCATTTGGGATGTGTTGAGTAAAGATAGCCTATATTATATATTTATATCTGCCCCACTCTGGTGTATTTCTGACTTGGGCTCAGCATAGCCCTGCCATTGCTAGCTTTGTTAAGCCACCTAAAATCTGTCTGATGCAGCACAAACAAAATGTTTGCTTAGGATTCAATTTCAAGAAGGAGCAGCTGCTGAGTTATGATAATCTCTTCCTCCATGATGCACAACCCCACTTGTTCTGCTGTTTCTCAGCCAGCACAGTCTCATTTCCTCACCCAGTACCAGGACTCCTCTTGATTTTGGACAACCAGTTAACTTTTCAGTTCCATGGTTCTCCATTTTCTGCTTAAATTTTCTCCAATAATCTTTCTACCTGTCCTTTTTAACTCTGGCTGCATGCACTTGTCATGGGCCCCAGAGCAGGGAGTAGGAAAGGACCCCTCCAGCATCTCCATCTTCATCCCCAGACCTCTGCACTCACCTCCACCTCTCTGAGCTCACCTTGCAGGAGGCTGTGATCCTACAAATGCTGCACTTCACTTTGCAGTCAGTCCATGCCAATGAAAGTATGGGCTTTTGGAGCCTACAGCCTTCAGCAGAACCTCCTTGAGATGGGGGCACGTCTCACTTGTAGCTGGCATATCTTTGTCATCTGGCATTACTGCAGACTGCAGATGGTAGGAGGCATAGCTAGGCATCCTTCTTCTTCATTTTTTTAACCAGGAGGTAGATGTCCTCCATGTTATTTTGTCTTCTTTGCTTTTCCTACCATTTTCACACAGATGTATATGTGGCCAAGAACACTGCAGACTGGACAAGACAGTCAGCATTGGCTTCATTTATTCTTTGCTAAATCCATGGACATCATAAAGCAGTCCAGCCTCCTTCTGCTGATGCTTTTCCTTCTCTTGACAACTTGGCAGCCTCATGGGCATTCTCTGTGGTGATGGCCAGTGCCAGAAGCATTGAGGCCCTGTTGGGGGCAAACCATGGTCTAGACAGCTACAATAATAAGTCATTAGCAAAACCTTTATGCTTATGCATCAGATCAATTTTTTTATTTCTCAGACATCAGAAATGCACTTACAGTTGGCATTAAGCTGGAGAAAAGGTGCCCATGGGTATAAATGTAGAAGCAAGTTCATGTTACCTACAGCTTGTTTTAATGTTAATATTAAGCTACCACAGTTGAATAGGTAAGAGTCTATTTAAGTTTCGAGATTCCCATCCACAACATCTCAGTCATAAAAATAAGGTTTCAGGACTGGACCTGTAGTACAAAGTGTCTCCTGTGGAGCGAGGCAAAAAAGGATGCTTATTCCACCGAAAGAGTTAACACTAAGTGAGTTTGACTGTCTTCTGTGTTAATGCAAGGCTTTTTCTCCAGCTATTTTTAGTCTGTACCAGCAGTGTATCCCACTGTGGTCTGGTATGCAAGAGCTTTGCTGTGAGGTTTGCAAACACTTGTATTTCTGTGTTGTGAGAACAGAGTGTTTGTGTGTTATTGGAGCGTGTGTTCCTTCGGCGACTGAAAGGAAGGGCAGACCGCGCATGTGATCCATGCACATGTTTATTGTTGCCTGTGAATAACCATGTACAGCAAATGGGCTCTGGAAGAAAGCTTGTTAGCAGATGTCGTCATGGCCCTTCCAATTTATAAATATGAGCCTTGACATTTATATTTTCCATATCCAGGGCTTTCACTAGCCAGATGTTCTGAGGATTGGCTCCTTGGAGCCTTTAACTATGACTTCTCATGGCATGTTGTCTATCACACACAAAAAAAATAAAACCGTATTTCTGGCTCCTATCAAACAGATAAGAAGGGAAAATGCAGACTGCCCTCAGGTAAAGGGAATTCCTCTAAATCTGAAATGCACTTTAACACAGCTCTACAAAACCCTTTATGTTCACTCAGCTGAAAAATAAGTTGTCTGGTTTAACAGGCAGAGAAAATTCAATACACAGTAGCGCTTTTACCCTGCTGCTTGGGGTGGGTGAAGAGTGTGGTTTGTGTTAGACTTGCAAGGCTGACTGCAGCTGCAGACACTGTAAGAAGCGCTGAGTGGGCTCATGCCCAGGGTGAGCTGGATTCCTTAAACACAGAAGTGGGTAGTAAAGCACCTGCACTCCCTAAATTGCAATTCTTGATACAGAGTTTTTTTCCTTTCGCGAGTGTTGTGTTTTCCCTATCGAGCGGGGTGGTGGCCAGCTCCACATTCAGACTCCTAACTTACAGCACTGCTCGGCTGACAAAATGTGGCTGTTTCCACCTTCTTCAGAGCAAACTGAATTGCTCCCTAGAGTGATACAGCCAGCACTAACCCTGCGGGGAGGTTGGACCCCTGTGCATGTGAGGTTTGGAGCTGTTGGGGTCGGGAGCAAGACGTTTCCCCACTGCTCAGGCTATGGAAGCAGCAGAGCCCCATTCGTGCCATGGCTGCTCCTTGCACTGCACCCATCAGGGAGAAAAGTTAATACAGTCATCTCAAAAGCTGGGTTTGGCTGAAAGGACACTGCTTGCTGTGTTAATGGCTGTCTGCCTCTCTGCCCCAGGGATATACAGATGTGTTAAAGAGATCACTTGCCATCTAAAAGCCGGAACAAACCTCAAACACTGCAACCCTAAGTTAGACTTAATATGAGTGATCTTTGTATCTAACCTTACCTAAGCCCTGGAAGATTGGAAATCTGCTGTTCCTCAAGGTAAAGCTCCAGACTTAGCAGAGCTACATGAAATCCACAGAATGCAAAAGCAAGTGAAGGCACCTGAGTTACCGTAAAGAAAAAGAAATGTCTTTAAAATTCAGTGGAAGTACAAACACACAACACTGTCAATGCTAGCCCAAAGGAAAGGGGTGAAGGATATGGGATTTATTTCTGGTTCTGCTATTCCCCCTTCTGACTAGTGAGTTTCATGCCTTGTGAAATTAAGTGAAGAAAAGTATGACAGGGAGGAAGATGACATTACTGTTGTGGTGGGCAGTTGGTTTATAAGAGGGGTTTAACCACAGTTATACCATGGTAGCGGGTTTATCTAAGAAGACAGATTCATTGTAGAGTGAAACAGGAGGAAATTTGACTCCCTGACACTCCCAGCAGCGTGGGCTGCGCTGCATGCTGAAAACCCAGCAGGACCCCAAAGGGCTGCTGTGGTCTAAGTCCAGTTACTCACTGGGATGAAGGAGAAGTAGGATTTATTTAAATTCATATGGTTTTAATGCTATAAAAGCTGGGTTCCTGCAATTATGAAAATGCCAGGCCAAATTCCGATTTCACTCAGATCTCCTCTCTACAATTCCTGAATAATTTAACTGAACAAAGTAAGCATTGTACCTGGGGCCTGAGCCCACAACGCTGGAAGGCGAGGGAGCCAAGCCTATTGCCTGTGAGCTGCTGGGTGTCAGGGATGCCTCATGTAGCAGTGCTATGGAGCGACGTCATGCAGACCACACTCACAAAAGCTCAGTTCTGCAGTGACACGTCAGGTTCCGGCTTATGACACCCGTTTTTGCAGCCTTTCCAGCCCTTCAGGCCCACAAGCATCTTTTTATGAGCCACTGATGGCATCGCCAGGCTTTCAGAGGGTTTGGAAGTGCTTGGGGAGAAGGAGTTTATGCTGTGGCTGGTATCACCATAGTTGCTTTGCAAGCAGCAGGAGGAACTCAAACCTTGTGGGCAATGCAGCAATTTAATGTCCTTGGCAATTCTGCCTAGTAGATATGCCCTATGAACCCTTTTTTATTTTCAGAGTGAGTCTGTCGGAAAGAAAAAGAAGCCAGTGCTTTTGTTCAGTGGAACAAGCTTGAATTCAATACTGCTCTGTGCTGGTTTTGGCTGGGATAGAGTTAATTTTCTTTACAGTAGCTAGCATGGAGCTGTGTTTTGGATTTGTGCTGGAAACAGTGTTGATAATACAGAGATGTTTTCCTTACTGCTGAGCAGGGCTTACACAGAGTCAAGGCCTTTTCTGCTTCTCACCCCACCCCACCAGCGAGTGGGCAGGGGGGGGCACAAGGAGCTGTGAGGGGACACAGCTGGGACAGCTGACCCAGGGGATGTCCCATACCATATGACATCATGCTCAGCACATAAAGCTGGGGGAAGAAGGAGGAAGGGGGGGACGTTCAGAGTGATGGCGTTTGTCTTCCCGAGTAACTGTTACGCGTGATGGAGCCCTGCTTTCGTGGAGATGGCTGAACACCTGCCTGTCCATGGGAAGGGGCGAATGAATTCGTTGTTCTGCTTTGCCTGCATGTGCAGCTTTTGCTTTACCTATTAAACTGCCTTTATTTCAACCCACGAGTTTTCTCACTTTTACTCTTCTGATTCTCTCCCCCATCCTGCTGCCGGGGGAGTGAGCGAGTGGCTGCGTGGTGCTGAGTTGCTGGCTGGGGTTAAACCACGACATGCTCCAAATAACAGGTTCAAAGATCTGACCCAACCTTAATTATTCTTACTAAGAGAGATTCTGGAAAAATACACTCAGTGAGCAGGAAAGTGAGCCCAGTGAATTAGAGAGAAAAATGTGATACAGACTAAGTGGAGAGAAAAACTGTTAGGCAGAGATGGAAAAAGAACAGGGAGAAGGAAAAAGAAAATCAAAATCAAATGGAGAAATGCAGTATATTGGACATCCATTCAAGCCAGTTTATATTTTGGTTGTTCGTTCTGTTCCTTAATACACTGCACAGGCATCTTCTTAGCTGAAATAATTGTGTGTCTTAGAGAACAGTGTGTCTTGGAGAAAATACTTAATTTGGCAGGACATTTTAGGTATTTCCCCACTACTGCCTCTTCTAAATCATTTTAAAATCTGGAGGGGAAAGTCGATATCTTTTACAGTGTTTAACAAGAAAGTGACAAGGTCAAATATATACATCTTTATGAATGTATGTGTTCCCTAAGCATATCTAAACACGCATGGTTAATTCTGTGCATCTGCAAAAAATATTTGAGCCATAGGACCCACACAATGCCAAACAATCACTTGAGTGCACATAGGAGAGGGCAGACCGAGTCACTCTGGTTCTAATTAATTGAAAGGTTGAAGAACCCAAGACATAAAATATGGATTATGATTCTGACCACCCAAAAAAATGCAAATTGGTTTTCATGTGGGGCTGTACCGGTGAGAGCAAGCAGTTTGCAAAATACAGACAAAAGATAGATATTCTGCTCATGCTTGGGATTTGGTTCAAAACCACCTGATTGCAGCACCATCAGATGAACTCTTTACATGTTGTGTATCAGTAGGTTGCCCAAAAATCTTCACAGATTGCATCACTGGCAAGATTTTTAAAATACTAAGCCCAACTAAGTATGCACCCTTGATGTGTTCTTACTTTGGCTGTAAAAACTGTAATCATTATCTGTCCAAGGACCAGTGAAACAAGTACTTGGTTATTTGAGTCATGATGATGAGTGCCTTAATTGCGCATACAAATCAGGTACAAAGCCAGATGTGTGCAGTGGGTGGGGGTGAGTTTGTGGATGTTTTTGAGCCCACATCACTATTTAGACTATCATGAACACATCCTGGCTCAGACGTCTGTGCAGAATTGGTGAAACAAAGGGCTCTGAGCTATCCCCTCTTAGCAAGAACCGGGCCCTGGGTAAAACTGGGATGCATTATCCCAGCTCTGTGATTGCCTCGTCCCAGTGCAGAATCATGGGGGGATATTCTTAGGATATTAGAGAATCATCAAAGCATTTCTTAAAAGGGCAAAGGAAAGAACTAATGTTGTCATCTCCTGCCTCAGGACCACCCAGACACTCTACAACAAATCATGGGTCTTCAGCTACAGTATCTTGAATTATTGTTCACAGGGATTTTAAAGAATTTCATTTCTTTTTTTTTTTTTATCCTCTTTTTTCTCTTTTTTTTTTTTTTTCTTTTTTTTAAAGGATGACATGTAGTTTCCTGACAGGCTGGTTTTAATAAGGTCGAAATCTTTGTTGTTGCCAAATCAGAGAGGAATATAACATCTTTAAGTCATTACATGGGAATGGGGTAATTACTCAGAGGGTGTGCTTCAAAGGTTATTGGTTTTTACAATGTTCAGTGTTTTTACACCATTCTGCAGTTGTCTAGAAAGGAGCAGTGGGCCTGATTCTGCCACTGCCACACGTGTGGGTGCAGGATTTGTATTTGCAGGGTTTTCCTGAAGGATTTCAGGGCAGGCAGTTGAAAAGGGCCATATGCAGTCTCCTCTGGGGATGGGGGAAAACTAAACCTGACTGTGAGGTGCAGGAAACTTGCCCACACACTGAAAGTTCACTTCAGAGAAGGGTCCTCGAGCTGTGCTGGAGTTGTTTCTCACCTGCTAGATGCATCCTCATGTCCACCTTTGCATCACTGTGTCCCCATGCCCAGGGGACCTTCAGGCTGCATCGCTGTGACAGCAAACTCCTCTCCTCCTCTTTCCCCTGTGTCTGGTGCAGCAGTGTCCACTGCCCCCGTCCTTTCCCATCCCATCCCCATCCCTTCCTCTGGCCCCACAGTAGATGATATACTTTGCCTTAACAATGTGACCCACCTGTGGCTTTAGGATGCCCCTGCTCAGCCTCACTGCAGGTCAATGTCACTCCAGGGCTGAATTTGTCATCACAGAGATATTTTGTAGGTGGCTTGGGCAATCGCGACCTGCAAATCACAGCGAGAGCCTGCAAAACGCTTCACGTTGGGTTAATGCCGATGGTGTTACACTAACGCTTCAAGGTCTTGACTCAGATCAGAGTCAGGGGAGTAATAGAAGTAAAGTGATTTAATGAGGTTTTGATGGTTCCTTGGTGGGTGACAGAAGGATAAAAAACAAATCTCCTGGCTTCCAGCCCATGGCCCATCTAGAGAGGGGGTCAAAATTGCACCAGAGGCATTTGAGCTGGATTTCAGTGTTGAGCCTCCTCCTGCTTACAGCAGCATAGCCTTCCTGGAGCCACTGGGTCAAGTAAGCCACCTTCTCCTCCTTCATGTCAAAGCTCAGAGCCAAGAACCCAAAGAGGGGACACCAGGCCCAGCCATGCCCATTGTTGGGGAGCTGATATGGGACCAAGGAGGGGAGCTACATCCTCACCAGCTGCTGCTTTTTATGTTGCAGAATCAGCAGTTTTCCTCTTCCCAACTCTGTGGCCCCGTCCCAGTTTAGGAACCTGTCCTTACCAGTCAAAGCCCTCACTGGGGCTAGAGCTTGGCTGGGGTTCAGGAGACCTGAATTCTAGAGACAGAGTTCTTCAGACGGAGCTCATCTCACGTACCTTAGAGACATGCCTTTGGGAGGAAAGGATTGTCCTCTTAAGGTATCTTGTTCTGCATGAACTATAGTGGGAACACAGTTAAATAGCTCCAATTATAAGCCTGCATCTGAGATAGCTACAATTAATCCCACCCTTTAAATCCCATTAAAGGCCAGGGCATCTGAAGGACTGCCCATGATTCTCCTTGATGGCATTTTATGCGCTGACAGCCTAAAGTTCTGTGTGTTCAGGAGGGGATGGTGCCTCACATTGCTTCCCCAACCATCCCATCCTTGCATGCAGTGTCCTGCTCCCCCCCACCACCTTTCCTGTGCTTGAGCACGTGGTGACAGTGTGGCTCGGCATCCTGGCGTGCTTGTTCATGGCTTTCTGTCCTTCCAGAGTCAATGCCTGGTGAAACTTGTGCTTCCCTTTTCCTCTTTTTCCTCAATACCCTCCTCTTTCTCCTAGAGGTAACCTGTGGCAAACATGGTCTTAACAAAGAACAGCGCTGGGGGAATAGAACTCTCTCAGTGGACATGCACTGCCTTTTGCCTCTGCATGGGGGGTTGGAGGCTCACAGGTGCCCGCTTCAAGGAGGGGAATTGCTTGCTGTCAGTCTCTAGAGGAGCCATAGCATTGAAATAAGGCTGGATCGGAGCTTGACGTTCCTCTCGGGTGGAAAGATGGTTCCTATTTGAGTCTTGTCAGAAGGAAAGCTCAGATCGACAGTGACAGGTTGTTGAAATGCTCCCAATGTTGTTGCCTGACCCCTCTATCAATACTGTGGCTGCAGCTGCCCCGCCCACAACTCTGCGGCCGTGCAGCTTGCAGAGAGGGTGGATGCTTGCAGTGTGGAAAATGGCCAAAGGTCTGGGCTCCCAATAACCCTGGGGTAAAGGGAAAATAGTAGAGATAAGGCTCTTCTTTGGCTCATCTCCTGCCTTCTCTGATGGCCATAAACATGTGATATTGCTTACTCATTCAGACATGCAAAGGCAGTTTACTACACTACTGCAAATAAGTAGTGGCCTCCTCTGGACCAAAACTGGATTCCTTAATCAGATCCAGGTTGGATTTTTTTTTTTTTTTTAATGAACTGAACCTTGGGAAAGCATGAGCCTCTTGGACTTGATCCCACACAGGACTTTAGGACGTGCTGAGTTGTAGGTATGTGAATACTAGCCTTGCTGGAAGCACTCATGCTTGCAGTGCTTAGCATCCTGCAGGATTTATCCCTCAGGCTGCAAGAACAGTGTCCATAAGGAAGGCAATGAAGAAGAGAGAGATAACCTTGGGGGGGAACAGAACCTATGCTGATCTAAAGAATCCCTTCCAGAAACACATCAAATAATAATATGAAAATTTCAGGAGATGGGGACTTCACAGTCCCTTTAAGAGGTTACTCTAGTGGTTTTCACAGTTAAATCCTTGTGACTTATTTCTAGTGTGATTTTTTTCCCCCGAAAATACTCTTTTTTCCTCTTGGTTGAGCACCTATTCTTTTCTCTCAAATGTGTGGTCAGAATTCTTGCCAGCCAGCTTGTTTACATAGTGCAATGGGTTGGTCCCAGCACTTTAAGCAGATGTATTTTTCAAATCTTGATTAATAAATTTTGGTGACATAAATAGGTCTAGTTAGTTCCAAGAATAATTGTCTACACTAGCAGAACATTATTTCTGATCACCAGAAAAATAACATGATCAACTCCTTTCACATCTGTTCATTAAATGAAAAGGAAAAAAAATAGGGCAAAATTTGTTTGAAAAGAAACAGGAAGCATATGCTTAATATCACTTAAAAAAAACCCTAGCCATCATAAGGTTAACATCAAATCGCAAATGCAAAACAGCCATTATTGTATTTACTTAAAAGTTTTCTTTCTGTTTACTAGCTCTTTAGGTTTTCAATTGAAACATGCATTTTCTCAGGGTTCAGTCTATGCTGGCACATTGTCTTGATAAGCTTCTTTCATCAGATGCTATTGTAAGAAAGGCTGCCTGAGTCTACATTTGTTTACATTTATTAAAAATAGTTGTCATGTGTTTATGTAGTTCCTTTGATCCAGAAAAATCCCCAAATACTTTGCAAGTTATGTTTAAAGGGTCACTTCCACCCTGAACAGAAACCATGTTCGGACCAAGGCATGGCAGCAGATTAAAAATGCACAGAAATATCACCATAATTCGGTTGCCCCTCATCCCCTCAGAGCACCATCAATTTTTTGTCAGCTTCAGAACAGTTACTGGAGCCATAAAGGTGGTTTGGACTCTGGGGGCAAAAAATAGTGAAAAGACCATCTTCCTAGAGATTACATATTTTTCATGCACTTTCTTTTGCTTTGCAAATAAAGAAGCAGTGGTACCTACTGCACAAAGCGTAGGGCTCGCAATATATCAGCTAGACCTACTGTTTCCAGTTTGGGGCATCTCACTCCAGAGAAGTGGATCTCACACAGATCACCTAGGCCAGGGGAGAGTAGAAGAACGGATGGAGGGAGAGCACCTGAGGACTTGCGGAGAACAGGGGAGGGAATTGTTTGTTTAAAAGACAGAAGGCTGAGGTGAAACATGGTTAAGTCTTCAAAACACATGAAAGGCTGCTGAGAGGAGGAAAGGAATAAACCCATCCACGGGGACAGGAGAAGTCACGAAGTTGCGCTGTAGCAAAGAAGATTTGGTGAAACATTAGGCAGTAATTCTGGACATCAGGAGTGGTGAAATGCTGGATTAGATGTCTGCAGAGACTCTGGAATTGCTATCATTATAGGGGTTTTTTGAGATTGGATTAGACATGAATGTCAGGAAGGGTTTAGATCTTGTTTCCTGTCTTTTGTACAGATGGGTCAGAAAGTCCCTCCTGGTCCTATCTTCTGTGATTCTGCTGTAGTGTCACATGTGGTCAGATGAGCCCTGCTTATATGGATAAACCAAGTCACGCTAAAAATCAGTTTGTGAGCTCCTTGCAAAGTCCTTGCAAGCTAAACCAGAACAGAAATTCCCCCCAAGGTTTGCATATGCATTTGTTTTATTTTTCAGTTTTAAAATGCTCCCAAATCATCAAGGTGCTTCAGCATGCCCCCAGCGCAGAGGACTTGAATCATGTAATTGGATTCAGTAGGGTCTGTTCACAAAGCCTCTGCCTGGGGCCCCATTTTTTGGGAAATTTTTACCTGTTCTAATGATGGTAAGACAATGTATGACTAATGCACTGATTTGAAAAACTGCCCTATTATCTGATCAAAAGTACAAGCTCATGAATATGATACCGCAGGTAATTTGGCTAAAAGATACCTGGAGTCTTCCAAATTTTTAAAATGATCCCATACACAGAAGCAAAAAATAGAGGTATGAACAGTGGAGCCAGTGGTTGCCTGTTCTCCACAGATCGTGTGGAATGTTTTATTAAAGATATTTTTGTCAGACACAAAAGACTGACATACAGAATATCTTGGGCTGTCAAGAGAAGGCGTGATAATAATTTAGATTATTATCCCTCAGATCTGTGATTCATTTTTATTATTCTCTATGTTCATTTCAGGAATGATCAAAACCTCCCTGAGGACAATGGAAAGTTTCCAGCTGAGTTCAGGGGACTCTGCTGCTGCTTTCACCCTTAGGGAAGGTCCGAGGGTCAGTGAGATCCCATGTGCACGTGCAAACGTGCTCAGAGGGAGTTCGGAGAAGTCATCTCCTGACACCAGGGTTACCTCTAAGATTAGGTTATAATCTAACCCGGCTGTCTAGGGCCCCTCTGTAACCCCTAGGAAGAAAAAGACCCCGAGCAAGTGTAAATACCCCGTAGAGACCTGCAAGGTGTCTGGAATGAGGTGGACCACCTTCTGGAGAGGTTTCTCTCCCCATTCGCTATAGAAACAGCCTAGTTATAAACTTGGTGATTTTACAAGGAGTTTTGTAGCATTTGGTAAAAAGGGATCATTCTCTTTAAATATCTCTAAACCACCTTGGCAGTCAGCTAGTATGCTCAAGTAAAGTTGCATTTAAGAAAAATGTCTTATATGGATAAACTGTGATTCATTTGCTACTAGCATGCTTTGTACTCATTAATGGAAGCGCACTTTTCTTTGCTTGTAAACTACTTATGCATTTTTTAAAAACAAAGAACCCCACCTAACAGTATTTATCTTAACAAAGAACCTTTATAGAAATCTAATGTCTTGAAACCAGAAAATGACCTCACTGACTGAGGAGAAAAGTGGTCAAAAATTCTCAGGTCTTTTGACAGGAAACACTGGGATTTTAAGTAAACTGTAGGGAGTTTTTCCCAAAAAAATAGCTGTTTCCAAGGGAGAAAAAAAAATCAACAAAAAAGCAACACAACATTTCTGGCAGTTGACTAGAAAATGGAAACATCATAAGGAAATGTAAAATGTTGATTTAAGGCTGCTTGAGGAATCCCTTAGAGGTAGTTGGCTGATGAATGGGCTCGTGATTCTTTTACAGGTTCCCTGGCCAGCCTGTGTCCCCCATCTGGCATCTCACACAATACATCCCTCAGGTGCAGAAGGACAGTTTGCGCAAGGGACCTTATAGCCTCACTGGAGGATCAAGACCATAGAATGTGTCAGGAGTAGAATACACCCAAACTGCAAGTCTCAATGGCATTTTGGCGACGTTTTTTTAAATTGAAATTGAAAACCAGACCCTCCTTGCAGTTTAAAATTTAATTTCGGGCCAAATTGTGTGGTTCTGTAAAGTGACAAACAGTAACCAAAAGATGAGTACAAGCACCTACCCATACTTACCTTAGGGGAAACTGGTGCAGGGGAAAAACTACAAAATTCTGATCCCACTGTCAGTGTTGCCAGATCTGTGCACCACAGCGTCACTCAACAGGATAAATGCGATCTGCATCAGAAGGTGGAGCATGACTGCATTTCTGTTCAATTACTCAGAGCACGTAGTACCTAGTTTTGTTAGAAGTATGCTTTAATGATGCTTTGTATTCGCTGTGGGAAGGCCATTCATACTTGACGTTACATATTTTATAGGAGCTTGAATAGACAGTGCCTAATCTGGTATCATTCTTACCAGCACTGAATTAACTGCTCAAAAAAGCTGGACAAATTTGAAACAGCAGCATTAGCTTATCCCAGATCAACTCTTTGTATTAAGTGACTGCAGCGGTTTTGATGCAATATAGCAGAAGCTCTAAAGCTGTGTGTCTTGTATCATCAGTTCAAGACATAAACCAACCACTCACCATAGGAATTTTAAGAGCTTTCTCCAGCAAGGCTTGATTTCAGAATTTTCTATTTACAGCAGTTTGTTCCTCTGGAATAAGCACCGCTTCTCACTGTCAAAGACCTAATACTGGTTAGATGGATTATCTGCTCCCATGAAGCAATTCCCATGTCTTTAATTCAAGACTGATTTTCTTTTTAATCTAATTCATTGCACAATAGTTAAGATCACTTCTAGCTACAGAACAGCTACCCCACCCAGAAGATGTGGTGACAATATAAAGGATGAGGGAAGAAATGAAATTAATCATCCCAAAACCTGGGGTGAAGTGCAGTGATTGTCTATTGGATTTGAAGTTGACCCGCATGTGTGTTTACCAGTGCCCTCTTCTGGGTTGACTCTGATCTTACAGTTTCTGATTGACTCAACACATTTGAAGCATCTGACCTAAAAGCTATCTTGTTATTGCTTAGACAGAAAAAGACAAAAGCCTTCAGTGCTACTAAATTCTATTTCTGTGCAAGAATCTGGAGCAAGGTATTGTTCCTTTTATCTGATATTATGCAAGACGTAGCCTTTTTCTTCCAAGGTCAGGATCTCAGATACTGTATCTAAATATTTATAAGACTGCATAACTTCTTACCCCATAAAAAAATTATTCGACAGTCATTTTCAGTGCCTCCAAATCCCCTTTTTGGAAGATTTAAAAAGTAACACAGTGAATCTGCAGGTATTAGCGTCACATCTTGTTTTCAGGGGAAATTGTCTTTTTTCTCCTTGCTCTGCAGCAGAGTGCCTTGTTTTTAGTCCAGAATCCACCTTGCACAGTTTGCGTGCTCATTTGTGCTATTCTGTGACAACTAAAGGCTTATGGATCATCCAATAATGGATGCAATGGAAGCATTTTATGAAATGGAGATTGCAACTAAAACTTCCAAATCAATTGTAAATGGACCTTTTTGGCCTTCAGTGTCATGGGAATCATGATGAATTCCAACCTGCAAATTCAAATCAAAGTACTAACTCAAGTCAATAAGTAATCATAATGCTACTGAGGCAAATACATAGACAGGGAAACTTCACACTGAGTCTGGTTTTGGCATTGTGATTTGATCCAAAATGGCTTAAAGCCAGGAAAATAAATGAAGCTGCTTGGTCTCCTGTGCTCAAGGTTATCAGTTGTGTAAGGGGATCTGAGAAATTCTTTATGGCTTGTGAAACAGGGGAAGGACATGTTTTGTGGCCCCCTCCTGGACTTAGTATCCAGTCCATGGTGAGTAAGACATGTCTCTCAGACATGACAAATTTTGAGACCTTCAGTGGCAAGAAGGTACCTAAGAACATAAGAATGAGGTCATCCTGGGTCAGCACAAAGTTATATCTATCAGTCTCTGATGCTGGCCAAAAATGGATGCTTAAAAAAATTAGTGCAGTAAGTTCAATATATCAAGAGTGATCCCTCCTTTGGCATAGCATTCTACCAGCAGCCAGAAGCTGAAGGACATCCTGAATCAGAGCTGTTTCCAGATCATGACACTTCTTAGCCCCTGGGACTCTCCCTGTATGTCTAATGCATGCAAACAATAATAATAATTGTGTTGTTGTGGTTACTACCACATAGAATAACAGCTCACAGAGTAGAGATAAGGGTTCTCCTGTATAATTTCCTTCTCTTGTGTTTTCTTTTAGCACCACCACGTTGCCTTCCTATATCAGGATAACCAATGGCTACATCACAGTCAAACCTCCCATTTGGATTTCAAACCGGCTGGACCAGAGACCGCGTTCAGATCGCCCATCCCAGCCTCAGCCTACAAGCTCAGCTTCAGCCAGCATTTTATGGCCAACAATAACTTCTCTCTGCATGGCCATAGCTTCTTTTTTCCTGAATCTACTGCAGCCTTCCTGACCACATTAGTATTACGTGCAATCCCTTGGAATAGAGAAGAGAGATAATTTATGAACGAATTGGAGGTTAAGACAACAACAATTACAAGCTGGACCTTCTCAGTGAATCAGTAGTGCCTTCTAGCTGATTTTGTCTCTTTGCCCAGATGCATTTTGAAACTCTAAAGCTTTATTGTAACACTGACTTACATCTTCTTTTTGTAGAAGGATCTTTATTTCCCATAGTGCTATGGGGTTTTGTAAAATATCCATGTTCATATAAAGAAAAAAAAAAGAAAAAGAAAAAATGTATTTATTCAACTGGTAAACTTATTTTTCTTGTTGTATATGTTAAGAACATCCCTATTAATCAGTAGCGATGGTGAAACAGATAAATTAATATTTTCTATATTTGTTTTCTAACTGACAACTCTGCAAATGTCTGAACTGACACCAAATGAATGGCTTCTTTGTTTCTTTAACCATTACTTTTTACAGCAACTGTCCAATAAGTACATTTCTGCTGAACAACTTTATTTTACTTTTTTTTATCTCATTAGCATATCTTACACTGAATAAAGCAGATCCTGCTCTCTGTGGCCTATGCCCATTAGAAAAATAGGTGCATTCTTAAGTTAGCTGCTACAACCTAAAATTCCAGTTATTTTTATATGACTTAGTAAGTCATTAATCAAGATAACCCTCTAAGTTCCCCTGTTGTCTTTAACTAAACTATTTAACTTCTTTGGAAATTACCAATTTCCCTCTTTGCCCTGGGATTAATTCATTAGCTAACGCAAATTAAGACAGCTTTTCCCTAATAAAAAATTGCTTTTAAAGTCTGGAATAATCCCACTGGAATTATTTTGTTCTCTCCCTCATCTTATATAAACACAAGCCTACAACCTTTCCCAGTGTAAATGAGAACAGAACTTGGTCTATCTATAGGGTATAAAGATGTAGTATCCTGTTAATCTACAGAACTTCTTTGTACCAGTTGTATTAATGCAGATGGACAACCTGGAGGGCAAAAAAACATCTACAAATGCACCTTCATCTTGCTATTGTGATGCTTAGAGCTGGTATCTCCATGCTGAATTATGGCTTGTCCAAAATCTGTTCAATACCACAGGAACCAAATTAACCCGTGTCATGGAGACGTACAGAATGTTCCTCCCTTTGTAGACTATGGTAATTCTGTTGACTTAGATGGAAACGTTATGACACCTTACACTCCCTGAAAAATCCAAGCAGCTCCTTTTCGTGAATGCAATGAACAACATCTATGGGGAAAAAAAAAAAGTCCATCTTAAAAACTATTATGTTTAATAATGCATCTTGATTTTTTCCCCAAGAAAACATGATGAAAAAAATCCCTTTGGATACAAGAGTTTCAACCAGAAAATCAATTTTGGTTGAAATAGCATTTTTCTTTCTAAGTCACTTACAAACCAAAAATCCAAAATATGTGATGAAAACATCTTAGTTAAAAAAGAAGACTCAAAAAACAGAAAAACGTAATGCAAACTTTTCTTTACAAGAAAAGCAGTGCTTTTTCTCCTTGAAAAAAAATATCAGATGATAATGATGATGATTATAATAATACTGATAAAAGTCTGACTGAAAACAGTCATGTCACTTTCCCACCAGCCCTACAGCATGGTCTCCAGGACTGGAGAGATGATTCCATGCAATCTTAAAGTCTCTGCAGTGAGAGACAGTTTAGGATTCATGGTTTGTTTGTCATTGTACCAGCTGTTTCAGGAAAGTAAGTTAGGAAATAATTAAGCTACAAAAGGCACATAGTTTCATCTGAAACCATGATGAAATACTGAGCTTTTCCATCATGCATCTCAACCCTTTGCCTTGCAAAGGCCAGGAAGAATACAGATAGCTTCTTTTTTGACTTACTGCACACCATGACCTCTAGCCTTTGCTCTATTTTTGACAGAATGTGTAGATCTGTGGTCAATATAAGTGGGTACAGGAGACAGTGCTATAAGCGACCCCTATTATTTTCAAGCACAATAGTTGATAAGGCTGAATGGAAAACTTTGAGTTTTGCCCCAAATGTGAGCTTCGAGCACGCCCTGTGCATGCTTTTATATTGTGTATTTTGGCTAGCAGGAGATTAAAGATGTTAGTTTTGGACAGAAGCCATTCACCTTGCATAATATTTATTGCATGGGGCTGGATATTGGAAACATATTTTGAGAACTTTCATTTTGGTTTTATTTGAGTTATTACCCTAGAAATGCCTTCATTTGAATATAATGGCTTAACAGACCTTCAAACTCAACCTTAACGCATTTAAAAAGATGATTGGTTCTCCTGCTGTATTCAAGATAGAGATCAGAACTGAATTATAACGTCTTATTTACAAAAATGGAACTGGAAATAAGGTAGGCAAATCTTAAGGGTGATGATAAGTTACATAGTAAAAGTGAACAGCCAATGAACCAAAACCCATTGAATTTTATTTGTTGTAATCTGATCGCATCCAGAAATGATTCTGTGGTACCATCCCAGAAATAACTCCAGGTGTTGGAAAACTTACAGTATAAATAGACAGGACCACATAAAGATAAGGGAGAGAGAAAAGAGCAGAAAACAGAAACAACCTGTCCAAGACTGTAAGGAAAAACACCAATAGAACCAAGAGTAGAAATTATAGTTGTACAGTTTCTCAACCTGTGGCTTTCTCCATAAGCCTCTGGGGCTTTTTTGAATACTGGGAGCACACAGAAATCTCCACACTCACAGCTGACATTATACTGCACAGAATAATCACTCTGTTTGTCACTGATGAGGTTTTTTTTTTCTGAGTCACTCCTCCACTGGACAGTAATACTCAATATTCATTAGCTCAGATATCACGGTATGTTTGACTATCACAGTACGTAAATAGCTTGGCTGTCAAAGTACGTTTTGATGTATTTGCATTTCCTGGCATTTTGTCCGTAATTCCTGTGAAATGAATGAATGTTACTGGAGCTCACCAAATTTCCTTTGTGCTGGTGCCCCGTGTTTGTCATTCAGCAGTGCAGGTGTCAAAGCAAGGTGTCTCCTGGCTTTGGGGTCAACACACTTGACTTCTGCCACCTAACAGCATCTAGCTCACCCGGTCATCTGAGCTTCCTCTGTTAGGGGAGAAGGCATGACTTAAAATAAATATAAGATTAAGTAGTTTCCCGTAGATCCTAGCTCAGGAACCCCACATGAATGGCTTCAGCACAGTTCTCTAACCAAACATTTACTTTATTCTGTTGTCTTACCCTAAGGTATGACTTAGGGTAACTTTTTACAGTTTGTGGCATGTAAGCATAGCAATACTAGAAAATGAGACCCTCACTGTGATTGACAAAATGGATTAATCAGCTAGAGCAGCCCAGTATTAATTAAAATACACTAATACTGGTTAGCACAGATCTATGCACATCCATTGCAATGAATCATGATTATATTCACCATAAGTTTAAAAAGTGTGCGTAAGGTTTGATACATGCTCTTGAAGTAACACTGACTACCAGCTTCATGGGACTTCAGTTTTCTCTGTGGGTTTCTCAGAAAACTAGGAACTGACTGTTTTCTTTCTCCAAAGGGAAGCTCAGATTCCCACATAATCACAAGATTCCAGGAGCAGGAGATTTAAGAAAAATATTCATGTCTGCTATATATAATATCAAACACCAGTGATACTATTTACCTCTGAGAAACACAATCAAGCGATTTGGATGAGTCCAAAGATGCATGTTTGTAAGCTTCATCTTTTCCATGGAGCTACACCTGACACCAATACAATTCACATTATATATAACTGTAACATCATAAACAGATGGTAATTATCTGCCAAGCTCTTGCCCTGGTGGAATAAATATTCCATACCACCAGCAACAGATCTAACTTCCACTCTTTCATTGTGTTAATGCTTTTCTTGCCTATGTTTAACTATGGATGCTATATTAACATGCATTGCCACTTGGAGAACCAGTTAGCAAGCTGGGGCAGAAGGTATTTTATATTTTATGACTGATGCAGTTTCTCTGCAATCCCTTGGGCTGTTGAATAATGCAATACCTCTTCTGGCAATAAATGATGAACATGATTTATGATAACTATGCTTTATACAGGTGTCAAAAATCTGCTTTGTTGAACTTTCCTTCCCATTCCTCCAAGCTCCACTGTAATTTAGGAACACCCAAGGTACAGAGTTGTATATTTATCTAAGTTCTTCAATATACAGTTGTGGAGAGGGAGAGAGTTGGAAAGAGGGAGAACTTAATCTATGTTTAGTGCATTGATTAGTCGAATGATATGACCCAGTCATTACCATATACCACTGTTAGGGAGGAATTTCCCATCATATATTTATGTTAGAGAAACCAAAGTGCCAAAGTTATTATCTCAGCATAAATGTTATCATTCCAAACTTTGCTTAGTACCGTATTTCTATATTATATCCAAAAAGCATATGGACTTGTCGTATCTCTGAAGTGATCAATGTTCCATGGAGTGTGCTAGAGTTCAGCTTCAATTTAAGCTTGTTTCAGCTTAACTGAAGCAGAAAAATAATTGACTAATTTTGAGATCATAGGGGGTGGGGGGGTGTGTGTGGTGTGTGTACATGCGTGCATGTATGCATGCTCATGTGCATATTTTGTGTGTGTGTTTTATCCAACCCAAATGCAGCCTTTCCTGTGACTGGCTTTTCAGGAGGCACCTTAATCTAGCTGATGGCAGAGAGGTCTTTCCAATAGTCAATACTTTTCTTCTACAGGAACGATTAACCATCCTGCAGATTCATGCTCACACTGAATTTTAAATTGCATGTTTGTCAGTTTTCAATTCAAATGTATTTCAAATATTTTTTCCTGTTCCGCCTCCTGCTTTCGTGAACTGTTTTGAAGAGTGTAATAAAAAGATGCTTTCTAATATTATTTTGTCAAAATATTTTTGTAGCATAATATATTAATAAAATGTTATTATAAATCCATAGCACAAGAATCTTGTATGTTTAGGTTCTTTCCTTTGCACTAAAAGCTAGGGAATCACTGAAAAAAAGGGAACACTCAGTTTGTAGAGGTTGTGCATGCTGCGTCTCTTTTGCCCAAGACCAACATGAGATGGAGGAAATCATACTCTGGGGAAGGTTCCTCATAAAATGATGTGGGTTTTGTCAAGTCCATTCCTGCAGAGAGGTGGAGAATCTCTCTGTGTACCTTTTTTATTTGTGAGAACTTGCTTCCCCTGCTGCGTAACAAGTCTGGAGAAGCCTGAGCCTCCAATCTGTGTCACTTGAGAGAAGCCACTGCATGAACCTCCTGGCATGTTTTGACTGGGATTTGGGGAGAGGAGAAGGCTCCGAATGGCAGATAAAGGACCTGGGAGCTGAGCTTGCCTCTACCATTTCAAAGGCTCAGTGGGAAAGCACAAAAAAAAGAAAACAACCCACACCAAAGGCCTTTCTGGGAGTGTGGAAGGGTGGGGGAATGCAGGAGCAGGAATCCTAAAGGACATTGACCTGAACTCTGGGGGAAAACTCTGGTATATGGAAGACACTGAGGCTGAGGGAGAGGTTTGGGGTGTTTAATTCTTACGTCTGCTCATTTGCACGCCGCTCAGGGTAGTGCAGGGTGAATCCCACAGCCTTTGGGCCAGACACCGTGGCATGTGGGACCACCACTGGACGGTGGAGCAGGACAAGCACATGGACAGCCAGAAAGTGCTCCACGAGACTAAGGACAGCGATGTGGCCAACCCAGCAAGGCTTAACACCCGTAGCCCACACTGTGCCACAAGCTGCTTCTCCTCCCCTTCCTAGGCAGCAAGGAACAGGCAAGAAAACACCCTAACAGTCTCTGCAAGATGATGTTATTTTCTGCAGTCTGTGGACGTTTGTCCACCTGAGTGAAAGCAGTACTGAGCTCTTTCCTTTTAACGGCTCCCTTCCCTCAGTACTAAATCCATTTGCCTGGATACTCATGGTTGTAAAACAACTTTGCAAGCCATGGAGCTACACCAGCGACATTAGTTATTGTCACTGCTGTTAGTCCTCAAGCACTGCCCCTGGGAAGCATGCAGTCAGCTCTCATGGGGCAAGGGGCAGCAGAGCCAGGAAGCCAGTCTGGAGTGTGTGGAAAAGCCCAGATGAAGCACTGCCTTCACTCCTGGTGGTAGTGGGAAGCACTTTCTGCAGTGCAAACAGTTGGTGTCTTCTGAACCACTGTTGTTGCTGCTGGCAAATAAAATAACCCTGGAACTATGCCTCCATAGGGGATGGAGCAGAAGCTTCCTCTCCACACCAAGACACAGAGATTTACTCATTTTTCTGGGCTTATTCCTCTTTCTTGCATCCCAATCCTGCCTTGTAGCTGACATTGCAGACTTCTTGCTGATCACAGCATCATTTTTTTCTTCTTAATTATGTGCTAAACATTTGCTGTTTAACACACTATTTTGAGAGGACTTCACCAGCAAACCTGTTTTAGAAATACCCACCGTAGGAAATGTAGTAGGAGGTACAAACACTTGAGCTGGTTTGAACCAAGCTAACCATGGCACAGGAGGGAATTGCCAGTGCAACGTAGAGGGGAACCTCTCTAAAAAAAATAGTTAAAAAAGAGCCCATCTATTGAAATACCAACGAGACAGTCAAAGCTGCTTACAATCACAATCTTTGGACTCGCAGCCAGTTTGGAAAGTCCATGTAGTCCAGCCATGGTCTTAACCCTACCCCCATGCTCCCTGCCCCGACCAGTCTCACATTGCCAGCTGGCCCTGGCTGGTACCAGTCTGCCAAGTCCTTTCGCTCTTAAGGGTCCTGTTCAGCCACAGGTCTGAACATGATACAAACCTTCAGCCAGCAGAATGAGATACTGGCTCAGTGATGCCATTTGCTTAAGCTTCTTCTTCTTCTCTTGACCCCTCTCTGTACTCCTAGACTGTAATTGCAGCTTTTTACTCTGAGACTTTCCTGTTTATAGATTTTCACCAGAAAGAGGGGAAGCTGTGATGAGAAAAGTTCAGGACAGAAGATTGGGTTTCTTGTTGAATAGCTAAGTAACTGTGTTGCCGTCCAGCAGCCTATCTCTTTTTTGGCTCAGTGCTTTCCAGATCCCAAACCACCTGAGTGCTACCCACAAGTGCTCCCCACATTGAGTGGGTTAGAAGGAGTATTTAGCTAAATGAAGCCTCTGCATGCTCTCCATGTTTCAGTCTGCTCAGTGGTTTCCAACTGCTTCAGCTTGTGACCTTCTAGTATTGCACTGATTGTGCCAATCCCTGGCTGTACTTGTAATGTATATAACACCTTTTCTCAATCTATTGCAAACTGTAGAATTAGGCCAGGGATCCCCAAGGGCCTGTGGACCACAGCCAGATGTCTCTGAGTGGAGGTTTGCACAACTGCTGCACCTATCTTTGGTCCAGGCCAAGGATGGACGGCTTCTGCAGAGCAGCTCAGTGCAGAAGTATCCAACCGCAGCCCACTGCCATATTTGTTTGTTTAATTATTTATTTTTATTTTAACCAGTATGGGCTCAAATTAAAATTCAGGATGTTGTTGGACCTGTCTTCCTGATGAGCATTTAAATGGGGGAAAAATTCTCAGGAGACCTTTTGCATTTTGCAGGGGGGTGTCATTTTCTAGCAGAGTACTCAGGCAGAAAATGCCTGTGTCTTCCTCTTTTGGCAAGTCTCATTTTTTAATTCTTTTTTAAGAATGTTGAGCTGCGAGCAACAAACCTAATGAAGGCTTTAGGGTTTGGGTTTTTTTTAGCACATCTCTCCCCTTTACCCCATTGCAGATTTGCCAGTATTTATTAACGATTGAACTTATTACCTGTCCCTGAGCAGTGGTACTAATAGAGCTTCCCTGTTATCTATTGCCTGCTGCCTATTCTCATGAAACTCCTAGAAATTATTATATCTGAGACCTCCAACCCCATGTGAGCAGTTTCAAAAATTGCTAGCCAAGGGGCAGTTCCAGCACACTGTGATCACATAACCATCATCATTTTAGAAATGATGCTACAGCATTACTTACAGGAAAATGTATTTGAGGCAGCAGATCTGAAGGAAAATACATCATTGCTCGTGCACTTAATCACCACTGAATCAGGGCAGAGCTGTTCCTTCTGCACCTGATTCATGGAGGGATTGAACACATCATACCAAGCTGGGGGAAAGCTGGAGTTCAGTTTAACATTATGGGCAGTCTGTGCCTCTAGCTCCAGACTCATCCCAAAGATGTGCCCACCTAACACAGCCACACAAAGGAGCTCCATAGCATCTCAAGGGGCTCAAATGGAGCAGAGAGGACCACTGAGAAATGTATTAAAGACCAGGGCCCAGCTGGATGTACAAGTAGAGCCAGAAGAACTCCAAAAATCACAGAGGATGTCCAAAGACAAAAATAACCAGACACCTGCAAGTCTTCTGCCAGTAATGGAATCAATAGCAATGGAAAAAGTAGTATGTGTTTAGATTGCTAAATAGTGGGATGGTGGGAATATGATTACTTAATTTCACTGGGGTCTTAAAATATAAAACACTAAAACTTTTTATTGAGAATTACAAATCCTGTATTAGTCTTTTTTAACATACAGTTTCTCCCACTACAAAGAAGAGCCTTTTAATATCTCCCTGTAGATTCAGTGAGTGAGTTTCAGGTATTGGATTTAGAAGGGCAGATAGTAATAGCACTGCAAACAAGCCCAGACTGGAATAAAAAGGTGCCCAGCAGCCACATGAGCTACATCTACACCAGCCCATGCCATCTCATGCACCTAAGGATGCTCTTTGTGTCAGCACAAGAAAGTCTTGAGAGCACCACTGTGTGCGGTTCAAGTGCCAGGACTTCAGGGTGATGGGACAGACCTCAAGGCCAGGGTCCTGGCATTGCCACCATACTTTTGCAGATGTAAAAAAAAGGAGTCAGGACTCAAAATCCCAACAGGTACATCTTTGAGTCAACCTGTGCCTACATAACAGCCCGTATACCTAACAAACCACTCTGCCCTCTCCCTAGGTTTAACACCTGGTAAACTGCATTATGTGTGCAGCTTTGGTGAGAGTTTGAGCTAACATCCAGCCAAAAGCCTTCCACTGACTGACCTGGGCTTTGCATTAAGTCCTGAATACCTGATTCATTTGAGCAGCAGGTCCAAATCCTGCAATCTCAAACACCTTGCTCAACAGCATGGCAGCACTTCATTAGGTTAGGTTGCACCTTTGGGTGCAAGCCATCATCTGAAGCATTGCACTTCATTCCATTTTTCACATTTAAAACAGCAGAACAAATTATGCAGAGCCAAACCTCCATCAGGCTGGTTTTCAGAGGAATGATAACAATAATAACTGCAACAGTGAGTTCATGCTAACAGCCCTCATTCACACCTGGAGCTCCCTGCGTTCTTGGAATGAAATACAGTTTAAACAAAGGGACCAAGATAATGTGAGAAAACATCAACAACAGGCAGATAGAGACAAAGCAAATGAAAGACAGATGTAGGAGGGAAAGTGGGAGCTTTCTGCTTTGATTTGCACGGGCCCCGTATTATTGTTCTAAGGACTATCAGTTTGTTGCCCTAATGATATTAGTTCTCCAGTCCTCTTGCGTGACTTATGATGCACCTTTTCTTTCTTCATGTGAAAGCCATTGGTTTTAATTATAACATGATGGATACACAGCCCCAGCTAGCTCTGTGTGGCTGAATTATTTGAACAGCAGTGCAATAGGGCCCTTTTTCTTTCCAGAGATCTCTGCAGCTGTTTGTCTTGGCAGAGGCAGTTTTGTCCCCAGCTTCATCCTGTGTGAAGTCCTTTCCACCCACTCAAGCTAGCTGGAGCATTCACCTCATTTTTAATGGGAGCATTATTATCATCTACTTTGCACTGGCAAAAATAACTCTCAAAAGGGGAAGACACAGAAACTCACACCTACCCATCTTTCTTGAACAAACTGTCTTCATCCAAATTGTAGGAAGCAAGCATTTCGAGAAGTTTGCCAAGAATTGTTTTTCTCTTAACAACGGTCCAGACCAAAAGTGGTCACAGAGTCTGTGATATCATCTCTCAGCCAGAAGGATCCCCTGGAAGACACTTCAGTTCAGATAATGTGTGCACTGCAAACACAATAGTGGTGGTTGTGTGGCTGTAGGATGGACAATGCTGGTTGTGTTCTCTGGCTGTGCATGGGCCAAGCGTGGTCCTGAGGGCAGGATCCAACCCACGCAATAACTTTATCCTGCTGCTGCCTTTTCCTCCAAGGGAAATGCACGCAGTTCAGGAAGAGCCAAACATTTTTTCTTGACCCTGACTGTGGCGATGTGCATTGAGGCTGATCTGCCACTACTGAGTCCATGAGGGAGGGCAGATGGAGACATCTGTCTATGCAGAGCCTGGGTCTAGAGATAAGGCTTGGTTCCTCATCGCTGCAGGTTTAATGATGACACACCAACACCTGGGTCTTTCCCTGTGGCTGAGCAGACATGTAAAAAGACAGACAAAGTGAGATCACGATGCATGTGGAGAGAGTAAAATTCTGAGACCTGGTTGGTTTCTCTTCATAATACTTACCTTAATTTTCCTTGAAACCTCAACCTTCCTGGGCCAGCTTTATCCAAAAGCATTAACACTAAGGCAGGGCAGGGCGGGGGGGAAGGCTAAAGTATTGGTATTAACGGAAGATCAGACATGAAGACAAAAGCGTATACTAGGTTTGGAGCCTCTGTAGCATGCTGCCAGCAACAGGCTCTGCTTGAGAGGAAAGTACCTATCTCAGCATGCAGTCAAGAGGAATAAAACTCTAGTCATTCAGAGGCAGGGAAGAGGAGAAAAACACTCATAAATGTGCTGGCTTATGTTTCTCTTGTACTTTCAAAATCATTTTTCTCTCCTGCCCAGAGGTTAGTCACAGAAGCAAATGATACTGTATCTGGGAAAAAGTTGGATGGATGGAAGTGATCTTTGGGGATAAGGAGAGGAGGAAGGGAGCAGACATGTACTTCTCTCACTTTCTTACCTTCCCCTTTCTCTGAGCCTCAATGTACAAATGAAAGAGTTGGGAAAAAGTCAAGTGTTTGGGTCTAACCTAAAGCCAGTGGGGGGTTTGGGTCCAGCCTAAAGCCAGTGGGGAGCTTCCCATTGCTGTCTGGTGGGTTTGGGGAGCTGACCTCACTGCTCTGCAATCTCCCAGGGCTCCCACTCTGCAAGAAACTTGATTTCTCCCAGAGGCCACAGTGAAATATATTCAACACATTTTTTTCTGGACTCAAATTGAAAAGAAAAAAACTAAGGGACTAATGAAAGTGTGCTCATAAATGCCCCTCTTTAGGAAAGGCTAGCACTTGCTATGGTTTTCAAAATAAAGCTCCAGTTCTTCCAAGCACTTCTGAAGCACTGGGTTAGAGTTCACAACACCCGAAGGTGTCAGGTAAGGCAACAACCTCAGCCCCATCTTAATAAGGTGGGAAAATGAGGTGGACAGTGGATTTTATAACATGCCTGAAATCACAAGGGACAGCTATGGGAGCAGGATTCAAAAGGCAGCCCTTCCTCTATGGTACACTGTTCTCAGAAGCATGGCTCATTTATTTCAATTAATAGGGCTTTATAAGGGCTCCCTTGCCTCCTTTTTTGGCACGAATTACTGCACAGACAGTGAATTAAAAGCACCAAAGGGCATCATTTTCATTTAGTGTTTGAAGAGTCTGTTTCCATAAAAGCAGAATATGTGAAATTTGCCCAAACGAGTAAACTTAGGAATAACCTAGAGTATTAGAACAAAAAAGAACTGTCCTGAAAATCTTTTCTCAGGCAAGGCTTATCTGACAGTTAAGTTCTGGAGTGGTCTTTCCAGTCAAGTGGTTCAACCAGGGACTGGTTCCTGTCACAATGTTCACTCAAGCATTGCAGGATTACGTGTTTCTCCAACCACATGAGATTAAATTCTTTAAAAGCTTAAAGCTAATGCATGTAGACCACTGCCTCCTCATTTTCTCTCTTCAAAAACAAGCAAGGTGGGATTCAGTTCATGGACCATACCCTGTCTGAAAGCTGTCACCCAAGCTTGCTTCCTTCAATGGTGCCACCCAGACTGACTCTTCCCTTAGAGAAATATTTCTAGCTTATGTGACTTGTCAGCTATTTTAACAGATGCTGTTGTGCTTTGTCCCAGCCAGCCTCTGCCCTAAGAATGCAGTTACATGTGTAATGTTTGCAAAGGCATTTCAGTTTGTCTCCCATGAAGGATGACCAACTCCAAAATCATTAAAAAAAAAAAAAACAAAAAACCAAACTCAACAGTGGCTGACTCATATTCGATGCTTGTGCAGCTCCACCGTTTGCTGTGACCATGCAAAATATCTCTGTTGTGGCAGGGATGTGTTATGGCAGAACTTGGCAGGAAAGCTAGGAATTGGACAAGGTGCAAAATGAGCTGTAATCTTCACCTAAAACACTTCCACTGCAGGATCTGCCCAGAGCTTGACCATGTCAAAACTTACCATTTCCCAGAATTAGAGCCCACCATCATCATCCACATAACATATTTTGGTCAGAATTGCAGGACTGAGTGATGCTGAGACATTCAGTGAATGCTCCTAACCTTGGCTGACATTTTTATTAAATGTATATGTATGTGTGTGTGTGTGTATATATATATATATGTATGTATGTGTGTGTATATATATATATATGAGGTAAACTCAAAATGGTCCACTATGAGACAGAAACATGTAGTTTTTAACTTTGGCTTGGAATGACTTCTTATACAATAAGCTTTCATACATATGAGTTCAGAATGAAAAAAAAGCAGCATGGTTTGGCTTTGTACAAAATAAATAGCCTTATGTGAAACAACCCATTTTTCAATTTTTTTAAATTTTTTAAGTGCCAAAATAATAATACATCTGTCATTGATAACAGAAATGTTTAAATGTCAATTAATGGAAAAAAATTAACATTTCTACTCTAGATGAAAATGTTGCTTACACTGTTGATATTATAGTTTCATTGTTGACTTGCACCTCCCCTCTCTCCTAGCAGCATCATTCCCCTATTCTTCCTAGTTTTGAAGCCAGGAATTGGACTTTGCTTAGCTTTTGTATGGGCCTCTATAACTAGGGCCTTTTAAGTACTCCTTCCTTCTGAGCTTATAAAGCCTGTTATTAAGAATAATTGCTAATGGATGGGCTCTACCCAAATCAAACGTCTTGTAATCCTCCCATACTTCAGACTGCTGAAGACCTCAACTCAATTCTCTCTCTTAGCAAATGTTGCTTGAAGGCAATCACTGTGTGGAGCAAAATGTCATTGCAACGTGATAATTTGATGATGATGATGCTGAAGTACTGGGCTGCACAAAGTAATAATCTTTGGTCAAACCATAATCACAGCACTGGAAACCATTGGTTAATCATTGAAACTTCATATTCAGTGTGGTCTTCTGTGCTGTTCCAAGACATTATGAGAAATGGCCATAAGCAGGCTGACAGGAACGTATTTATGTTGTTATTCACATCTTGTGGCATGCACACCACATGCCAGAGGTCATCGGCTTGTGGTTTGTTTTGAAAAACAGGGTTCATGAGTAAGACCCAGTGTTTGAAGATGAAGTCTGCAGCCCTCTGTTCTCTTTATTAGGAGAAATGAGGCACCATCTCCAGCTTCATTTAAATAACTTGTATTCTCTTTTACCCACGATTTCTTCCATGACAGTAGTCTGAAGTAACGCTTAGAGCATCATGTTGGTTGAAATTACAAGGTGCAGCTAACATGTGGTACAGGTACCAAAAAGACTGCCTGACTTGTGCAAAGGCAACCCAGGTACCGGCCTCTCATCAGGAAACGAAGCCTGGTGTGGCACTAGTGGGTGTTGAGCTGCAATCTCAACATTTGGGGAGAACTGGGGATCTACAAGCTGTAGAAGATCTCTGTAAGGGTCTTGTTTTACTCTGAGGTCTCTGTGCATTGGGACTGAGCTTTTTGGGGGGCCATGTGAAGGGCTATGTATGGCCACGCTGTCCATCTCTCCTCATTAGGGTTTCTCAGTCCATGTCATGGCTAACACTAGCAAGGCCAGAGCCCTGGGCCAGCAGTGGTGGGGAAATACAGAAACCTCACCTTAAATTCCTGAATGCTCAGGTGCAGAGGTTTGAGGGTTGCACATTTGTGTTGAAGCAATGTTCTGATATCCGTGGAATGGTCAAATTGGCCGGTTCTGCCCACCTTGAAAGAGACCTCTAAGGAGTAGGGGTGCGTCCAGGTCTGGTCTGTCTCTGCTGACCACAGGGCAGCACAGGCAAGCAACATCCACTCTGCACCAGCTTTCAGACACTGACATGTTGTGGAGCTGAAACCCATCCACAGGCATGCTCTGCAGCAGCATTTCACCCAGTCATGCTTTCTCGTGCTTCTCCACCCAGCTGGAGCACACAGATACACAAAACCAGCTCAGCACTGAAAAGGCAGCACAGTTAACTGCCTCTTGCTTGGGTGGTTGTTGAACAGCTGTTTCAGCAATTACATAACTGCTTTTAAACTTCAAAAGAAATCTATTTCTGAGTTGAAAACATACGGGTTGTTTCATAAAAAAGCAAGGGCGAAATGTTAGCAGGCCACGTAGCAGGTAGTGGACACAGTGGAATTGCAGGGTACACATAACATCCTGTCAGCCCTGTCTTCTACTCAGCTTTCACTCCTTAGGGGTCCAATCCTGCAATTTTTTCTCAAGCAATAACCTCATCCATGCCAACGGAGTCTGCTATTTTATCTGCTGGTAGCCACGCTGGAATGTGTTTGTTTTGGGAGTGATTGTATTCTTTGCTGGTGGGCTCAAAGGACAGATAAAAGCTAGTGTCCATCTCTGCAGAGCAGTTTCTATTGAGATGAATGAACTCATTAGTAAAAGACTCCTCTAAAAAGCTGAGTCTTTTGCAAAGCCAATGTGGTGTAACCTTTTGTGGGGTAGGTGGAGTTGAAGCACGACCAGACACAACTCAACTCTCTTTCATGCTACCTGCTGCCCCAGCGGAAATTTTCTGATGCCAATTGGGACAGGCTGAGAGAGTGCAAAAATCATTGAGATTGAGCTTGGAGGCCTGGAATTCTCACGAAACGCAGAGGATGCCTGTCTTGTTCAGACAATTTCGCTGCAGCAGGTCGCACAGATGCTCTGTGACACTGGAGCTGCACCTGAACTCCTGACAAAAAATAATGCAAATGTTTCACTGCAAAACCCGTTTTTTGTCTTACTGATATATGCAAGGAGGAGGGAAGGGATTTTTATCAAAATCAACCAAAATAACAGTTTTCTGTCTGGAGCTATATCATCAGCCTGCCAGACCCCAACCAAGTTTTTCTTTTTCACTGCCATGGGAATTCTTCCCTTTCCATGAATGATGACTGAAACCTTCATCCTGCAAACAGTGCTCTGAATTAAATGGCTGCCCTTGAATTAACTCATTGATGCTGGCAGTTAGAACACAGCAATGGAAGAGAGGTAGGAGAAAAAAAAAGGAGGTGCTATGTTTAAAAACAAACGAAAAGTCTCTCGACTGCCAAAACCACAGTCAGTGGAGGGATGTGGTGGTGGTTCCAGAATATGGCAATGAAAAGCAATGATTATTTAGCTGTTTTGGGGGACGGGAAACACACTCCAGCAACACCATTACTCAACTAGTCCTAGTGACATTGCTGTGGAGAAGGAGCACTCACATGAGTGTTTGAAACAGGATGAGCTCCTGACATGATGGACGCAAACCTGGAAGAGTGTGATAGAGGTGAGGACTACCAGTCCTGGTGGGTCCTTCCTGCTGAGTTCAAGGAGGTGGAGGTGTCTCAGGCATATGAGACTAGGCATCTGGGGAACTGCTGTTTCACTCCTACCCTGTGGACCAGCTCCCCAGGGAGCAATAGATGGTCCCATCTTTCACCTCAAAGACACAGGGGACCACAAAGCAGACAGTGCGGTCTGCTGAGTATAAATGGTTACAGCTTAAACCAAGAACCTGTGGTGCCAGTATGTATTGAATACTCAACATGTAATATCTTTATGTTAGGAAACACATTAGTGACTAAGAGAGCTTGAGAGAAGACTCTGACATGAGTCATCTCAGCCACTGTTGAAATCCTCATGCCACACCGATCAGCTCTCGGATTTTAAGGGCAGACTCATGAGCGAGGCATCCAGTGCTCTGCTATGAGATGAGCAAGTGAAGAAAACCTCACACAAGCGACACAGCCTTCAGGAACAGTGCAATTTCAAAAACCTAGTGGGAAATATTTCCACATCACTGAAAGCATTTTCTTGGAAGTCTTGCACTGGGTCTGTAATTGCTGTCAGGTATTGCAACTCCAAAAGAAATGTAATTAATCCTCAGTTAAATCACCCTGCTTCTAGATTAAGGGTTACACTGTGCAGCTCTGTCCTGTAGACTAAATATCCTCACATAAATGCATTCTGGCATCAGAGATTTGCGTAGGTGGGTGGCTTGGAGAGGAATGCATGCTAAGTCCAGAACCGAAGATTGTGTGAAGAGCTATCCCAAACACACATTGTCCTTTGCAAAAATAACAGAAAACTGGTGATTCTCCACCCCAAAACCACAGCGTTCCTCAATTCCAGAGGGCAGACTAACTGCTGCTCTTTAAACATGTATTGCTCAAAGGCAGGTCAAGAACTGCTGCTGTGCAGGGCTGTGGCAGGGGAACAGGAGAGGTGTTGCCCCAGGGGCTGCCAGGTAATTTAGATCCTTGAGGCACAAAGTGAGCGGTGAGAGCTGATGGGGACAGCAAAGCACATGGATCCCCAGCCCAGGTAATAAGGTTGAATGCCCAGTGCGCTGCCCTGCAGGTAGCCGTTAACCTCTGCATCTCTCATTTTTCACTTGCACTATAATAGTGCAAACTGCAGCAGCCCTCAGACAACAGATATCAGCGTCTGCATTCCCACATGCTCAGATCTAGCACCAGGGCTGAAGCAGGTCAACCCAGTTGTGATCTGTATCATGGCCTGTGACACCTTATTTATCCTTTCAGCTATCAGTGATTGGTATGATATTAATTTTCCTATAAATGGTGTGCTTTGTGCAAGGATGGGACTTGGCTGTTGCAACAAAATTGATATAAGTTGCAGCAAAAGCAATAAAATAAGCACTCCAAAATTATTCCACATAAACACTGCACTGATATACAGCAAGACTTTTTTTGTGTCATGTGCAATTACATTTGTTTTCCACCTTTTGACAGGAATGTTTCAGTCCAGAGTAAGAAGAATGAAACACACACAAGCAGCAGGAGGCCACAGCCAGAAATGCTCCCTTCATCCAGGGAAGAAAGGGCTCTTACACTGTGAAAGGGAGCCTCCTGTTGTCTTCCAACTGGCATTTTCTGGCCAGCTGAAAGCTAAAATAACCCTTCCTTTATGCTTTCAATACTGTGATCTAATGGCTAAATGGATTTTTAGTACAAAGCATAATTTCCTCCTTTGGTTTCACTCACCACTTAATGGGAAGGCCCCCTAATGTATTGATCGCCATAACATTCTGCTTATGTCCCAAACAGTGGCTGCTCAATGGAACTGAAGAACAGATTTTTCTTATAGCACTGGAGTTATCTAATAATAATAACGGCTCCATTGCAGCTGGCTGCCTGAATCCACTGCACGCTCACACTGTGCAGGCAGTTTCCAAAGACCAGCGGTCGAAAGGCAAAACTAATGTTTGCATGATACATGGTTTACCTCTCCTTACATTTTGCTGAAAGGCAGGCACAGTATGCCAGCTCCCCAGAGTTTAGCTAAAGACCAGTGATTCTCATTGCACTATTCAGTGGCATTTCTGCAGATGACCTGAGAGTGAAGCCATGCCATAACCTTTTGAGCAACTGCCTTCTTGCTCTGCATTAGGCACTTGTGATGCCCAGGACCTGGATGATGGCTCCTAGTAGACTGATTCTGCCAAGAAAAACACTTGTAGCTTTAGGCACGGAGAACATTGGTGCAATGAGACCATAGCAAGGGTGAAGAGCAGCAGAGACGCTAATTGGACCTGAGCTCTGCCCTGAGGCGATGACCTCCAAGGGCTGAGGAGCAGCAGCAGTAGGGTATGAATGTAAAGTGGGGGAAAACAGAGTATTTGGGTGCTCTAAGACATCTCCCTGAGAACAGAACTTGAAGACACCCCAAACCTTAACTCATGTGTACAAAGAGATGCAATAGGCACAACCTGTAGTGCATCAACAACTTCTAGGGACTGACATATGGCAGGGTCCAGAGCAGGGCAGTGGTGGGGACAGATTGGGGGCTTACAAGGACACATGTCCTACAGCATCAACCACTTCCATACGTGCTATATGCACATGCTCTGCAACTGTTTGGGGCTGTCTTCTTAATTTTCCTCAGCTGTCTCCATTGTAGCAGAAGCATCATTGCTCTGAAGGAGCAATTGAATGTCAGAAGGGCAACACTGCTGAATGGGGGGATTGGAGAACTGCATTCTCCTCGGGAAATTCAATAACACATCTGGAAAGGGAAGCTGTATACTGCATGTGTTTCACTATGGAAAGAAAATGCCTTTTAAAACCTAAAATCAAGAAGTTTGTGGAAAGAGAAGTCCTGGAAGTTAACTGAATTCATTCATTCATTCATTCATCTTCCATTAATGTTCCCTATAAAGAAATGTTCCTGCTTCTTTGCTCCGCTAGTCATGGGTTTCATATCAGCTTCAGATTTGGCTGTTGAGTTCTTCAGACAGACTGATGGCTCAGCTGAAATTAAATTTATGGGCATAACCCTCCCCTGGCCAAGGCTCACCTCTTCAGACAGATCCAGGTCCATAGCTCCCACTGAAGTGCAAGGGAGAGTAGGCACTGGAGTCATTTGGCATGATCTAAACTTAGGAAGGAGGATGAGCCATTTCTACCTTAAAACACTGAATTTGGATGCCTTTACCCACTATCAGGAAGCACCTACCTGTGGACATTGATGTCTATATTTCAATTAGATTCATTAAACTGGGCTGTGAGAACACCTTGAGAAAAGTTCAGCATCCCAAAGCTCGTCACAGGACATTGAAACTAAACTGAGCTCTGCTGCTTCGGTAGCAAGCCCTGCAGCTGTTAGCCCATCATGCCTTTGCTTCCTCTGCAGGGTAAGGGCCCAAGGCAACAAAGGCACAGCTACAGGTCTGCTCATCTGCCCAAAGACAGGGCTGTGATTCAGCTTCTTGCTTCATCCATCACTGAAGTTAGCAGCCAAGAAGTAAGTTTGCTTCCTTTTTTTTTAATTATTAGGAAAGAAGTAAAACAATTCATTGTTCTGGGGAGAAAATATCCCTTGAGCCTAACTACTGAAAAATCAAACAGCATTTGAAAAGCAAGACAATAAGGCTAGCTTGAACTCACAGAGCATTAGAATTGCTCTGGCAGGAGCACAAGTGATTTTCTGCTAGATGCAATAACAATGCTGCAATTACATGAAACAATATGTAAACTGAAAATGCAATACCACCCTGCTATTTGTACACACCCTGTTCCACTGTCATCCTCTTATTTTTAGCCCTTTAAGTATTGTCTCTCTTAGGTTTTTAAATACTTAATTAGCATGAATTGCCACCAATCTTTTTGTCTTGAAGAAGAATATTTTCTCCCACCAGGACTCTAATGAAGCCAACTTTTAATGTGGGGAATTTAGGCTTCAGTGATATCTCCGTGCTCTTGACGGTTTAAGTGGGAAAGACACAGAGAAGCACCTGATACCAGCAGAAAAATAACACCTGAAAACCTGATGCAGGGTGGAAAGTATACAAAAATGAATCCTTCCCTGTGGGGAAGAGTTTATGGAAAAATTTGTAAAGGATGATGCAGGTGAAACAGATTCACCTCTTCCCTATTCCCACCTACCTATCAAGCACATAGAGATGCTGTAAGAAATTAATCTCCTCCAGATCATAAAACTAGTTTTAACCCCTGAGAAAAAAACGAGTTTACTTGTTGTGATTGATGTCTTGTGGAGCACTCAAAAAATGATACGATCTCTTTCCCCTCCAGCCCAGGAACATCACAGTAGAGGGCAGGATCCGGCAGCCTCTTGGCTTGTTCCCTTCAAATTTCTCCTTGTAAAACTTCTACTGCCATAGTGCCATCTAGAGACAGTTAAATAAACTAAAGGGCTTTTGTTCCTAAGAAGGACAGCTTTTAGTGTTGTTTGAGGGTTTATATGGTCATATTCCAGCAATTATTATTGATTACTAGTCCAGCAACCCTTAATTTTAACATTGTGCTCCACTGGTTTGATACCAAGCCCCACTGAGGCCAATGCAGAGACATCTGTTGGGTTCAGGGCTGTCAGGATTAGTCTTGTCCTGCTTCCATGGGATGGGGATCTCATCATGGTTAGCTCTTTATTAACATAAAGGTACTAACTGAGCACCCACCACAGCAAAGAGCTTCAGACACTTATGTGCGTGACTTTAAGGACAGTGGTACCTGAACCACAAAAATAACATTACACTATTGGAATTACCACTGTCTTTTCCCTAACAGCCAGTGCAGACAGAGAGAGCGAGCACACAAACACTTGCTATTTGTTCTGGTATTGTAGCATCATCATGTTGCTGTGACAACCTGAAGAAAAGCAAGTATTTTGAAGGGTAAAAAAGGGATTTCACAAAAGTAAAAGTTAAAAATTTAGTCACATTGGAGGGAAAAATAGCATGGTGACATTTAAAGCACTGGCCTCTGGAGAAGACACAGGTTTAATTCCAAATTTCCACCTGTGTCATAGACACTGCAGGACCTGGAGCATTTGTGCCTTAGTTTCCCTGTTTCCTATTGTCAGCAGAAAGCTGACAATGACTCATCCACTCTCTCTTTAGCTCTTTTTTTCCCCTTTCTCTTCAGATCTCTGTGTTGTTGCTCAGTACCTCAGCCATGGCTTGCACTGTCATAAAAGTAATGAATACTATTAATAAAAAATATTACAACTGTCTCTCACATGAGAATAATTTAAAGAAGATGTTTCCTTACACTTCCAGGAGAACAGATTTACAGACAAATTTAAGCTACTAAGTCAAAGGCAAATTATGGAAATGTTGTAAAGTTAAGGAGAGAGAAATTACAGGAGATAAATTTGATGATCATCTTGCAAGCACTGGAACACTTTCTTTTAATCATAAGGCCAATGGCCTCACATGGCAAAATATCTATGTTCCACTGCAGCTGGGTGTTCCAAGGAGAAAGCTGGATTAAATAGAAGGCAATAAAATACAGATCTCACTCAATGGCTACACGAGAGCAAAATATGCATCTTTCATACATCCCATAAATTTTCCTATAAAAGGGGTGTGAGAAGAAAATACCTTTTTGGTCACTTGGAAAGAAAAGACAAAAAATATAATGATCAAAATTCCACTGACGGGCTTGTTTTCCTGGGGAAGAGGAAAAGCTTCATTGTTCTAGAACCAGTATCTTGTCTAACAAAAATAGGTCCACAACAAAATATCTGTGTATCTCTGTAGGTCAGAGTACATGGGAACATGGTAAAGCATCTGGAGATGTGATTTTTGAGCCTGCTTTTGCCTTTGAGGCTTACATGGGTGGACCCTGCTGTAGGTGGTCATCTTCAAAGCTGGGCAGTTGAAGGTGGGTAGGCCTGATACTAGCAAATCACCCTCCTGAGGCCCCTTGGCTAGTAACACTGGTGTTGCAGAGTCCAGCAGGTTTAAACGGAACAGTATTAAATATTTTGCTCTTCAACATTATTGTCATTTTAACTACATCTTGCCAGTCATCCTTGAACAAATACTCTTTTCCCAAACAGCTCTCACTAAAATGTGGTACTGCAAACCATCTACCAAGCGGCTACAAAGACCATATAGAAGACTTTAAATTACCATTTGCTTAGGACTATGTGGGTTAAAGTGTGGTTAAAAATCACTGTCTAAACAGAGGGTCTGTTTCCGAAACAAAAATGTGAGTCATTGACATTCATGTGTGCATTTATTGACTTTGTTCCAAAACCTCCACTGCAAATGACACAAAATTAAGAAACCAACCAAATGATACTTCCCCACATGCAGATGGGTGATCCACAGAGAACAATTCCTAAATAGCAACAAAACCATGGAGCATATCCTGCTGCTGAATCTACCCCAAATCGAAGGAGAGGTGGAGCTGAGGATCTGGCCCTCAAGGAGAGTCCAGAGCATGACCTTGAGATGGGTCAGAGGGACTGATGAGGCATGGAGAGAACCTCCTCAGCCTCCCCTGGGAAAATGTCCCCCCAGTGCTAGCGGGGCTCAGGTCCACAAAGAGAAGCATTGTGGTAGGGAACAAATTCCTCCCACGTATTTTCTCCTGCACAATGAAATAATGTGGGCCACGAATCTGACACTCTGCCTCTCGTATTGGAGAAGTAAGAAGATAGCTGTGTTTTAACATTAGCTCCTAAGTATAATTTCCTGTAATTGTAAAGCACTTTAGAGGTACTTGTGAACTTGGGTGGATAGCTCCTAACTAAGCTGATGAATAACCCAGGACTGACTCATCTCCTAAACAGACAGAGCGCTGAAGGAGGGAACGTGGAGAAAGGTTTTGCCTTCCATCAGCAACACTATCCCAACAACTGACCCTCTCCCCAAGAGATTAGTTCACAGCAGGTGAACTATAATCTGCTCTGATCGGCAGGCAAGGAAAGCATTCATTCCAACTGCATTACAGCCAGAGCTTTTCTTCTCTTTTTTTTTCACACATTGTGAGCTCCTGACAAAGGGCTCCAGCTATCAGATCAAACAAACATTTTGCTACTTATTTGCAGAAATGGTTCTGGTCCCAAGTTGGGATGGTAACCAGCTAAAGACTGGCTGATGAGTATTTTTTCCTGGCACGGCCATCAGAACTTTCTCAGCTGGAAAATGGTCATTTGATAGTGTCCAGACCAACAGGCAGGTTTTTCATTGAGGTCAATTTTGTGCTGGGAAGTTGTTGCCAATTTATGATGCTAGAAATGATCTACTGGAAATTATTATTTGAAAGTTACATGGTATTACCATCCACCTGATGCACTCGGTATCCAATTGGAGAACATTTTTCACAAAACAATCACACCGTTTCTGGCTTTCTGGTACAGAGCCTCATGGGAAACCTACAAGATACCATTAAAAGATAGGTTTAAATTCCCAGAACTGCTGCATATAAGAACTCATAGACTCACTAGTTTTTATGGCCCATCTATTTCCCTAAAGCCAGCACTAGTAAAGCTTTCATTATCTTACAGCCAGTAACCATCCACCTCTTTTTTCACCTCTCTTTCTCTCTGTCTTTGGCAAACAATCTTATCACTTCTCTCCTTGCTAATGCCATTGTCTTTTCTCCACAGGTATCAATCAGACTTTTCTCCCCATGAATCTGAATAACTAACAAAATCCCATTAGAGTCGGAGTAATTGTTCTCAGCTGAGACTTAGTTGGAAGGTGGCGGTTCTTATTTTTGGAGTGAAAAGGACCTTGCATGTTTGAAATCTTAGCTGTTTGGGTTTGTGGGTTTTTTTTTCTCTCCCACCTATACCTACAGCTCTGATAAAAGGTATCACCTCTGCCTACACATACAGCTTTGCTCGCCAATCCTGTTAACTGCAGCAGGGGCAATGTTTACCAGGGATGGTGCCAACTGCTGGCCCCAGAAGCTTCTGCACGGCTTGTGGTCCAGTGTGGGTCCGTTTACCAGGCTGGAGTCACAGACGGCTCGAAGAGACATCTCGTGGCCATATCATATACTGCAAAGGAGTTATTTTGTGCATGAAACATCCCTTGTGTGCAAAGGACCAAGAACTGCCTGAGTATAATGACTAGCTACATTGGGCCAAACAGCAGAGGAGGCCAAAATACCATGCACCAAATTCAGCCTCCAGCCATTCTCTCTGGGTGTCTTCAGAGCATGAAGAAATTAGAAATATAGACACATTATGTCCCTGTGCATTTAGCTAGGATTTGTAAGTATGTAAGAAACAAAAAGCTTGGCAGGGGATGGCAGAGAGCTACAAAATCCAAGTCACTAGGAGAAACCAGAAAGGGAGCAGCTGCTCACCCTCTTCCAGCACAGGACTCAGAGCCACCAGGTGAGGTCTTTGGGAGCCACATTCAAGCAAGAGGAGATGGTTCCTCCTGAGCAGCACAGGATCCGAGGAAGTCCTTCCTGAAGGATGCTGGGGATGTAGAAAATCCACCAGGGTCGAAGGAAAGACTGGACAAACATTAGGAAAACAGTGCTCCACCAAGGGCAACTAGCAGACAAACCACAGCAGTGTCTGGAAATCCCCTGTGCTGCAGTCGTTCTGGGAAAACACTTGGGGGAAATATTATGTCCTTGCCTTGCTGTTGCTTTTTCCAAGGCATCTGCCCATGGCTCCTGCAGGAGCCTTACATACGGCGCTAGGCAGACCTGTGTGTGACCCAGCACAGCTGGTTTTACACTCACATGTGAAGTTACAGAGAAAACTGGGAACATCCTGAGAGCATGGAGCAAGTGCCAGTTTGATCCTCACTTCTCTTTGAGAGCTGATGTGGAAGTTGAGCAGTGAGAGCACATTGGCAGCAGGGAGCCTGAGCTCTCAATTTAACATGGGTAAGGTCAGGCTCAGCGCCAGGGTTTTCAGTTGAACTGGGAGAAGAATATCTCGAAAGAAGGAAGCCAAGGGGCAGCTCACACCAGCTGGGAGGATGCTCTAACTCATTAGCAGTGAGTGGTGAGGCTCTGGTTAGTCTGTGGCTTGCGACAGTTGTGCAATGAAAACCTCATTGCACTTTGCTCCATACAAGAGTGCTGGTGGCCAGTCGGGGCTGCATCCTGTGCCTGGGGCTCTCGGGGACACTTGCCAGCATAAGTCTGAGATGCTGCTGTGCATGGGACAGGCAGAGCTTCCCATCTCACTGGGAAGGGGCCACGTCCAGTGCTTGCCACTGCCAGTACTACTGCTCTCCTCTCAGCGAGTAACGCCTTGCTGTCCTTCACCCGCACAGCCCCCAGCAATCACCCAGAAAAGGTGAAACACTGCAGGTCTCTCATACCCCTGTGCTGGGAGCAGGACCCATTGCCCACTCCCAGTCACTGAAACAGCTTGAAATAAGTCTCATTTATCCTTATTCCCTGACTCTCCCCTTTGTTTTCTTTCATTTCAAAATGTATGGCAGGACTCTGGCAAGCAACCTTCCTCTGCCCAGACCTGTGACGGTGAGACCCAGCACACCAAGCCCAGCACTAAGGTGAAGAGATTTGAGTATTTGAAATAGCACAACCCCTCCCAGATGCTTTCAATCAAGGTGCCACATGGAAAAGCTTCCATTGATGCCAGGACACTCTTGAACATCAGATTGAGGCATGATTTTAAGAGTGCCAACATCACCGACTGAGGCAGGAGAAAGGGGCTAGACACCAGGAGACCCTTGTGCACCTCCCCAGCTCTGCAGCCACTGGTGAGGCAGACCTGCTCCCCATGGCTTCGCTCTTTTGGCTGTATGTGCTTCAGGTAAACAGCCATGTCTTGGACCCTGGATGTGGCTATCGCCTCCTGCAGCAAGCAGGATACAAATACGCAGGAGTTGGCATGCCAGTGTACACCTTTAAGGGAAACACTCCTATGTACGGTGATGCACTGACACTGATCCCCACCTACCCCAATCACATGTTGCTTGGTCTTGGCTTGCTATGAATTATCCCCTCTTGTTCCCTTGCCTGCCTGGGCCCCCACTCTGAAGTTCCCCATCCCTGGGCAGGGGAGGACAGGAAGCTGAGGCTGAGCTCTGGCTTCACCTCCCATATTCCTTGCCCAGTCCCCATCCCCTTCTGAACATGGTGAAACATCCCAAAACACATCCACCCCCCAGGGTTTGAAGACCTGGCCCACCACCCCAGAGCCTCTATGCACTACTGCATAAGTGATGCCCCAGGTTTCAAGAGAGACACAGCTCAGTCCCACAACTACCTAGGAAAGGGGTTTAAATTAATCTTTGCTGGCTCCTGCTAAATGCTTCCTCCATGATTAACACCAGAAGTGATTTTGATAGCAGGATTCATTGTCAAAATAGCTTATAAAACAATTCCATAAAACTGTGTAAATCTTGTGTTGATCTTACTTTTTACAAGGAGTCTTAAAGCCATATATCCCAGCGCCATTTACAAGGTTGTTGCAGGTGTGGGACCAGCCTTAGAAATATAGCTACTACTTAAACTGTGTATTTTACAAGCCTGGGGAAACATCCATTTGAACTGTAAAAGGAGCTTTCCAGCCCGCTTGCTTCTTTGTGCAAGAGACTAAGCCATTGCACATCGGACTTCAGTACCTCCCTAGTCACAGCCAAGGTGTGGGGACAGGATTCCTTTGTCAACACACCATAACAAAGTTTTCCAGTATGTTGAACTCTGGCTTCAGGAGGAGCTGGGCTCCCCAAGCCCAGGTTTCACTGCAAGCCACTGAGCACCTTAGAACCACTTGCAGACTCACAGGCTGTTTTGCTGTGGGCTGCACTCATTCCTCCAGTGAAGCTCGCAGGCTATTTATCAGTGCTCTGGAGTGCAAAGAAACAGGTGGAAAAGGGAAGAATGAGTAGCCCAATCATGTAAATCAGATGGCAGAAGGCATTTAAGTAGTCAATATTTACTGTAATTATGTAATAGGTATTTAATAAGCATCAGGCTGAGTCTGCTGGGAGTAAAGGAAGAGCCAAGAGAGATTTCTCCCCTTGAGTTAAAAATTATCAGGATTTTAACCCCGTATTAACACTCAAGATTACATCCCGTCCTCCATGCCCTCTGAGCTCTCCTGTGACTCCCAGCGCAACAGTCCTAAGATTGCTCAGACTACAGGAACTGAGCCCTCCTCCCATACTGTCCACTGAATATAGCTTCTATTAGGTCCCAAACCATCACATACCTCTGCTTTGCAGGGTACATGGGCAACCAGCTGCCATGCTGCACCCCAAAGAGCACTTATACTTTTCAGCTGGATACATGGGCTCCCCATTTATAACACTGGGAGGTAATGGGTTGCACTTGAGTTTGAACTTCAGGGACTCTGGGTTTTAACAAAGATTTGTTCTTTGGCCTTGGCCAAGCTGCTTATTCCTTCCTTTAGGGAGCAACAAGGCTCCTCCAGCTACATGTGACCTGGCAAAGAGAAACAATGCTGACCTGCAAACAGTGCCACCATTGCGACATTGGGTTATGGACAATTCTCTGCCCCACTGTCCCCACCTTCATCCTCCTCATCAGATGCCTGGCCTCACCTTCCCAACAGGTGTGTCTCAGCGCCTTCTTATCTCCTGCTTATATCTTCTGTGTAAGACCAAATATTGACACTATTCAGGAATAGCCCTTGGCTGTAAGCACATCTCCTAACCTTCAAGACAGCCCTTGACCTCTTCCCTGATCCCTGAAACGCACAGTGACCCACTTAAAAGCTGTTTTACAGCAGTTGGAGGGTTAAGCCCAACACATGACTTCTGCTTTGCAACAGCTCTTTCTGAAGGGTCTCAACGACACTAAGTGACGGACATTTGGATCAGTATCATATCATCATCCTCAGCTGAAATGAGATTTTCTCAAGCTCTGCCAAAGCTCCAATTCATGATGTCCCTCAGACTTAATAAAAACTGAAGAAAATCCTTCCCTATTTTTCTAAAATAAGCTTTCCAAAATAGCTTTCAGCTCCTGAATTTGGCAGCATTGTAAACCAGTACAGCGGCTGTGGCATCCAATGCCTGAAGAAACACCAATCTGGAGGGGCTGGGATCATAAAGTCATAGAATCATAGAATGGTTTAGGTTCGGAGAGACCTTTAGAGGCCATCTGGTCTAACCCCCCCTGCAGTGAGCAGTGTCATCCCCAGCTAGATCAGGTTGCTCAGAGCCCCGTCCAGCCTGACCTTGAATGTTTCTTGTTACACACTTGTACAGCACCTGACACACTGAATCTCCTTCTTAATCAGGCATTAAAATGTTGTTGCAACACAATTAATAATATAACATTATATAGAAATGTTTTCTAAATTTAATGCACTAATTAGCCATGAAAATAACAAGTAACTTCATGGTTGAATTTATGAAACCCCATTATCTGAATCTCATTTCTATGTAGCCTCACTGGGACTCCATAAACTTATTATTCAACAATATCCCCTTCAGCCAGAGTAGTGATCTGGGGTCCTTTCCTCTTCCCTGGCTATTTATTTCCACAAAACACGAAGGGGTCTAATAGGAGACTATTCCACACACAAACCTGGCTGAAACCTACCTGTTTGAGTGATTAGGCAGGGACTGATCGACTGACGTGGGCAGAGCAATCACACAAACCCCCATTTCCTTTGGAAAGCAGGCTAAAAATAGGGGCCAGGCAGTAGAAAACCAGACAGGAAGGCAGGAATGGATCTATCAATAGCTCCTGCCCTGTCTCCTGCTCATTAACGTCCCTTGGCAGATGTAGAGAGACATCTTAGAAACCCTCCAAGAAGTGCTTATTTATCAGACATTTCTTAAATTGAGACAGAGGGAATTTGGACCCTATACATTTATGGGCATCCCAGGAAAAAATAAGGGAAAAAAATCTCTTCTGAGTGCACGCATTCTATATGACAGAAAATTTTGTTTCTATTCTTAATACAGCCACAGACCACCTGTGGACTTTGTACTACATATATACCTAAATGACCACGTCACACTGATCTTTCTCCCCATTCCCTTGGTGGTACCATTGCTCCGACTGCAATCCCAAGCACAGCAGGAGAGAAAACACATGCTTTAGTAGCAGCAGTCCTCCCAGGAGGTGAAATGCTTAAATTCTAGGTAAGATTAATTTGCTGTCTACCAAAGCTTATCGGCAAGATGTTAATGATTGCAGGTAGGAGAATATGATATAGGTTTCAGCTTGGTATGTTAGTACGTTCTTCCAGGGTGAGAAAAAGGGTTTTTCATCAGAGCAATGGATCAGCCCTTCCTTCAGCCGCAGCTGCCGGTGATGGTGTGCGTTGCTCACTAGATGGCGAAGGCTGCCTTCCTCCCTGCAGACCGACCGCCCCGCAAAGCTCCTACAGAAGCAATCAGGGATGCTGCTGGGGATGGAGAAAAGGATTCTGATCACTGAGGGGAGGTTTAAGGGAGACATTTGGAGTCTGCTAAAGGCACAGGGGAAGGGAGGGTGGGTTATTAAGGTTCAAATGGTGGTAAGGTTCTCCTTGAAGAGATGGTGCCATGTGTTTGAGGATCTTCCTCTTCAGCTGATTTGAAACAGACCTTTAGGCAAGGTCCCAGCTGTCAAGAACTGGTAGAGAAAGAGATATTCCAGTGACCCTCTCCTGCAGATTTCCTCCAACCTTCAGGAGTCTCCCTGTCTTTTCACATCAGGATCAAGCTGACATAACCCACATTTGTCCCTCAAATCTATCTAGGGAGGACACAGGGTGATACAGACTGGCATTAGTCCATCCTGAGTCCCTGAAGTGCTCTTGGGGCAAAAAATCACCCTTTAGAGATGATAGCTATCTAACAGAGATGCTCCATGACAATGTCCATCAGTCACAAGAAGTCTCAGTGCAAGGCTCCTGCTGCTGCCATGGGTTGAGCCCTGCCCATGTAGAAAGCTGTGTGCCACCTTCATGGCACCCTTCCTCTACTGTCCCAGGAGCGTTCAGCAGATGCAGGATTGCAACTGGAGGGACAGAAACATGGCAGAGCCTGATTTAAGTCCTTCAACAGAGGCTGTGGTATTAAATCTGAACAAATCTCATGATTTGCCAGGTTGGGAGACTTGGCTGCTCCAGGTACCTGCAGTCTCTCTTCCACAACTAAGGAGGCATGAGAAAGGACAATGCTCTATCTAGGGTACTTGGCCACAAGCCAAAGATGTCATTCTCAAAAAAAAAAAAAGAAAAAAAAACACATGAATTAAAAAAAAACCTCAAGTGAGACGAAGCTGTGAACCAAGCAAGACTGTTTTGAAAGTGTTCATCTGCACTAGTGAGTCATAAACCAACACAGCAGCTATGGAAATGAGTTACAGAAAGGTAATTTCAGCCCCATTTTCAGTAGCAGCTGGCTCCCAGGAGCGTCCTGCTCTTTCAAGTCATCAGTGTTTACGTGGCAAGTTTTGCACCATTGTAGCCAGAGTCTCTTACACATCCTTCGCTATTTGCAAATAGCTCCTCGCCCACGAGTGCCAGTATTTTTAGTAACACCAGTTCAAGAGAGGAAGAAAGCCCTCTACCAAATGTCTGAGCTGTCAGGTGAAAAACTGGCTGAAACAAGCTCAGCCCTGTAATTTCCAGACTCCCCATCTGCATTGCTGCTTTACTTTGGCCATGGCCAGTCTAGCTCAGCTCTCAAGCAGCCACATTTAGGCATAAGCAGCATCCTACAGTTCTTGGCTATATTGAGCTTGAAAACCTCAGCTCAGCTGGTCTTCTGGGTGATACTGGCTACCTGGACCCAGGTGTGCTCAAATTCGTATGTGCTCTGTCTGCCCAGACCATATGAACCTGCAGCTGAAGTCCGCAGAAAGGGGCAGGGCATGTGTACACTCTCACAGGCACCCAGTTCCAGCGTGAGTGTGGTGTTTGTGGTGTACAGATGCCAGCGCAGGCATCTGAAATGTACTTGTACATAGTGGAGCATCACCCACTCCTCCCCATGAGTTGCCCTCGCAAGACTGAAAGCCGGTCCACATGAACCTCTCAGCAGCAGCGCCAGCAAGTCCACACCTGAGCCTACAGACACATGCTAACACACGACTAGTGTTATGTGGAATATATGCCCAGACATGAATAGATAGGGCAGCAAACAGATTTTTGAACATTGCTCACAGCCTTTTGGCATAAAATTAGCCCCGAGGGTAACGTTTAGCGGCCCGAGTTTTTTCATTTCTTCTTCCAGCCCAGGGTCTATTATACCCCTACTACATCTTTTGCAGAATAATGCAAACGTATTTCTATTCAGAAACCCAAGGCTGTTCCTTCCCAGCTCACTGGGATATGAAAATACCTGGAAGGTGGTACTGACATTTTTCCTGAAGCTCTTTTCTATTTAACAGAAGCAAAGTCACGTTGCTGAGAGACCCCTTAGTAACAGGAAGCAGTTGTCCAGTTTAAAGAACCGGCTAAAAAGCAAACAGCTTTGCCTCCTTTTTAAAGCCCCTCAGGACAATATTTACTCTTCTAAAATATCATTGTGCCACGGCTTTGGGACTTTGCTTGACAAACTTGGGGGTCTCTGAGCAGTTCAAAGTGGGCTTGACCTATAGCTGAGCATGGAAAACAGGAACTGCATATAAATAACTAAATTACAGAGAGATCAATTCTCAGTCAACTCATTAGCAATGCCCGGCGTCTTTAAGTGATAACTCCACTCTCTAAGACCTTTACGTAATTACTTGCACAAGGCACATTTTACCCTTTGGTTCGCAAGTTTCATAAATGAAGGTTAAGTTTACTTAACCACCCAGGATTTACCAGCCATGTTAAAGCATAAAATGCGCATGCTGCCAGGTGTCTCTGCAGAAACTGCCTTGTTGATTCAGAGACTCCAAGGTTAAATGATGGCTCCTGAGTCCAAGTTAGTTTCCCATTGGGGAACAGGAGGATCTGCACTGTAACATTGTACCACAGTTCAGCCGAGGTTGATTTAATGAGTCTTGGAGTTAAGATAGCAGTGATTGCGAAAACCTGAATGAAAAATCAGGGGTTTGCTGTACATCGCAGCCATAACGAGGATCTTGAGTGTGTCACACTCCAGTCTGTTACAGAAAGATGCTATACATCTTTCCTAGCCAGATACCTGCTTTTATCTTCTATCTTTCTATCTACACTATTCGCACACAAGCACATCCGTAGGATGCATGTTTATATAGCCTGCATATCTCTTACTCCATACAGTCCATACAAATGAGTGGTGGGCCGAATTTTCAGCTGATGTGAGTCAGCATAGTCCCATTAACGTTTTTTGGCAAGTCACACTAGCCAAGGATAGATTCAGTGTTTTCAGTGTGGTGGGTTTGTACCTATGTGTTTGATTGACTCTTTCTAGACAGCATTTTGGACATCCTGGTTGTACTCTCCCCACTTTCACATATATTCAACTTTTTCAGCCACCGCTGGAGTGCCCAACAGCTTAGTAATGTTGTTGGTGTACCAGGTGAAACTGGGTCAGAAGCTGTGAAGCCACTGCCTTGTGTAATGCAGGAAAGCTGGGAGAGAGCAGCCAATGGGACACGTGTTTTCCACCAAATCCCACTCTTCACCTGACAGCAAAGCTGTCCAAATTCTGCCCCTCAGCCCAGGTATGCTCCACCAGAGCAACACAATAGGCCATGATGCTGTCTTCCAAGGAAGGCCCTCAGGTATGGCCAAGGCTGGACCCACCACTCCATGGAGCACTTCAGCAAACTCTCCACACTGCTGCCCCTCCCAGAGGTCCTGCACTCCCTCCTTCAGCACATGGCCAAAACAGAGAGGTGTCTCCTCATGGGTTACACATGAACCTGGGCAGGAACTGGCATGCACCTCAGGTAGTGCAGAACGATCTGCTGGGGACCTCTTTTAGTCCCATCTGATGATGGGGATGCCTGAAGTCTGCTCACCTGAAGTTTGCTTAAATGTTTGGTCATATTTCCAGGCACCTGACAGAGGAAGGATTGGTGTGTCTCCTCTTCCACTGTCTTCAGATAGAGTGAGCTAGACCATCCTGGTCAAAAGTTTGGCTCTCGCAGCCATGCCATAACTGCTCTGTCACTCAGAGCAAACCACTGGTGTTCTGACTACTCCTTTATCACCCTCTGATCCTGGGGAAAGTGCATAAAAGCACATGGTAACATAACTTGCCACTCCTTTTTACACTAACAAAAACAGTGACCTCAAGTCAGTCAGTGTCACAGCATGAGAAAGCTCAGCTTTCCTCCTTCCCCAAACTACAGCCTGCCTGAACCAGCAAATCACATTCTGTTCAGATTCCCACTGCTGTCCCCTTTCTTCTAGAGACCAAAAGAAGATCTATGAAAGAGGCTTCCAAAACATTTGTTCTTTCACTGTGATCATCCACAAGTTTGACTATATGGGAAGGTCTACAGTCCTAATGCTCCTGTGTGCCCGGAGTTATGTCCAGAAAGTTATGCGTTAGACACCTGATGGCAACAACATCCACACTTTGGCCTATGGAATATCACAGGGAAATCCATACATACCCAGTAATTCCTACCAGCAATACAGAAGAGTGCTACAAAAGTCTTACCTCTACCTCTGCCTTCCCCAAGCCTCACGGATTTGCAGAGTTGTCACTAAAAGAAAACATCTATCCTCAGGTTTCAAAGCAAAGCAGATAGATGGCCACAAAGCCCTGAGAGAAGTTTCTCCAGGTCAAGGAAAAGAGTCCAGAAAATTTTGGATTCACCTGTAAAACCTGGCTTTGTGACTTAGATAGGTCTAATCAGTACCCAGGTGCTGCCAAGTTTCTAAGTTATTTGGAAAGGTAGTTTTTAAGCCATGGTGCAGTTGAATAGTGATCAGTGTTTGCCCACTGCTGATTTGGAAATGTAAGCTCTGCTCAAGCTGCCAACACAGGGTTGGAGCTGTAGGTGTCAGTGCACAGATGAAAATGGCTTGAACCAGTTATATCTACATCATTGTTAGACCTGAATTCAAATGTGAGTCAGACCCATTCTGCCAAATTTTCTTGCAGTAGACCTAGAGGCAGAATTTGAGCTGAATATACATTAATGTGAACTAGTATAATGGTCTGGGTTCATACACACCCGTAGGGTGGGTTTAATACCCTTTTTACGTATGTAACACCATATTTAACATTCTATGACCATTCCTATTAATGTGATTATAACCACTGATGAAACACATTACTTGTATCTGAACAGGATTATAGCATCTCTACCACTGATTATCCACTTTTATCAATGGAAACTTGATAAATAGTCAGCAGCTGAACTTCCAACACAACCAGTGGTGACAGGTCAGAGCTTCCACCCTCTACGATTCTGGGTGCTTTTGCGCTTCATGTTCTTCTTGAGGGACTGTTGGTGCAGCCATCATGGTCTGGGGGTATGAACAAGGCAATGTTTGCAAGGGGAGGTAGTATCTTTTATTAGAACACACGTAGTTGGAAAAAGTAGGTCAAGCTTTAAAGCACATGAGCCTTTCTTCAGGTCTTGCCTAATTAAAACCCTCTGACTATTCTTCTTGCAAATCTAAGTGCGATTTTAAAGGCAGGGTAGAAGTGGCAGTGCAAAGATTTTGTAAAGGGCTTAGCACAATAGGCTATACATTGCAATAACTAACCGTTAGTCTTGGGGAAATAGCTCAGCCTCTGATCTGACATTTTAGCAGCTAAGAGCTCTGGCTAACAGATCCTACTCTGAATTACTCTCTCAAAACCTTATCAAAAGGAAATGGAGCCTTTTGAAATCACTGGCATCTCTGGAAGACTGGTTTATCAAATTTCTCCTGGTTCAAGCAGAAAACCTCTGTTTTCCTCTGCTCTTTAACCTCTTATTTAAAATGTCATTTTACTTTGAACTGTCAAAAGAGGCAGCGAGGGAAGCAGCTAGCTCACCATCAGAAGGAGGTGAAAGCTGAAACTTTACCCGTCCTTAGTGAGTTTATCCACATATCAATGGCATGCTACACCAATGTGTTTATTTTTATGACTAGAGCATATCCCTTAACCTCAGGGATCTGAACATTTCCCTGGAATGTACAGACGTTTCGTATCATTTATTTCCCAGTGGCCCTTCCCCACACCAGCTCCACACACACATACATAAACACACACGCTTCTATTCACATTCTCTTGATCATAGTGGTGTACACAAACAGACATCAGCTTAACACAAACGCACACACACATTCCTATCCAAAGCATCAGTTTTATCTATAGCCCTCTGCATAAAATATAAATGCATGCATTACTGTATTTAGATGTACATATTTACAACACAGATATGAATGTAAATGGCTCTGATTTGTGTGTGCATCTATTTATACAAGCCTACATGCACATGTACATACCCAAATGTTTGTGTGAAAATGTACATATATGGAAAACCGGGACTGCAAAGGGCACTAATACATGCCACCGAGTCCCACAGCTGCTCAGGACCTTCCTGGCTGGCTTCCATAACCAAGGGAAAGCATTTGGACGGGATCCAAACAACTTCCACTGGCTGAACACTTGGATTTCACTTACCTCTGCCCCTGTATAATTTTTAAGGGGAAAGCTACTGCCTGGAGCTAATAACCAAAATGATGGACCAGATTCTCCCTCAGAAGCCCTACAGCAATTAGGATTCTGTGAAGCTGCTGCAGCTTTGCTCTATTATAACTATGTCCCCTTGCCATATTGACTCAGGCTCTAATGAGATATTACCAAGCACTGAGGTTGCATTCAAGCTCTCATATAAGCGGCCAGCTGAGGATTGGACTCTTTTATCAGTTTGTGCTGCTTACTGTGGGCCAAGGCCTTCAGCTGGTGTAAATCAGCGCTACTCCACTGAGGCCATGAAAAATGAGGTGCATAAGTTAAGCATCTGTCTCAATGGCTGATGTTTATCTTTGCTCCCACGGCCTCAATTGCACTTAAGATGAACGTAAACGCATGAAAACAGTTTAATGGGACAGGGGCTTTCTGCTGATCATCTGCATGCAGTTGAATTTTACTCCATTTGATTGCTAAACCAAGTTCAACAGATATGCATGTTACAAATAATTTGTCATGCTCTTAGGCGCGTTCCACCCCAGGCCACAAAATGTTCGCAGTAATTGAAATATACAGCCAAATTCCAAGCTAGTATAAATCTCCACTGATGTCAAGCCATATGGAAATCCATACGATTTGAGGGCTGTAAAAAAAACAAAAAAACAACACCATGCCTTCTAGTGAGAGACTTATGTAGCTCAATCTGATTAGTCTATCACAAAGAAGATTAAGAGGTGACTTCACTAGGATGTCCAAGTACAGCTGGAAAAAGAAAATACCAGGTACGGAATGGTTCTTTAATCTAGCTGAGAAATGCCAAGCGAGATTCATTGCTTGGAAGTAAATGCCAGACAAATTTGAATAAGCAATAAAGCATAGATTTTTTTTAACACAGAATCACTGGTCAAAGGATAAGGTGGACTCTACCATTGAAAGTCTTTAGACCAAGGTTGGATGCATTTTTTCACAAGATTCTTTTGTCTAGCATAACTTGTTGAGTTCAACATGACAGTAACAACATCAGCCATTGAATCTGAAGTCCTCTAAGAGGCTGTGACTATTTCTAAGAAGCCAGTGAATTAAGACTGAGAAAACCCACTGTACTATTTATAGGATTAAATTTACTACAGATTGATTTAACTTCCACTTGAAAATGCTTGTGGGACCGCTAAGTAAAAAATTAGAGCAGAAACCATTGAACTTGATAAAATACAGAACTGAAGGACAAACTAATGATCCCTTCTCTTCATGATTATTTATTTACTTTAAAGCCCAGTCAGTTTTCCCTGAAATCACAATATTTTTAGAGCTGCAAAACTGAATTCTGTTAATTTCCTTCCAATTATAATACAGGAAAAGAGATGAGCCCTCTCAAACATGAAAGAAGAAATATTACTGATCACCGAGAAAGAAATCTGTATCTTGCTAGAGCTGCGTTCCTCTGCAGCAAAATCAGTGGTTTTCAATGGATCCCAACCACCAAGTGCTGCGGTTGCTCCAAGTTAGAGCATTTATCCTAAGAAAGGCCCAGGTGCCAAGTTCATTTTTTTAAAAAAGTTTCCAAATAATGTCTTTGCGCCATCTGTTCTCTAGCAGTGGTGCATTCCTCAGGCCACGATGTCATCAGCTTCTCATTATTATTTTTAATGTTTCTTCGAAGTCAATCAAAATCAAAGACAGAACAACAGATTTGGGGTGTTTGTGCTCTGTTTGCACGCTACATTGTGCCGGAGGTACATAAGGTTATTTGGTTATTTCCATCCATGGCTTTTTGGCAGCAAAGCTTGAAGTCAGAATCCCAGCTTGTTAAATAGATTATGATTATATCTAATATACAATCACAATAAAACCGAGATTTTAGATGAGAATCTAAAATTGGGACTGGGTGGGAGTGAAACCAGCTAGCTCCAGGCAGCTTTCTAAATTCAGTCATTGGTTCAAATCCCTCTCAGAACCCACAGGACAATGCAGGATCCCTAAGTTTCTTGGGAATCAGTTCCATACTTTCACTGAAGTCAGCAGGATGCTTTGTTGTGCCTCTGCTGGAAGCTTGGGAAGGTTTTAAACCAGGGATGTCCCAGTCCAGGATGCACCCACACTCTTTGCAGTACATTACAAGGGTATACTTACTCCAAAGCAGAACCAGGGCTGTTGGGGCCAGGAGGATGCATTCGCTGACTGTGCTTTTGCCAGTGGCAGTACCCGCAAATGAAGAAAAGATTGAGGGAAGCCATGCTCCAGATGCAGAAATAAACCCCACTTCCCAGAGCAATGAGTAGCAAAGCCCAGAAGTCCAGATCTCACTAACACATCATTGGCTTCCCCGAGGCTCTGCTCAGCTAACAGCTGTGTGAGTAGCTGCTGCTTTATCTGGCCATGCTGCTTAACTGTGATTTAGGAAATAAACCCACAGAGGCTGGGATTAAACAGACAAGGTGGAGGGGCAGGGCATTTCCCTGGGATTAGCAACTGCCTAAGAGATTGGCTGGTGGCACTTCAACACCAGGTAAGGCTCAGCAGCAATGCTGCTAGGGCTGGAAGGAGACTGGAGCCAAACTCCAACCAGGGGAAGTACCACCACCCTAGAAAAAGGCCGGGCCCCTGGGGACATTTCTGCGGTATTCGCTGGCCCCAGGCAGTGATGGATGTTGTTGGATAGAGCCATGGGGAACATGTTTCTGGTGTCAAAATAGACTCCAGCCCTATCCGATGTGCCTTATCTGGTCTTATCACTGATGACCTGTGAGTCATGACCAAAGGTGACTGAATCATGTCAGGTCTCTGCTCTCCAGGAAGGTCACTAACCTGCAATGTAATATCATAGCATCATAGAATCATTTAGGTTGGAAAAGACCCTTAAGATCATTGAGTCCAACCGTTAACCTCACACTGCTAAGTCCACCACTAAACGATGTCCCTAAGAACCACATCTACCATATCTGATGGTCAAAAGGTTACAGCAGTATTTCAGCCTCAGATGAGGCTATATTATGCTGGAGTATTAATGATGTCATTATATGCCCACCAGGTCATCTTGCCTCTGTAGAGATTCTTCACTCTCACAGAGGCCGAATGCAAGTAAATGTTCTTTAATTCTGGCTGCAATATGGCCCTGGGTATTTCCCCCCTCAGGAAGAGTGGGGGGGAAATGAGAGATAATTAATACAGAATCGGTATGCACATTTTCCTCTAGCAAGCTCAAGGGCAAAGCAGCAGTTTCCCCACTACATGGTGCTAGAAACCAGAAGCAAACAGAAATCGCTGTAGAGCAGAGACTATGGCTTGCTCTTGGCAAAGAGGAGATCTCCAAGCACTTAGATGACAACAGTTTGGAGGATAGATCAGGCTTCCTGATCCTAGTCTTTAAGACCTTAAATGACAGAAAGGTGGTAATCCAACAAGTGTTTTTATCATAAATCCCTTGTTCCTGAGCCCATCAGATGGATAAGCATTGAATACTTCACAATGTGTAGCTGAACCATAGCCCCTTGGGGGATCACTACGTGGCAGAAAATAACCCAAAAAGTTTGTGAACCTGCAGGCAAGGTGTTGCACAAACCCCCTCACAAACCCTCTTTGTAAGACAAACAAGTTAAAGTCAAAGGTTGGAACAACTCTCTGGTTCCCTCCCCTTTCCCCCCACCAGTTTGTTTCTGATTATTTTGCACACAGAGCACACGGCAAAAAAAATGTGTCTTATTTCACTAGGGAGGGGAAAAGAAACACACTTGATGGTACTTTAAAGAAACTTCTTTTCTTTCCTTTCAAAAACAACAATTCAAGTAAATTAATAGGCCTGGTCTGATGAGTATGAGTCATTTTCAGTACAAACTAACCACAAAAGCTGGAAATCTGGTTTTAAATTTAGAGAAGGCAGAAAAGAAAAGATTATAAAATAATTCATGCATTTTTTTAAATATGCAATATTACCAGTGATCAGAAGAGAACAATAAGCTTCCAACATCAGAGATCGTAATGTAACCTCTGAGCCATGGCCAAGCAATAAACACAGCTCTTTAGTGACCAAATAATTACAGACTTTGAAAACGAAATATTATACCGTCTAACTAATGCAGAGAATAAATTCCACTCCGCATGTGTTTTTACAGCTTGATACTCCATTAACATTAATAGGTTTTTTCTGTCAATTTGCATAGATTAGCCTTTGAGAAAGATCTCCCTCGATGTCTTCCCAAATTATTTTTTTTAAAGCTGTGACCAGTTGATGTGTCTGTGTCTACCCCTACTCTATTTTTCTGTATTTCTCTCACATACAAATAGCCTCCCCAAAATGCAAACCGATTTTCTGTGGATGTACACATGTTTCCTATTGACGGCTGTGGGATCCATGTGGGTGTTTGTCTGTGACTTACAAACACGCACATGCAGGCTCATATGCACTTAGTATTATAATTCCTGATGGAAATCCTAAGTTTAAATGATTTCTTCAAAAATCACGTAAGAAACACTAGCCGTGATGAGAAGAAAACAGTTCTCTAATGCAGCACCCCATGATGTTGAAGACCACTTCTTCTTCCTACAGCCCTGAACAGCTACAACAGAGAAAACCGAGCTCCTAAGGACAATTGTAATGTGCATCCCTGGCTTCAGATCACAGTTGCTTTAGCAACATACCAAAAGACACGCTAGCTCTTCTCTTCGCTGGCTTCGCTCCCATAGCTTTCTCCTCCATGTGGGCTAGGTCACTAAGGAAGCTGGAAAATGAAGCCTCCAGCTTTTTGCCTGGTCCTAGCATGGGCGTCATAGCCCAGAAGTGCAAACCAGCAAGCCAGCCTTGCTCTGGCTCAGCTGCAGCTTAGCTCCACAACGATTTTCCTTTCCTCTCTGGGCTTTTAGCTTGGGCAGCTTTGGGTGTATGTCAAAATCACACCCATTCCTAACAAAAACACCTCGTCAACCTTGAAATTTTACAGTTTACAAAGAAATATTGTCCATATACATACACAGTGACTACACACACACAATACAGCTTTGCAAATAAATAGTCACTATATTTTGTGACTACACACACACACATATATATAAAACTTAGGGACAAGACACAGCACTTTTGCGTCCTTCAGCCCCAGAAACAGCTGATGTATTAGGGCTGAAAGATTATGTAGCTATCGACCTGAGGCAACAGTAGTGCAGGATAATTTAGTCCCAAGGGTTAATTGACTATGAATGATCTTAAGATCACCAAACAACCTAACTAATAGCTTGTAATATGAGCTTTACATACAAGCCACGTAAAAGACATAGTAATTTGTGGGATATTGCAAGATGCTATATGCCTCCCACTATTGCAGATTCAATATTATATGAAATATGGTGTGTGTTTTATGCTGTGTAGTGTTTCTAATATGTATTACGTATCGCGTGGTATGTATTTTACACTGTATTACGTATTGTGTAAATTCGTAAGTAAGCAAGGACTGGACGTCAAACCATACTGACGACAAGCATACAATATCCGTTTGAAGCAGAAGCCCAGCAGCGCTGCCAGGTACCGTTGGCACTGGGGTGTGCGGGGGGGGCACGATGCTGCCGAACGGGGTCGGGAGCATTTTCCCTGTCCTGAAGGAGAAAGCGGGGACACGACACGGGTTTCTGGCTAGGTCGCTTGGCTACACACAGGTCACGCTTCAAATTTTCTGAATTTCACCCATCAACGTGATGAAACAGAACTTAGAAGCGGCTTTCACCTCTCCTCCGCTCCAAACAGCGTCTGAGGCTCTAGAGCGGAGACACACGAGGTGGGCAGGCAAAACCATAACGCGTGTGCCCAAGGCGAGAAAGCAGCCGGGTCCGGGGAGGGAGAGCCTGTCGCCCCCCCGTCCCGTGCGGCAGGCAGGCTGCCTGCCTGCTCCGGGCTCGGCTGGCAGCGCATTTACCAGCAGAAGTTAAACTGGTTTGCCTCTCCCGCACCCAACAGATTTGTTGCCCGAGGGAACTGCCAACGGCCAGCCCGGGTGGCAGCTGAGTGGCAACTTTCTGCCTCGCCGCTTGACACTAAAGCACCCGAATTCAGTGTAAATGACTGACTCCACGGTTACGTCCCTGAGGAAGGAGAAAGGGGGGGGGGGGGGGGGGGGGCAGATTTCTGATGATTTCGTGATTTTCGCCAGGAGCTTTGGGGACCAAGAAGCAGCAGCAGGAAGCCCACAGCACACACGTGCTCTCGCGTTCCTGGTCTCCAGCACAAGGCGAGCCGGTGCCTCTGGGTTTGGAGCCGACCCCCTTCCCTAAAATAACGTTTGCTTAACGCGCATCGCTGGCTGTGTTTAGCCTTGAGGCTTTGCTTTACTCGCTTTTTCCCCCTCCTCTTTCCTCCGGCCCTGCGGGGGCAGGTACCGACCGGGGTGTCGGCACAATCCGGGGGCCGGGTGGCACTACGGGGGGGCCGCACCGCGCCGGGCCGACACCGTCCCCCCCCCCCCCCCCCCCGGACGGAGCGGGCCGGGAGCCGCGGGGAGGGGGAAGCACCGGGGAGCCCACCCTGCCCACGGCCCCGCTCCCCGGCGCCCCGCACACAGCCCCGGCGGCGGGGAGCAGCAGCAGGAGGAGGAGGAGGAGGAGGAAGAGGCGCGTTTCGGTGCGGGCAGGTCGGCAATCAGCGCGGGGCCCGGGCGCACGGCGGGAGGGGGCCGGGGTCCCGTCCTCCCCCTCCCGGCCCCCCTCGCACCGCCCTGGGCTGCCCACGGTGCGTGTCCGTGTGCCTGTGCGCGCCCACGCCTGCCGGCGGGTCCTTACGGAGGTATGCGCGTCTGTGCCCAAATGGTCGTGTCGGTAATTATGCACAGCTCAAAGGTCGTTTAGAGGTAAAAATTACATATATATGTATATTTGGGGGCCATTTCTGTATATATGGACGTGCGCGTGTAAACGGCCGTATATTTGATAAAGTCTTCCTGCAACATCGTGTACGTATGTACTCACCTGCGTTGTAAGTCTGTTTAAGATACCTGTAATTGTGTGGATCGAACGAATATGCCACTTCTGTAATTTATAATTCTAATTCTCATTTAAGAACGTAACTAAATATATGTACTGAATTTAGGTGACATATATACTTAAAATAAGGATATACATAAATTTACTTCGAAATATTTTCTACAGTATGTAGAACTGTATAAACAACAATTTCGAATTACAAGTAATGGGTATATAATGCGCCTCATATGCACGAGGCGTATTTCGTCGTATGTTTCACAAATGTATCGTGTAATGAATTACGAATTTGTCATGTGTGTCATGTATATATATACAGGCATAATTGTGTGTGCGTGTGCGCGCTAAACTTGTAAGTTACGGGGGAAGGAGCAGGACGAAGCAGGAGGCAGAAGCCCCGGGCAGCCATCTATCAAAGAAAACCCACCCCGGAGGACATAAACACGCTGATTTTGTTTCGGAGCCTGGCTCGGCTCACCGGGAGAAATGCCATTTCGAAGCGCCGGGGCCGGCGGGCGGGTCCCGCTGGCGGAGCAGCCGCCGGCCGGCCGGGGCAGGGCGGGCGCGGAGGCTCCGGGACCCGCGGGCTGCCGGCGCTATCGCCCCGCGGCGGGTGGCGAGGGTCGCGGGGCTGCACTCGCTGTGTTCCCACACGCTTGCTCCCGGGAGGAGGAAGCGCGGGTGTCTGCAAAGAAACCTCTGCAGAAAAACGAAAATAAAGACGCAACAAAAACCCCTCAGAGATAAAATAAAAATCGTAGCGAAACGGACCCCAGCAGCCTCTCCCGGCGGAGCCAGCCCCATCCAAAGCCACTCGTTGTAGCAAAAATCAATCGGGGGGGGGGGGGGGAAGGGAGGGAAATGCTGGTTTTGTTTGACTCGGGGACAAACGTTTTTCGACGTTTTTGTAAAAATGATTTTGCATCAGCCGATGTGATTGTGTGAAAAATCTTTCGGGACCCAGGCGGCGACCGGCTGTACGCCCCTGCCACTCCCGCGGGAGCGAGAGAGGAGGGGTCGGTGGGGAGGAAAGAAAAATTACAAAAGGTGTGCGGAGGTGTTGCTAAACAGAAAGATGGAGGAAAACTGAGTGATGCTGGGGGGGGGGGGGGGAAGATAGTAAATTACGAGTTAGAGAGGGGCTGTGCGGTGGAAGGGGTCGGGGTGTTGAGGGGGGCTCCGGAATAAGGCGGATTTCACCACAGCAACCCTACGGGGGGGGGTGGGGGGGGCGAAGGTAAAGAAGTGTGAAGGGAGCTGCAGCCATGCGCCGGGTGACGGTGGCCGGAGCCCCGCCGGGTGGGGGACAGCCCTCGGCCCCGCAGCCCAGCTCCGAGGCGGCCTGGGGAGAGCCCGCCTGGCTTGGAGGTTGGTTGCCTCGCTAATTATCAACATCTTTATTCGCTAATTAGAAGTGTCTGGCGATGCCGGCGCCTCAGCGCACCGCCGGGAGGGCACGGCCACCCCCCTCCGCCGCCGGGAGACCACCCCGTTTGGGGCATCTCTGCCGGTCCTGCCGCGGGAGCCGCCTTCCCGCATGCACCTGCGGGGGGGGGGGGGGGAGAGGACACGCACAAACACCCCCCTTCTCTCCAAAACCAGCAACGCCATCCTGACACCGCGTCCATTAACAGGGCGTTGCGCTAAAACAAGTCCTGCAGGATCCGGCCCTTTTAAGCTAATGCAGTGAGATTTATGTTTTCCTTTTAAAACAATTTTTTTTTTCCTGATTTTCTGCACCCGAGAGCAGCACGGTTCCCCGAGGGCTGCTCCGGGCGCAGAGCCGGTGCATTTCCCTCGGCGGGGCGCAGGGGGTGCAGCGGGACCGTGCGGCGCTACGGGCCGGGGGTACTGGGGAGGGGGTGGTGGGGCTGCCCGCTGCGGGCCGAGGCGAAGAAGAGCTGTTCGGGGCTTTTACTCGTGGTTTCTTTCCTATTTTTTGTGTCCCCCCCCCCCTTTTTTTTTTTAGCCTGTCTTTGGAGGAGCGAGCCGAGCAAAGCCACCCCGTGCGTTTCCCCAGCTCTCCCCAAAAAAGCCGGGAACCCGCCCCCAGCAGTCACCTCTCCCGTTACATCTGAGCCCCGATATTGCCCCCCTGGAAAGATGGGGGGCAGATGCTGAGATAAATGTCTCCAGCTCTGCAGCCAAATTCCCAGCAGCCCGAATAAACAAACACTGTCACCTTCCTGCTTGGGGATAGGCGAGTCCCCCTGGCCCCAGCCCTCCCCGCTGCCACCCCAGTGAGGGACACCCCTCGCAGAAAGGCAGATTTATTGTCCCTAATCAGCAAATCGTTTAGGTCATTACAAGCCCATTACCGAGGGACAGGCAGGGCGAGGAGAAATCTTGGCCACATCGTGTGAACCACTGTCTTTGAAAACCGGAGAAAAAGATTCCCTGGAGAGCCACCCCCCACCCCCACCCCCACCCCCCCCCCCGTTATCCCTCTCCTGCAGGGATGCTCCCCTGCATCTTTGCTCTCACCTGCTACTTCCCTGCAGCCTCCTGTGGCCACCTTGAAAGGGGTCCAATCCCCCTAAATCTGGCAATCCCATCCTTGCCTGGACCCCTTCCTGCATCATTTGCAGCCAGGGCAACACATCTTCCCAATAAGGCCTAGGGGATGAGACTGTTTCACTGGACTTGGTGGATTTTTTTAATACCACCCCTACCTTTTACAACCTTTCCCCTAATTTCTTTTCCCAGTCCCCCTCAATGACATGTTTTCAGTAAAAACACCAGGGATTTGGTGCTGCCTGTACTGTGGGTAATCCGAGGGTTGCTGTGTTCATGCTGGCAGCGCATTGCATCAGGGAAGGATTTGGGGCAGAGCCTCTTGGGTCTGCATCCACTTGGATTCACATTAGGGATCCAGCTTAGAGAAAGGGAAAGGGGGCGACTCAGCCCCCTGAAATTCAGAACTTCTGTACCACCCCTGATGTGGCATACAGCAGCATCCCTGATACCTATCCCGGGTACTGGGGATATCACCAGCCATGCGGAGCTGGGGGATTGCACAGATCCCCACGCTGGGGCCAGAGAGACCCTTGTCTCCCCCCTCACCCTTTTTACCTCCACCCTAGTAATTATGCAACCTCTTCTGACCCTGCTTTCTATCCCTTTTATCCTGGCCTCAGTGCCTGTTCGCCCAAGCAGGCAGGGCTGAGCCGTTGGAGATTGCTCTGAGGTCCTTCCATCTGGCACTTTCTCTCTGTTCCCCCACTCAATAAATAAAATAAGGGTCACCCTTTTTTTTTACTTTTTTTTTTTTTTTTTTTTTTTTGGATCACACACCAAGGCCCATCACAAATGAGACCCCCGAGGCTTTGATGCCTGTGTTTGGACACAAGCAATTATCTCTAATTATTGTTTTGCTTTTCAGTTTGCCCAACTTTCCAACAGCCTTGAAAAGAAACTTCAAGGAGGGGGCTCAGCAGACTGAATAAGACATTGCTGCACGAAAGCCCCTCCCAGAGCCCCCTCTCGCTTCCATATTGAGAGACACAAAATCTTCACAAATGTTTAAGTACAATATGGGTTTGGTGAGGGGTTTTCTTTTCTTTTTTTTTCCTCTCTTTTTTTTTTAAGATGATTTCTAAAGACACAGGAACATTTGTACAAATAAGGCGCAGATGGGAGTGGGGTGGGGGAGCACACTGGAGCTGAATATCTGGGAAGGGAGGTGAAATGGTTTTCAGCTGGGAAGGAAGTGGAGAAGCAGAGATTAAAACCCCCTTAGACTTTCCCACCACTCATAAATAATACATTAAATTGCACTTACTGCTTTCTGCTCACTGAGGAGCACTGGGCAAAGGCCTCAAGTCCCAAAGAAAATTCACAGTCTGAGGGAATGGCAGGATTGGGAGGCAGGAATGGGGAGAGAAAGTATTTTGGGAAGCTGGGAAGCTGTCTGGAAGGATGGGAAACAACTAAAAATAACATGTCAAGTTTCTGCTCATGCATGTGTCACACACCTGCATATACACACACAGATCTACATATGTGGGTGTTCTGCTAGCAAAATGCATAGGGATACGTATACGCACTTACACACACATGTATATGCACACAAACATGCAGCCTGGGCACAAATATGCTCACAGACTGAAATACATCTATGCACACAGGTATTACACACACACATACATACAGTGGGTACAAGTGTGCACAGAGGGGTGAGCATATGTATGTTCACATCCACATGTGCATATGTACGTCCACAGGTCCATCACATCTGTGTGCTCATACATACAAGGGGGTGGGGGAAGGATGTAGGTAAACAGGTAGACACACTTGTAGTAACAACCATACCCCACCCTGCACTGTATGTATATATGATAATTGACTCAGACTCACTAAAGTAGTTTGAGAGCCAGGATTTTTTACTTGGGCTGCATTATACATCTCTTCCAACTTCTTAAAGTGATGATAACAACTCCGCAACACAGCTTTCTCACGGAATACCCAAAGCCTGTGTGTTTTAACTGCTAACCCACCATTTAGTTAGCAATCCTTCACAGTAACCAGAGCAAGCTAAGCAAAATACGTCCAGCCTGATGAGACACATCTTTGGCAGAAGGACACCGATCATTTTCTGCAGCTAAAATTCCTCTGCAAATCAATGCCATCCAGTCATTAGTTCTTCACAAACTAGCCTAATGGGCCATCACATCTCCATCCAAGAAAAGGAAAACACAGCCCTGCTCTTACCCCAGACCTAATTGCACAGGCCAAGGGTGGCAAAGGTGGGGGAGCTTTTGTTTATTGCTCCCCTCCTTTGGCAGTAGCGCTGCAGAGAAGTGGTGTTACAAATATTTTTCTTTCTGCCTGGCTGTCTATCAACATATATGTCTAAAGAAACACTCTAGCTATACATGTGTAAACATGAAGCGATAACGCATGTGTATTTGTACACATGTTTATATATAGTAAGTGTATCATTATATATATGTGTATGTATACATACATGCATATAAGTAAACCCAGGTGTGTAATCTCTTGGGTATTTTATTTTACCACTTGATTATTAGCAGCAGTAGCAGTAATAGACATATTTCTGTCAGATCTAGACTGGTAACAGAAGAGCCTATTATCCTTTTAGGAAAGTAATTAGCATCAGGGATCTGATTCCTTTTGCTACCCTTCTAATTAATTATACTTGGTAATGCCATCATTAAGAAAAGCGGAGTGTTTGTTCTTTTAATCTCTGTGTAAGGGACATGAGTTGGGAACTAGCTGCTTTGGGTAGTTTTGCTGCGCTCTTTATTCCACCACTCAGACCTCCTCTTTATTTTTTTTTTCCCAGCTAGGCTTTTTGCATCCCCCCCCCCCAAACCAAACAAAACAACCCCCCCCAAAAATCTCCATCAAACTCCTCCCTCCAAAAAAACTAGGAAACACAGTGAATTAAAGAAGTCTTGACTTAAAAACGACCCATATGTTTGCAAATGCTTTCCAAATGATCCCTTTCTGAATCCATGTGTTGTGCACGGGGTGGTGGGGAGGGGAACGGGACACCCCGCTACAGATTGTGGCTCTGATCTCTAGGTTTTTCCTGAGCTCGGGGGCTGTCTGCAGTGTGGCGTGACCTTTTGCCAGGGGTCGGTGCACTCGCCCGGAGGGCGGCTGTCCCCATCGCTCTGGCACAACCGCGGGTCCCGCTCCCTCACGTGGGGTCCCGGATCTAAACTGCTAATTGCACGGGTTCACAGATCCTCCAGCCCAGCGCCTCACCGAAAACCAGTGCCTCGCAGGGCCCGCATCTCTTGGGGACCACACACAAGCACCGCACAGAGCTTTTGTGTGGCAGAAAAAAGGGGACACATAATAGAAAGGGCGAGAAAGAGAAAAAGAGTTGGTAAACGCATTGGCTGTGGTACCTAGAAACCAAGGCAGTGCAACAGGTTCCCAAGAGAAGATCAAAAGTTGGCCTTTGGGATAAGCAACTGAGCAAACTCAAGTATGTTTCTATAATGAACTGCACAAAAGCAGCAGAAGGAGTAGTGCGCTAAACTCAATGAGCTGCTCATAATACACTGATATGTATATTATATAGATATTCCCATACCTGCCGTAACAGTCCTGGCCAAGGTAGGTGTGTGTGCAGGCAAAGTACAGCACATAAATCTGCCATATGCACCACAAGCCACACAATCTATAAATAGATATGCACCACAAAGACACAGACAGAGAATTAGATCAAAAAATTCAGAGCTCTGCCATGAGACCTCGATGCGGACAATTATACAACTTTACCTACAGGTACCTGCAGAGATGTGTGAGTTTATGGGCACAATGATAGTGCTGAATACACAAAATATGTGCATGTACATCATATGTAGTTCTGCATGTCTGACAAAATAAATCTATGTGTTTAGATGTTTGTGTTACATATTCATATAGTTCTGTGCATATTTCAGTTGCAAAAATGTGCAATCGGTTCTGGATCTAACAGGCACAGATGGCTGTGCGTTTATTATTGTGGTACATGGGCTACTTTTACATCTAATAAAACAATCACACTAACATGCTGCTCAAAAATATTATCCTTTTACTCAAAAATGTACAGTGAGAATTTTCTTGAGAGGGTGGGATGTGTTTTTATATTCTAAAAATTCAGCAGCCTGGGAGATCATTAATACTTATTTATCTGTAACCTGACATGACATCTGTCATGTCACTGAAGTGAACTGCTCCCTGTCACTTCCATTAAGAAGAACAGGGAGCACTTATATTAAGTTGTGTCCCAGCTATCTTCTTATAAAGAAAAGACCCCATTTGTTCCAAGAGCTAATATGCTGGTTTCCTTCACTGTTACTCACTGAGGCAGTAAGTACAGATGTGACAGCCAGACGGCTGATATAAATGCACACGGACATTTAAGGTCCAAAAGGAACATAATACAGCATAATCCCAGTTTAACATTATTTTAAAATAAGGGGGAAACACTTGAACTCTCCCTACATAATGACATGAATTTTGCCCTGGATAAGATTACATGTTTTTCAGGCATGATTAGCCATATGTCTAAACTGAAATGAGACAAAAACAAACCAAGCAACTTTGCAGTATCTTGTGCTGAACTCAGCGCTTTTTAGAAAGGACAATATGGAACTCATTCAACTGAAGTGTAGTCATAGCGATTGTTTCATTGAGAGAAATATGTTGTTAGAAAAACTAAGGGGACAGAGCAGCTTTAGTTTGTCCATTGCTTTAGAAGGAGGACACCTGATGTAACTTAATTTTTCAGCTGATAATATGAGTTACAATCAGTTTGAATCCCACGCAGTAAATCTAGATAGAACTTAATCAACAGTGGTTTCTTACAAACTTATTTAGACCATCTCCTGTTTCTCTCAATTCATTTATCTTAACAAAATAACCAATATGAATTTGTAAATAAATAGGCCAGTGAAGACAGAAAAGGGTCAATCAACACATACATGTGTGTGGAGCATCTGTGATGGAAAGGAAGGAAGAATATAAATTTAAAACTGTTAGTAGCAATTATTTTTGCCTGTATGTTTACACTAGTATCCTTCCTCACACCTCACAGAGAAGGTGGACAGGGAACACTGAACTCTTTCTCAGTTTATAAGAAGTAGGGACTAGCCAAAGAAACAATGGTGTAGCAGGTTTAAGACAAACACGAAAAGCTTCTCGCAAGGTGCGTTGTTAAACTGTGGAGCTCACCGACACAAGCACTGAGAAGAGTTCAAAAAATAATTACAGCAAATCCTGGAAGAAAAAAGTCATCATCAACAGAAAAATGAAGACACAACTTCTGGCTCCAGAAGCCATGCTGGAGGGCTGCAGGAGGAGAGAGATGCAGGCATTCCTCCAAAGCTACTGCCAATTCAATAGTTTTTAAGCTGCCCCTGGCTAGTGGTTAGAGCAGTCTCTTTAGACACACATCGGCAGCGGTAGGGACTGAACCTCAGCTGTCCCCATCACTGGCAAACACAGCCACTACCCAGATACCACACAAAAACAGAGGATGGAGACATGTTTCCTCCTTATTCTCTGGATGTGTTTTAATAGCAAGGAATGATTCTCCACCTGGCCACAGAAAACTGACTTTTAATCATCATATATAGCCAAAAGCAGGTCTCAGTCTGTTTTCCAGATGGACATCCCTCCTAGAAGCAATGTGTAAGACCCCAAGGCAGAAAACAGCACAGGTTTACAGGTATGACCTTAATATCACCGTTGTCTGCATGCTCATTTGGTGACCCACTGCTCAGTGGGCCGGCTTAGGGGGACAGTATTTTAAGATGTCCTTAGCATTACAGAGGAAACTGCGACACCAAAGTGGGACTCTGTCATAGGAATGAGTGCTTAAGTCATCATCTCCAAAGTCAATTTTTCTCTCTCATCTGTCTGGAGGAGTTACTTCCCTCTTCATTGACTTTAGAGGAAGTCAAACTACCTGACACTAATCAAGCAGTTTTGGATACATTTTGAACTTGCAGATTGGCAGGACAATAATTTCAAGCCTCCTGAGGATGGACCAGCCTCTCTCAGATGGCATTTGAAAGCATCTCAAAGTAGCCTCTAGGATCTTCACACTGTGGGCTGAGAACCACAGGAGAAAGATGACTCCTTCCCCAGAAGACATGGTCTGTTCTGGCTCTGCAAGTCAAAGGTTTCACGCTGCGTACCCTGAGCCAAGGACACTCCTTGCACTTGCTGGCTGTCATCTTTCTATTAACCAGCTCTACAGGTGAGATGAGCTAAGCTGAATGCCAGCAATGGTACAAAGTCCATGCTAATAAGCAGCTTGGAAACAGCCCGTGGTTGAAGTACTGTACCACAGATTCAGCAGAAGCCACCTGAGAGGTCTCTGGGCTTTAGGGGACCAGCTTTACAAAGTGAAGGACAACCTGTGCCTTCCTCACTGTGTTGTCACTGTTGGTTGGGTGGTGAGCAAGACTGATGCTTCTCTGGGATCTTCCCTGGGGAGTACTGGGGGGGTTGGTGGGGGGCACAGCAGAGTTTAAGTGCATTGAAGCAGCTGCAGTGGCACTGAAACAAGCGCGCTGGGAAAGAACAGCTGCAGGGAGTAGAGGAGCACCCACCAGTCTCACAAATGTGATCTGGGGTAAGGCTACTCTCATGCAACCCTTGGAACCCTCACAGGCAGCACTGTTGTCTGTTTATTTACAAAAAATAAGACTTTCTGATATGGCTATGTGCCTTTCCCTTTGCTGACGGCTGAAGAAAGCGATGGAGCTCAGACTGCCAAGAACATGGAGAGGAATTTTAGGAATGTGTCAATTAGCTCGAGACAGTGATTAGCAGTGTTTCATATCGGCTTAGTGTCCCTTCCTTGTTGCTTTCTGGCTGCATGATTCAGCAGGTGAGTTTGCCCAACTGGAGCTCGTTTTGGCCGTTTGAGCCAGTTTTGCAGCCGATGACTTAAGAGGTGAAACTTCCGCAGCAGTAGCCGGGTGTGAGTTCAGCCTGGGTATGAGCCTGGTGTGAGTTACAAGCTGAGAGGGAAGATGGAAGTTATTCCAACTCCAACTCCTCCCGAGTCTTTAAATACTTCGGTTCACCTTGGCCTTGCTGAACGCAGTCCCTTCACTTGGCTATAGCTTTTCTCTCAGCCTCCCACACTCTGTATAAAACCAAACTCCAGCCCTCTGTGTCCTTTAAATTATTTGCCTTTATTGTACAAGCTCCAAGAACAAAGCTAAAGAAAAACAATGAAAATAAACACATTTTAAACACAACCACATTTCATGCCCATTCCTCAAGCCAAGCTCTTATTATTCCAAAGAACAGGGCCACAAATATGAGGGACAAGAAGTGATAAATTAGTTCCTCTGACAACCAGTGGATCGTGGTTCTTGCTCAAGAAAAAGTAGCTCACAGTACTCTTTTTAGGTCATAGATATCATGAGACTTCATTAATGACTCACAAAATGTACAGGGAGCTTTAAATGAGAACTATTTTCTTTGTGTGCAAAATAAACTGATATTAATGGCTGGAGCAGGAACAAGTTGGCAAGGTATAGGCAGACCACAGTGTGGCCAGCACAAATTGCTGTCATTTGCTAGAATAATTGCAGTGGCAACTGTTGCTGTTGTTGCTAAGTGGCTTTTTTTTTTCCCTGTGTGTCTTTGTGGTGCACACTATTTATGGCCAGATTCTGCCATTCACATGGAGTTAATGCTGCCCCCTCTGAGATCTGCATCATCCTGGCTTGGTCTATTCTTAAGGATGGGCACAACTTCATTCCCCCCAGCTACAGTCACTGCCTGAGGCAGGTAACTCTATTGACATCAGATTTTGCACAGTGGTGGGAAGATATTATGGTCTATTATATCGCAACTTAGTGGCTGCAACCCCTAAGTGGGTGAGTAGGAGGGGGCAAACAATTGTGCAACATGTCCCGTGTCTTGCCACGTGATGGAAGGACACCCCATGTCACTTGGCAGGCATGGGGCATGGGATTGCTTTCAGGCTTGTGCAGAGATGCTGGTTGTCTCTAGCTTACTATGTCTGCCACGTAGGACCTTGGAGTGGGGGAGGCTTGTTGCACCGTGCTGGGTGCAAGTGGCTTCCCCAGGTGAGCATAAAGCAGAAGCGAAGGGCTGGGGCTGAAGCATCTTTCTCCTTTTCTGTCCAACAAAGTAACTGAATTGTGCATGCCCAAAAGCTGATCTCCAGAATGGAGGTAGTAGGGTATTGGTTTTAACAGAAAGAATCGAAGAAAAGCACAGAGCAAACCAAGGAAAGGGAATAGAGAGACAAGAGTGTAATTTTTTTCCAGTCACTAGAAGCATTTTAAATATGGTCAACCAGAGAGCTGATTTATTAGCATCCAATTACCCTATGAGAGCAGAACAAAGAGCTGAAGCTGTGCCTGAAGGGAAGGTGATGCTTTCTAACACAGTCGGCCCTGAGCTCCCCCACAGAAGTCTACCTGATAATTGAAATCAAAGAGGGCCAGATGCAGCTTGGGTACAAAGGGGAGAACAAAGAGGTGAACTGCTCTTTGAGTGAGAAAGGGCATGTTTTCCCTGTTGCCTTTGACACAGCTTTGTGTTCTCAAGTGATCTCTAACTTCTGATGTGCCAGGACTCTCCATCACACATTATATAAATATGGGAGACGCCACCTTTGAACATTTTGTACTCACATTTTAAGCTCACAGTGACACCACTCATGAAGAATGGATGCTGAGTTCCCTTGTTTTATGTACCTCCAAACCTTTCCAAGTTTTCAAGTTTTGTACTGAGGGGTGCAAGGTCAGAACAAGAATAAAACAGGTCAGGTCCAAGCTGGGAGGCTCCTACCATCTCTTCAGGGTGTGAAAACGCAAGATCAGAAAGACCTGAACTGTCTCTGGGTTTCAAGGGTCTGTGCAGACTCAGTTCTTTTTTCTGTGTGTGAGAATTTGAAAATGGACAATATGTTCCAGCTCAAAACTTCAGAGATGAAAAGGCATCTGAAAACTATATTGAGGAAGTACTTAAAAATCTTACAGCTTCAAAATCTTAATACCGAGCATTATGGCTGAAACTTTATCTTCCATTATTAGACACAAAACAGTGGAGGATTTTGACTTCATTTCATGACTAAAAAAATACTAATATCCAGTAAAGTATTGCAGTACATAAAAATCATATCCAACATGACACAGAACAGAATAGAGTAGATCAGATCTCTCCCATTACTCCAGTGTTTGAAATTCCCTTCTCCGTATTCCCTGGAGGATCTGTGTTCAAAACACTATCATTTGGCCTTCAAATTTGTCTCTGTGTGAAAAACAGCATTCAAACAACGAAGCAAAACAAGCCTTTGGTGCAAGCTGGGTCTTTGGACCCCTGACTTAGTCCCAGCCCTCTGTTAGGAGCAAGGAGTGAAACAGTTTTTTCATGCAAGAGATCACAGAGATTTGGCTGCAATGTTCCTCATGAAGAACGAATTGGTCAGTTCATATCAGCAGTGACAAATACGCCATTGCTCCCTCTTCTTTCTCCTCCCTCCCCACCTAGTTTTATCCACATAAATATTAATACTGCAACTCCTAATTAAATCCAGGAATACATTTACCTTCAGAGATGAGCTACTTAAGCAACACAAGAGGGGCCTCTTGTTTCTATGAAACTTTGCAGCCTGTAAAATGCAGTAGTTCTTTCCAGGGTTATTGCTGCTCAGTAAATAATGGTAAAAGATGAGGAATATTTCTGAAATAGATCAAGTACACTCCAAACAGAAACATGCTAATAGGGAGAGATGTAAGAACAATGTCAAATGTCAATGATCACAAAGTAGCTCCCGAATATATATTTACCGAATGCAATGCTTCTCCGCTGAACAGAGTTGACATAATGACATGCTCTTAGAGGAAACTTTCCAGGTTATTTTATTAGAGGTGTTGTTTGTTGTTTTTTTTTTGTTTTGTTTTTTTTTTTTTTTTTCTGAAGTGCAACTAGAAAGTTCCTACTCTCAGAAGACAGGCTCTTTGAATAATAATAATAAAACAGCCTGGAAAAAGCAAACAATGTCCAGTTTTCTCAGAACAGTTTTTTATAAAGCAGTCAGCTTAGCTGCACTTCTCTCCACATCCAGTGCAACAGTACAGCTGAACTAGTATTGACTGAACTGTTACTTTATGGGAACATCACATGGGCTGATGCTGAAGTCAAGATAAAAGACCCCAACTGCAACTTCCCTGCCCACAGGAACTTATTTCCCTGTCAGGAGAAAAATCTAGACTGATTTGACATGAGATTGTATAAATCCATGCTGTCTGGTCCTTATCATGTGCGTGCAAGCAGCTTGGCTGATAACCTGTTATACTATTTATGCTACAACCAGCTAAAAACCACTTCCAGAGTGGACACTGACAGACCCATGTCAAACAGAACATACTGAACGGGGTTTTGCAAAAGTCTATCTGGAGCCTGGCAAATTGCTGTTCTCGAGCTGGATGATGCGTGACAAAGCAAACCAGGAGGGCTGTTTTTCCAGTAAGGCTGTGGGCAAAGTTCAACACTTGCATGATCCCTCCCTCTCCTCTGTTCCACTGCTCCTGACTGATCAAAAGCCAATGTGACATGTCCAAGAGAAAAACTCAGCATCACACTGTAATTAATAAACCAGGGAATCTTATGCAAGACACATGAGCTAAGCCTGTCCCACTGCTCACTACCAGGAAGGTCTCCACTGTGTTTATCTTCTGCTACTGCTTTAAAAGTGTCACATCCCAAGGGACCAATGGGAAAAAATGCCATGGGATTTGTTTGCTTTGGATCCAGTTCAACTCAAAACCACAAAGATGGTCCATAACAGACTTTTGATCAGAGCTGATCAAATCCAGGGATAGTCAGACTTGGGGGAGGTCCTTGAGACAGGCATAGAGCAGCTTGAATCCAGAGGAGGGCAACAGCCACAAAAAGTGTGTCAGAAATCTAGAAAACATAATATATGAGAATTAGCTGAAAATTAGTGGGTTTGTTCAGTCTAGAAAAGGCAAAGAGGACACAGCATAACAGTCCACAAACCCACGAATGAGAAGAGGGAGATTATAGAACTGTGTCTCCTACGGATAGGAGACAAGGAGTCTTGCCCTTGAGCTGCAGTAAAGGGGGGATGCCGTTAGACATTACAGAGAAAGCTGTTCAAGGTGAAGACAGGAGTGCTAGAAGAAGTTGCTGAGGGAGGTTGTGGTACTTCCATCATTAGGTAGTTCTTTGAAGAGGTTTGACATGCATGTGCCAGGAATGGGTTAGGTCTGAATGTTTAGGTCCTGGATGAGGAGGACAAATCAATACCTTCTCAAGGTCCCTTCCCACTCTGTCTTCTAGGATTTGGTAATTCAAGCGTATATGAAATTTACTGGGCACACTTCCTCAGACACACTCACAGTTCCATTCATTAGCTACAACCTCTGCTCTTCGGAGAAGGCCTTACCCAAAGTCTCAGGGAAAAAGCACCAGGCAGTTCAGTCACTTTGGACTACAACCCACCCTGATACACTAAAGACGGCTTCATAAATCAAAGTGGGGATGAGCAGATTTCTTATCCTGGTAAATCAAACATGGGCATGCTGATAGGTGGGGGTCCAGGAAGGCCTAGGAGAGTTAGGGACCTGGGGTACAACGTGGACCTGGCTCTGTATCTAAACTGCCCCCAGAGCCAAGATGTTTACATCTAAGCTGTTAGTTGTGGGCCTCCTTGCAACTTTCCCATGTCGGCAGCTATTGTGAAGCACCACATGAGGAGGTTTTTTTGTGCCGAGAAGCCTTTCAGGGATCTTAATTTTATCTAAATAAGGACAAAGAGCATGTGCAGTGCCAGCGCTGCCCCACTGGAGTCAAAAAGCAGCTCTGTTCAAACACCAATGGCGCGAGGCCTGAAGATGTGCAGCTCCGGCGAGGAGGACCCAGGAGGTGATGGTCTGTTCCTGCCAACCAGCAACATGGCTGTTTATCCAAAGGAACAGCACTCTGTGTGAACAATGATAGGTTTATTTTGCAGTCAGCGTCAGAAATTATGGCGCTTTTCCATCTATTGTCCCATATGCTAAGTAAACATCATAAACCATTCTGTACTATGTGCTTCTGAAAATCATAACGCAAAAGTTCTACCATCAAGGAACAATGAAAGGGCAAACAAGGAAGCCAAACCATATAAGTTATCTTTGTTTTCCATACGGCGGAGTAGTGTATAACTTGGTTTCTCCTGCCATGTCTTTTATGGTGTTTTTTTAAAGCTACTATGCCGTGTTACACGGCTCCATTCATAAAATTAAATTCCATGGGGCAGGAAATCATTCCCTTTTTCATGATCATATCATCTGAACCCATGCTGCAGGCAACAGGGAGAAATTACTAGTCCTGATGTATATTTAAGGAGTTTCTTCTGTTGCACGGTTCCCACATCAATATGAAACTCTGCACATGCAGCAAAGCAAAACCCACTGGGTAGGCTGAAATTATTTTTGTGTGTGCCTGTGTGTGGTTTGGTTTAATTTAAAGATGTGCAGATAGAGTTTTCACTCAGCGCACACTATTCATTAGTGCAAGGCAGCAAACTCGCTTGGAGATCTGAAGGACCCAGAAATCAAGCTGTGGGCGGGTAGCGATTGCAAAGGTTTAGAGGGTGATGATTTGATAATTTCCCTAGTCCAGAAGCCTGCAGAGAACACACACATACAAATTCTGGTCTAGGGCTGCCCCATATCCCAACTGCCCTGGACGCAGGTACTGCAGGGCCATGCACTGGTCCGTATGGACATACTGATGTGGGATGAACCCACCTAGGGGCACCAGGTCTGCAGGCAGACCCAGGTAGTGGGATGTGTCTGTTCAAGGCCTGTTTGGCCGATAGGCTATGGAGGTCTCACAATTAGCTACTGAAAACTAGAGAAATAGCTCTTAAATACACAACAGCAGTTTGACAATGAGGGGATGAAAGATAATGCCCATCCCTATATGATAACACAGCTCTTTCTGGGTTTGCCTTGATTAATGAATAATGCTCAGATCCTGCTTGGACAAGACTGGCAGCCCAGGTGGGACCAGCCTACAGGTCTGCATGAGGTTCACCAGCGTGGTCCCCCCATCATGGTGCTGGCATGTCCCTGGCATTGTCACTGTGCTGGAGCAAAGACAACTGAATGACCTCTCACCCTCCTCGTGTAAAGGAGAGCTGGCCGGCACCTCTGCAGCCAGTGGGGTCCCCAAGCTCCATCTCATAAAGGACCAATGGGAATCTTCTCTCGCCTCCTGCCTCCAAACCACCCGAAAGCTCAACCTCCACCTGACTTGCCTGAGTTTATGGACTAAGTCTTGTGGCTGTCAGTCACCTCAAAGCCTTGTTTTGCTCTTCTTGCATAGGATGTGCACAGTACACAGAGATTTCAGAGACATCCCACCATGATCCAGGCTGAATGTGCATGAACTCAAAATTCATCTTAATGCAAATATTTCCGTCAGAAGGAGAGAAAAAATGTCCCTTATATTTATAAAAAATATCATCTTGATTTTTCTTATCTGTCAATTCTATCTATTGGCAAAATATACCACCAGACTGAAATACTGGCATTTAGAAAAGGGTGGTAAATCATAAACAAATGTTGTTGCCAGCACCATAATAGGGCATTTGGAGGGTTGTGTGAGCTTCCCATATCCCTGACATGAATGCAGCTGTGTAGTCACATAGGAGAAACTAGCTTTCAGAACTTCATTTATTATTTGGAGTCCCTTCTCAAGAGAGCTCATTACATTTAATTTAAATAAAAAAAATAAAGAAAAACAACAAAACCTTTATATTTCAGCTCTGCTCATTTAGCATGACACTGTACCAAAAAAACACAGAGCTTTTAAAGTAATATAGTATATTACCTTTATACTTTCAAAACCATTCTCTTATGGCTTTAAGAAAGATCTAACTCTCTTCTTCAAATGCACGTAGCACATACAGAGTCAATCTTATGTTGTTGTATACTAGACATTGAATATATCTATGTGTGCACAGCTGGAAATACTAATTCTTGAGAGTCTGTGTATGAGGAAGCATACTTTAAAAGCCTATATATTATACATAATATATATTTATAAATGCACATCTTTCCCTATCCTGCAAAATACACATACAGTTTGCTCTTCAATCATTTATCTACCTGATATACCTGAGAAAAAGTCACTGTAATTACCCAGTTTCCTAAGCTTTTACTTGGCTTCTGCTGTTGAATATCCCACCAGGCCTAGAGTATATGTAGGGCAGCCATCTGGCTGCCCTGGCAGGGAGCAGTCCCGGTTCTCTCAATCCCAGGTTACAAACGTATCTGACCCTCTTCTACAAAAGTCACTTGGACACTTCACTTGCTGACCCCCACTGGCCACGAGTGGATGCACTGTCCACTGTAAAGCACTGTCTTTAAATACTTTCCTCCCCCTGTGACCAGCAAAACCTCTGCTCTGCCATGGGTGTTTTGCTGAACTGCTTAGTGAAGCCTTGTAAAAAATGCACTTATTAATACAGTGATGATGAAACCGCTCCTGCAGGTTTTGAGCTTGTAACCATTCAAACCAGCTTTAAAACCCCATTTAGCTTAAAGTGAGCAAGATCCAACCCTGAAGTGAAGGGAGGGGGAAAGAGGAGGAAAGAGGGTGAATGCTCTTTGTGTTTGGATGTGGGAGTGCAAGGATGGAAAGGAGGTGCAGGGATGGGAAGGGATGCCCAAATTCTTCCCTAGATATGAGAAATAAAAAATGAAGTGTAGGAAAGCTCTTCTGCATTCTTACTGTGCCCACCTTTGGTGTAAATATGAGGAGCAAAGCACAGACCTGGGAGAAACAGCTGAACAACTTGTGAGATGGAAAATGCAGTCCCCAGCAGCCTGCACTCATTCCCTTCCTCCTCATCTATGTCACTTGGGGGCTGAAAGGATTTTTTTTCACCAGTTTTGCATCTCTGTCTCTCCTGGAAAGTCCCACATCAGTGCAGGGGGCTCTTGGATGAATCCCCTCCAGGGCAGCATGAGCCCTGCGGCTCTCCACAGCTCTGAGCACGGGGATTCATGCAGCCAGTGTCCCTGCTCTCCTGAAACCCAAACACAATGCTGACAGCTGGGTTTTAATCACGCAAGGGCCGATAACCATCAAACGCCGCTAATTTCCAACAAATTATCTAATCCAGATGCTTGCCGGATTTGAGTAAACACTGCACCCAATAGGATCATAAAGCAAATAAGCACAAAGCGGTTTAGGGTTTCAGCTCTCCCCTACCCTAGCCTGGGACCCTTAAATGGGGAAAAATACAAATCAGGTGATCCAGCACTTGTATTTGAAACCAGATCGGTTCCCATGGGATTGCATAAAAGTCCCCTCCACAGAGCAGGAGGGCAACCCCCTGCACAGGGCACTGGCAGCAGGGGGGACACGCGTGGGTTTAGGATAGCCGGTGCTCCAGGCAAGAAGGGCGACAGCCAGTATTGGTCTTGGCAGAAGCAATGATCATGGGTGGCAACATAGCAGCCAGGAGGCATTTAAGGATGTTGCAACCTCCCAGTGAGTGGAGGAGCTTTGCAAAACCTCTCCGAGACCCTGATTCAGACCCTTTCCCTCACCCATGCAGGGAGATGCTCAACCCGTGTGTTGCAGCACAGCTGTCCTGCAGCAAACACCCTGGCTGCACAGGCTGACACCCGCAGCATCATCCCAGCAGGAGGAAAGGATGGCATGCAGGTGGAAAGAGGAGGAAAGCATCTCCGGCCTGTGTGGGTTGTGCGTACAGGCAGCTGCATGCAACCTGCCTGCCCGAGGAGGGAGGCATGGAACTGTGCTGCTGGCCCACTGGGGTCGGGTTGCCTCTGAAATCACCCCAGCTGGTTTTCTAAGACAGAGGAGAATTTAAAATTCAAGTGTTTGGAGAGAAGTACACACAGAAGTATGAACAGAGAAGCATGTTTTTGGCTGTGTGAATCAGTTCGGGAAATGGTTAATATGTTTTATTCTGTCTTGGGACAAGAGACAGATCCCATCTCATGTAGGAGCCCCTTTAGACTTCAGTTTTGCAAGGGCTGTGACCTGGAGAGACACACAAGGGTGTATGTATACGCACACAAAGTGTATGCATACACACACGAACACACATAATTATAGATTTTTTTTTTCCCTCCTTCAGCACCAGCCTAGTTTCTTGAATAATTCTCCTATAGGATCATATATAAGACATTCCTCTAAAGGAAAGACATATTTTCCACAGTCATACAATATTTTGTCATGTACAGCTATGCCTTTTGTACAGTGTGGAGGCAGGGTATATATTTAGATATACACTACATACAGTCATGGACCGATACTGTATGAATGCACATGGCACAGCCATGCTCTGCCAAGTCTGGGGACTCATGTAAATAAAGGATTTATTTTACAAATTTCCTTACACGCAAATACACACACACAAATGCACTGGAAACATATGGGATGGAAAACATTCTTTTGCATAAGTCTGCAATATTGGATTCAAAGATACAATTACCCGGAGGTTATGTAAGCTTTGAACAAGGAGGGGGAAAAAATGTAGTATGTCTGAACAGGCCTTCTGGTGAAAAAGGGGAAATGGCACCTCCCCACTTATAGCGTATTGTCTATTCTGTCTCAAATTGGGGGGAAAAATGAAATGTTTTCCCAATTCCATAAACAACAGCCACTCTTCTTTCAGCAATTCATGGTGGTCCTCATTCACAAATGTTCGTTAAAAAAATAGCCCCGACTATTTGCCTTCCCGGGTTTTTTTGCCATATGAAGAAATAAATCAGCCATGTTGTCTGTTCCTGAGAATTTTCCGTCTTTCCCCTTTGCAATTAAAGCTGATCTCTCCTTGCAGTTTCTCTCCCCTCCACTCCCCCTCCACCTCCTTGTCTGTCTAATCTCCCCTTCCTCTCCAAGTGCATTATTTGGTTTTGGAATTATATCTATTTACCCGGGGTGGAAGTTGCACAACGGATGTGTTTATGTGAGAAAATTATATCACTGACAAACGTTGATTGGCATGTGGACATTGGGAGAGAAAACTACAGAGGACATTTTCATCAGCTTGGAATAACACAATGATTGTGTTTTCAGCAGAGCTAATGGATCACATACCCCTGCTCATTCTGATAGCTGTTTACACAAAGGACAGCTTCCCAGATGCAGCCAAAAAGAAAAAAGAAAAAAGCTTAGAATAAGAAAAACCACCCCGGCAAACAGAGTAATAATAGTAATAACGAGCAATCAGGGATTATCCTTCAGAGGAAGATCATGGGTCTAATTCTTATTTGCACTAAGATCCCTTCACACGGTGCTGCTGGGGAAAGGGGCGTTGAAGTGGATGCAAATGATACGGTTGTGCGTAGGGAGGTCTTCACCCTGCCGGGGTGGGATGAGGCCCTGGGGGATGAGGACGACCCCTTTCCCCTGGCTCTGTGCTGGCAGAGGCGGCACAGGGCACGGATGCTCCCCAGTCTCACCATGCCTGCCGCAGCCCCTGGCTTTGTCTGGGCTTGGGGAGGACGATTCCTCATGATGGAGATTTCGATGATGCTGGTGTTTGGGGTAGGGCAGGGAACTAGCTCTTTTGTCTTTCAGGCAAGCAAAGTGGAAGTTGGATTTTTAGCACAGAAAGATGATAGCGGAGATCATCTGGTCAGTCTCTGCTTGTCCCCACTTCGAAACAAAAATAAGGAAGGGGATAGAAGCATAGGTGTTTAGGAGAATCAGAGCCCCCTCCCTTCTCATCATGCATTTGACCTTCTCTAGAGCTCACCTATTTTGCATGCAAATATGTATATCAGGGAACAAAGCTCTCAGCCCAGGGAAAACACTTTACACAAGCTCTCATCACTCACAGCCAGGCTCTGACAAATGAGATCAACAGATAGAAATACACAGTTTTCTCATACACTTTCTGGAGACTGGTTCTGCAGCATCCATTCTATCTGTCTCTATATATTCTTCCTTCTCTCTTTTTCTTTTTAAGCAAGATGCCATTCATCTAAAAATCAAACAAATGACTTGTTGGAATCCAGACTGCTCATCTACCGCATGCTCCCAATTTCACATCTATTCGTGCCTTTGAGAAATCTAAATCTGCCACATGCTGTCCAGGGAAACCTGGCTGATTTTGCTCTTTATTGCTTCTTACATGCCTCAGTGTTTAAAGAAGACCCGTCTTTTGAACAGCAGCTCACAATCTGATAATATTTCTCTTTGAAAAGTCAACATACTATCATTGTTTCAAATTCAATTATACAGCCAGCTTTCTCTCTGTGGTATGCAAGCACTATATTTAGGTTATATTAAATTATGTTTTAATAACATCCAATGGCTTTTTTTTATCCACCTCAGCCTTTAAAAGTCTTAGTCCCTCCAAAGGAGGGGGCGGGGGGGAAGCAGTTTATTAATGCATCACTTCAGAATTGTTTTTTAATTGGAAACATTTTGTGGAGAAAAGACCATTAATAAAATTCGATTCCAAATCAAACTTCTCTGTGTATGTTATTTTTACTCTGCAGTCAAATGCTTTTATTAGATTTAAAACTTTCACTGTTCTTTTTTATCTCTAGCTGTATAATGTTCTACAATAAAAAATAAAGGGCCTAGCGACTCCAAAGTCTGGCAAAATAATATACTTTTTTGGATGTCTGTGTATGTTGCCAATTAGTTTTGCTGTAAATACAGACCTCCATCCATCATCAGTCTCTGGGTGGCTATAAGAGATCTAATTTGTTTCAGATGCCTTGTGCTTGCCGAGCTATTCACCAACTCTGCTGACCTGCTGCGAAGACCAAAAGCTGCAGAAGGATGACTGACAAGAGAAACTGGAGAAAGACCTATCTACTTAGGGACGGATCCTGCCTCCCAAATGGGGAAGGAAGCTTTCCCCCCTCCCTCATCCCTTTTTCTCTTCTCTTTACAGAAGCCCACAGTTTTGGAGAGGAGCTCAGAGGCGTAAGACCTGCATTAGGGAGGCTATGACAGGGTAATGGAAAACTCTCCTCCTCAATCCATTCTCCCACCTCCCCTCTCCTCCTTTTACAAGCCATGCTTCAAACCTCCCATTCCTGAGGAATTTTATGAATGCCTGAGCCCAGCCAAAATAAACTCGTAACGAAAAAGTTTCAAAAAAAGGTCACAGACCCATACGGCAAGTGCGAACCGGTAAATATCAAACCTTGGGCCAAATGGCATCGCGCAGGAGCCTTACAGGCATACGCAGCCCAGCCATGCATAGTTTGTCAATCTAAAGAGTATTTGATTCTCTAGCTCCCACACCCAGGTTCTGCCAGCTTTTTGTTCCTCCCCATGGGCATCCCACCATCCCCAAGAAGGCACCTATGGAGGTAGCAGCACCTCCAAAATGGAACAACACAGGGACACCTTTTCCACCAGAGATTTTCATGCTGGAGGGGCCAGATCAGAGCCATCAGCTTGGGGGCTTATTGCAAACAGCCAGAAACATCCATCTACACTGTTTTTCCACAGACAAGTGGGATTCACACTAACTGCACGGTTTGTGTGTGTGTGTCTGTGTGTATGAAACACCTATTTTTTTTTTTCTACAGGAAATAATCCTTATTTATTTAGGAGAAAATAACTAAAAAAAAAAAAAAAGAAAAAAAAAAAGAAAAAAAATGGTTGCCTGGCTAAAGAATGCAAATTCCACTGCCAAGCAGTGAAACCCTCTTGATGCCTGATGCCAGTGGCAGTTTATTTATCCCCCCCATTCTCTCTCCTCTCTTGGGGTGCGGTGCACAAGGCTGGTGTGCATCTGGGTCCAACAGTGCTGGGGCACCACTCGGTGCAGAACCCCGGCTGCTCGCTTACTGCCATGGCCAGGATTCATTTTCCCCCATGCAGCAGCACCAGTGAGGGAGCTGCTTCTGAACTGCTCCCGCAAATCGCACAGCCCAGATCTCTCACCCCAGCCTCATGGGTTGGGCACATGCACTGGAGAAGGGAGATCGGGGTTTCAGTTCCCACCTCGTCCTGGAGAAGCTCAGACTTGCAGCCCTCAAGGGCACACCAGGAGGGACAGGGTGGGAGCATCCCCAGCACTTTCAATGTGGTCATGTAGGAGGCAGCTCAAGAGGTGCTGGGATAAGGGATCAAACAAGGGAATTTAGCTTGGCTGCATCTACTCAAGGGTGCTGGAGAAGAGGCCTAGGTGCTGATCATTGCTGCAATTGCTAAAGCATTTTACGTGGAAAAGTTACTGGATTACATCAATCCTTGGAGCTGAGACCAGAATAGCTGAGAACGAGCTAGGCTCCTGCAGAGGACTAGGGAAAGGAGAGCATGGTGGTTGCCTCCTCATGCTCCTACTCTTGCTTTCCCAGCAACAGGCACTCCCATTGTGCATGCACTCCGCACCCAACAAATAGGCTCTGCCACAAAATCCTTTCCCCTGCCTGTTTTACAGTTCTGCTCTGGGGATATTTTTGTGAGCTCAGGGATCCAGAGCACTCATGTGCTTGGGATCAGCATGCACAGACCACCCCTGAGGGGTCCAAAACCCATCCCAGCTCAGGAAGCCCTGGGCAGTGTTTTCCCAAGCAGCAGCAGTTGGGCTGAACCAGCCATGGGCAGCTGTTTCTGCAGCCACACAGTGAAGAAGACAGGGGAAATGATCTGTCAGAAAACAAATCCAGCTACAAAGAGTGGGGTTTAGGGGTCCATCCACCAGGAGAAAGGGTTGGGAATGCTTAAATTAAAATCTTTGCTTAAAAAAACCCTGAAATAGCACAGAATCAGCTTTGACTATGCAGAAGGGTTTATAAGCACCTTACGGTGTCCAAGGTTAAGGTGCTAATATTGCTCTGGGGAAAAGGGTATAGGAGTGGAAAGGCTCAACAGCCAAACTACACCAGGAGAGCGGAACAGGTTCCCACCATCTCACCCAGGTGGTTGCTCCCCTGCCCTGGCAGACATGGGGGGGTCACAGAAAACACCATGTGCCCATGGTGGGGGACACTACCAAAGACCCACCTCTGGTGGCAGCACAAGCAAAGTTGGACATCCTGGGGGTACCACCTGAGCCCTCAGCACATGGCCAGGACCTGCTGGGGCAGCTGGGAACACTCACATTCTAACCCACAGCGCCACAGCCATCTGTCCATGTTATGGAGATACTTGTGAAAATGTGACGCTGCTTTTCAAAACGAGCATCATTGTTCCAGTGCTCAGGGAGGGGAGGGAAGTGAGGGGAGGACCCTCCCTTTTCAATTGCAGGGCATGCTTAGTTTTTGTCATGTTGTGGGGGAGGGGCAATTACTTTTACTCCAAACCATATGTAGAGCATCAACAAATGCACATCCTGTGAAGTTGGGCGTGTTGCAAGAGGGATTACAACGCTGGCAATTTATAGCAGCTGCCTTAGTAGCCTCTTCTTCCACGCATTATTCTGTCAACATTGTATTTTCCTTGGAAAAACATCTACAGTAGTTTAAATCTCTTTACTGAAAACAGATCTACTACAGGTGCTTTAGAGTTCATCCACGGGATATGAGAAGGTTGAACGTCCCCAAGAAAGGGAAATTTATGTCAGTAATGACTAATTGATTTGCTTGGCTTTAAAATCCCTAATGTATTTTCACATTTTTCCCTGCCTTCTTTTTTACAGTGCTAATAAAAGAAGCTACATCATATATTTGTGTTATATGTGGGTTTATTCTGGGAAATCCTTACTTTTGCAATGTGTTTATGTTTTCCCTCATTTCCTTTTACCTTTCCTTTATAAAAGGGCTTGTTTTTATAGCAAATCAATAGGTTAAAGGTGAACGTTAATGAAAAAAAAAAGTGTGTTTAGAAAATATATGGTGAAAACAAGGCAGAACTGGAAACCAAATCTTTGTTCACTGGGAATTAAAGACACACTTTCTACACTGAAGTAGGATAAATGCAATATATTGTGGTAGAGCATAGTGAGAGCTGCACACTCCTCTCCAAAGGTTCCCAAACCCAATCCCAATCCCAAAAGTCTCAAGAAACTTTCTGATCCTCATAGGGATGAGGAGAAGGGTTAGTGCATCTCTGTTGGGGGTCGTTTATGGAAAAGGCTCCTGCAAGATCCTTTGCAAAAATAAATATTTTTACTAAATCCCTGGAGCAGCTTACAATTCCCCCTGCTCACAATTACAATTTCCCCATTAGGAAACTTCCTTGAAAAACCCACTTTGGCTCAATTGGAATGTGTTTTTTCAACAAAGCTGAAACATTTTGATTTGAGCCTATTTTTTTTTTACTTTGCTCTGCAATCATTCATCATCCTCCAACACAGAGTATTCAACAAGACAAAAATGGCAAAGTCACACAGAGGAGTCAAATGTGCTGTTCTGAAAGCGACAGCCCATTTCATTTGGGGTGAAATATTGCTCTGTTTTGGGGGAGGGATACAAAAGAAAACAGTGGTAATAGCAAAATTATTGCCTTAAACATTGCAATTTCCAAGGCAGCAGAAAGTGGTTCCACCAAGGGTTTTGTTAATACGGTCGCACTATGTGCCACCCTGTCCAGACACCTACCTGGAGATGCAGACAAGGGCCCTCTCCATGCCCTTCAAGGCCAGTGGAAAATTTCAACTGAGTTTAATACATTACCTAGTGGCAGAGACACACAAGGGCACAAGATTAGTACAAGCATCTTTAAATCCCTGAGCACCACGGGCAAAGAGACCAGCACAGGGAGGGGTACAGGAGGGCTCTGGGGGTCTTCATGGTTCTGCCAAGGCTTGAAGAGTCCTGTTGGACCAAATCACATCGCTGGACTGTGCCTCAGTTTCCATCAGTTCTCTGAGGCAAGCCACAGGAAAAACCTTTTATAGCATGTTTTGAGATTTACAAGTGACATTGTATCACAATGAAAGTATGTGAGCATACTACAGTTTCCGACTTCCCACTATTTACAAACTGCTATTACTAAGAAGGCTGCTAAGAGATAAAAGCAGAAACTGAAGCACTTAATTAGGACTGTACTCAACCCCACTACACCAAGTAGAGAATAAAGCTATTTACAAGACCACTTGGAAGGACATCAAGTAGGAAATTTTGTTGCCTTTAAAATAAATTCTTCAGTTCTGTGAAATTAATGTCATTCTGCTTCACAAAACTGTCCCTGCTAAACTTGCATTCCAATTTTAAAACAAGAATCCTGAAGGAATACTCCATGAATCACTAAAAGGCCAGCTAGGAACAGAGGCATTCCTTTAAATTAGGAGGAGTATAGGAGAGCCTGGGCCAGGGAACAGGAGGTATCCATATGTCTCTATATGCATCCATACAGGCTCCTACATACGATTTATAAACACCCTATGGAGCAGGGAACCTAACTTGTAAGCTGACAAAAGCTGTGGAGGTTACAGAATGGATGGTTGCCCATTTCCTCCTGGGATCCTACTGTCAAGATCTTCTGGGATGTAATCTGTTCTAAAATCAATTAATTTTTACAAGGACCACTCCCACTGAACCTTGCAATATCCATCCTCTGCCACTGTCTACTCGAGTTATTACCCTCAGGTCACGGGAGCTTTGGCACAGAGGTATGCACATGGTGGTGTATGTTGCTGGAAGCTATTATCCCAGGGAGCTCACAGGATACGACAACTTGGGGTTGTTGTTTCTACTGAGAACCAGAAATCACTTTCTGAGCTGACTGATGTTTGAAAAGGGGCCATCTGTGCTGCCCAAATTGACATTGACAACTGTATTTGATGTCTCTGTCTCAACCAGTAAAGAAAAATCACTGTTCTTCTTTCTGGACTCCGCAATTTCTAACTTTGTGTCAGTGGAGGATAAGATGAGGAGTGATAGGCTGATACTGCAGGAGAAGAGTTTAGATAAAATATTAGGGAAAAAGAACAGCTCTTTTAAACAGGAAGAACTGCGAAAGCCTGGAAGAGGTTGTCTGGGGAGGTGGTGGGATCTCTGAAAGTAAGGGCCATTAAGAACAGGTTAGACAAACAGCTGACCAAGAGGCTTAGTCAGAGCTGGACCATGCTTGGGCAGGAAGTGGACAAAGATGACTTCTCATGGTCATTTCCAGCACTATTATCTGTTTCTAATAATGCTCAAGTAACCTGTGGTGCTTTAGCTTGAGTGTCTTTCTTAAAAGGTGCCTGCTCAAAATGCTGTCCAGAATTAATTAATTCAGAGCCAAAGGGCTGGAATGGGCACACCAACTGCATCTCTTCCACCAAATCTCAACCAAAGCACAAGAAAGGGAAACAGGCCCACATCTAGGGTTCATGGAGGTCAGAAGAAAGCTCTTCTTGGAGCAATAGACCTCATGTCAGACATGAAATAGCCCGAGTGAAGAGAAAGCAGAAAATCCAGAGGCGTAATTTTTAATTATTGTGTTAGGTTTCAGCATAAATTGGAATATCAGGTGCATGTTGGGGGACACCTGCAGAATCACTTCTGTGAAACAAGTTATTATAATTACTGGTGAACTGCAGTAGTGAATTTCTTTGGAGTACCTGGCATGAAACACAGACATGCCAGAATTTCCTCTTTGATACTTCAGGCTGTTTATAAAATCATTATAAAACCAATTACAGAAGTTCTAGAATTATAATGGTTAATATTATCTCTATATATTGCAGAAGATTCACTATCTCAGCCCAGAACAGGGAGGACCTACCTTGGTCTAGATTAGTGATGTCAGTGTCTTAAGATATTTAAATGTTTTAAGCCAACTTTGGCAGCCATATGTGCTCACCTTAGTTACCTTCAGCTATCTAAAAACTAAACACTTATTTGAAAAGATTCCTCTAGACACTCCTCTAAAATCAGTGGAGAAATGTTACACCTCTGGAGAGCTTTTAATTGCTTCCTATAGCAGATGTCTAGCTAGGTTGGATGAACCATCCTGTGGAGACACCATGCTTACGGTACAGGTTATAGAAGCAGTCTAGATGATATTAGACATCTAATACCTATACCTCTGACAGGAGGTAATATCCTATTCTTAGGAATATTTCAAATGAATGGGTTAAATTCATCAGTGTAAAACCCCTTTCTCTCTCAGTGCTTTATACCCACAATCCAGTTTCATGAGAAATCTGCTATTTGACTTTCCTAAAGAGAGCAAGCCAGAGCTCTGCCTGCTCTGAGTCTGCAATGCTGCACAGTCCTTGCTTTGAGGGGAAATGCTTTTTCCAAGACACCAGAAATATTTGGTAAAGGAAACACAGGGTATGGATTCAGTTTTTTTGTTTCTGTCAAATTGAGATATTAGATATGGTTATTATTATTTAATAATGATAATAGTAACAATTTCTCAGATGTAAAAGTAATACAGTAATGATAGGCTTCATGGAACATACAAACAAAGACTAACAAATATAATTAGTTGCAGAAGGAACTGAAGAAAATCTGGGACATGAAAAGCGAAGTAACAACTGTTTGTGGTGAGCTGGGCTTTCATGATGGGGGTATCACAGCAGCAGCATAAAATGGAAACAGGGTCTACTGTAAAGCCGTGTGTCCTCCAGATGGCAACATTGATTGGTATTTCTAAAGGAGTTTGGAAGGAGCAATCTTTCTGTGGGATACCCGGATCAGTCTTTGACACGGACTTGTAATAGCGCTGCCCTCAAGACCCTGGGCTGTGGCAGAAAAAGACAATATCTTTAACAATATTCACAGTGGTAAAAATGAGGAGGAAAAGTGGAAGTCACTACACAACCTTCAGATTCGGCAGATTATTCTCAGGAGAAAAGACATTTATGACACAACTATCTGGCAAAGGACAAAGAAGTATTTTAATCCCAAAAATCAATCCCTAAGAAGGGATGAAGACCATTAAAGATGAAAAATGACTGTGATCTTAAAGATGCTTGAGCACCTTCTGAAATCAGTGTATTTCCCTCAGCATTTTGAGTCACCAGGGCTGCTGGTGTGAAGACCTCTCTTATTTTGCAACAGCACCTTAACCTCTACAAGTCTTGAGATGAAGAACTGACAATTGATGGACATGACAGTAGCACCTAGGACTGCAATAGCAATGATATTTAGTGTTCTTCTGAGGCTTGTCATTAAGGCTTTCGTAACCCTTCAGAAAGGAGATTAGGAAGATGGATGTAGTTAACTCTGAGACTTGTATGCATTTGCCACAAATGAATTCTAGTCCCTGAGCTGAAGCCAAGTGAAAATAAAAAAATGGATAAGCTCTTTTGCTTTTATTAGCTTTATTAAGGTATCAAGTACACTGTAGGTCAAGTTGCACTGAATCACATAGTATGAATTCTGCCTTGATTTTGTGATCACTATAATCTCCTGAAGTCCTGCTTTTAAACTGGCCAGGGTGCAGGGAGAGATTATGCCCAAACACCATGTTAGCATGAGATTTAGGGCCAAATGGCAGGCTGATGTGAACTGGCCCAGCACAGGTGACTACAAAGGAGTGTTACCCAGTGGGCCGAGAGGAGAATTCAGTCTCATTTTCCAGGTTGGAAGAGGTGATTCATATTGGCTCAAATCTTCCATATCATTGCCATTTAGAGAGCAGATAAAAAAATAAGTTCTATCACTTTCTCACACAATTTGTTTCTTTTTAATTTTTTGCTAGTTCATGCTCAAAATGTCTTGAGGTTTTCATGACTCATCTGTCATCTCTAATAACGTTGGCTATTAATGAAGGGTTTCCTGGAAAACAGACGAGTTCAAAGTTTCAAAAATCCTGTTTTCCATTGAAGTTTAATTTCTAGAATAATTTTCCACTTTCAGCAAGAATGAGACTGAAAAGCAGAGAACATTTTCCATTAAAGTCTGCAGAGAAATTTCCTTTAGTTTCTCACAGAGGACTGCAGGGCTTGAAACAGCCTCCACTTTCACCACCACTGCCAGGACAAGAGCCAACATCATCTGCTTCCCTCTTCTGCCTTAAATCAGGCCCAAAAAAATCACTGAGTTCCCAATTTCTGTGCCATCAGTTCTTCTTTTACTTCTTCTCATCTACTCAGTCTACTCACGATAGTCATGTTCCAGTCCTTACTTATTTCAAAGTATATGGAGTTGCCTCCATACACTTGGCCCTACTGAAGGAGATTAGGCTAATCTTTGTCTGATGGGGGGAGTTAACTGGAATTATTTTGTCCAGGGAAGGGCTTATACCATAGTCAATGACTTTATTCTTCCCTGTAGCTCTCTAAAATACTTTTCCCCAATTTTGTGGCAGCACAAGCAAGAGTTCTGCCTATGCTTTTGGTTTGTTGCTTTTTTTTTTTAAAGGTCAGTCCTGTTCCAACTGATGTGAACCAAAAAAAAAAAAAAAAGAACTTAAATACAAAATTCCATAGATGTCTGGATTGGGGTTTTTAGGGGTACAGGATGAGAGCAGGGCTTTAGTTTCTTTGTCCACCAAAAAATCTCAAAACTACAATGTTTAGTTTTCAAAAACATAGATTTTGGTAAAGGAAAAAAATAGTTTGGATAAAAATGTGGGGTTTTTAAAAATATCTTCAGATAAGCTTTTAAAAACTCACACCATACTTTTACTCACACTGAGAATGGTTGCAGAAAGCTTTTTCATTAATTAAATTTTCATTGAAAACCACCCAGCCAAATGTGCTGACTCAGAACCATTCTCCTCCACAAGCAATTTGTTACTAGGGCCTGAACCAAACCACGGGTGACATGTGCCACCTTCACCCACTATTGGCACAATCTGTGCACCAGTGGTGGGAGGGCAAGGTTTGTTTCTTCTGCCTGTGTCATACTTGCCAAAATTGAACCAGCATGATTTATACCGACAGGAGCTGACTGGCTCAGATACAATCTCAGGCTGTAGATGGGAACAGATGCAGCTATCCTTCCTTATTTATTATCTTGGTAAGAGCAAGGCTGCCTTTAAAATCTGGCTGATGTGCTTGAGAGCTAATACACGGGTGTTAGAAGGGGATCACTGTCCTTTCAGGAGATGCAGACAGCAAAAGACCCTTCTGATGAAGCCACAAAGCTAAAATGTTAATCTGATGAATTCTACCTCTATGGCTCTGGAGTAAGAGGTTAGCAAAATACTTTCTGTGCCAAGAAGCTGTAAAATAAGCTTCATTTTAGATGTGATAGGGGAATATCTTCTTACTAATTGTACCAAGGTGTCTGCTGAATTAGCTGAGATATGATATATCAGCAGTCACTGTAAAACCTCTGTGTGAAAACATCTAATTGAGTCAAAGAAACCAGCACTGGAATAGACCCCAAGGCAGATCAGCTGTGCCTAAACCTAAACCAGGCTCAGCAATGTCCTCTCACACTATACAAACCCCCTGACTGAAAGGAGAAGAGCTGTGATTGATTGTTCCTACTAACTTCTGCCAGGACTGACTTCCATCAGTGGGCTCATTCACAGCCCAGTTACCCTTCCCTAACTCTATCCACTGATGCCGTTATTGGTACAGAAGCAAAGCTGAGACTGAAACCCCATTATGACTTCACCTTTCCCTAGTCTCTGCTCTAAAAACCATACAAAGAGAAGCAGCTGGAAATTCTGTTATACCTATTCTACACGTGAGAGTGAAATGGCACACCTGCAATCGCCCCATGGAGATATCATGACCAACGTCCTCTGCATTTAAAAGAGTGATGAAAGATTCAGACCAAGCCTGGTTTCTCTACAGCCCTAGAAATATGCAATCACAAGGTCCTAAGCAAGGTCCAAGTAGGCTTAGGATTTAAGCCCTGGCTTAGATCCCAATATCATATGGAACTCTGTGATGGAGGCAGGAGGGGACCTCTGATGTCCTGACTCCCAGGTCTGTGCTGCTGCCAGCAATGCCGCACTTCTCTTGCCATTTTGCTTCAACAATGTTACAACATGGACTGGTTTTTCATGCCCATGTTGTATCTTTAAAATTTGAGTCTGGTTTGGAAGTGTGTGTGGGCCTTATCTTTTTGCTCTCTAAATAAAGGGTCATTTCCAATGTTCTGCATTTGTCTTAGTAGAAGTGATTTTATAGCGGTAGATGACTATGTTAGTTTTTTCTCAGGCACTAGTAATACAAGGTAATTTATATGTCCAGTGGAAGCCAGCATTTATTTTCAGTAATTTCTCCCAATTATGTTTATCAATAGGCATCTCTCAGCAAAACGCCACATCTCGCAAGCATGTTTAGAAAGTCAAATATGTTTGTGTAATACAAACCTATGTCATGTCAGGAATTAGTTTGACTAATAGGCCTTTAATTAAATCCTTGTGGGGTCTTGGTGTGAAGAATAGACCCAGTTTCCAAAAAAATTTAATTTATAAGATAAATTGACAAATATATCCATCTTATAAATCTTTCCTACATCCAATATTTGTCCTAGAAACAATAACAGGACAGATAATTTATTAGACTATTTCCTATTGCGTTATAATGACTACACTTGATACTTTAAATGTATTCTTCAGAGCACTGGAATGATGGAGGCTATAACTAATGAAGATAAAGATTTCCAGGGCGCATTGATGCAGGAGAGACATACTTAGTGTAACTTCCAGACCTATATGTAATCACAGAAATATTTCCCTAGAGAACACAAATTATAGATGACTCTAAAACTGCCACTGGAGATATTTTGCAGAAACCACAACAGGAAATGTTTATTTTCTCAACCCTAATAACCCTTTCAATACAAATTATTTTGGATTTTTGAGAAAATTACATTAATTCCCAATTAATTTTTTCTTGCGAGATACTTCACATTTATATAAATATCCATATTTTTCTTCACTGTCTTTTCTTAAGTCAACTCCTTGATTTCTCACTTAAATTGTCATTGCGTAGGAAACAAAACACCATGTAAAGTGTCTCCATTTTTCTTCCCTCAGAGAACAGCATGCTTGCAATAATGATGAGCACAGCAATAGGTCAATTCTACCCTGGTGTAAATGCATGGGAATCTTAATAGCAGAGAACAGAATGGAAGTGCCAGGTCTAAGATGTAGTCCCAGCAACCAGAAATACCATTCTGGTATTTGTAAATACTTTTCAGAGAGTTAGATCTACCCCTAATCTATCAAGCTACCACCCCTCAGATTCAGAGAGATCAGAGGAAACATGCCCTTGTTGCCCTTCTCCTGCAGCACGTCTGGTTGGAACATCATCTTCCTCCAGTGGCAGAGGTCCCAGGTTTCCAGGTTCTTCACAGTCTACTTATTTTACTTAATACTGATCATAATACTAATAGTAGCTTTTCATACCCAACAGGTCAGTTCCAGCTAAATCTAGTGAGAGACCATATGTCTACCATGGAAACTGCACAGCCCTCTTCCTCATGTGAACTGATGGATGGCTTCACTTAATTCAGGCTGAGGGAGAGGAAAAGGAGTGGAATACAACAGCTGAGGAAAGAGATGCATTATGTTTTGATCAAGCTTGCTGGAAGGCTCATAAGTGCTTGATTTATTCCTAATTGTACTGGATATAGTTCAGCTCTAAATGGCCTTCTCAGCATCACTCCTGCTCACTACACAGGTCTATGCAGGTACAGCCTTTGGGATGTGCATCTGCGGTGAGGCAGCTGCTCTGACTCCAAAGGCTACCAAGCTGAAGTCAAGATAGCCACCTCCCCAAGAGTCTGAGAAATAAAATACATCAAAAAGAAAATGCCAGGTTGGGTTGCTGATGATTTTTAGAGGAAAATCTGATTTGCAACCTGTGGTTTGGTTTGCAGCATTTTGTGTGCATGGATTTCATAGCAGTGGAAATGAGGCACTTAATAACCTTGGCTAGTGCTAGCCCCACTCTGGGCAGAGGATCCCCCAGGATGTTTCACATCTCGTTGGTCCAAACACCACCTCCACTCCAAAATCCCTCACGTGGTATTGCAGGCAGAGATCTTTGGGCAACAACACAGCTATTCAACACTAAAGAGTGTTTTGAAGAGCAGGGGACAGAAATAAGACGGTAAAGCTTTAGAAAAACCATCATGTCTGAGGACTTGTACTCATCCCTACTCAAACAAGCGAAATGTGCACTTGGTTTTTCACACACATCAGGCCCTAAGCCCCCAGCACAGCAAAGATCAATGTTTCTGTATCACACTGATTCATTTCCTGCTGCAAAGTACCTCACTACCTAGGAACGGAGGACCAAAATGAGATCAAGTCCCCTGCAACTGCAAAAATAATAGAAATGTAGCATATACGGCATTTCTACTCCTGTGTCCCCACTCATACACAGAGAAAGCTGCAAAACATTTCCCCCAAACTTGTAACATGCTTAAAACAAGCTGCAGAAAAGACCAAAAGCCACAAATTATGACATAAAACAGGAGGAGAGCAGGAAAGATTACAGGCACTGAGATGCCTAGGGCTGCAAACAGCAAGGGAATTTGTTAGATGCTAATTCCCAGGTGATCCTTAGCAGTGGGCTGTGCTCTGTGCTGCAGCTGAAGACAAAGAAGAGGTGACAGGTCCCTGCCTCTGTCATCTGATGAAAAACTTATGCCTGACCCTAAGCTTGATGATTTAGTGCCAGTCGCGTGAGCAGGACTCCCTGACTAGGCTCCAGAGAAATTGCTAACACCAGCTGGAGCGCCAACACAACCAGCTCCGTGTCCTGCCTCTGGCTGTGGCTAATTTCCAGTGCTCCAGAAGAAGGCAAAGAAAACTCTCAGAAGCCAAGTTATGTAACATTTACACAATATTATAAACTAACACAAAATGTTTTTTTGTTCCCATGAACATGATATGACTCAATGGAAACTACTCTGCGGGAAATAGGCGGCACATTTTGAATCTTAAGCTTCCAGAAATAAGATACCGCTCAAAAGAATTTTGAAACAGCATACCTGTTGGAGGGATGAGCCCAGCTCAAAACCCAGAGCTGAAGAAACCTGGAGTTTGGGAACAGCTGAAAAAAAAACCACCCTGCCTCTGGTCTGACTGTTGCAATCATGGTAGCACTGGACCGAATATAAGCCATGCATCTATGTAAGCTGTGTGTCAATATAACAGTATTCATGCTTACTTTGAAACAAAACAGAATAAACCTATAGTGGGACTTCTTTCTTTCTTTCTTTCTGAGTACTTCTTAATGTTTGTACCAGCATTTCTTAAATCCTGTTTCAGCTGCTACTTATAATCCTAAAGTGGTGTTTGAAATCTGTCTCTGAATTTCAGGGTGTGAAGCCAACTCGAATCTCTTGTCTCCCCATCAGCTCTCCTGACAAGGATAAAGAAGGACAAAATGTTATGCAGACTTGTTGACGGAGGTGAAACTCCGTGGTTGCCAAAGATGGTTTCTGGAAACAGTGCAAACCCTCCACTGAAACCTTACTGGCATGCAAGACAATCTTTGCTTTTTACTAGTAGGCCCAAAACTAACATTTTCATAATAATTTTCCAGTATCAAAGTAGTAGTTTTTATCCAAGACAGCTGAATACTACAGAACTGTGTAACAACAATTCAGTGCCAAACATATGCTATGTATATATTTTAACACCTTTGATAATAATAAAAAATGCATGTTCCTAGCAGTTTTCTCAACTTTCATTCAATAACAACATCCTCAAGTTGATGCTTTTTGTTTTCCTTTCATATTATTACGAACCTGTGTTTAATTCTCGGTGCCAGTTTGGCTTTTTAACCTCTCTTTCTACATTCCACTAGTAATGTCTGATTAAGAAATTAGCCTTTCAAGTGCTATAAAAAAAATCCAAGAAATACAGTAACACAATACCATGGAAAACTGATATAATCTTTTCAAAACTATAAAAATTGGTCACCCAAAGGAACATCTGCATGGTAAAAATTTTAAACAAACTGGAAGGGAATCAGATAGCTCATAAAGAACCAAGCGGCTAGAAGAGCCATTGGTCGTTTACATATTTTGCTGTCATCCTGACTTGGAGAAGACTATCATTTTGAAGCATGTTTCTTCAGTTTTAGTTACCAGCATCTGGAATGAATTCCAGGATGGAACACTGAAAGTTTTTAAAAGGAAACTCAACCTTACAATAATTATTCCTTAAATCATTAATATGGTGAAAGTGCCAGATGTAAAAATATGAACAAAATTAAAATATGCTCCCAGGTATCACTCAAATCCCTAATGTACATCTGTCTGTTTTCTCAGTTCATTAATATTTGTTGTAGTCTCAGATATTTTCTTTTATGTAAAAATTTCCACTTGCTTGTTATGTCTTCTGTCTTGCATTAAAATTATTGCTTTACCTCTCAGAATAACTCTGGCTGTGTACAACGTGGGACTGTGGATCTACTGTAATACAGGCTTTCCTCCAGCAAAAGATAATGGTGTATTCATCTTCTATCCAAGCACAGGAAATTTTTGGTTTGATGGATATTCAAGAGGGAGACCAGCCTGAAAGAGCAGTTTCGGGGTGACTCCAGGGCTTTGTCAGCATGGAGCTCCTCAGAGGGTCCAGGTTTCATTCACAGGCACAAGATATGATGCAATGAGTCCTAGGTGTGAGGGACTGTTATGCTTGCTGAGCTCAGGATAGGACCAAGAGCCTGAAGACCTGGCAATTCAGTCTATGCCTTCGCTCCCTGTTCGCACTTTCAAAGCAGTGGGATGAAGGCAGCAGAGGGAGGGACAAACATCACTGTAGATTAATGAAAATTGTTTGATTGTCTGTTCTTTTCAGGGTGATGACATAAATCATAAGGCCAAAATCAAATTCACTTTTGTAAGTGAATCCACTTGAAATGCAATACAGTTCAGCAAAGAGTTGCACCTAAATCACTCAGGAGGACCCATTTCATTGAAAACTCTTGGAACACCTAACTAGACTCCACCAAAGCCCCAGCCATTCATTTGTTTCCACTAATATCCTCCCTCCCTCCACAAAGAAGATGTCTCCTCAGAGCTCCACTGAGTACTCCCAGCACCGCTAAGCATTTTTGCAGATTAATGCTTGTCTGAATGTTACTAATTAGGCCAGGCGACTATATAATGAGATGCTTACAAAGTTTATTCATCACTAAAAATAAATGTTAAGCATCTGGTTTGCAGGCTATTCCCATGTGCCATTCAGGTCCACATGCTGTAGAACCAGATGGAGCTGGAGGGAGACCAATCACAGCGCAGAGGGATTACATGTCTTAAAACCATGGTTAACTTAAATAAGCAAGTTGCCATCCCTCCATAAATCCCACATCTACCACCAGATGTGTGACAAGGCTGTTGCATTGGTCTTTCTAGCTTGGGCTCCCCTGCTCCGAGGGGGCAGAGGAGAAGCCGGACCCTCATGGCAAGGGCCATCTCTCCCTTGCACACAGCCCACTTGTCAGCAAAGCCACTCTCTGTTGGTGACCATCTGAAAAGAAAGCCCTGATGACTCACAAAACAGAAAAACATCAAATGGGACTACGCTAAGTAAACTCTCCTTCTGTCCCAGGCAGTGGTGGAAATGACTCATCTCCCAGCTAAGCCTGGGGGAGAGTTTCTCTCTGCCATGTTAACCAAATGTTAAGTGGGTTTCTCAAGATGGTTTTTGCAGTGAAAGCATTGGTGATGTTTGCTTACAAGCCCTCATTTAAGTACTCAGGGTAGCAGTAGATCTAAACAAGGACACTGTGTCTCCTGAAAGCATTTATTAGCCTGTGTACAGGCTGACAGAGAAGGTGGGATTGACAGCGGATACTTTGTTTTCTTTTTTTGTTCCTGAGCAATGCCGTGCAAGATGCAGCACTTCTCTGGTGTCATGGGTTTCACATTGACTGGGAAAGCAAGATCTGGGAGATGCCAGGTTCTGGGTAAAAGGAGTTAATTCCTCATCCAAAAGACAAGAGAAGGAAGGGAGACAACCCAATCCAACATTAGCAGAGAGAAGGGAACAAGCTGGGTTTTTCCAGAGCTGGCTGAATCAAACCCTCTAGAGAAGATGAATATTTAAACTGTATTTCTCTTTTTGGATGGGCTTGTAGTCTGCTTTCAGGTTGGGAGCCTTGTTTTGCCAAGGACTGTTGAGCATAAACAGAGGAACTAATTTCTTGTTGTCCTCAAAAGGCCAGCCATCCAAAGAAGCAATGCACAAAGGCAGAACTGATAGAAGGGATGACTTTAACCATGAAGGTAATTTTTCAGTGGTTGTGTTTTCTTCCTAGAAAGGAGCACAAGGTGATAAATTTCAAGCACCCCAAAATTCAGGGTTTTCAGATTCTGGGTTTTTTTGATTCAGTACCTTACATTGCTAGAGAAACATAATAAAGTATGTTGCTTCCAGGAACCACAGAGTACAATTAAACTATGTAGATGAGACCACTAACATAAGAAAAATACTCCTTTCCTCCGAAATGAGAAATCCGCAAAGCTATCCGAGTGGGAGAAGGGAGCTATCTTCCACTCTTCAAACCAGCACTGAACCTTTTAGCTGCCTGGTATTTGAACACTTTTAAGTGTTGCGCTCTACCACATTTACCAGTTTGCCCAGAAATAAAAAATGACTGGATGGACAGAGTAAGATTTTCAACCTGTTTGACCCCCACCCCCCCCAAAATACCAAGATTCTCAGAAGAAATTGTGGCACAGAAGAAGCCCCCAGTGTCCCAACCTTCGACAACAGTGAATCCAACCACAAGATGCAAAGCTGCAGGACATATGACTCCTGAAGCCCCACTGCTCACTGAATGGCCCAGACTTCCTTTCTGTCTGCTGCTGCCCACTGATACTGCAGAGTCCTTGATGGAGGGGGGGAGCATGTTAGGAAGAGCCACGCGGGGCCACAGTGGATGTGATCCATGCTCGCTTGTGTGATGATAAGCAGAGACACGACAGTGTGTCAGAAAGGGTGGTTTTGTGGTTATGTGGTTTGCCCACCACCCAGAAAATCAGTCTCCACCATAACATTTTTGCTTTGTCGGAAGCAAATCCTTTAATGTGGCTGTAAGACACTGAGACCACGAGGCAGCTCAGTGCTGTGCTGGTGGGATCCATATAGGTGCGGTGCATGGGGAGACATACAGGCACATGGACAGAGGAACGATGACAATCTCATCAAATTTCACTCTGTTAGAGCCAGGTTAGACAAAAGGGGATGGACTATGGAAAATTACAGCAAAGCTGGAAAACATTTGGAGAGGTTTACTAGCACTGGATCAAAGGTGCCCATCTTGGGAAGGAAAGGAGCTTGAACACATTTTATTTATGGGCACCATCTCCAGCTGATTGGAAGCAGTGGAGACTTCTTCCTTCAACATCACCCAGTGCAGGAAGAGAAGCCAGGGAAAACTGGGGTTGGGAGGTAAAGGTGGAGAACAGCACAGGTCATGGAAGCAGGGTCGTCTGGGGCCAAGTATGCACAGGTGGTGAGGGGAAGAGGGAGAGGACACATGCCAAACTAAACCCAGCTGGTACTGCAGCAGAAAAAGAGGTAAACAGCAGCAGGGAGGTTCGGAGGCAGGTTCAGCTGATGCCTGGAGAGCCAGGTGTAATTCTCACAGCCCATCCGACCACAAAGGACCAAACTACTTCCATACGCATATCCAGGATCACAATCAACTATCCATATACATCCATTACAATGGTTTATTCCAGGTGGAACAAGCCTGAACGCACAACAGAAGAATGGGGCTGGGGGCGGTGAGCTATAGGATGCTGCTTTGGAGTGTTTGGCAGGATTAATCCATGGTTCCCCAAGGGAAAATGAAGGCTGACAAACTGGTGAAAGTAAACAAAACAGCTGATGAAAATGACCACTGGCCAAATGAGAAGAATATTAACTAACAGGCATAATGCACCTGCTTGTCTGTGTCCTATTTTCAATATATTTTCTATATTCAATGTATGTCCTATATTTTACCTTGGCAAGTGACACACAAACATATCTCCAGAGAGAAATCACCAGAAGTTAATGTCACACAGTTAGGGTATGAGTACAGGCTCAGTAACAACTCCACATTAGTGCCCCGAGGCAGGATGTTCTTTATTTTGGTTTAGGTTAACCCATCCCCAAAGCAGGATTAAGCTAAACCATTTGAGAGCAGACTTAGGACAAAAATGTACATCCTCATGGGGAACTAGTGCCTGATGCCAGAACTGAGACCACTGCTCCATGGTTTTGAGACTACTTAGAAGAACTGAAGTGAAGAAGAAAGCAAGTGATAAGAGAGAGGCTAGGTGAAGACTGCACAACAGTGAAGTTGGGACAATTTTAGAGAAGGTCAAATTGCTCCTAGCAAAACTATTTTGTGGGTGACATGAAAGTACTCCTGCTGGCTTGTGTCCACTTTTATTGACAGAACCATCAGTTGCTATCACCTGGAAATTTTGTTTAATTTTTTTAGTTATGATTTATGGGGTAAGTTTAAAAACCTCAGAACCAATAAATACATGGTACTGGTGTTTTGGTACAGAAAAAAATTCCTTCCTGACAGCACTAAAGGATTTGCCTATTGCTGTTCCTGAACCCCTGAAATACAGTTTTTGGGCTCTGGCTACAGGGAAGGTTTGAGGCTTGACTCTTTCCTTTTAGTCCAAAGGAAAGCAATCTCTCAAACAGAGTCAGAGTCTCGTGTCCAGTACCTAACAAATGGAAGGGGAATGGGAGGAAGACAGAGCACATTCCACAGCCTGGTGTGTTTAAGGAAAGGGGTATAGCTTTCACTCTCCCGCTGTTAGACAATAATGCGCTGACTGAAAATGTCAAGCTTCAGTTTAAACAAAATAAAAGACTGGAGGGCCCAGGGCAGAGAATTTAAACACATATTAATTAGGGCTGGTAATACTCTGACATTTGCTGGATTTTTAATAAACTGATGAATATTTCTCCTTCATATTTCAGTGACATGAAATCAGTGCAGCACAATTAATTTCAACAAGTTTCAGTCAATGGGTGCTGAAGGAAAATGAATATAGAGCATCACAGACTTGAATCAGAAGTACCCTCACTTTGAGCGAGTAATGTGGAAACCCATCTACATGAGAAAATTGCAGCTCCAGACCTTGAGAGGAATTTATTTACTTGCAGTAAGTGATTTACTTAAATAATAATAATTACACAAAAAGAAGAGGAAGGCAGAGAGAATAGATGATTAAAGCTCCCTCAAGAATGCAACGGAATGGAGTAAAAGACATCCCCAAATGTGGAAACACAACACTTATGCTTATATTAGCATGAAGTCTTGGCTTCATATGTTCATAACAAACCAACAGGGAGAAAGAACATTTTCTGGAAGATGTTGAAGGTTTAGTTGTTATTGTAGCAATGAGCACTAGAGCAACATCTCTTTACTGGGTTATAATATCCTCAGTGGCACTTACGCGAGTGGTGCAGAAGGTACCAGTATCTAACCAGAGCTGTAACACTTCCACACAACTAGCCATTGAATGTTATAGGTTGTCGTAAATATTCCCAACCTCTTTGGGATAGTTCCCTCCTCTTTTGTTAGCTACACCAATATTTCTTTACGTGGTGAGAGACTTCAGCCGTAGACTGGGTCCCTGTTGTGCAAGCTTTGGTTGAAACACCCAAGAAGCAGAAATCTGGCCCAGGGCCATCTGGGAAGTTTAGGCATAAGTTACAGCCCAGGACAAAATGTCAGGGCAATAACATAAGCCACTATGCTGGTACAAATTGAGATACAGAGCACAACTCTAGTGTCTGAAGAAAAGCATCTGGACAGACATTAACTCTTGCATCACTTAATGTGTTAGAGCACACATACTCAATCATGGCAATCCTGAAGAAGTCACATACACAAGACCATGTGCTCCTCTTGCTAGTAAGTGAAATTTGTGTGTATGTGGGGGTCTTAGCTTTGCTAAGAGAAACCCTGGGGTGCAGTTATCATAGAAAGAAATGGACTGAGAATGTACATTCTGTAAAAAAGAGAAATTTTTTAGCATTTAAAATGTCAGCTCTCACACTAAGCACATGGCATTCAAATCCTACGCATAAGAAAGTTCAAGTAGAGAACAGAGCTGGACATCCTCTTTCCAGATTTTAGTGAAATTTTAGATTTTGAAAATAAAGCATTCACATTTCTCCATATTTTTTCAAACTATCAATCTACAAAATTTTGAAATAAAAAACTGAGATTCTTGAAATCTAAATAAACTGCAGTTTAACAAAACTGAAATGAATTTCAAATAAACATTAAAAGGGGATTTTTTTTTTTAAGTCATTTGGCTTCAAAATGACAGAAAGTGGTTTTGTGTTAGGTGGTGGTCATTATTATTATTGCTGTTATTATTATACTGTTGTTATTGCCAGTATTAATAAAACACTTGTATCCATTAAAGCCTAAGAATGTCTATCAGAGACCCATGTGCTGGGTATTTTACTGATGTTTATTTGAAAGACTGTCCTTGCCTCAAAGAACGTCTAATTTACTGTTGCACCCAGGGGAACAGAAAAGAGAAATAGTTGCTTAGCACAGGAGCTGGATTACCACAGATTCCCAGTGTCACAAGATACATCAAAACCCAGTCCATCATCATCAAGAGTAACACAGGAGACCCGAGGTGACCCAAGCAAGCTCAAAACACCACTGTGTCTTAGTAAGAAGTAGACCTGACCTGAACAGCTTGCAGATTAAATAGATGCAGAAACAGCTGGAAGAAAAGAAAAGAGAGAGGAAAATACTGATTCAGTCTTACAAATCAGGACGTAAGAAACTTCAGCACTGAGCTAGCAGGGCATGGCATGGTGGAAGAGTTTCCCAAAGTCATCCAGATACAGCAGATCCCCAATGTCCCAGCCCGGAGTTAAAACTACAAGGACATTCTTTGCAGATAACACAGCATGCAGCAGGAAAGTTGTCTGAGAAGAAAGTGCTCTGAGGGAGTCATTACAGTGTCAAGTAACTAATACATACTAGGATAGTGTTTAATTAGCATAGCTCAACGAGCTACCACCACCTGGCTGACCACCATGGTCACTGATTATATGGGATGTTCTTACTGAAACTGGGAAGGTTTACACCTGCAAAAACTGCCTTCATTGGGGTCTAAGTCAAGGCTTCTTATGTTGCCAGTAGAGGAAGCTAAGGGCTTTGGTACCTGCCCAGGTACCTAGACCCGAGCTCTGGTCCCAGCCCTTCCTTGGAAGCTGTGCTTCTTCCAGCAGAGGTCAATGGACAGGAGACCTGTTTGCTTTTATACCTCCAGAGCTTGCCACTCATCACTGTAATGTCAAAAATGTTGATTTCAATTAATACATCAGGCTGGGAGCTGCAGCAGGACAGATCTGCTGCAGAATGCCTCTGGAGAAGGGTTTGCTGCTCCAAGCTGTGAGGGCAGTAACTGTATCTGCCACCACAGCTACCTTCAAGAGGGAGCCCAAATCAATCCTAACCTGTGCCCACAGCGTCTTTGGGGGCTGTGGGACTGCTGGCGGCTCCTCATGCTGCCATAGATGTTGGAGATCACCATCTTTTAGACCCTGGAGATCATGCCCACAACCTGATATTTTCTGAAGCACACAGGAAGGAAGCTGAAGAAGTTTGGAGCTTATGGAGCCATGTTTCCCTTCTTGCTCTCTACAGTCAGAGTGTGGGGGCAACCTCAGCTCTACAGGTGACAAATGAAGATAGTTCCCCTCCCCACAGCCAAAGGGTAGAGCTTTTTATTACAATCAGGCTCATCATTTAGGTTTCATCTAGCCCCCACAAGCCCACAGAGGATGTGCAGAGAGACTCCTTTCAGCCCCTATTGGGCATTATTAGTGTCAATCCCAGCACACAGACTATAGAGCCCTCCTGTCTCCACTTTAAATTAAGTCTTAAAATATGGGCCAAATATGATGGATTTGTAGACAGTTGCTTAGGGAAGGAAGTGCTGCAGGGGATTCATTACACTACAGGCTGATGGATGATGACTAAGTATTACAAAACCCATGGGGTTTCCAGAAGGAGCTTGACATGAAATATGTGGTGAAGGAGCAGTACAGGCTGCAGAAGCCACAGCACCCCGGAGAGAAAGGGACGAAATGGAAATTACTGAGGCAGGTGATGGCCACAGAAAGCATAGGGAGCTGGGAAATACCCAGCCCAGTTGGAAGAGATCTGGGATGGGGAGGAGCCAGGAATACTGGATCCCAAATAAGAGAGTTCAGGTCCTTTGCTTCCTTTCTAGGGCAGTCCTCCTTATAACCTGTACAACTCAAGAGATAAGCTCTTTGTGAAGGATGTTGGTGATTTTGGCATTAGATTTATAGCCTGTTTTATAGGAATGGGAGTCTAGAGACCTGGATTCTTGTATCTTGACTCTGCTATTGATTTCCTGAATAACCTTAGTGAGTCGTACAGCCCCACCTTTTCAAGTGTTGCAGTCTGAAGTTTGGTGCCCAACTCCATGGTCAGCCCCACAGCGAATCCCTCCCACAACCTACAAGGCCCACTTTGTATATTGGGAAGCTGGCCTCAATTCTGTGAGCCTCCTTTTCCTAAACTGTTGTTAACAGTATTATCCTTCTGCAAGGTCCTTCCAGAGGCTCTGTTTATTCATGCTCACAAAGAATAACAAATGCAGGGACAGAGGAGGTATGGAAAAGTGAGCCAAATAAAAGCATTATCTGAAAACTGCATCACCACATCGGCAAGTGGAGCTGTATCAAAGCGGACAGAGGAAATTTTTTCCCCTACCTCCCTCCAACCCTTCACTCACATCCAACCCTACAGAGACCTGACCAGAAAGAGACCAAGTTGATACTGAAAAACAGAAACCAGCAACCCTGCAGGATTATGTAGGACTTCCCCAAATAAACCCACAGAAAAAGGGCTCATAAGTACTTGGTACTCATTAAGCACATGTCATCTGATAATCTTGGGGCAGCTTACAATGTCTGCCTAGGGAGCAGCAGGCCCAAGCGTTTCTGAATAGCAGACTAAGTTGGATGACTAAATATGGTATTTTTTTATGAACTTGGAGCACCCACTTTGGAGTGCTTGGCCCAGGATTGATTCCTTTTGAGACCTAGGCCTTTGATCTCACTGCTAGACAAAATAATTAAAGGAACTGAAATAAAATCAAGGTTTCTTTCCAGCCTAAAAAAATTAAAAAAAAATACTTGGATATCTTTTTTGGACTCTTCAGATAAAACATCACATAGAAAAACAACATGGTGCCTTTTGAGCTTATTCTATCAGCTCCCTTCTTTTAAGCTCACATGTGAAGCTGCTCAGATCTTTTATTGGGAGGGAGAAAAATTAGAAGCATCAAGTAACCCCAGGGGGGGATGCTCGACTTTAAACCAGACACGTTTCCCTCTAAGGACCGTTACCTAAAATGCTCTTTTCATACTGAATGTCCCTGCTGAGGGATTTTGCTTTGAAAGGGAGCCTCTGTTTGGAAAGAGGGTTTTCTTTGTTGTTGCACACACAGATTTGGTAATTAGGGTGGTGCTTCATTTTCTTGACCTTGTACTCACCAGCCTGCTTGATGGCTCCACTTGAGTGACAAAGATGATCTGCCTCCCTCACAAAACACACAGGAGATTCCATGGTCGAGCAAGAGGGAGAAGAGGTCCATATCATGAGGCTAGGGAAGGATTTGATGGGTTCCTGCTAGCTCCTGCCACCCAGTCTGAGGTCTCAGGACTAGGTCAGAACAGCCCAGTAGTCTTTTTCTCCTCCTCAGTGAGAAAAGAGAGTGGCAGAGTGGGTGAGGGGGTTTCCTACAGGTCCAAAGATTCCAACTAGAGCCTCACTTAGATTTTATGCTATAAACTGTCCCAAATTAACCCCAGTGGGAAAGAATATCCAGTAATTTGCAGTAAGGAGTCAAAACCAGATATGACATAGTAACTTTAATCACCTCCATGGAGAGCTTAAGTTCTTCAAGTAGGCTATATTACTCATGAGGACTAAAAAAGTCACCTCAGTGTTTCAGCAGCAAATTTTGATACCTAGAGAGTACCTAGAGAGGCTGAGTGAAGCCTCTAATGCTACCAACAATATAACCTTATCTCTTGGCTTAAGACAGTTTTGCATCCTCTGACCATAAACTGGTGTTCAAAAGCCAGTGCCTGGAAGTTTAGAGAAAAATCAATATTTACCTAAAAGGGCCCTGGTTTTGTCCTTCACACTCACCTTCTATCATGAGGCATCTTTCTCCCCCCACCACGTCTTTTTCTCTTGCTTCCCTTTTCTCCCCTTCAGTCTGAGATCCTGACAAGGTAGGAAGGTAGAAAACTGGATTTCCTCATCACCGAGCCAGTTAAAATGGCTATTTTGGTGATGCTTCCAGCTTTGGATACTTTGCCAGCACTGAGGCAAACCCAGTGTGACCACACAGTCTGCGAGCCCTAGGCTGGCTTTGAAACCCTTCGGAGCAAGCACATCCCACTCCTTGCAAGCATTTCGTACAACATTCCTTCATTTTACATTTTGTTCTGTGGGAGTACATTTGTTATTAATCACTGGCTTGCACATTAATACAGCGCTTTCTAACAGTTAAACCAGATATTCCATCCTAGCAACTCAAATTAATATTTGTTTGAATAATCTATTTAGGATGATGTCTGGCCAGCAGTGTGGTCTGGCTGGCAGCACTCTGCTCTCCCAAGCGGACGTTTTCATTTGGTTTGTTCCATATTTTCTTCCTCTGCTCTTATTTTATATTGTCCCCCGAAATCTTTCATTCAAATTGCTTTCTCCAGCAATGGTTCCTCTCGCATTCAGTCCACATAGGTCAAAGTACTTTTTTCGTTGCTTCTCCTAATTGTTTTGGACAAATGGCTCTATTGAAACCAAATATTTTTGAGGAACTTATTTTTCTGGCTTTTTGTATTATTTAAGATTCAAGTTTAGAGACATATTCTGGGTACAAAATATATATGATATATGAAACAAAATGTGCTGGTTTTATGCATATATGTGCATCTGTATTTATTCTATTATTTTGCAACATGGCCATTGATTATATATATATTCCCACTGATGTTGTTTTAAGGATTGTCTTCCACAAGATCAAAGTCCTTCTGTCTTAGTTTCTACCATGATAAAAATGATAAAATACTTGAGAATAATCAGACACTGATTTGGGATGGATATAAATGCTCTCTTTTTTTGAAAGGTTTGAAGTCTGAAGCCAAATTTCACAGTTCAAACTTGTCTCTAGAAAACCCAAATGAGCAGCAATTCATGTCCAGTAGCAATTTCTCCACTGAATCATATTCAGACTCTGATCCAAAGTCCTTCTGTGTTTTGAGGAAGTATGAAGATTTTCTTGCTTGGGTTGGCCACAGACTGCCTTGGAAAACAAAATTTTCAGAACTGTTCATTTTCAGAATGTTGCACTGGTAGAAATTTGCTTTGACAACACCCCTCTGAGGTACAGGGATCAGTGTAATGTGCTCTGACTTCACAAGATGCTGCGAACACAACCTGTGAGGTGGGAATCAGCTTTGCCCTGTCAGCTCTGGACCAGGTCCACAGAGAATAAATGTATGGAAAGAGGTAAGAAGACAAGTTATCCAGACCTCAGTATTTTTCAAAACCTAAGACATTATATGAGTTGTGGGGCATTATTGTTTCCTTTCACTTAAGCAAGTTTTCAGAAATCTGTTTCAATCAACTGTGATGGCAAAAAAATAGCTGCAAATAACTGCTTCCCAATGAAATGTGTACTAGGAAAATGAACATATCGTATCATATAAAATTTTCCCCTCATTTAAAGAAGTGTTTTCTGTAACACTTTTCACTGAGATTAAAACATACTTTTCCCTTTGCCAGAAGAACTAATTATTTTTCTCCAGCTGCAAAACAGCAGGTAAACAACAATGGTCGTCTAAGAATTCCCTCCTCAACCAGGGGAAATCAAGGCGGCTTTTTTAAAATACACTCAACTGATACAAATTAATATCTTTTCCTGAAAACCTGCATTTAAATTGATAACCACAACGGCTTCCAAGAGGAAGTTGCACACATCTTTATATCACAGATGATTTCCCTTTATTTGAAGCCTTCCAAAAAGGTGAGAATCCTGGAAATTATGTATGAGTCCTAATTTAATTTATTTTAGTCATATAATCATTGCTAGAAGAAAACAGAAGAAACCAGAAAAGTGATCTGCATTTCTGTTGCATAACAGTTGCCCTATCAAATTTCAGACTGGGGTATTTATTCTTGGAGACACAGACTATAGCATAGGTACATCATACATATATTGACATCAACGTACAATTGTATTCATCCAAACACACTGTATAATTGTTGCAATTTATATGTCCCTTTATTATTATAAAATCAAAAGCATTAATAAACTGGCAAGATCCTTGACACATGACCATCTCTTAAAAAAATCCACTGCCATGTTCTCCCAGCTATTCCAGAGAAAGCCAGAGTCTGAGTTTAACAAACCATGCACTCCCCTGACTTCATGTCCACCTCTCCTAGAAGCTCCTAGCATGCTGGGCACAGGGAACCCTCCCCTGTGCTAGCACCTTCCATGTGTTCCTCCACAGGAAGATGTTGCCTGGGGAATGAACCTTTTGCCCCATTAGGGACGCACGAAGGTCAAAAGGCCCACTAAGATCTAGCCCACTTTACCAGGGTCCCAGAAGGACATGAGGAGGGACATGGAGAAGTTCTTTCCTGCTCAACACAACATAAGAACTGTTGATACCTGGGATGGACTCTTCAGAACCTACACTGCAGCTGCAAACTAGCAGTTGTACTATAAGCAGAACCTGCTACAGACATGGTAAAGAACAGAGTAAACCTCTTCTCAACTACTCCAAAAACACCTGCAGGTTTTAGCGCTTAGGGTTCGTTTGTTGCAAATCTGTATCACCCCAAAAGAAGTTGCTTCAGGCTGTCTGATGGTAATTTCATATTGGAAACACTCTTTTCTACCTGATGCAACACTTTTCCTATCGTGACATCTTGCCATTTCAAAGTTCAGCTAGGCAAAAATGTGGTGACCAGAACAAAGATACCCATGAATTAAACAAATCTTTGACACAGAAGCCAAATCCAGACTATGAAATTCCTCTCCAAAAGGGTGAACAACTACCGGAGGACCACAGCACCCACAGAACTAAATGAGAAATCAACCTCCTTAAACTGATCAATCTTCAACAATTTCTGTGCATCCATGAAACTTTCACTCAATTAAAAATAATAATTGCAAAACAGTAGCCCCTAATTCGTATACCAGGCAAGATATTTTCTCCTAAAGGCCAGAAAAGAGGACTAGGAACTAGAAATATGTTGTTACAGCTGTATTCATTTGTAGATATGTAGAAGAGCTACAGATACTACTGTGCTTTAAGACAATTTGCGAGATTCAATCAGATATTGGTAGGCTGGTAGATCACTGAAAACAGAATATCTTTATTAGTACATGAGCAGATTTTATATAAAGGAGACACCTTTAAACACTTGCAATCCCTTTTTATGTACAGCAATTAGTATGATGTAGTAATTTCATTATACTGTGATTATATGCAAGATGTCGCCTTTGGTCTTGAGATTAGTCCAGGACAAACCCTTTCTATCAGCTTACTTCTGAAACCAAAGAGTTTTCAGCTAATTTTTGTAGAAATCTATTGCAATCAAATTTGCTCAGAACAAAAGCTAATATACCATACTTATTTAAAAGCTCATTTTGTCAATGACCTTGGTGTGAAAGCAGTATGCTCCATTGCTGTTTTCTCTCCTCTATTGTTTATCTTGAAAAGCAGCTGGTCCTTTATGAATATCCCACTATTTGACTCAAAGGCAGAGTATTTTAACTCCCTTCAGGAGTTATTGTAACTCCTCTTCTAACAGACCCTTCCCTTGACCTCACTGCTACCCTCATCACCTACAGAATGTATCCAGGAAGGTTAGAATGGAGATTTGCAAAATAAAAATGGTGTAAGATTTTAATTCTGCGACAGTAGATGGCAATTACTAATTATTAGTGGGGTGTGCTGACTGAGCTCATAAAAAAGTATTTATCACTGATTTATGGAACTGAGGGGAAAAGAAGGAAAGGAGAGATTTTTCTGGAAAAAAATGAAGGCCTGTTTTTTGGTGCTTTAGTTTGTTTTTGATAAAAATTTTGGAAAGAAGAAATGGGGCAAATTTTTCCATTTTTTGGTATTAACATTAAAAAGTCCCAGAATTTGTTAAAACCACCTCTAACACTAAGCCCTTGCAGCTCCTGTTTAAGTCCATGGGAACTGCGAGCCCTGCCAGGACTGGACCCTCTAAATGCTGGCCTGCTGTAACCAACTTCACATACAGCCAATTCCCAAGTCTTTATCCAGGTTTTACTCAGTCTTTACTCAATCAAGCTCCCACTTAGGGGCAGTAAATAAGGACTTTAGAAATTGGCCCAATGGATAGGTTCCACAGCATGCAAGACAATTATTATTAAGCGTGGGCGTTAGTCAGCAATAAGCCCTCCTCCACCTCTTAAACTTTTGGTGTTCCCACAAGGGAAGCTATTGAAAGCCTGTGCTTTGTAAGTTCAATTCCCTTTGCTGGCTTATAACACAGCTGCTATATATTATCTTATACATTTGACCACAAAGGTGCATTCTATAGGCAAGATCCATCCACTCCTGCCATCCCTTTTTATTCATTCACTGCTTTTCAGTGTAATGTTTGGGGACCCTGTTCTCAGCCACTTGTACATTTCAGCACTTGAAACACACCAAGAGGGACAATCGCTTGACTGATATCTCCATCTTAGTATCTATACCCGTCTCTCTGTTTCTCTAGCTTTCTACCCAAGCCATTGTGTGCGCCAATTGTGCTATCATAAAGCAGAGTGTTGGGCTGTTTTGTGATGATGAAGAACCATGCAATCACAAGCTTTATTGCATACCATCCCATCCAGTGACCCCTGTTCTTATCATGAGAGCCCATTCAAGGGGAAATTACACCAGACTTCAACGGGGAAAGTGTCCCTCTGTTTCCAGGCTATTCAGGACAAAAGGTGAGAACTGCAGAACAAGCCTCTTCTGCTTTAATTGTGAAATGTTTCAAGCAATTGGGGGGGGGGGGGGGGGGGGGGAAGGGGGGTTAAGGGGGATGGGGAGAGAGGGGAAAAAAAAAAAGAAAAACTCTATTGAGATCAGGTGGTCCCATTTCCCAGAGATAAACAAGTTCAATAATATACTGGTCAACAGAGTTACCCTATCCTCAACAGGCTTTTGTTTTTTTAAAAAAGGACTAAAATAACCACTTAGAAATGTTAAACCAAGGCATGGCATTTTAATATGAAAATGGAGGCCTAGTATATTTCTGGTCCCTCTGACGACGATTGCCCTCAATTAGATCACTTATACTCAGTAAATTGGTTGCTGCAAGGGGTATGTGATCATAAAAATAATTCATACATGGGAAGTTGCTTTCAAACCTGGGGGTTTTTTGCTGTTGGAGTTTTTTTCTCTGCTTTTTGCTTATTGCCATAGTAACGGACAAGTGCATATTTTGGCTTGCTTCCAAAATAATATTCAAGAATGTTCTTTTCGTCTGTTTTTAAGAGGAATCATTATGAATATTTGAATTATATTTTCCAATTAGGTGAACTGAAGTGTTTTCCAGCAACTCTGTTTTTTTCCCCTTGTTTATAGAAAATGTGAAATTTTTATTACACAAAGGACTTTCAAGACAATAGCTACAGACACTATTTTTCAGTACTGTTTGTAATATCTAATTCAGAGCTAATTTTTAATGGACAGGGGTCCATGGGGATTTGTTTGCAAATTTCATCAACTTGAGTTCCTGCTTCATTTGCTGAAACGCAGTAATTGGAATTGACCCAGTGAGCAGGAACACTCTTGTACCTTTTAAAACATTCTGTACGTTACAATAAACAGTGACTGGTTATCAAAAATAAAATGCTTGATTGTCTACAGATTTAGAGCACACATTTTTGTCTTGGATGAACTGTCGAGTTAGATTCACCACCAACACAGCTTAAACAAACACATACATTTTATTTTAAGCCTTGCGTTTCTTCAGAAGCCAAATGGATGTGCTCAGTTCAAAACAAAAGCAATTTCATGAGGAAATGCTTCTGTGATGGACACATTTTGTTCTTAGCTGTCTTTACTAAAAAGTATAGCTCAATAAATCTCAGTACTTTCTCTCTGTTTCACAAAACATCATCATTACAACTCACTTAGAGTCTCCAGTGATATCTGTGTCTTGGTCCTTTTTCTAGTACAATTTTATATTTTCTCTTCTCACATGCTCTTTTAGATTTGCCCTGGTACTACACTTTTCAGCCCAGGTCCTGAGTGGATGAAAGCCAACCCAACTTGCCAAACCCAAACTTTCGCCCTCCTTCAGCAGTAAAGTGTCACTTGAAAAGGAATCCGAAGTGCTCAAAACATTAAGGGATTGCTTAAGAAGGCCTTGATATGCTCCTGTCTCTGGACTCCTCTCCAAAATATCTGCTGTTGGGGTTTTCCTAGTGGACAGCAATGGGCATTTCAGGTGCACTGAATAAACACAAAATAGAAGAAAACATTTTTAAACCCAGGAGCTCATTTTAGCAGAACCTGTTTCTTGTGACTTTGTTGTAGACACCTAGGACTTGCTGGTCAACAGAAATCAACATCTGCAAACTCTCCAGGGTGTAAATGTTAGGACTTATTGCAAAATCAAGTTGTATTTTCCACCTCTAACAGTATAATCACAGTCAACCTGCTGTATACTTCTGCATAGGGATAGAAATAGCCTCACAAACTGAACTAATACAAGACCCTTTTCCAAAATGAGCTGTAGGCCCTGAAACTGCTGAAGTGTCATCCAGGGCCTCTCAACTTCCTTTCCAGTCTTGGCTTCGATATAAGATTGAGTCAGACTCAAAAGCCTTTGAATCTCTGAAAAGCCATATCTGCTCATCTTTGTTTGTGCCTTGTCCTAAGAAACTGCTAAGATGAAACATAGCAGAAATGTCAAAAGAATAAAGCATCGTTTACATGGCACTGGGGGAAGGAGCAGGAGCAGAGGAGGGAGACACAGCAAAAGGGAGTTTTAAAATGCCAAAGCGTGATGGGCTCTTTGCAATCAAAGGTGAAGGTCTGGTTCCACCAAGTTCCTCCAATCTCAGACTACGGCGGATTAGACCTACAGGCTCTGCTTTGTAGAGTTTCAGGCTAAGCAGGCAAACTAAAACACTGTGCTATATCCATCCTCTCTTTCATTACAGCATAAAACAAGCAATTAAAAAAAAAAAAAACCTACTCGGACATGTTTGATCAGAAAGCACTTAAGCAACACAGAAGGAATCCACAGCTTTTGATATTACATTAATACACTAATATCTTAATCCTTTACCAGTGACAGACTACACATTTAAATCCCTAATGGGACCTGGTTTCTAAATTACATTATTTAATGTTTATTCAGTGAATAATCCAAATAGTATTTAACACCACTGAAGAAAAAACACACACACCCCCTGGGCGGATTGTCTGCTTTTCCTTTGCTTCATAATTACCCAACCAAGGGCCCTATTAAATAACTCCATTTTTTATGATCTTAAAGTGAAATGAACCCTCTATTTGAACATTGCACAGAAGAAACAGTCAGGCACACATGCACACTATAAAATCCAGCTCCATGTCAAAAACTTTCCACCGATCAAGATTGTTTTGATCCATTTGGGGACTTTCTAGCCAGACATATTTAATATCAAAGGGCCTGATCCAGGACCCATCCTGGAAAGAGAACAAAAGCAAACACCAAGGGAGCATCAGAGAAATAGAAATGGCTCATCAATGAAATCTCTGCATGAGAAAGAGGGGAAGTTAATTGCCTGTAACATTATACAATAATTGGGACACTTTCAATAGGATTTGTGCCACCCAGCTGTGGACACGGCTGGTGGGTTTATAATCACCCAAGCTCCCTCACTGCCTGGCAGAAAGGCTCTTCCCCTTCTCTGTGGTGGGAGCTCAGGCAGCTGTGAGGCTAAGGGAGGTCTCTGCGTGATGGGGCTGGTGTTCAGTGGCACAAACACAGGCCACTCTGTGCCGTGACAGAATGTCCTGGTGCTTCCTTGCCTCATCCCCATGGTGCTCCCCTCCAAGCCTTGCCCAGCAGCACCCCATTGCCATGTACCCACAGGGATGGAATAGCCCATTCACTCCTTTGGGAAAGGCCAGCCCCATGGTCAGCAGAAGTCACTTGTTTCCCTGGGGAAAGGTGCTTGATTAATGAACAGAATACAACCCCTTCACGGCCGATGATGAACTACTTTGCATTTCTAAGAGGCAAAGTGTCTTCTTGCCCCCACGTTCTCCTCCAGTAGAGGAAATCCCCACAGATGTATGATACCTGCAACAACAGATGCTCCTGCCACAGTCCCCACATTTTCATGCCTCTCTTTTAAACCTGCCTTAAAGGCAGATGTTCTTTCATCGAACATCTCTAATTGAAATCTTCAGTCTTTGATATCTAAATCAACTTGAGTAGATCCTGAGGTTGGGAGTTAAAAAGTCTGTGTGGAAGTGGAGTGAGACTGGAGACATGAAGGAAAGGTGGTTTTGCCCCTTTTTGGAGTGAAGATTAATTTGAGGATTCATTTGTAACACTAACAAAAACAAGGCTTTTCGAAGACATGTCCTTGGTTCAGATCTGCTTTCTATTTGTCACAAATAGCCAATGGTACTTGATTCAGGCATTTAACTGTTTCAATCTGCATAGTTAAATAAAAATACCCAGCACAATTCCAGAGACATGTGTTTTGACATTAGAGCTCCTGGTAAGCTGTCAATATTTCCATTAAAGAGCCCTGCTTGGAAAGCTGGACATATCAACAGCTTCAAGAGCATATGGCTTGCAAAAGAAGGCACACGTGCTACTACCAGTTTGGATGTAAATGGATAGATTCAGGGATATATGGACAGACAGACAGCTCCTAATAAACCATCAGCTTCTGCAGTGTAAAGTCCTGTATTAGCTCCTACTGCCCCAGATCATGACTAGCTTCTCCTTAAAGAGAAGCTGTTCAATACAGGGTGGCCCAGCAACATCCTAAATGTGCTGCAGAGGGATGGGGCCAGTCCTCCCTGTTACTTCTCACCCAGACTGGGAATGAGGGGTCAGTGGAAGGCTGCCCACCCCACACACAAACACAGGGGCTTTTGGAGAGACACTGTTTTAAAGACTGCATCATAAGTGCATAGCACCTAGAGAGTGCAAAGCACTTGCTCTCAACATGAGACAATCGACTTTCCTACCTTAGGAGTAGGACAGGACATACAAGGAGATTTTGTTCCCAGCATTACAGTTCAGGTTTTTATGACATGACTGGCTGAAAGAATTATAGGGTTTTTTCCACAGACCAAGGCAAGCATCCCTAAAACTTATACTTTTGAGAGGGTCTGGGTGGTATTTTTTGGACTGTTGACCATAGGGTATATTACCAGAAGCAGAGAAAAGGAGAAATAGCACCTGATTCCTTTCCTCGTAGAATAGGGAACCTCAGTTATTAATGAGATATACGACGTGACTCTTACACAGGCCTCACTGTAACAAAGCCCCTCATAATCACCAGCGGACTTCGTCCCACCGTTATATGAGGCAGTGAATATTTATCCTTACTACACCAAGGGGGAACTCCAGCACTGATGAAGTAACTCCCCCAGGGACTCCCCAGTGGGGCTGGGAACCTGACCTGCATTTCCTGCATCCTGGTCCAACCCGCTATGCTTTAAGCAGCATGGTGTTTCAGTAAGTGATGCTGGGAGCCAACACAGGGTTGTGTGGACATTGCAAAAGAAAGGGAGAAGGCAAAATGCATTGCGCAGTCTGAAATCTGAATTTACCGGCAGGGTCAGGGAGCTATTTTACTTGCTACCACTGTGAACTCCAGGAATGGAATCAATTAGTATTAGTTTAAAACATCATCTGTTTCAGTTTAACAGAAAGCTTCTGTTCAATGAAATACAGGGTTTGTAAATGAAAAATAAAAGTTGATCTGATTTTAGTAACTCCTAAGATATTATTTTAGGTGTGGCAAAGAGGTATATCATACATCTGCCACAAACGTGTGACAATACATTACTTTTGTTTTTCTTCATGTCTTCATAGAAGAATATCCCTGCAAGTCATGCATGAGTGCAAATCACAAATCTGTGCTTAGCAAGATGTTTCACCAGCGACTTCACAGATGTGCAACAGCATTTTCTTCAACAATACTGTTAGGTGATAAACCAGCTACTTTTAAATGGATGTTTGCCCAGGTAATTAGAACCATCTTCAAAATCACAATGGAAGAATTTCTTTCCAGGCATCATTTCTACCTTTAGAGAGATAAACTCTCTCTATGTGGGTTTTTTTTACCATAGATTTTGACAGGCTATGATAGGAGGATTCATCAGAGAGCTGAGAAATACAAGAGTTTTCCAATGCAATGAACTCACTCCAAGCAATACTGCATTTTTTTTCACAAAAGGTTTTTAAAGTACTGTCATCCTTTCCAATTCAAAACAGTCCTAACACATTTCAGTTCCCCAGGGGCACCACCAGCTTGCTCCTGATCTAAGCGTCTTACAAAGCTAACAGCATATATTACTTTATAGGTAAAACAGGAGCGATGTTATTGAAAACTGAACACAGTGATCTTACCTATAGAAAAGTAAATCCATTGGCTGCAGTTGCACCTTTTGTTTCATACCCAGAATTATGAGACCAGAGCAAAAGGATGCTACAGAGACAATTCAGTTTAATGTTACTGTTCCAGAATTACTACTAAACTGCTTGAATTTCTTGCCCCAAGTTTTTGTTCTCTGAATGCCTGGTCCCTCTTTTAGTACTATTTTTTCTTTTCTTTCTTTAATTTTTGGAGAAAAATAAAAAATAAAAAAAAAAATCAGAGAGGGGAAGAGGACCGAGAAGTCTTTCTTCTCTTTTGTCTCTTAGACCATTTTAGAAATACAGAGACAGAATAAAAGGAAAACCAAGAGAGAAAGAACAGAATATTTTTAATAATCCCATCCCAAAAAAGCAACCCTAAGTAAATAATTATCTGTGCAAAACATCATAATTTTCCAACCATTTAAGGCTTCATCACTCCCCCAGGTCCCTCAGCTGTGCCTGCTCCAGCTGGCAGAGCAACCCTCTCCCCTCAATGTGCCATTTTCATACCACGATAGCCATAACTAGGGATCCTACCACTGTTCATGCTGCACAACTCTCTTTAATTTAGACTACTGGTTAAGCAACACTGCTAGGAAACCACCGTGAAGACAGGGAGAGAAAAGCAGAGATGAGCGGAGTTTATTTCAGTGGGGACAACTCAACCCTCAGCAGCATGATGAATTGCTGTCAGAGCTTGAGAGGAAAGGCCAGCCTGGCCTCCTGCAGACACCCAGCACAGCACAAGGGTCAGCAGAAAAAGCTGTGGAAAGGACTAGGGAGGGAGTGTGGGGCGAGATGAAACAGCTGCTGGGCTTCCTAATAGGTGGAAAATGGCATCAGGGCCCACAGTACACTGCAGTGAGGAAATGCAAAAGTGGAAACTTATAGATATATTTTTACATGGTGATAATGATTTTAGCATCTGCATAACGTGTATGAGCCAGGGCCTGGATCCCTCCTCGCTTAAATCACTTAAAGTCCTGCTCTGCCTGAAAGTAATAATCTGTTTGCTTTTATTGCTGTCTTCTAAACTTTCCATCCCAATCTACTAATGAAATGAAGTGACACAAGGACCGTCAAATAAATTCTGCAAGGTGTGTGGGAAAGAAAGTTTTGGACTTAGTGAGGCAGGGCAGCAGGAGCATATTGAAAATGTGATGTCCAGGAGAAGAGGATGGTCATTGATCGGGAAAGTGGTTCTTTGGGTTTCTGAACTTTTCTAAGCCCACAAAACTGGCCCTGAAGCATGGCTACTAGCTTCCTGCTAGATGCTCACTAGGCCACCAGTAGACCTCACTGAAGGAAGACCACTTTATGCAGAGAGCTGAGACCTCCAGTGATGAAGTATTAAGAAGCTATTCCCTTTCCAGATGGTGTAACTGATGCTGATTAACCTAAATTATGTCATGCAGTGAACAGTATCCACCCATGCTGTGTACACCATCTCAGATTGCAAGAGAACAATGGGGAGCAAAGAAGGAGACAGTGGAGGCCACGGCAGTCTGATACGTGGCAGGGTCACAAGGTACAAAGTAGAACAGTGAAATAGATATTTTCAGCGTGCATTTTCCTTTGCTGTGGATCTGCTTTGATCTGTGCTACAGGAGAAAATGACATGGAATCCTCCTGGATTAAATGTATTATAAAGTAACTGGGAAAGCAGAGATGTGGTCTCACTACTGTTACTGTTATTACCTGTTGCTGTTCTTTTTAATAAAATTTTTTATATATGTGGACCAAATCTCACCTGGATCTGACCAACACCACACAAGATTGAGCCTGGATTTGCAGAAGTGGGAATTTGTATTCTCCACGTATGGCTCATCCATTTTGCCATTCCCTGAAATAACCTGATACACACTTTCATATTCTTATAACACAAATGGCTGAGAAAAGCATTATTTTTTATTACAAGGAGAGTGTTTTTCACAATTATCAGTAATTCCTGCAGAACGATAAATACATTTTAATTTCTTCCACACCCATCTATCTGAATGGATAGCTGGGGAAAGAAAGAGGAAATAGAGATCTGTTTGAGACTAAAGACAGTCTGATCTCTTTAGGGGTAAGAACATATGTACTTACATCTATTTAGGTCTGTTGTTTATCATAGGATTATCTTCTGCAGGAACACAAATCTGGGAAATGGGGGATCAGAGGATAAATGAAAAAATAAGATAAATTATCTGCTTGGACCTGGATCTAAATGACTAACATGGCTCATCTCTGCATGAAATTACTATTATTGCATTATTGTTTGGATATCTAATCTATGTCATTGGAAAGCCTTCAAGTATTTAATTTCAACTCTAGTCCTGTAGGGACCGGTTGGTCCATTAAACGCTGAGTATGTAATGGAGAATAACAAATACATTGTTGATCGACATAACCAGAGTGAAATCAGCACTTGGTTTATTCCAGAAAAAAAGAAACTCTTGATGCTTATGATTTCAAAGGTCTTATTTTTAAATCCCTCTCCTAGAGCAGACCTGATAAGTGAGGAACCCATGACAGAACAGCACAAAATGGGGGCATTCACAGATCACAAACCTAGCCTTTGGGGAAGAAATCCCCTTTTTTTATTTACATGGCCCTGAATCACCCAGGATGTCAGCATAAATTTTAGCTTCCAACAAGCTTAAAATATAAAAGCTCATATTAGACATGATAGCCTTGTTCCTCATGTTTTGCACCAAGTCCACACACAGCCGTCAGAGCTCTGCTTGTCGCCTTCCCATGAAAAACCATAACATTGACCGAGGCTAATGTTGTCTTTAGCCTGCATCTTCAGTCAGCAGCAAGCATCTGCTGACCTGTGCACCTGCACTGGATTTTGTAACAAAATCCTAAACTAGCATCACTGGGCTTCAGTTTCTGGCAAAAATGGCTCACAGAGTACATGCTACATGTCTTGAGATTTCCCCAGGGGATGCAACTCATTGGAGAGATGGATGGACACTTGTACAAATGTATCCAGATCAGTTTAACCTAGAAATTTCAGGAGATCAGGTTACCCAAGAGATTCCCTTGGTTGTTAAAATATGTTTTATCATTTTTTCCTGTTAAAGCCTCTGTTTGATTTTTCATGAAAAAGTCACTGTAGTGCAATTGGTTCTCAGAGAACAAAGCAGCAGAGACATTATGAAAAAGAAGGAAAGAAAACAAAACCAAATAATTGAATGAGACTGTTTTAAATAACTCCCAAATTGTCGCAAGATTGCAGAATTCATGTACGAGGCTGAAGAAAGGGGGAGCTAATTTTCTCCAGAAAAAATGTGGTCCTTTCTCTATATTATGCCATTCTGAATTTTTTATTTGCAAGCGTTACTGAAGACTGCATACACATGTAAATATTCATATTCAAAATATTCCTCTTGAAAAAGCATGTATGAAAGGGAAATTATGGAAATGAGGCTGGATCAATACTAGAGTGAAAATGGGATTCAGACCTACCAAGACATCGGTGTGCTTCAAGCCCAGCGTGCAGGCTTTCACTTTCCTTTTCCCAGACTCTGACTGCTATAGCTGAGACCTAGGATCTTTCAGAGATGGACAGATAGTAGTGATGAAATTACTTAAAGACTAAAGAAATTTAAGGAATTCTCTCCGTCTAGCATATCAAAAATTCAAAATTTACCACCGGCTCAGTGGTTAAGCAACAGAAATATCAGGTGTTAAAATATTTTTTTAAAGAAAATGAGAAAGGCAAAAGAACAACCAAAGGCTGGGTACGAGGTCCAAGATAACTCAAAGAGAATTCACACACATATTTGACACACCAGACTATTTTCCATCAGACTAAAATAGCAAGAGAAATTTTATATTCTCCCTTTTTTTGAGTGTTCATACTAAAAATCTGTATCAAAACTGAAATAAAAATTTGAGCTGCATATTTTCATTAACCAGAAAATGCAAATCCAGGGCAACTTATTTAGTAATGCATATTTGTCAGAATTGTTGACCTTTTGACTAAAACTACCTATATAACATAGTACGCAGCAAGAACATAAAAGGAGACAGATTAGAAGCTGGAGATCTATAAATTCTCTTGAAAGGATTTGCAGAAGATAACTCATATAAACAAGCCCATATCCAGTAAGATGAAATTTAATATCTATTTTCTGCACTTCTCTTATAGGCGTTTTTAGGATCCAACATTAACAATGGTTAAAATGAAGAAATTTAATATTTTCTTTTTTCCTAAAAAAAAAAAAAAAATCTAGGAACTTTGAATGTGTTATTTGATATATGACAAAAAGTTTAGTCTTTTCCAATTCCATCATACCTTCATATTAATAAAGGTGCTCCCACTTTTACTGGGTGGCAACAAGTAAGGGAGGTCTTTCCATGTAGAGGAAAAGAAAAAAGCAGTACACTAGACCCAAAGTTGTCTTCTGAGCACATCATTGGCATTTCTAGGCCAAAAGATCTCATTTAAAAACCCCAAGAAACATATTTTACAAATAATACAGTAGGCTTTCATACAGCACTGATGCAAGTAGGAGATCTGGCAGGAAAAGTAGGGAGCAAGGCTGACACAGAAATTTGTCAAAATATAACATAACTGGAAAAATCCACATCCCAGAAAACTGTCAAGGGAGAACAGAAAGCACTGGCTTGCTTTGAAAAGCCACATCTTGGAAGAAATTTGAGATTCCTGAGGGGCATAGGAGACAGCGAAAAAGATGCTACCAAAGAAAGAAGGTTCAACCTTTATCCATTTCCAGAAAAACTTAATCCATAGATATAGGAACTGCAAGGAGAAGAGTATCTGCCTGCTACCAAACCTAGCTGGAATTTTATTTTGGAGAAGTCAAAACAGTAAAAGTTGTGAGAAAATTAAAAACCTTAATTTCAGCAATTTTTAATAAATTGTTTTGATTTTTCTTTTGGAAGAAACTATTTCTTCTTTTTAAATATATCTACTCATTAGATAATATGCAATACACTGAATAATTTAAAAACAAAAATTAAAATCAAACAACTCTATTTTAATTTTCTTTAAAAAAAAAAAAAAAAAAGCTTAAAATAAGCTGAATAGTGACAACTAGATCAAAAGGGATTTAGAAACCTCCTTTAGTGAGAAATTAGAAAGTTGAGAACTTCTTTTACAGAAGCAGAATAAAGCCAGACTTTGAGTTTCAAATTTTTGCTGGACAGACCTGTCCTCTACAGAGCACTAGGAGTCACAAATAATTCATGCTCTGATAAAGCTGTCCTACTAAAAATCCAATCCTTTCATTAACTCTGAATCATTAACAGGCCACCCAAAAAAAACAAAAGAAAACTGGACTTGACTTTCCAAGGATATTTCCTTTATTCCTGGTGGTCTCTGCCATTCTTAGAGTCACATTTTTGCTAAGCAAACAAACTGGCATGAAAAGAAAAGCTTTTCTCATCCATAGATCGATTAGATTAGATCATATCAGATCCCTGTCAGTCTGCTGAAATCTATGGGGTGCTTTTGCATTTGGCCAGTTAAGACTGTAGCTGATGGATTTTGCTACCAAAAAGATGAAAACAAAAAGATCAATAAAAGCTTCCTTCTCTTTCCCTGCCTGCCTAAATATATTCAATCACATGGTGGAGAACACAAATACATATAACGATATAATTATTTAAAACAAGCTTTTCTACCATGCAACATTTTCCTTAGAGATGCAGGAACTTTTCTATAAAAAAGTGTAATTTCTGTTTATTTTCCTCAAAATTATTTTACTTCTGTTTATTTTCCTCGAAAATAAACCACTGGCAACAAAAAAAAAAGCCTGCCATTAGGAATGTCTTCAATTTTATGCTACTTATTCCATCTGTATTCTTTCTATAGAAATAAACCTCAACTCCAAGATGGTTTTTAAGATTTACATGTTTATTTCATTTTGTTTAATATCTTAATCGGTTCACAGTAAATTTGACCACACACACATACACAGTGATCCCAGCTGGTTGAATGTGTCGAGCCAAGCCAAAGACACAGTCAAAAATACAGCCCTGCTGCTGAAAACTTTGCAAAATTTTAAACAAGACCCTTAAAATTATAGCTTGGCATCACATGCCTACAACCGTGATGATAACGTTGTTTACAGGTAAACAAGCTAAAAGCAGTTCCTGGCTCTTCGGTGCTTAAAGGGTTACATAAAAGAAAAAGTTGCATTTAAATACTGTTGATGTATAGATTTGCTCCTGATTTGGCTCAATGTTGTGGTTTTCATAAGCAGGTCTGATGACACTGTGTTTTCCTTGCAGGTAGGAGAATTAAACAAGTTAATATCTGAATGAACTTTTCCAGTGTCTTAAACTTCTTTTCTCTCCCTCTTTTTTTTTTTTTTTGGCAGTTAATTCATCATCTTTTGCCACTCCCTTCATTGTAAAGCCCAAAACAAACAAACTCAAACTCAAGGGCTTGTTTGCAGCCTTTAGGGCTTCTTTACATTTCATGGGAAAACATCGGCGGGGGGGGGGGGGGGGGGGAGCTGATCTTCAAAGGCATAAAACCCCCCAGTTTTGAAGGCATTTGGTATGTCCTGATCTGTGCCACACTCTGTTTGTCAAAATCCAGACTAGAGTGAAAGGTCCTCAGTGGAACCACCCAGGACACCAGGTGTGCCACCGGACACAGCGGGGAGGGCTGCTTCCCAGACATGAGCAATGACCTGGGCACACTGCAGGAGGAGCAGCCCAGGGGTCTGCCGCTGGTCAGTGAAACTTACCCCCTGTTCCTGGGGCTTTACATAGAAAAGGTGTTGTGCTGTGAGTACCTGGCTCTCCTTCCTGACATCAAAAATTTGGAGACCGATGCAGCAATGCACAGGGAGCCTGGGCAAAGGCTGTGAAGATACCTGCCTGCATTTCCTGAGCCACTACTTTTATTTTTTATGACACTGAAAGTCTGTCAGTAAAACCAACAGAAATTCAGTGTACATCTATCAGTTAAGTTGAGAAAAAAGAGACAGAACAAAACATCCAGATTTAAAAGTAAAATGAAAGAAAAATAATATTCAAGAAGCCCTCTTTTCCAAGGAACGCCCTCGGAAACAGAGCCTGACTGTGGTGGGATGGACAAAAACACACGATCCATGCTTCTAAGCAGCCTGGACTTCCCACAGTACATGGGTGCTCTTTATGGAAGACCTGGATGAGCAAGGGTGAGATCACAGGGTGCAAAGATCAAATACACCCGCTATCAGAGTGAGATAATGACTCGAGGACACGAAGGTATTTTGTGCTGCCTGCAGATCACATAGCTCTCCTTGCTCTGCCTGTGAAGCTAATCACAAGCCAAGCTGCGTTGCCCTATAAAGCTCGTTATCAGGAGTTCACATCTGGCCTGCACATCTTAATTTAATGATGATATGGCAGCATCCCCTCTCCACTCCACAGCACAAATTATCACGTTGCTTTCTGAGGACATAAATCTCACTTAGCATTTCTTCCCCTTCAGGGAGTTTTACAGGCCAGAGAGCAGGAAAAAGATATCCACCCGGATGCACATAAGGAGCTTCTTTTCTTATGTGGGTAGTGAGTCTGAAAAGCCACCCGTCCTTGACAGATGCTGCAGTTTTGCATGCTTAATACCGTTCCCCAGACTTCCCATACCAGGGTGTAGGCTGGAGGTTGATGTGTACCAGCTGGGAATGTGGTCCATTTTGCACAGAGCCCCTCAAACCACCCACCTGTCACTTTGACTCCTGTCTCTTAGGTTATTTTGTAATAGGGATGTAGAAGGAAAAATTCTGCCCGGTTCCTCCTTTCTGGAGACGTCCTCTGGTTTAGGCGTTCGTCTCCAGGCAGCATGCATGGGTTAAGTGTGTGCCAGAGGTTGGTTGGGCAAGCCCGTGGTGGAGGCAGAGCAGAGCTCTTGGCCACCCCATAACAACGCCTGGGTCCTGCCATCTTGATTCAGTGCTTGCCCCGAATTCACAGGAAAACCAGTTTTCTGGCTAGGCAAGTTAAATCAATAAGGGGGGAAGAAACTCCCAGCGCCGTAATGGGGACAGTGGTGTCCACAGCCCCATTCTTTCTTGAAACTTTGTTATTATGGGATGGAGTGTTAAGGATCTGTCAGCATTTCTATTACAAACCTCAGTCTTTAGAGGTTTATAAACGCAGCCATTTAAAATAACACTGCATTAAAAAGTAGGTATGTGAGTTGTCAGCAGTGGTGTTTCTGTTTTCTTTAAGACGGTTTAAAGACGTTTTAGCAGATTATTAGCCTTAGAGAGGTCAAAAATAATCAGAGGTGGTTTTTCGGCTACATTTTTGGCTACCTCTGGATAAATAATGGTTTAATTTGAAAAACATTGAGTACATGATATGAACTGTCTTTAAGCAACAACAACAAAAAAAGGAAAAGCCTCAGTTAATGGCCATGCTATTTATGTTTTAGAAACAGCTCCTGCACATGCACAGTGAATGCTCAGCTTTTAAAACTTTCCCTGTGCTGTGGGTAACACGATACAACAATAGTGACATGGACGGAGCGGTTGTTCTCATGTCCTGAGCTCACTCCTCACAACCCCGCGTCACCTCTGGGGGACAGGCCACCCCTGAATGGGGGCTGGCCCCAAACAAGACACTCAGGATGCGGCACCAGGGGCTCAAGGAGGGGGCACAAGGGCACCTCAACGCCCCACCCCATCTCAGCCCAACCTCCACCAGCCGTTGCTGAAAAAGCAAGCTCTGACCCCGCTTCACAGCCCAGGATGGGTTGGTCAATGAGATGGTGCCCTGCTCCCCAGCAGGCACTGCCAGCACCGGCACCTCCTCCCATGTGAGGAACATGGATGACAGACATTTAGACCTTCATCTAGGTGAGCATTTGGACCATCTCATCTTAGGTGAGCAAGGGACACACCTAAGTTCACAGCCAGAACAATTACATTTTTGGGCTGGCCCCTGCCATGGACCTCAACCAGCTGAGGGCAAGTCCTGGAGACCCCACAGCCTGTGAAACTGAGGGGGTAAAGACTGGAGGGGGAGGGAGAAACTGCCTCAAAAACTGCCTGTGTACCATTAAATGCTGTTACCAGCAAAAAGTCAAAATGATATTTTTTTCTTTCCCTCCATGAAGAAAATTGCAGGCCTGATATTTTGTTACAGCAATAATTGCCCCTGAGATTGGCTTGCCATTATTTTGGTGAGTCTGACCTTCCGAAGTGAAATGACATGAACAGCACAACATCCATGAGTCCAGGTAACAGCCAGCTTAACAGCTTCTAATTATTTCCCATCAACTCTTGATCTTCTTTACTTGATTTTTGCTTCAAAGTATTTCAGCAAAGAGAAGATGGCCTCAGCACTCTCTATTTATCTCAATGTCTTGGTGAAAGTTTTGGAGCACTTTCCCTGGGTGGAGAGTAGAGAATGCTTGTGCTGCCTGAAACACATTTTTAACTAACAAAGCAATGGTTTAGTGCTAAACTTATTACATTGCTCAGACAAGACATTTGAGATTTTTTATACTTAATTATTAATGTCTTTGCCAGAATATCTATTTTGAAGATTGTTCATACATAGGAACTTAATGAAAATCATGACTGTGGACTAGTTACTTTAGAGTAATTATGTCAATGTAAACTTTGGAGTGGGATTCCCTTATTCTGGAATAAATAACCAATTTCAGAGTGGAATAAAAATAAATGTAATCAAGATTACATTACAAACAATGTAAAGAGCCTGCTTTGCCTATCCTTCTGTTTGCAGAACCCATCACTCAACAGTGATGTGAAGACAACCCTCAATCTGCCCAGAGCAAGTGCTACTGCTTCCTGAAGTCTTCTCCTGAGATCCAACCACTTCAGCTCCCCCATCCCGAGAGCTGAGCAGACCCACCCTGGAAAGGACCAGATGATATTTGCTCCTCCATCAGCTCTGGGGACATGCCAGGTGCTGCCCTGATTCCCGCTTCTGCTCTCCCTTTCTCTCCCATGTCTTCTGTTCCTTCTAGAATTTATTTCTTCTCTCTTTCTCCAGCCTGTTATATATTAAAAAAAAAAATCTGATCTAGCCCGCCAGGATTACTTTACTTCTTCTGTTTATTTATGTAGCTGTATTTCTGTGAGCCTGCGACCAAAAAGGCAACAAAAAGCAATGCCTTAAATAGCCTGCCTGTGGTGGAGCTTGCCTGGCGCTGATATGGCAGGGTGCTGCCCCTCTCCAGTGAGGAGGCCTTGCCGTGACTCAGCTCCAGAAGCTGTTTTCTAAGTTTGCTCTTCTTTTCTCTCTCCTTTTCATATGTGCTTGTCTTTGGGATTTGGTTTTGCTTTCTCCTTCCAGAAAGCAGAATCGGACCCGAGCAATAATAGTAGCAGAAACAACCCTGATCTGTCTTCATTAAGATGACTTTTTTTCCCAGAAAAGGCAGTTGCATGATCTCTAACACTGTCTAACCATAGTCAGAAAGGAGTTTCTTCATGACAATGGATCTGTATTAAGGAAGACCATTCAAAAGCAAAGGCCTTAATAATTTGCATTTCAGATGCTTTCATGTCTTTTATTCTGCTTTCTGGAGACAGAGATCTTTGTATTCAAAGCCCCAAACATTATTTATAGCACTTTATGGAGACAGACCCATCAGCACTCAGGCTCTCCAGACCCCTTCATCCGATTTTCGTTAGCATTGTACCGCAAGCCCTCAACATTTAGCAAATGAGAAACTGAGACACAGAGGCACAACAGTACTGCATCGAAACAAGCCTGTGTCTTTGCAAACCCCACACAAGCATCCCAGCTGCTCACATAGTCTTCCTCCCTCAGAGGAACTACAGGTTTGTTTATTAGCAAAAGTCCAGTTGTGCTATCTCCTTGCTGTCATCCGTGTCATCTTCTTCCAACCTACCACTGCAGTTGATTTGGTTTTTTGGACTTTATTCCACTGGAAGAGCAGAATTTGACCTGGCATTTTCACTTGTTGCTGGTACCCAAGGTCACTTTCTCACCCTCAGCCCTGGAGAGCAACATTAATCCTGCAGCACTACGAGGCAGTGATAGCACAGGACAAGGAAAATTATAGGGATGATAAACTCTGCAATGAGGGATGAGTAAGGGCTCTCATGCCTTCACCCTGCTAATTTCTGCTTGTTGAAGCTCTTACCTTCTCCCCTGTGCCCCTATACCCAGTCACAACAGGCACTGGATCAACCCCAGACCACAATCCACGACCTACCTTCTGTAAGCGGATACATTTTGTATTTAATACCATGGTAAATTAAAATATGGCAGACCACATCAAGCTTTTATTTTGCGTACAATAAAAGGGTTTCCTCAGTCATAAAAAAAATAGGCAAGGAGAGGGGGAAGAGGCCACCGCACAACAAATTCCTTCTTTACAATCTAGAGAATTTGCGGGGGCGGGTTAGGGGGGAAATTTGCCAGTTAATAAAATGTCGTGTATGAATTATACGTCAAGACTGGCCCCAAACGTGAACCAGACACAGTTTGGTGTGCTGGGATCGCTGCACTGGCACAGTGCAGGATCACGTCCAGTTCTGCAACGACTCGCATACACGCTTATCTCCAAGGTTTAAGCTCCTCCTGCCTCCAGTTAAACAACGAAGGACATGTGTAAGTATTCACATGCTGAAGGACTTAGTCTTACAAAGAGCACTTTGTTCTGCAAAGGTTGCCTACACTGGAAGAAATACTAAAACAATAGAAAACCTCACAACTCTATCCTCTTTGTTAAAAAAATGATGAAAGCATCCAAATACATTCAGTTGATAAATATACTTAGATTTTGCCCCACTTCTTTTCTGATGGACTAGGTGCTGATGTTAATAATAAATTTCTATACCCAAAGTTCACACATATCAGTAGAAGAAAATCCATTGACTTGAAGGGGACGTTGTAGCAGCCCAGGAAAGCAGCTCTGCTACCCTTCCAAACTGAAACCAAAACTGATTTTAAAATGACTGCAGCGACAATGTTGCCTTTGTAACAGTTCTGGCGTTAAACCCTCTTATCATTGACAAAGAAAGGGTTTGTGTATTCTGCATATTACTCACATTACTACCAGCCCCAGGACAGTGCTAGGCACTCTGTCGACAGCAAGAAAGACACAGCCCTCATCCCAAAGTCCTTACAACGCAGTTACAAAACCCCAGCCGGGTGGCAACAGACCTACGGATAAGCTTCTAGGAAAAACAGAACAACTCACATCAAGATGGAAAGCTGTGTGTTTCTACACACCAGCTGCCTAACCATTCATCTTTATCACGCTATATTTATCTGCTGCTCCTAACAGTTTGTTTTATAACGCTTTTTTGTTTAGCTACAGTAGCCTTCCAGATTTACACAAGGAAAGGAGCAGGGGTTTGCAGCGAGCATGTCTGCCATGCACACACAGTCAAGTTCGCTGCTTCACCTCACGGCCAAAGCCCAACCAGGACAGCATGAGAACCACCACATATGGTCATCCTTTTATCATCCCTATTCCTCTTTTTCACGGCACAGCAGAACTCTGTTGAAGCCTCGTTGCGTTAGCGTGGTTGTGGTAATTTTAATACGGGTTACCACAGCAGAACGAGTACATTTACTGCTGTGCTGCACAAACACCACGTCATGAGCAGAGCACGTCGAGGACTCCCACAACTTCCACACCACATACCTCCCATGCAGCGATCCCGATAAATACTTCAGGGGGAAAAAAAAAAAGGGGATGGGGGGGTGGGGAACAGGATATTTTAATTGACTTGACACTAAATTCCACTCCCCACATTGAATCAACTGAGCATTAAATTCATGTGTCTATTATGGTATGTGCAGATGTGTCAGGGTACAAACATAAGTGTTTCCAGTCACTCACTGAGTTATTTTCTTGTTGAATAAAAATAATGTGAAACTCATTAAAGGAAAGACCAACAGAATTTGATAACAAGATGCAACAGTTATCTAAGGTTTTTGAACAATCCCAACAATTTTAGGCGAGAAATATAACTTTTCAGCACTTTGTCCTAATATTCACTAGAGGTGAAGTATTTCTTGGGGTGGAACCAAGGGCTTTTTTGGGAACTGATTTGTTGGGTTTGGTTTTTTTATAAAATGCTACTGTATTAGCTTGGATTTTTTTTACAGAATAAGATTAAGGGAAGATGAAAAAAATTCAATATTTGTTTTATTGTTTTTAAATAAGATCTTTAGTAATGCTGGAGCAAAATATTTTGACAAATAAAATGGGGGGGTTGCTTAAAATATCTTTAATTTTAAATTATATTTTTTTTAAAAAGCACTAAAATTGAAAGGAAAGGCATCAAAATGCTTTAAACAAAATATTTTAGTTGACTGAATGGGGGAAATTTTTTTTTTCCAGGTTTTTGGTACATATGAAATTAAGAGATTTTAATGAGCAAATGCATAACATCTTGGAAAACTATGCCAGCAATGTTCACAGGACAGAGGAACCACAATGCGATCACTTCTGTTCAAAAACAAGAGAGGGCCAAATTCCCTGCTGGCCTAATCCCAGCAAAGCAAAGAGCATTAGATCAGGAGAGGATTTGTCCTCCAGAAAGAAGATCATCTTTTCTTCCTGTACATAGAGCATCCTCCGGGCTGGTGTGAATCACCGGGATACAGCAGAGGATGTGGCCTCGTGCTTTTTAAATGATTCCCATCAAAACATCGGCAGGAGCCAGTGGGGCTTCACAGCAGCAGAGCCCTTCTCCAGCATGGGGATTTGTACAGACAGGCTTTGTACTGGAACGAAAGCAGCCAGTCCCTTTCAGGCTACCAAAGTCCCTGAAGTCACTGCATTCATTTGCATGATGCCCAGGATTTCTAAGCTGTTCCCCTTTCCCTTTTTTTTTTTTTTTCTTAAAAAAAGGATTTAAACCACTGAGGGGGAAAGTGCTGCTCTGCTGCCCATCCGTCACTGCGCAGGGGCTGGGGAGCGATGGAGAGTGGCAGCGAGAGCAGCGGGGCCTTTCAAACACAGCACCCGGTCCAATCTATTGTTATCTAACTCACTCACAGAAAATAGGGTCCGATATTTCCCTTGAATCCGAAACGATCTACCACAGCAATTTTCATTACTCCAAGAAAAAGAGAGCGAGGGAGAAGGGAGGAAAAAAAAAAGACATTACTTCTCTGAATTACACGCCACTTTCATAATTCTCCCTGAAGTACCACACAGGGACTGTGTTGAAGGGAGGAAAATGAAAACAGCTGTGGAGGTTTTGGGTTACACTGCAGCTCCGTGCTGCCTTTGGCCCTTGCCCACCAGTGCAGTTTGTTCTAATCCTGGTCGTGAATGTCCGTATTTGTTACCGCTCACTAAGGCGAGTCTTCTGCCTCTTAGAATAATAAAAACTGTTGTGTGCTTATCTATTAAGCTTCTTCGACAGTTGCAAAAAGTCATCAAGTCAGCAATGTGCCCGGCGCCCAGGGCTGTCACTCAAAGGGGCTGCCCACATCTGCCGGCTGGGAGGGCAGTGCTGGTGGATGGGGCTTGTGTGCAGGGAGGGACTGTGGGACTGGGGGAATTCCGTGCCCCCTCCCGTAGGGCTGGCATTGCCCTTGCGCCCCAGAGCTCCCCTTTCTCCTCTTTTTTTTTTTTTTTCCATTTCTGCTACACGTGCCTCAAAACAAAGAAGGCATCTCCATCGGTAAATCAGCTCCTAAAAATAGGTCGCATCATTTTCGGAAAGGATTTTGGCTCCCGAGACACATTTTGATGAACACGAGGTGGCTTGCTTTCAGCAGGGCTGTGATTTAGAGCCACGCAGCCCTCCCCTTCCTTGCTCTCACCCCCATCGTGCTGGCCAGCTCTCCCCTCTGTCCTCTGCTCTCCCTTCAGGTCCACTGTGCTACCATACTATTTCCTGCTGTTGGGCTCCTATTTTCTCCCTAATCCCTGACTTCCTCCACACTCTCCAAATAGTTCTCCTCGGCCTTAAGTTTATTAACTTAAGCTGTTTATTCTTCTGCCACTAGAAAGTAATTCTGTGCATTCCCTTTTGCTCTCCTCCCTGTGTCCCCCTGCCCCCACCCCCAACCTCGTTGCATGCTGAGAAACCATTTGCCCCTTTGGAGAACCGCGCATATTTTTTCCCCAATGCATTTGGGAGAGACAAGTTGGGGGGGTGGGGGGGTGAGTTCCTGGCAGCTCCCCACTGGAGGATCGTATCTGTTTTTAATTTAGATACTTAAAAATCACAGCCCTGCTGGAATCTGGGAGGAACGTGTGTGTGTCTCTGCGTGTGTGGTTGTATAGGCGTGCATTGTTTTTGTCTGTATGGAAATAGGGTGACATGTTTATTGTGTGTGTGCACGCGTGTTGTTTTTGCTTATGTGGAAATGGTGCGGCGCGTTGTTTGTGGCCTGCGAGATGCTTGTGTCTGCATTACATCCGCGCAGAGCTAGCTGAGCCTGACGTTTCTATCTGTGCGGGAAGGTCCGAAAGAGCAGCCGACTGTGATATCTACTAAGTATCGACCAGCTCCACCACAGTAACCTGAAAGCCTCACTCAGGAAAGCCAGCTCACAGCACAGCACTTCAGGGGGAGATGCAGACCAGAGAGCAGGAGCTCAGCCACTGCCATGGATTTGGAAATATGAGCACCTGTGCTTAAGCACCTCAGGTCCTGCACAGAGCAACAGCAGCGTGGTGCAGACCAGGGGCACACCGCTGAAGGACAGACTAGACGGGCAGCACCAGGCCATGTGCCCAGTCAGGAAAGCCAGCAAGCAACTGGTTTCTAACGGTACATCTCTCCTTAGCAGCAATGTTAGAGAGCTCAGCTGTATTTTGTGCTCCTCAGCCCCAAAACCTGAGGATCCTTACTTCCACATGCAGTACACACACATATCTATATATTAAAAAGCATATATAGGACTATATATGTATCCATGCACATGCACACCTACAGAGTCTTCCATACAGCCCTCCATGCACACATACGCGGGACTATGGAAAGCACCGTGTTAAGATCCTGAGGCAGCGCGGAGGGGAGGCTGGGGTAATGCCTCTGCCTCTAATGCAGTTCACTTCCTCTCCGGAACCCAGCAGAAGTGACTTATTACAGGAGCATATAAAAATTCCCCTGAAGAATAATTGCAAAATGAAACAAATTGCGCTAAGTGGTGGCCAATAATTTCACCAGGGACAGAGGCTATTAGACCAGCTGGGAAGGTCCTCGTCTCTGCTCCACCCGCCTCCAGCTGGGACAAGCCCTGTCTAAGGGGCAATATAGTCAGAGCATATTTTTAGGGGGCAATTAATTGTGTCACCATCAAAGGGGAGCTGAAATCACTGTCTGCCCATAGCTGCTCATGGCAATGGGCATATCCCAGCAGTGGGGCTCACCCCTGAGCAGACAGACAGACAGATACCCAGGAGCCCACTCCCGGCGCTTCGCTGTCCATTCAGTTAAAAAGTTTCTCCAATGGATACGAAGCTGCCTTTCCACAGTCTAAGCCTGCCACTCCATATGTTACCCGCAGCAGGTGGGGGCACAGGCTATTCACTTGGCTGCCACTCCCTTGGGGTATTTGCATAATATTCGTGTATCTCCCCCAGTCTCTAAATTACAGAGTGCACTTCATCTGTTCGCTCCTCTTTGACCACCTCTGGAAACCTCAGCTCCTTCTTGTTGGATTTCTCTGTGCTCCTGAATTGCCAAGAGAACAAATTCCCGGTAGTGTTAACCACTATTTTTGGCCTCTGCTCAACAGCTGACCCAAGAGGAGATATTCTTTTGAGATGAAAAAAAAAAGAAAGAAAAAAAGAACCCAGCACATTCCCTCCCCCTTTTCCTCTTCCTCCAAAAAAATAAAATAAAATAATCACACAAGTGATGAAAAATGGTCCATGTATAAAGAACTGCAGACCCCAGGGGCAGCTCTGGATTGAACTCCCTATTTATACATGGTTTTACATTATTATTTACTACAGTAATCAATGTAAAAACACTGCCTACCCTAGCAACCCCTGTGTCATATGGTGTGTATACATCACCTCTGGGAAGCAGGTCAGCTCTATAAAGAAAATCAGCCATATTTAACGTGAAACTCTGTAGTTTTTACAATGTTTTTAAAAATGTTTTACAACATGTAGAAATGCTTCCATAAAAGCAGACTTATTAATCCCAGTTTTAAGCTGTCTTTTAAAGTGTAGTTTTCTTACACAAATATTTTCCTTGTCTCCCCACTGCTCCCTGCCCCCCATTTTAAATAACATTATAATAGAAAAAGGACCAGGTCCTCAGACAGGGAAGGCAGCTCAGCACCATTCACCTCCAAAGACCTCCAATTTCCCCCCAGAATACAGGGGGGGAAAGAAGACAGTTGCCTACCCTGGGAGAGATAACTCTCTCAGGTGCTATCAGCAATGTGAGATATCTGCAGGATTTAGCATGTTTTCTTACACTTATCCCAAGACTGAAAGTCTTTGTACCAAATGTGTGGTTCTCAACCAAGAAGCCTAAATTAGGAATTTGACTGGGCCCCTTTCTCCACCAAGGGAGGACTATAGACAACTCAGGTCTGAACTGCCCTCTGGATATGCCTGTCCCTTATTAATGCTGGAAAGAGTCTAGTGTAATTACGTGCCTAATTTAGGAATGAGATGCAAAACAAACCCAGGCCCTATTCCTGAAGATGCCTCCCTACTCGGCACCCACCACCTCTCCGCAGTGGATCCCCAGGAGGGCTGCCCACCGCACCATGCCCACACCCCTGCCACCCCCTGGCCCCACACGGTGGGGCTGAGCTTCCCACTGCAGTGTTGGAGGTACCACAGCTCCAACCAAGAAGTATCAGGGCTGCGTGAAAGGGACGACATCGTCATGCCATGGATCCAACCCAGGTCTTGCACAGGGCTGCTGACAGCAGTGCTTCAGCTCCTGGCCACCCATGAAACTGCAAGTCAGTCCTTCACTCATGGAGAGGAGCAGAGAGACCCCAGGATCACTAGGAGGGGGACCATTCCCAGAGCAGAGAATGTGGGCACTGCAGGTGTGGCTGCAGCGGTGTCAGACCCCCTGGGGCAGCCCAGCAGCTCCCAGTATGTATGCCCTGGGAAGGGGCTGGGATACGGAGGTGAGTGCTGCAGCAAGATCGTTGCTTAAATCTGCCTGGCAACACCTCTGAGGAACACTACAGATCAGAAAAATTGCTATACAAATAACAGCTCTGTATTACTGCTTTAGCGATGGCCAATATATTAAAAAAATCCATTGTGTTGGCATTTAAAGTTTCCATCAGACAGATAAATAAAAATTAGCTCTCAGATAAGACAAGCTGCTGTTCACTCCCATTTCTAATACTCACAGCAATTCCCTTTAAGTAACAGCCCATTTTACAGATAGCAAAACTAAGATATGGACAACTTGGTAACTTCCCCGATGTCACATATTTTTTCTAAATCCTGACAGCCTGTGTTCAAAAATATCACATCTTTATGATAAGGACTGGATGCTGTAACGTTTCAGTGATGAGGGACAGGATTGCTTGTCCCTGCCATCTGGCTAAACCTATTCACGCCCACCATGGGCCTTATCTCTGTAATAAGCTTGACCACTCCAATGGGGGGATGCTGTTTATCTTTCGCCCCCCACAACCCCACTCCGCAGATTCCCTTGCTGGTCCTTCATTGGACTGAGGTTTCCACCCTGCCGGCTGTTTTTCCAGCAGTAGCGTTTTGGCTCCTAGCAGACTGGAGAGACATTTCTGTCGGCAGCTCAGGAATTCCCTTTGTGTCTTTCCTGAGTTTAGGCTTACCTTGATGCTAGTCTCTGACCCCTCTTTAATGCAGAGGAATGTGTGAAAAATTTATTCCCCTTTTCATTAAGAACTCATTTAAATTCACCAAAAGGTGACCCGGCTCCCTCCGCTGTGGCTATATTGTTCTCTCCAAAGCTGTTTTATTTCTGACTTTAAGTTCAACAGAAAAGTAAGATCTCACTTCCACTGATCCAACAGTTTAATTCTTTGACAATAACAATTAATAAAATGACACGGAGACATGTTTGAGGTACATTTCTCATGCTCATAAACAGTCTGACCGGCTACGAGGAAATGCTGTGTGTCCCTGGGTGCAGCGTCCTCCTCTTACTAACTGTGGTAAGAATGGAAATTTGATTTTCCATTAAAAACTTAGAAAAATATTTGTTTTGTTTATTTGTTTTTCACAACACGCAAGGCGAGAGCCAAACCCATCATTTCTACTCCGGTTTGTTTTGGTTTTTTGACAAGTAAAAAATCGACAATCCTAGACTTGAAGTGTTTTGGGGGCTGATCTGGAAAAGGTGCCAATGCAAATAGTGTCATCCTTTGCGCAAAACTTCATTCAAAAAAAAAAAAAAAAACAACAAGGAGAAGCCATTTTTCATCCAAAAAGCACTTTGGAAAATCAAAGCCCAATTGTCAACTCACTTCATTTTCAATCTGATACTTATTAATGTCCCTTAATCTCCTGTGTGCTCAGTGCTGGACGCATTGCTGCAATGTGTGTAGCTGTGGCACGGCAGCCTGCAGGCACACCACTGAGATACGCAGAGCCGGATGCAGCAGAGCACATCAGTAGTGGCAGTGAAAGCCCTTGCCCAGAGGACCCCATCATCTTCAGTGGTGTGAGGTGCGGAGAAGGCAACAGCTTGTCATCCCTCCTAACCAAAGGGAGGGTGAGTCAGGGGTAGGGAGGAAAAAGGGTGCAGGGATTGTAGTACTCCCCTCTCCCCTATTTAGGTCAAGGTTTTGCTTATCCCATACCCAGCCAAGACACGTTTGCCAATCTACTCAACATCATCCCTCTCCAGTGCATTGACCACAAAGTTACCATTTGATTCTCCCAGCACAATGGGACCGCCAGGCAGAGACACCCATGGTGATCCTCCCACAAGCACCTTAATTGCAGGAGACCTGCTCCGCTGCTGATGTCCCCAGCGTGCCAGAAGCTGGCTACCCAACGTAAGCCACAACCAGCTGCAGTTTTCCTTATTTGTGTCACTTGTGTATTTGGTTTGCAGAGGCAGGAGGAAAAAGCCCTAATACAATTTATTTTTTAAATGAACCTATTTAAAACTATGGATGCTGACTTTTCAGTAGTCTTCTGGGGGCTGTTACAAAGGGGCCCTGGTTAAAATCTATCTGAAGGGAGTTAACCACAGCCTTTTGCTCACACATGTGGTATAATGTAGGCTCTTTATTGCTTTTCTTTACTCCACACACACACACATTTAAGATAGGCAGAGTAGAACTTTCCTAAATATCTTACAAGTGTGTTTGTGTGTACACTGGATTTATGGCAGAAAGGGGAACCTACTTCTGCCCTCAATTAAGGAAACCCATGAGCAAGCAGGACTCAACACCAAGCTCCACACAAGAGCCAGGAGGGAACTGCTGGGGGAGAGTGTAACACAGCCTAGTGACACTTGGAGATGACAAACACCACAGTCTTACCAGGAGAATGAGTTCACACTCCAGGATTTCAGGAGAAAAGGAGCCAGTGCACCAGTGAAGGATGCCAGACTCAAGACTGATGCATGTCTCTCCAGAGAGAGAGAGAAGCCAGTCTGACCCTCCATGTCTAAAGCTCAGTCCTGCAAAGAGCCAAGGCTTGTATTCGTCTCTTCTAGCTTTTGGGCAGCCAGCTGAGGCACACAAGCTGGGAGCATGGTCACCTGAGACTCCCTCTGTGGTCAAAGCTCCCTCAGGGGCAGGCTTAAGACCTTAGACCATGCCCAAAACATCTGTTGGAGATGTTTCTGCCTCTCCATTGCCATTTCCGACCACCTGGGCTCAGGCTGTGTGATTGCACGCCCAGCTGCATGTCCTCCTCTCCCCCAAGCATTTCTGCAATTGCAGGGCTTTGGGTTGTGAGTGTGATGAGCCAGACTTCATCTATCACAGCAAAGCCAGTGCACCAGGGAAGGAATACTCAGACGACCTACCATAGCACCTAGAACAAAGGTAGGTGTCAGTGATGACATCTGTGTTCAAGAGTGATGAGCAGCTCAGGCCGTCTACCACCAGGTAATGCCAGATCCTGGCTCCTTAACCACAGGGAAGAGACAGAGCTGTGCTTCAGTCATCTAATACTGACACCTAATTGTCACACCTACCTCTCCCCCTTGACCATAAAGAACAGCCAGGATCCAGGATCGCTGGATGGGAGATCAGCTGAACATCTCCTCCCTGTCACACAAGGTGCCCTGAGATGGTCCTAGATTGTCTCTAGCCACCCCTCACATTCGTGTCAAGATTTTCAGCAGCAGCCTTTTCAGATGCCTGGAGATCTCATGCATTGGGTGGTGTCATGAAGGGACAGAAGCTCAGCTGGTGTAGATCAGCCTCGATCGGCTGAAATCACCAGTTGAAGACTTAGCCTAAAGTTGGCATCCCAATGTTTAAGATTCCACAAATTGCAAATCCAACCCCATTTTTAACCTTGTGGGGTTTTTGGAGCTCTGCTTGCTGTGCTAATGTGCTTTTAACGTTGTTTCTTCCCTGGTATGCATGTTATATTAGCACACATGCACACGCGCACCCTGTATACACAGAAAGTCTATAAAACAGGGCACTCGTATAATTTTAAAATAGACAAATCAGTTTAAAGCATTAAAGCAAATCTGGTAAAAGAAAATCTCTCCTGGGTTGACATTTTGTTTGCCAAGTTTTAGCTTGGAATGAATTTTTATGACTGAGTTATAAACCCTCGAAAATAGTGGTTTATAATGGAAATCTTGACAAATCCTTAACACAGGACCCATTGTAACATATTCTGTACATATCCCATTGATCTATGGTAATAACAAGTTTTATATAAAACATTTTAACCATGGGAGCGACGTGGTTATCTTCAGGCTTCCAAAAATATTTTTCAAATAAATAGGTGGCTTTTTCAATTGGGCAAAATCAAGGAATTGAACATCGAAAATGACATCTAAATATTCATCTGGATTTAAAAAAAAAAAAAAAAAAAAAGAAATTACAATAATCCAGAACCCATGATGTTTCTTTGGCTGAAAAGCAGCCACTGACTAAGCAGCAATTCTGCTCTGATACAATTCTCAACACAGGATGGGGTATTAGCCACGAGCACCAAAAATGACTTTCTTAGAGGATTAGCTGTAGGCCTGAAACAATAAGCAACTTAAAAAGCAAGCTATTCCCTGAGCAGGCAAGCTGATAAAACCAGGATTCAAAGGATTTTTGTGCTAGGTCCCCAAAACCTCCTTCTCTCCCACAAGACACCCACTGCCATTGCCCCAGCAGCTCCCCACTGCTGCCCTGTCTTAGGCTTAGCCCAGGCTCAGGCTACCTGGCATGTCTAACTCAGGTAACACATGCTTTCAGCTCTGCTGAGGCCAGGGACATGATGCTGTAGGGACGAGGAGCAGCTGGAGCTGTGCATTTTATCCTGCACTTGGTATTGCAGTGGTGGTGGTGGGTGCTTCAGGGATGGGACCAGGTGAGGGGCAGGACAGGTGCCTTTCCCCAATGCCTTCCGCCCTCAAACCTGCGTTTGACCACCATGCTTGATACTGGGCCCACAACCCACGAAGTGTTCCCCTAGACTCCAAAACTTGGGAGTCCTTAGACAAGCAGCCTCCCTGGGGGTAGAGAAAGGCAAACAGTAATTTTCAAGGCAATTATTTCTGCAGAAATACTTTAGTCCATTGACTAGCAAATGCTGAGACCACAGGCACATGAACCCAAGCAGCAATAAAAATTCTGTCCTCTTTTTTTTTTTTCTGATGGTGTTAGAAGCTCTGTCTCTGAAATATTTTTAAATGATGAATTTTCCTAATCTGAAAAATTCACAGTCTTCTTTGTTTAGCTTTACATTTTTCTCATCAGATAAGGAGGTTCAAGTTCAAAAATGAGAAACTGAGGCACATAGTTATGAGGAACTAGGGGTATTTGGGGCTTTTGGAAGATATTTAGGTATTGAACTGGACGTGCAATCAAGACGCCAAAAGTTTTTTGTGAACTGGAGTGCAAAGGGAGGAACCACATAATGTGGGTTTATTAGCTTTAAGGTAACATATCTTGTGTAAGTGAGTTTTCCAGGCTGTCTTCTGAATCAATTGAAGAAGGCACCTTCATGAGATGATTCAGACCATCCTGAAACAGTCAAGATGAATCACTGCCTGGACATACTTATCTCTTTTTTCCTCATTAGAGAGGGAACCTAAATGAGCAACCCTGATAAATCCCCTGAACAGAGTCAAATGACTTGTCTTGGCAAAACAAGAATTTGGACTTGCACATCCATCACCCACGGCAAGCCTGGAACTACCTCATTTACATCCAACCAAAGGGCAAAAATTGATGTTTTGAGTGTACATAAATGGGCACATGAAATAAAGCTGCCTCTACACAAACAGATGCACATGCACACAGAGAAGTACAGTCATCAAAAGCCTGATTTGCTCTCACTGATAAAAGCAACTTCCTCTTCATGCAATCATCCCAGACCATAGGTCTGAATTCCTGCACTTGCATCCAAGGGAGTGAGCCTTTTCCATCTCTGATGCATTCCTCTTACTTCCATTGAAACCGATTACTACACTGCCGCTTTAGCATGAACATAAATTTTTCCAACTTAACATGTTGCTTTAGGACTCGGTTCCACTCGACAGTAGACTTCCATATGTGCTGTAATGTTTGTGTTTCTAAGCAATGCCTCGGCAACCACATCAGGGTTGCCGAAAGACGAAAACGAAAAGTCTGCTTTTTAATTTTCTTTTTCTGGCGATCTCAGTTGGAAACTCAAAGTAAAAGGAGGTTGTCTACCTTTCCCAGAAGAAATGTAGCCCATAGGGCCAACGTGTTGTTAACACACACCGAAACCATTTTGGTGGCATGTGTCTATTTCAGAAAAAAAAATACACTTCACTGGGATTAAGTTGGGAGAAAAAAAAATTTAATTTGCTGATACGTGAGATGCATAGCAAAATATCTTGTCCTTGTGGAAAATGCCAGCAGGTGTTGTCTAGGGATGTTTTTTTCTTTTTAAATGCCAGAGTATTTCCACACACGCAGTCCTGGCAGCACCCTTTTGCATATTTTGTTGAACAGTTGACAAATTAGCTGCATAAACTTGCATGAATTCCATTCCCCAGCTATTCATGAGCAAGCAACAGTTTATTCAGATGCCTTGACCAGAGAGGATAATAGCTTTGCTTTTGTTCCCCCCACACACACACACTTTTTTTTAAAAGGGCAAGTTCTAAATCTCATTGAAGTCTATGGAGAGATGCAGAGGTTTTAGGATCATTATGAAAATCTGGTCTGACACATACTATAGAATTTCACTCAGCTGCTCCTGTAGCACACCCTAGAATTTATGCTTGACTGAAGACCAATCCCGTTATTTTGCTGGGCTTTGAGAATCAAACATTTATGCCTTAGTTCTAGAAAGCATTTAAACACATGCTTAAGTCCCTCCCTAGTCAATAAAAGCACTTAAACACATACTTTGTTCCTGCTGAAGTCAACTGGATGTTGACACAGCAAGTAGCTCACTGAGCAGAGCAGACTGCTAACGGGGAGCCTCAGTGAACTGAATTACTGTACTTTGGAGCTTAGAATTGGGGATGCATTTCTTTATTTTTATAGCAATCAAACAATGGACATTCCATCCCATGCGACATTTGAGGATGTTAAGATTTGGTCTTTCCTGGAGCTGGGGTGCAAAGTCAAGAATATATATATGTATATATTTTTAATGAAGTACAAATGTTCTCAAATACTTTGTGTCACTCTTTTAACAGTATGCCTCAGCCAGGCCAGAGCAAGCCTTTTCAATGCTTCTGTTCAGCTTCTGTTAGGAGATATTTATATGCAATTCAGCCCATGCCAGTGCCAAAGTGACCGCTTCCCCCCACCCCTCCCCATCGCAGACACGCAGAACTGCCCATTGCAAAGGGCACCCAAACTCCCATGACATCTGCTTCCACAACACTAAACTGCCCTGGTGGAAAATATTCCCCCTGGTCCCCTCCACGTCAAACCATGGTCATCTCCCTATCAAGCAGACCACCCTAAAGCAAAGCTCCAGCTCTTTGCCCCACCACACCCACAGAGGCTCCCCCAGCCCCAGAGCTGCCTCCCACCGCATGGAGACAGCTCCTCTGTGCCTCAGTGAGACTGTGGGACCTTCTGGCTGCCCCTGATTTTCCTTTTCCCCATTTAGAAATTTATTCTAACCTCAGTGAAGTGGTTAGGGGCACTTAAGAGCCAGTTATGGCTCATTAGGGGCTGTGCTGGGTTACTGGGAGCAAGAAAGATGCCGAGAGCTGCTATGGCCAAGTTTAATGGCATTTTCCTCCCCCCACAATGGTACCTGAATTAAAGGGGGCAGCAAGACCCCTGGGAAAGAGTGTAAAAAGGATCAGCCAGGTTTTTTTACCCTGGTCCACAGGAACTGTGACATCTCCCCTTTGAAGCCCAGCAGCGAGAAACCAAACCCCAAATGCTGCTCCCCTGCCCCAACGCCAGCAGGGGAGTGGGCTTTGTGCACCACCTCCCGCTCCCCAGCACCCACATCTAGAGTGAGCAGGGTTTGCTCTGCCCATGCTACAGGGCAAAGTCCCATAGAAATGGAAGTTACTGTAATTATAGCTTGCCTGAACATATGGTTTCAGGGATCTTTCAGTGTGTAAAATGCATGAATATGCATCATAACTAGATGTCACCGCTTAAGTTACATAATCCTGCACAAACATATATTTAAGAAGGACCCAACATCCTCTGTTTTTTAAGGGGCTTTAGCCGTGATTAATTCTCTGAGCTTATTAATCACAACATGTGTTAGTGTTTGATAAATTGCCCAAAAGTTGCATTAGCTAATAAGTATAAGAACAAAACGAAATAGTTTCATCTGTTTTTATAATAAGACAAAGAGCATCATGGGAGCATACACGGTGGTCATGAATAAAAGAGAAACATTCATTTATGATAATTGGTTTCAGCTCCCCGTTTGGCTGGTTCTTGTGACCTAAATGTATCCAGTTGTTTCCTTTCTTTCCCGTTGGTTTTTGGGTCACTCCTAATGGTTTAATTCAACAAAAAATGTCTACCATTTCCTGTAACCTCTGTCTTTTTTCATTCCTCCTTCCAAAATGTTTTTTTCTGTGCAGCATCTAGAGAAATCTCCCTCTCTCTCTCTCTCTCCCCCTCTGTTTCCTTCCAAGTGAACAAAGTCAATATTGTTGACAGAGAAAAGGTTTAACTCCAGGCAAAAGGGGAAAAAAAAGTAATAGTCATTTATTTGTCTCCACTTTTGAGTTCACAAGGGGTTTTTGTTTGATCCTGGCGGTCAAGACTTTGACACGGAACATGCCCCCTCTGACCATGAACAATTTATGGAGGGAGAAAGAGACAAAAATCCTCATTCATGTTTAAGAAAGCAAAGGAAATGGCTGTAGATTAATATTTGTGCATTTGTAGCAAAATTTCTGATAGGTCTGTAACACATTCAACCACCCTGGTTGAGAAACACAAGAGGCGAAACTCAGCCCTGGAGAGTTGAGTTTTGTTACTCTTGGACACCTTTCAAAACATCAGCCCTCATTCTGCTTTTCTTAGGGCAGCTTTTTCTTCCAGCAGAGAGTGAAAAACATTGTATGGCATTTGCAAGAAGGAGGCGCACGCTGGCAGGGTTACCTTGAAGCACAAGCGGGGAGCGCTTGCCATGGTCCTTCCATTTGCACTCACACGTGATGCTCCCTGAACATGGCAAAGTGATTTCACATCTCCCATTTGTTCTGCTCGAAGTGACAAGTAATGAATTTTCTAAAACAAGGTCCTGAGTTCAAGCTGGTGGGAGATGCGGCGCGGCGCAGCACAGTACTGGGATGCCAGAAGGCTGTTAGCACTCAGTAGAGATACCCTAACATGTGCCATCAGGAATCCCTGTTCCCAGTTATATTCACCACATTAAAACTATTTGGGCTGAAATTCTCCTTTGCCAGGTGTCTGCCTCCAGCAGAATTTTCTAGGAAATTACAAGGAGGGTGGGAGAGGGGAAGGCCTGGCAGTTTTCCAACACAAGATTAGAGAAAAGTGCTTATTTGATGTAAAAACAAATTCTAACAATTATTTTTTGGAGACTGTCTCACGCCTCCATCCTCTGGAAAGGGTTCTGGAAATTTGGTGTCACCCTGGGAACAGGGATGTGCCTTTTGCATCCAAATTTGGCAAAGTGAATAGACTTTGAAAATATCCCACTGAAGATTTATTAGCCTTTGGGAGAAAAACCTCTACAGATTCTGTCTGCCTTGATCTCACTCCTTTTTGAGGCTTCTGGGGCTTGTTTCTGGGGATTGCTCAGGACTTTCTTTGCTATGGCTCCCTTCTTGGCTGCTGGACATGGCTGTGGCTCCAGTCACAAGAAGAGAGAGCCAGAAAGCCATCCCTGCCATCTCAGTCCCTGGGCTCCCCCCGTAGTCCCTTGCTGCCCAAATCACATGAAGAGGAAAGCAACAGAACTGCAAACCAGGAGAAATGGGGGAAGGAGCAGGGAGAAGCAGGAGCAAGCACTTGAGGGAGAGATTGAGCCTGGGGGGAAACTTGCTACGACATCAGGGAATTGGGACGAGGCAGAAAAATGAGGCAGGATAGTCTGGCAATTATACATAATAAAAGCATAGATAAAACATATGCACAAGGAAGTGGATGAAGGCCACGGATATGGCCTTAATTCTCATGTTTCAAGGTTTCTGAGTTTCAGCCTTAAATTCCTCATGCTTAACAGTTTGTATCTGTTGTCATTTCTGGAGGACCCAGAGCTCTCCACCAGACCAGGACACCGAACAGCAAAGCATCTCATTGCTACATTAACTACCCACTGAAAGAGCTGACAGGCTGAAAAGACAAGGTGGGAAGATGTAATGAGACAGCAGACACAGTCAGACCAGAAAATGGCAGGATTTTGAGTATGCTGATGCACAAAGTGTAGTGAACTGCAGTAGCAAAATCAAAGTCTGCTCTCGAAGCTCTCACACAGCTGTTACCCAGAGACCCTCTGGCTGGAAATCAGTTCCCCACAAAATCAAGACTGTGACATAAATACTCATGTGATTTTAAACATATGATATCTAGAAAATTTTTAGCCCTTAAGAATCACCTTTCCTTGCAACCTTGAGCAGCAGAAATTCTAGTTTTCTGTTACTGAAATCTATCCTTGCCCATTGGATTGCACGCCTCAGAGGCTGAGGCCTTCAGAAAAGAAATCCAGCGTGGAGAAAGTCCAGCTGAAGTCACGGGCATCACTAACTCTTCGTAAACTGGCAGTACTCATTCCTAAGCATGCAGTAGAGGCTGGAAGTATTAATGGTTCAAGAAACGATAGGACACATTCAGAGAGGATAGCTCTATCTGTTGCTAGTAAATACAGATGTCCAAGCACGAATTGCATCGTGAGCAATTGCTGGAGGATGCTGGAGGACTACTGCTGGCAACTGGGTCTAGGCTACACGGACCTCTCCATCAGGACAGTTTTCCTCCTCTCTAGAGGGGCTGCCCACTACTGAGCTCTAAGTCACAGCCTTGATCTGAGGTGACCAACCCTTAGCTCTTAGGAATCAGAAATCACATGAGCCATTACCAAGGGTCATGCAAGGACTCTTCTGCCTCTGAGGGAATAACAGCCACTACTTCCCTGAAACAGTCCCACCTTGGCTGCTCTGGTTTGGGAATGTATTTGATACACCCGCAGGCTGGAATCCCCCATATTCTCTGCAGCATCACCCAGAACAGATACAGCCTCAGAGAATTTGGTTGCAAACTCAACATACCTCCCCAACGAGCAAAGCTCATGACTGCAGGCAAAACAGTATGCAGAAGGGCGAGACAGCTTCTTTCACATCAGAAAATTAAAACCCATTGTCTAGACAAGAGATCTGGAATTATCTTAAATTCCAAGCGGTGATGATTGACCAAGAGGAAAGGGGAAAAAAAAAGGAGAAAGAGGATGATTCTTTTGGGGTATGTCATACCAGTAAGAGGAGTCTGTATGATTTCACTGTCACGATGCTGCTAAAGGCTCATTGCAGCAGGTTTGCTTCCTAGTTCTGCACTTTTCTATCATGGAAAATACATGTGTTTATCATATACAGTCCTAGTGCCAAAACTTTCAAAGGAGATAAGCTTGTTACTGCACGAGACACCTGCTTTTTGTCTATTTGCATTAGTCATGACTGAAAACATGATTTAAGGGAACTGCACATCTTCTTAAAACATGACAGTCATTAAAATGCTATTGCATCTGCTCAACAGCTTCAGAAAACTGTTTTTCTCTACCCTTATCAAACCAGGGGAAATGGTGAAGCCAACTTATATAGGATAACCACACAAAACCAACTGCAACATGGACTTTCTGACAGAATGGAACGAGTAGCTTTGCGGGAAAAACTAGCACATTACTGAATACTCAAATTCTCTATGGATAAGCTTTAACATCAGAAAAACTCTGCATGATATTAGGAGTTTCCAGTAATCTCCAGAGCAATATACTATAATCATTTTACATACCTGGTTTCAGTTTTAAAGTTTTTTGGGCACAAGTCTGCATGAATCAGATCCCCTCCACTCCCCCCATCACTTGTAATGATGTTAATGATGTCTCTCCTTTGCCTTACCCCTCTCCTCACCCTCCTCCACAGTCATAGCTCGAAGATGTTGGGACATAGTTTGTCACAAACCCCACTGCCTGCCACAAAAGCAGGCAGTTCAACCAGTTTTTCATTTGAATTTTCTGGCAAATGATATTTGAAAAACTCTGAAAGTTCTGCTTTTGTAAAAAATCACAGTACCAGGAGCAGGGCACAGAGAGTAGCAAGAGTCACATTTTTCTGTAGTAAGATTCACAATATTCAGTAACAATGTTCAGCAAAGTCAACATTCAGTAACAAAACCTTTTGGTAGGACAAACACATATCTAGTTTTTTTTGGAGGCAGCAGGTTAATGAATATTGGGTGCCTGTGTCAAAGACTGTCTTGCAGGGCGCCCTTTGTTTCCAGATCTCACCTGGAACTGGGGCCACATGGGTAGCACGCTGCCATTGAAGTGCTGGCATGGAGATGGGCTCCTGCCCTTGGTACTGCAAGCCAGGCAGCTTCCCTGGGAATGCTGCAGCAGGCCAGCCATCAGCTCTGTGATTCAAAGCCTTTGAGGGGACAGGAGACCTTGAAAGCCAGGTGGCAGACACAGAACTCAATCTCAATGAGCAAGCAATGCAGAACAAGGTCCATCTGCACAGATTCTCCCTGTATATGGTACCTCCAAATGCCCCGTACGTTAACTCATTAATTTCTTTCCTGTTTTTTGAGTTCTAAGGGAGAATTTAAACAGCACTGAATTTTTTTATTGCAAACCTAGTAATAAGATTCTCTCCCTATACCAATATTGAGGCCATGTTTTCCCCATTGGAGATTTAACAAGGCCTAAAATATACATGGCTCTGCAAGAGTAGATGTCTGAGAACAGGATCTAAATCAGCATTGCATGTCCAGTAAAGGAAACATAAAATGCTATTTTGGTAATTGGACAAGCACTTGTCCCTTTAATATCATTCAGTGGTAAAAACTGATGGGTTTGAATTACAAAAAGCAAGTGCGTCTGTGAGCTGTTGCTAGACAGGGGACAAGACTTTGAAAAGGAAAGGGCTGGACTAGATGACCTTTAAGGTCCCTTCAAACCCAAATCATTCTACCTGCCTGGCAAAGGTACCTGTAGCTACTCCAGAAATATGAAGACATACCTTTAGCAACAGCCTCGTTCAGTCTACCCCAGTTATCTCAATAACATTTCAAGATGATCTGCAATTTACGCAATAGCAGGCATGACACATTTTGCATTACACAGCATCTCTGCTCCATTTTAGATGAGCACTCCTCATTCTTGAGGAGGACTTTTACACATCTCCCAGCTGCACAGAGGTCCTGCAGAGCTCTTGGTGCGTGGGTTTAGCTGTGAGAAATGACTGGCTCTAAATCTTACCAAATTATTTCAGTTTCATGAATTAAGCGGCTTCCTTATATCCCCAAATAGCCTCAATTAACCATGCAGCTCTACAAGTACAGGATTTCCATCTTCCAAGATGCTGGTACAAACCTTTCCACCCATACTGAATTGACCATGAAATAAAAACACTCACTCCTTCCCAAGGCACAAAGAATTAGACTACTGTAAATAAGGTGTGGGGTGGATCTCTATCTGCACAGGGCTCTGCACAGTAACTCACATCTTCAGCTTACTTTACAAACACTAACAGTGAGCGTGACAACAGCTGTGCCATTTTTCTATGTCATTGCACCCAGCCACGTGCTTTTGCAATGGTTCTGTTTCATTATATCCCTGCACATGTTTTCTTCTGTTTTGCTCGCTGTTACACCGAATGAAAGATACCTCTAATAAAAAAAAAAAAAAGTGACTCTTGCATTAAAGTATGAGCACTCTCTACCATATTCTTTTTATTTTCTCCATTTAATGACCTCTCCTCTTCCCTGCGCTATCCAGTTCACTGAAGGGTGTGTTAATATGCACAGCATGTCAGCATACTTACAATGTGTTGGGATTTATGCACGGTTTTGCATATGAGAATAGGAATTGTTCACCTTGCAAGCTATGTGGATGACGTCCTTCTCATTATGACAGGGTGAGAGATGACCTGCCCTGTCCCCAGCCTCAGGCTGCTCCAGGCACATGTTTTCTTCCTTCCTTCTACCCAGGGCTGAGGCTTCTTTCAACAGATGCCAAATGGCAATTTGGGGTGGTTCACCTGATGTCTCCAAGCTCAGCATCAAGCTGCAGTTGTCACAACCCTGCGAAGAGGTGGTGGAGAGAAGCTCTGCTAAAAGGCAGAGTGGTGGGATTTATAAAATATTTACCAGAAGAGTAAATAACTCCCAGAAGCAGTGCACGCAGCCACAGCCAGGTCTGCTCCAGCAGGGCAAGGGAGAAAGGAGTGTCACTGCAAAGTGCCCTCACAAAGGTGTCACTTTGGCGAGACGAGGTCCTGCAGGGGGTTGCTCTGCTGGCACCACAGCCCCTCACAGACCATTGGAAAAAAAAAAAAAAGTAATTCATAGAAAGGAACACCAAAAAACATGCAAAACTTAGGGAAAACCTCACCCTCTCTTTGAGACGCGTGATGGGTTCACATTGCAGCACGGAGCTAGAGCATGGGCAGTGCACGGCTTACCTAGGCTGGCAAACAGCATAAGAGGGGAACTGGGCAGTTTTACAGGGCTAGTTTCTAGGTCAGGCTCCCACGAGCCTGCAAAGTGCCTGGAGGCGATGCCAGCAAGCACCAGCACCTCTCCGTGCTCCCTTCTCTCGCCCTCAGCAGCGGAGGTGCTGGAAGTGGCTCCTGCTGCAGTGAGCCCTGTGTGGGATCAGGGCTACCCCCACTTCACACCCAGCACCTGCATTACAGGCATGGGGTGGGTCTGCAGGAGGGACTATCCCCAAGCATCCCAAGGCAGCTGCAGGTGCAGCACCAGCTCAACCCAGAAACAGGGTCAGAGCAGAGAGCAAAGTGCTGGCCCAGCACCTTCACAAGTTTTGTTTTAAAGGTCTGCAGTTTTTCACACTTCAATCCAGCCAGGGAGGCAGCAATGCCAAAAGATGGCTGTGCAAACTCCTCTTGCCTGCTGTATGGAGGAACTGGGATTATAACAGCGTGGGCTACCAAACTGCCCCAGAATCCTACAGGTGAAGGGCAAGAGATGAAAGTGACATCCCAGAAATGGTGTTTTTGCCATTCTAACAACCTCAAGTCAGACTTAAAGCCATAGTCTAAAGACTAATGATAAAGCAAAAGCCTCTGCCAAAAATATAAGCAGGACATTCCTGCCAGAATATATGTTAAAGACAGACATACAATTATTTTTTAGAGTTGCTGGCACAGTGCTCTCAGGAAACCTTTCCCTTTAAACACTAAAATTAAACAAACACATGAAACGCAGGGAGAAATGTAATTACTTTATAGCTTGACTTTGGTCTATTGCCTCGGGTATCCAGTTCCTTTTCTTACTGATGTGGAAACTCAAATTCCCCCCTAACAGTGTCATTAATTCCTTGGCCTGGGGAGCCGAGCTTTCCTGCTGCATTTTGCATCAGGAAATCCCAGCTGCCCGCACCTTGCTCCGAAAACGAAAGCGGCTCCGCAGGTGACAGCAGAGCTCCTGCCCTGCTCTCCGCACAGCAAGGGGGCAGGAGGGCTCCCCTCTCCCCCCAGGAAGGAGGGGATTAAAACAATTGGGTTGACAAAAAAACAATTAAAGACCCAGGCGAAGATCTAGCTCCTCCGACCTCTAGCCCTCCCAAAACTCCCCTAGCCTGCCAAAAAAAATGACAAAGGGTGTCTATTTCTGCTTGCCTTTTTCCTAAGAAAAACACCTTCCCCTCTCCCTCCTCAGCCCCCCCGTGGCTCTTCCCCCGCACACAGTTGGGGCTGGCTAAGGTTGGTGTTAAATGAACACCCAGTCCTAAAGCACAGCCGGGACACCGTCCAAAGGCTGCTGGAGGCTGTCAAGAGACTCCTACTGACGTGGGTGAGTGTGGATGCCCCCCATGGACCACCCGCCCCAAGATCGAAAGCAGATTTAGCAACCTGTAGAGAAAGCAGATAGGTTTGGGGGAGTGCAGGAAGCCCCGCAGGAGGAGAAGCATCTCGCCTGGGCTTACCTTCCTGCTGCCCTGTGTTCTGGGATGCTGATGAAATCCTCACCGTCATGTGCCAGCCCGACCAGGGAGCCACACTAGCTCCTTCCCTGCACCCGGGCAGCTGCTCCGGAAAAACACTTTCTTGGGCACTGTGCAGAACCTCCCAGCTCTTTTCAGAGAGAAATTTTTAGAGGTCAGTCCTGGAAGCAGACCGGTAGCAGCCTGCCCTTTGCAAGCTGTCACGTAATTTAGGAGGAATCAGGACGGACTCTGTGAGTATATATACCACTGTGACACACACACACACACACACACAGAGAATGTGCCTGGCATCTGAAGCAGTCGATGCTGGATTTATCCCTTCCCTTTTTGCCAGTGACTGACATAAGTGCTGGGAACTCTTGGTGGAAAACTGCTTATGAGTTTTGGGCCTGATCCAAACCCCACTGAAGACAAAGGAAAGGCTTGCGATTGCCTCGGAGCTGGCTTTGGATCAGTCCCATTATCTCTGCTTGGAGAGCAGTGTACAAACAAAGCAGGCGAGGGCTGGGGCATGGTAAGCCTGTGCCCGGAGGCTCATCTCATCTGAGGAACAGAGAAGCAGAGAGGCACATCTGAGCCTCCCTTAAAACATCAGTCCAGAGCCCTCCTGGGAGGGGGCGAGCCTCAGGAACTGCATGTGATCACATCCATCAGCCCTCACTCCTGGGTGGAGATGCCCTGGTTGAGAGCTAACACCCAGATTTCTCTGCTCAGGGTCGGTATCAGCCATACTGAACCTTCAGAGTCAGACCTACACCCAGACTTAAATTGTGCAAATCACCCACATCACAGGTTGAGCCTACTTTTATCCAGAAAACACCATCGGTTTGGGCACTCCAACACTGAGCACACCCATGTGTCTCAAAGGACGTAAGGATCACCATAAGCTCTTTAGATTCTGAGAGAGACCAAGAGTTACATTCGCAGACTCCCTCCCACCTAAAATCCAGAAACCCATTTGTTTTGTCAACAATTAAGCAGCAATTTGCATTATTCCAGGGTAAGAGGCAGCCTGCAGAACTGAAAAATGGTTTGACACTGTTTCATTCCACTTCTACTGGCAACACTACCTTTCTCTTCATTTACTAAAAAAAAAGCTAAAAAAATAAATTGTTAAGTCATGCTTTTCTATTTTAAGACATTTGTTGTAACTATACAAGGCTTTTTTTCCCACGGGGAGAATAAATGAGAACCATGAATCACACCAAACTTACCTAAGCAAAGTGCAAAACAATTCTCTATCCTGGGATTACAGAGTTGCAGACTCCTGACCCTTCCTTTGCAGAGTTTAGGCTACACAATGTTTTTAGCATTAAACCTATTTCCATAGGAGATAAGGGGTTTTTTTTAAACAATGCCCTTCTACTTGTAACAACCCTTAGTGTGGATACAGTTGCACTATACCATGACAAGTCTTCTTGGGAAACTGGTAAAAAGCTTCCTTGCACCCCAAGTTTAGACACACTTTTGAATTCCCACATTTTAACAGACTACCATGTGTCAAGTGAATGACAATAAACAGCAATGTGTGTGTCCTTCAAATGAGACAAGCATAAACCAAAATTACTTACTCTCGGCTCTTTTTACTGAGGTTGAAGCTGTGGTCTGGCTTGCGTCTGAGATAGGCTAAGACCCTGCACGCAATTACCTGGGCTCAGCGGTGGGTGGGAAGGTGCGATGATACACTGACCTGCCTTGGAGCTCACTCCAAACAGTGCTAGCCTAAGAAAGGCTGGTACAGCTTAAATTATGCTCAGATACCCCAAAGGGGGCACCTCTGGGGAGCAGAGCAGCCCCTACACGTTTCAAAGCCTGTTGACATTTTTGTGATGCCAAACTCTGAGAATCACAGCTGGTGCTGAGGGTCAGGTACCCCGGAGCTTGGAACACGCAACACCAATTTACTTTTCAGTCCTGGCCTGAACTACAGCCTTGCAAAAGCTTAAGTCTCTAGGATTTCCCACCCCTTGTCCAAAGAAGTAGAGAAGAGAAAGTGGGGATTTTAAAGGGAAATAAGTTAAACCTCACAGTATGCAAAATGCATTCCCTAACCAGAAGGGTCTTGCCACATCCTCAGTATGGTGTCACGGCTTGAAAACATGCCTTGTTTTCTAAGCTCATTTATTTGCTAGAAAAGCTCAGCAACTAAAGCATGTCTTAAAGAAATCCCTAGAAAGGCATCTGCAAACAGTTGCACTGAAACTTCAATTGCTGCTAAACATAATTCACAGCAGAGCAAAACCCTGGAATCTCTGTGAGTGTGGGGTACAAATAGCTCAAGGAGGTGTTTGGTACGAAGGAAATGGTGATGCTTCTTCCATTTCCCATGAATATCATATGCACAGCTCCAGCCATATGTTGTGTTGAATCTGCCACATTCTTCAGTGGTGGGCACAGATGTGGACAGATCTGACAGATCAGGGTCTTAGGGTCACACAGGAGTAAATTGGGGGCAGATGATTTGAGAGTCACAGCTTATTTTTAGAAAAAAAGGGGGGAAAAAAGATTGCTAAGAATCATTTCTACCATGTGTCTGAACAAGAAAAGCATTTATCTCACTTACTAAAAACAAAGAACAGTTTCTCTCAAATAAGGAATTTGTTTTAAGAGGCTAACAAAGATTTTTCTATGCACTCTATAGATCACAGGTGCTGCAGAAAAGCATATACTTTGCCATGTATTTCCGTGCTTCATTAACGGGTATTATTTTCAGACGGTCTCCAACATTGCGTCATCTTTGCAGGCACAGAAGCAACTCCTTTGACAAACAAGCAAAGTTTCTTCCCAATTGCCTGACAAGCTATGCTCTGGTTGTTCCTCTATTTAGTGCTATTTTGCTTACATTTGCACTGTGGGTGATAAAAGACGTCAAGGAAATAGAAAATCCTTTCCCAAGAATATAATCACTACTAGAAGATGGAACAGAAAACAAGGAAAAGGAAAATCAATGCTAATTCAAACCCTTTAGATCACCAAAATACAATAAAAACATAGCAGACACGCTTCTGCACATCTATTATTTATGCTCATAAGACCATATTACACACGTACACACTCTCTGCCTCCTGCTGTACAAAGTTGAACAGCAGAGAGTGAGATGAAGTGTCACATTACTTCATTAGTCCCACAAACTGCACTGCTGAACATCTACTCATACACTACGAGGCTGTGCAAAACTAATGCAGAATTCAAATCCAAACAGCATTTGCCAAAGAATCACAAGGAGAGTTTTACAACACTGCCTGCCACGGCACAGGGACCTCCCTTTCCAAGGCTGCTTTGAGAAAGAAAACAGAAGAAAACCCTGGACCAACTGGGCTGGTGAGGATAAGATGCTGATGGCAGGACTGTTCTGGCCAACCTGGTCACCTGAGTCTTTGCATTATGGTTGCACCCAGGCATTTGCAGCGCATTTTTCCAGACCATCAGCTCAAATTACTGATGGCCAGCCTGGGACACTTTTATTTGCATCAAGTAGAAGCTTACCCTGGAATGTGTCATGGGTACGAGCATCCCAAACCAGGCCCCAGACATGTTGGAAATTGCTCAGAGAACAATGTTACCCCTTTGCTCCTCGAGCTGACTGCTCTCCTGGGCCCGGGCAGGAACGGGGTGAAGCTGCTCCTTGAAAGCATAGCTGGAGCTTTTCCATTTCCTCTTATGAGTCACTGAGGAGTTGTAGGTGCGATCAGTCACATATTTTTTTCCTATGTTTTTCCTGTCTGTTTGGCTAAGAGTAGAAGTCCTGGGTTGATACAGCCTAAACTCTACCAATGTCCCTGTGCCTCAAGGTTTCTCACAGGCTGTTTCTGGGTCTTCAGAGGGGTCACACCAACTGGAAGAAAGATTCAGATGGGATTTAAGCTGTGTGATGCTGGGCCAAAACTGTATGAAGTGTAGCTTCGTGATTAACTTGTTGGAATAGGGATCAGAAAGCCCAGCTTGTTAGGTGAATATGGACATTTCAGCTCTGGGCAGGGATCATGTCACTTAAATCCTTTTGCCTATTATTTGAGATCCACAGCGCTGACAGGGGCGGCAGGTAGGTGGGGAGGATGGTGTTTTTCTGCTCCCATGGTTTGGGGTCTCCTTGAGCTCATCAGAGCTGCGTTTTGCTCAAACATCTAGCACTGAGCATGGAAGCCCGGCCAGGACTGCTGGGAGAGCCAGACAAAAGATGGGATGCTAGAGGAGCTGCAGTCACTTCAAACTAACTTTTCTTTTCTGTGGGATTTTTTTTCATGCGGGTCAACTCCCTGACCTGGATGAGCACAGAAGTTTCCATATACAAGGTAGGGGACTGGAGCAGATCCTTAGGGTAAGGAAAAGGTAGGACCACCACTTCCAGAAGAAATATAAGTTCATGCCAGATTCAACCAGACACTTAACTTGAATTTGCCCCTATAACTTGGTGATTCAGAGCAATTCCCGTTAGGCAAACAGACAACCAGGGGCTGGACATTTCCCTCCTGGAGAGACAGTTACCCCATGTAGAGCAGGCAGAGACTGGGCACTTGTGGGTCAGAGTAGTACCATCAACTAACAGCAGTGTGACACACAGCAACGGGAAATGTGGAGGCTGCCATAGTTCTGGGGACAGACCTAGAAATCTGGGAGCCCATGAATTCCTACCATCCCTTGCAGAGCAGAGCTGCTTCCCAGGAACCAGAAGTTCAACCCAAACTGAGATTTGGGAGGAAGATTGTTCTTTGTTGGTGGTGTTTCTCCCTGACCAGTGGTTTCAATCACTTCTGTCTACCAGTTGTTTGCAGCACATCAAATAAGCAAAGTTGCCTAGAAACTCATGTATCAATGATTTTTTTTCTTCCACTTGAAAAAACAGACTACCAGCCTTAAAATGCACCCCCTGCTGGCAGAAGAAGGTAACATTTTACACACCCTCACTTCGCCCATATTCTTGTGCCTGATCACTTCTCTACATGTGCAAATAATATCACAAAAATGCAGGGATTTGCAAAATTGTCTGATCTATCCCTTTAAGTGCAGGCAAACAGCATTTGACAGATATTTGCCTGGCCTGCTTTCAGAGCCCTGGCTGGAGACTCCAGGCAATAAAAGCCACGGCTTCACTCGCCTTCCCAACAGAAAGTTTTTCCTCACCTGAGTCTCCTCAGTAATAATCCAAGCTCCTCATCCTCTCTGCTGTGCAGCCAAGCTGCAGAAGGCACGCTTTCCTTGCCCAGTGGGATAACCTGCTACCCTATATGCTGTTTTCTCTATTTTCATTTCTATACAGTAAGAGAGGAATAAAGAAGCAGAAGGGAAAGGGGGGAAGAGAAATGGAAACCATGACAGGAGAGAAACACAGGTCACGTGCATGGGTGACACCCAACTGCCTTCCTACTACAAATGACACCCTCCAAAGGTAGTCATGGCACTGTTAAGAGCTGAGGGTGGAAGAAGCTGTAGTTCAGCTCCCAAGTCTGCCATAAGCTCCCTCAAAGGTCTTGAATATTAGTGTCCATACTTTAGTATGTCTCAGTTTGGGTCAATCTGCTGCTTAAAAAAAAAATTCTGCTTCACAGGATTGTTCAAAACATAAATGAACATTTGCAAAGCTCTAGGAGAAATGGGGCAAAGGGCGCTTTCAGAGAGACAAAGCATTACTGTCATAAAGTGTAATATTGATGGTTTTATGGGCAAGCATCAGCTTCCAGCAGTAATCTTTAAAGCAACTTCCATTATCCAGAAAATCGGCTTTCAGCTAATGGTCTGTTACAAGTCACACTTGGTAAAACTCCATGCTTATTTTCTTCCTTTTTTTCCTAAAAGCACATGGAAATCCTGTGACAGCTGCCTGAGGGGAACAACAAAGCCTGGCTGGCCACTGGCAGGTAGCGGCATGAGGAGAGAGAAGAGGAGGAGAATGTGCCCTCCGCACATCAGGCAAATCTCCAACCTGGGCGCCGCGAATGACTTGAGGTGCCTCCACCGGGTGGAGATCTCACCCAGCCACATCTCACCCAGCCCCTGGCCAGACACTCTGTTTGGGCTCTGGTTGGAGATGAGGGTCTGTCTCAGACACCTCCTTACAAGGAAATTTGGCCCAGCAAAAGGCAGAAGGGGGGGATGTTCTCCTAAAGAGTATTCTTTCAGTTGAGACTCCCTGGAGAACTGCATGTTATGCAAAAGAGCCTGAGCCAAAGTGCCTGGAGGTGGGGATGAAACCCCACTTAGCCAGGCTGAGCCCCTCAGCATCCTCAATACATTTACTGCTTATCCTTCTAGAGATCGTGCTCTCCCAGGTGAGGAAGTCTTGGGGGGGACCACAAAAAGGTCTTATGGGAGCAGAAAGCACCAAATGTTTGCAACATCATTTCCCAGACAGCAATGCATGGCTCAAAGAACACAGTCACTGATGGGAAAGCAGGAACCTCCTCGCTGTTGGCCACATGGGTCTGGGACTCAGTTGAGGAATCTTTCTTCTTTCTTGGCAAAAAATATGGATAAAATGGAAAAAAGGGGGGTTTTTTGCCTGAATGAAAACAAAATTGCTCTTCATTTTAATATTTTTGTCATTTTATACCATGCTGCCATAAATGTTATGTTAACATTTCTAGAAACCGGCCATTTTAAGGTTTTGGTTGCCAAAAGCAATGGAAGCAAAGGGTGTTTTTTCAGCTTTTTAAAACCAAAGTCTCATAGGGAAAAATGAAAATTTTCACTGCAAATTTTTTCCCTTTTATTTACTTTGCTAGAAAATAACTTTCTACTGGGCAAGTGATAAAAATAAAAACAATCTTGCAGTCTTTCTTCCCTTCTTTTCATGGATTTCCTGGAAACACAGGAGAAATAAAAATCTCACTCATACCATGACAAGTCCTTCCATTTTTCTGAAAGTTTAGGCACCCCAGCAGGGCCGGCTTTGTTTTTAAACAAGCAGCAGCTAAATCCTGGGTTTGAAGCCAGCTGATAGACAATCCCAGAGGAAACAACACCACTTTTGTAAAGTGCTATTTTGCTTCCTCCCTCCAAGCTTGGATTTAATGGTTTATTTATGATACGAAGGAGTGAAGTACTTTCACTTATTCTAATGACGAGCACAGTCCTGGCTGCCCACTGAAGGTGACCTGGTTTCTTTCCAGTTCTCCTAAGGATTACTTGGGTAGACCGGAGTAAGTTTTGCCCCATAGTCCCAGGCTCTCTGCAGCAATGTCAGAGTGAAGACACCCATCTAGTCACCATGGGGAAATCCATACTCAGTGTCAGGGTAGATCTGAAGGTCAAAAAAGAAAAGTGTTTTCCAGATTGTATCCCATTTCCAGCTGCAGCATCCCTGGGCCCTAATCTCCAAACCCACTGCCTCATAAAATTTGCAAACAGACTATGAACAAATGGGGAGCTGCAATGAGACCTCCTAAAAGCAGAGTAATCCCAACTCCCAGTTGCAATGTAATCTAGTGTCTACCATAGCTGCTGGCTGGAAAAATGAAATGGAGGGGAGAGACCCAACACATTTCCAGCTTTTGTCTGGGTGAGGAAATCCCAGCTGCTTCATGCAAAGCCTCTAAGCTTCAGGGACTCGGTCTGGGGTCCTACTGCCTGTTTTGCCCAAGGACCAAGGAGAGGAGAATAAAACAGCCAATGGTTTCACTAAAAGGAGTGACCAAGAAGGCCCCCAGCTGCAAAAGAGATGCACAAGGGGAAATATGATTACATTATAAAAAGTCCTGGGCTTGGGCAAGAAGCAGTTGTCCATGATCTCTTCCAACACCAGAACTGGGGTTGCTGGAGTGGAAGTATCAAAAGAAACTAGCCTGTGGCAGGTTGAAAGCAAACACAAGGAATAGGTTGGGTGGTTCAAATGCAACCTGGAGTTAAGCTGTGGGACTGCCACAGGATGTATAATTAACAGAAAACACAGGTCAAAGGGACAACTGCACAAGTTCAAGAACAAAAAAAAAAAAAAAAAACCACACAAATACTGAGGGTCATTAAAAAAGATTAAACCACCTCTAGTTCAGGAGGTCCTTGGAGAGTGCTTGGAGGATGGAGAGTACCTGGAAATATCCTACATGCTTGCCCTACACCTTTCCTCTGCTATTCATACCCCACTTCCAGCCTCAGTCAGAGACAAGATCATGGATCAGACGGACCCTCAGGGTGACCACTTCTACTTTCTGAGATCAAAATCCTGAAATGCTCCATGGAGGCATGCCCAGGCCTCAGCTGCCCTCACACATGGAGATCCTCCCACCACCTCCAGAGAAGCTGCCTGACTCCAAACAAAGCCCGATGGAGAGCTGACGTGTTGAAGACATACAGCTGCCATGACCTACTTCTCTGGCAGACATGGACCTGGACAAAGTCAGCCACTCGTTTCCTGACTGACAGCTTCACAAACAACAAACCGCCTAAAATTAACCAAACCAATTATTGAACTTTCCCTATAGTAGAAGGAGCTCCTTTTTTTTTTTTTTCCTGAAAGGGCAGCAAGAAAACAACCCTGGGTATGAAGAAGACACCCAGCCCCTAGACGCATTCTCTGCTAGAAAACTCTTTCCACAGGCACACACGTCCCTATCTCTCCAGGGTCCCTTCAGGTCCCAGACTTCACTGTGAAACCGTGCAGTATCACACTGGAGACCATGAGGATTAAGGTTTTCACTGCCTTTTTGTGCACAGGTTGGAAGGAGAAGCAAATGAGATTAAAGCTGTGACTTCTTTCCAGTTTAAGGTTTCCTACTGCAATTACAAATGAGGATTAGCAGCTTTAGTATACAGGAGACCCGTACAATCCTCCAGAAGCATCTCAGATGCCATTTTTAGCTACAGATGATTATCCCATTGCTAGTCAGCTCCAGGTCCCAGCACTTCCCTCAAGTTCCCATTCTCCAAGCCCCATGAAAGACTTCCTAGCACTCCTGAATTCAGTGCTGATCTGGATATCTCATGCTTTGCCCAGCACACAGAGAGGAGCAGCAGCTTATACGTGACACAGCTTCCAACGGGGCTCAGCCATGGAAGACGTATAAAATGATATAAGCAACAACTTGGTAGAAAGGAGCCATGTTGGTGTCATTTAACACAATGAAAAGCATAATTGGTTACAGCTGACAAACACAGAATTGCATTAAACAGAACATTGGATGCTGGGCCATGGTTTACATCAAATTGTCAATCTCAATATGGCAGTCCTCTAAAAAAGCTGTTTTTTCTGTAAACCCTCAGGAAACATAGCAAATCATGGCAACATGTTTATAGTCCTCAAATGCCACACAAGGAACCTGATATGTATCTTTTATGGTGGGATATACTGGAGGGTGTTTCAGCGCGTCCATACTCATTTTCCAAATACATTACACAGCTTCGTTAAGCCTTTCTGAATCTCTCAGAATTGACTTTTAGATGAAGCTGTGGAGTGAACAATCCTCAAGGCCAAACTCACTCAATAAAAGTGAGATTACTTGCCTTATCTCCATGTTATTTTCTGGTTTTGAGTCTGGCAATTAAGGCTGGAAACAACAGCAACGACATGCAGATCTTTACAGCCTGCCGCTGAACTTCGCCATCCACTGCTGCCATATAAACTGATGGCTGCTCTTGGACTTTGGCACTAACTTGACACCAGCAACCGCAGTAGAAGGATAATATTATTTATGTCCAAACAAAAGTTCTTTTCTGTGCTTACTGTGGCCAGAATTCAAGTTATTCCAAGAAGGTTTGGGGTTCCTGCACCTATTTACACACCAGGTCCTTTGGGAAAGGGGCAGGTTTGCATGGTGTCCAGCACAGCCAAGTCCTGGTTGCTAGCTGCACCCTGCACCTGCCTGCAGCCCCCTAAGAGGGAGTGGCAGGGGGAGAGGACACCTGGGTTGGGTTAAATGGAGAAGGCACCTTCAACACTGTCAAAGCATTTTTTGTTTGGGAAGATACACCAGGGCTGGCTGCACTTACAGCACACCCTGCCATGTTCGGAAGTTTCATGAGAGGCAGAGCTTATAAAACCTGGTGTCCTGGGAGGTTTGTGGTTTAGATTCTCCAGTGTCTAATACTTAGACTGAGATCAAGCCAAAGATCTTCTATGGAGGCTTCCAGAGTCTCTTTCTTTCACCCACCTTCAGATTTTCATGAATCTGGTAAGCAGTTAGTCTTTTTAAGACCTCCAGCTCCGTGCCAGTTTTTCTACCAAATCTAACAGGTCAGTGGAAATGAGGACAACTGGACAGACTGCACACTTGCATAAGGAAAACAAACTAAAAATTCAGACAGTTTAATTTTCAACTTCAGAAGAACAGAGTTACTTACATCAGGAAAAAACATTTTAAAAACTCAAACAAGCTGTTCAAAATTATGATCTCAATTACCTACTCTATGGATGACCTACTATGATATCAGCGTACCTTCAAGGTTTCAAGATAAGGAACTACAACACAAGATAGATCTTTACAGCAGGATGGCAGCACCCTGGTTTCATTCGAAGTCCTGGTTTACTACTATGAGTACTCAATCAGCCTTGCAGAAAATAGCTATGAGCTAACTTTATTAAAGAACAAACAAGAAGAGTCAACAAAACTGTTCTCTAAGTTTTAAATACCAGGAGGGGAGGAAGCTTTATTGCTTTATGCTACTACATTACACAGATACAACAACAGCTGTCAACAATAATATTATCTGTATTACAGCAGAGATCCCAACAGAGACTAAGGTCTCATTGTGCTGGACACTTGTAAAAAACAAGAAATACACTGTAAGAAACCACCCCCTAAAGAAACTCAAGACTAAATAGACAAGAGGAAAAGAAGGGGGGAAAATGAAATGACCCCTGCTTTTACAGATGGGAAACAGAGGAATGCAAAAGATAAGTGACTTGCCAGAGGCTGCAATAAGAAGTCTGTGGCAGAGCCAAAACTAAACCCGGATTTTCCAAATCCAACTCCAATACCATCCAAATCCAGTAGCAGACTTGCCTTTAAATCAGCCCTAATAACATTACAGTTGGATCTCGCTTGTAATCTAACTGGAGAATTCAGAAGCAGATAGACATTTATTTTTCTTTTTTTTTTTTCAAGAGCACTCTTATTTAGTCCGCACCACATTTTGCTCAGGTCTGTAAATTCTTCATAAAATGGGTCCTTTGTGTCTAATTTTCTCCACTTAACCTAGAGGTTGCATTTTTAGGTGCCGTGCCAGACACAAACTTGTTCCAGTGACTGGGCACCCCCCTTCTTCCTAATGCTCTTTTACATACTCAGGGCTAACAAACCTGCTCCCCTCCTGCTCCCTCCACAGCATCTGCAGGAGATACGGGAACATTTAACACAACTCACACGCTCCCGGCGTGCTGCTGTGAACGGGAAGCTCCTGAACAAATACCACAGCCCTGTAACACAACGTGTTGGATGAACGCTTAAATTTATGTGGTTAACGAGAGTCAACATGATAATTTGGTGTTAGTCAGAATTACCACGGTTGGATTACCCATTTTTCAGCTTCTCCTGTTCTAAGCCGTCTTAGTGGCCTTGATTCATAAAAGACACAGATCTACCCTTTTCAAATTGCCCTTTCATGTAAATACTGTCAGTACAAATAAAGTAATTACTGTCAAGCCATCTGAAAATGATCAACACGCTTCGCTGCGAAGTAAGCAAAGTCCATAACAAGATAGTAATTTGCACCTTTTTTTTAAATTTGAGGAAAAATTCACTTTCTTCTGTGCATAAGTTAAGCATGGAACATATTATTTAATCCTAATGCAAATCACACCAGCAGGAAATGTCGTAAAGAAAAAAGTAATCTTCTGAAGGAAAAATAAATTATCGACCATGTTAAGAAGGAAAGAAACATTCTCAAATTATTTCTTTCTTTGTTGGTATTGGCTGGCAGCATAATCCTTCCAAGTAAATTGTAATTTCCAAATTAGATTATACATTATGTCATATTAGTTTTATATTAGAAAAACAAACTGACTGAAAGGAAAAATGCCAAAGTCGACTTGCCTGGTAATGTAAAATTTTTGTGTTTCTACTGTGAAATGCTTAATGTTTCTTTCTTTTTTTTTTAACAAGTGTTACAGCAAACATAAAACCTAAATTAAGGCAAGATATTTACTTCACCTGACCAAGCCCTGTTTGAAATATAAATAGGAAAAGAAAGACCAAGCATTTTCAGGACACCACATAAACATAACAACAGCTATCTCTGTATATAAATACAGTTAGGGGCATGGAAATTTTATGAGTTATGCATCAATCAAGCGTATAAGCAAATATTGCACTCAACAATAACTTAGGTATAGAAAAAAATTAAACCTGCACAGGTCGAGTGATCTAAAGTCAGGAAATGCCAGAATTGAGAATGTCTTTGTTAATTTTGCGCAGCTCCTCAGCTGTCTATGTTATCCAAGAGTCTTCAAATACACCACCACTGCTTTGGTCTGACCAGGATGGATGGTGTTCACTGGATACAGTGTTGCTCTAATCTTCTAGAGCTGATGCTTGGTCCAAGCCTCCTGTACAATGTACTTCCCGAACCCTGCATCCAAGAGGGACTACAAGTCTGCTTTTCACAGACTTGGCTTGCATTTCAGAAAACCTTAAATTACCAACTAAGCAGAGATAATTCTTTGGCTTCAACTTACGTCAAACAAGGTGCAGAAGCATGGGTTGACCTAGGAACAAGGCCATATGGCATCAGGGAAGAAAGCAAGGTAGGTACAGGGCCATGGGGAAGATGAGACTGAAGATGTCTCAGCACACATGAATTGCTGAGAGCAACAAGTTGCAGAAAGCTTTGGAGACAACCTTCCAAGTGTAAAATACTGTGATTTCTTCATCACCTGCTAAACTGTCCCAGGAGCAAAGGTGCATTATTGTCACTACAATTTTTCAGTAAGTTTAGACCATTAAAAACAAATTGTAAAAACAATCAATTAATCCTGGGTGCTGCAGGAACCAAAAACCCACCAGTCTGTTACTCTGAGCAGCTGGTTGCAGATGCCCAGGAAAATGGACCACCTAAACTGACCCCTCCTCACCTCCTCGCCTGTACTTCTCTCCCCTTCCTACACAAGGCTCTGTCTCCTTTTTCACTTTCTTCTTATCCTGGTGCGGGGGTACCAACACCCAGGGGAGACCCTCTGGTCTCAGTCCCTAAGCCCAAAAGTAGAGTAACCTCAGAAAAGGTCCAGCTTGGACACTGGGTGGGGAAGATATTCATACTCCCCTTTGGGGACTGATTTTCATAAACGGAGGCACACAGGGCAAAAAGCATTCCCCATTTATCAAATTTCTACTGAGCTCATACAAACTTTGATTTTTTTTTTTTTTTCTTTTCAGTGGCTTTTTCCTGGCCAAATCCACATGCTGTCTTGCAGATACAGCAAAATCCTTCCCACCTTCTCACAAGCATGGAACGGTTCAGAGTGCTCTCTAGGGAACAATAATGTCCCTTGGAGCAGCACTTTCCCTTCTCTCTCAAAATGATTGTATCATTTGGGCATGATTTTCTTGGGGGACAATTCTAATCAGCATAGAAGACTTCAGGCTGAAAAGAGTAAGTTTAGGAAAGTTGAAGGCAATCAAAACAAGCCTCTTATTGGCGAGATTTCTGTCAACTCTTCCTTGGGGATAAGTTCCTGAGTAAGTTTTTGCACGTGTTTTCTTGCATGCATACACACGAACACTTTGCTGAAAGCTGTTACTACTAACTACAAAGTTCTGGAGTTAAATGAAAGAAAAAGAAAATACACTCTTTTTTTTTTCCCCTTTTTTGTTAATGGAACTCCTCTATTCTCTTATGGCATTTCCAAGTTCAGATCAGCGGATGAGTACAAAATGCTTTGGTATTAATTAAAGAAACTGAAAGGGAGATCACATAAAGTGCATCTTTATATATACAAAGGGAAAATAACCCATAATGGGGAAGATGTAAGACAGGAAGAGAGATCTGTGCATCCCAGTCCAGCAGTCTGACAGCACCTCTGGACCCTAACAGCAATTACTTTGAAACACTGTATATTCAGCATCCTAAAGTTACCTTTGCTGCTAGACTTCTCCCAAATGACAAGACCACTGAAAACTGACCTAACCCTCTGTGTGCCCAAAGGAATGTCTGGACATGGAATCATTTTAGATGTTAAAAAAAAAAAAAAAAAAAATTAGAGAGAAATTTGGCCTCTAAAGACCAGTTTGAACTCAAGTTTTAAATGAACCAAAACAGAGGTTTAAATGCAAGTTCCCACTTCATCTCAGCTACAATCTCACTACTCCCATAATATAATACTATAAAATACAACAGGGTGGTTTTAACTCTGATATATTTTTATATCATCACAGCTACAGCAACATTACCATTATAAAACAGACAGATACACAGACATGTCTATCTCACTTCCTGAAAAGGTTACACTTACAAGCTTTTAAAAGGAGCCAAAAGATTATTAATAGATGTAGTAACGATGGTGAACATGAGCACTGTAAGGTACAGACCACTACAAAGTATGTAGTAAAAGGTAGCTCTAAGCTGTGATTCTACACAACCTGTTGGCTTCCATAACAATTTATAATCTTTTTTAAAACATCTATTAATCACCTGATAATCCTTAGCAAACACTTCTAAGTGGATTTTTCATAACAAGAAACATACAGATATAATCTTGTGATTTTGTGCGAGGCTGTCATTGATGGTAGCGTAAAACAAGCAAGGAGCCAAGCTCCGTGCTATGTATCCTCTTTTCATTTTTTTAATTGATCACATTTGATCATGGGTGTCATGGTGCACCTATTTGGAGAGTTTATTCCCAGTTTGGTCTTATTGTGCTAAACCTCTAGTGATTTACGCAGCCTTGTTGGTCTCTCTTAATCCGTTATACACCTTTCTTGCCTTTAGATGGCTAGAAATGGTTTACTAAGGCATCACCCTGTGATTATGTCATATTTCATGATGGGCCAGAGATACTACTTTCATCTAAACCTCATCACAATGACGTACAGAACTGATAAGAGAGTTTATAAGTCATTTGGTGTGGGTCTGATCTTCCTTAGCTTCACCCATTTCAAACTTGCACAGTCAACCTAAACTTCTCACCTAGACCAACAGAGAGGGACTTCACAGAACAAGGAAAAGAAACATTGGCTTTGCATTTACTCTTTTCCATCACACCTTAAAAGAAGGGCAGCTGATGAGAATGCAAATCTGCAAGATGCTTTTATTTCTTGACTCCTTACTCCACTAACCCATGGGACTTCCTCTCCCATCACATCACCAGGACCAAGAGTCCCACTGGATATGAAAAAGAATGACATTCCAACAGAAATTATAAAAGACTCCTCCATGATGTAGCAAAGACACAAAAGACAAAAGATAGAATCCTTCAGTCTTCTGTATAACAGTATCTAATGTAAATGAGCAAGAAATTTCTCTGACATCTTGATATAAAATTATGTGCTATGGATTTTTGAACTGTACCTCTATTATTAGGCTCAGTCAAAGAAAGCACTAAATGGGTCATGACCCGATATGGTGGGTCCCATCAACTTCTTTCGTGCAGGAAATCAGTATTTGGCTTTGGTGTGAAGTATCTTTTCACGTTTCCCCCCCAGGCCTGACCCCAGGTACTCCTTTCTCCAGTGACATTCCCAGAGAGGCAATCAATGTAAGATGTGTTTTACGCACATTCATCAAAACGTCTTTTTTCATATTTTCTTTTCTTTTTTTCCACCCTTCTCAGACAGAACTAACAGGGATTTTGCTGGAGGACCAAAATGCAAGTTCAGGTTCTAAACTCCATACTTGGAGCACAGCCCTTCACAAAACCTTTTGTGACACAAAATGCAACCAGTGGCTAAGGAGGGGGAAAGAATAAAAGCAACAATTCTGAAAACGAAAGGCTCTCACAATGTCCATAAAACAGCAGTTTCAAGAGAGTCAGAGTCCCAGCCAAGAGACACAAGGCACACATACAAATACATATACAAAGAGTCCTGGAGACCATGTCCAGAATGATATAATTGGTTTGTAGGCACACTTCAATCACTCCTTCATTTTGTAGACTGCCATTATTCAGCTTAATAGGAACTTAAAGAAAGGAAGGCGGAAGTTAAATGAAGTAACCTCCCACCCAGCCCTGATGTATTATAATGGCTTCCTTTATACCAGCTCATTTGTACCTATAGAAACTGTTCTCAATGACACAGGGACCAGTGATTATTATCAATAAAGAACCTGACTTGATCATAGCCACCCATTACCATGAATGCTACTCAACAGCTTCTTCTATTAAAAAAAAAAGCAAAAAACCTTTTTTAACGCAATATTTGTTGCCGCTGAACTCCACTGGAAATACATATATATATAGCAAACATCTGCTTTTACACACAGCCTTTGTGCTGTGATTTCAGAGGAAGCCTGAAAGGCTCAGTCCAAAGTTGTTATCTGGGGACACATTATTTAAATGAAGATCTTTAATACACCATGTCAGAAGGCCATCTTCATCTCTGTGATTCCAGGGAAGTGGAGGCGCTGCACTGTGAACAATCTGGCTTCTTACCTACATAAAATAAACAGTTTCAATTCCTGTAGGTCTCAAAAATAGTAGTACAGGTTCTTTTTTAATAATCCTCGGTCTACTATTTCAATAGCTAGACTACACATTGCGTCTCCCCACACGTATAATACAGCTGCTTTATGTTGGCCTTCTAACTGTTCATTATTTTTGTTTGTATAATAAGAAATGTATGGAAACAAATGACCCTTTCAAAGTGCCGATCTGTTAAGAGAAATAGCAAACAATCCCAAGGCCACAGAGACTCTTCTATTGGCACAAGAATGGTGGCCCTTAGTCATTTCAGGCCCCAAATGAGATAACACTTTGAAACAACATTCATTAATGTTTGAAATCCCAATAGAGAGCAATTTAATTCAACCGGCTTTGTTCTTTAGAAGAAACCTAAAGGGGAAGGCGGGAAGGGTAAAAAGACAGCTTAAGTCATATAAACTTTCACCAAAGAACAAATCAAAACATCTGAGGTTCATTCAATAAGGGCTGACTGGCCTCAGCGAGAAGACAACAAACAAAGAAGCATTGTATTGTTCCATGGAGTAGGTTTTTCCAGGAACATCCCGTCAGATGCTTTCCAAGCGAACACCATGCAGCTGAGAGTAGGTGGATTTGAAACAGCGCAAGATCAATAAAAATCCAGCCTTCTATTTCACGGGAAGTCGACTGTTAAAACAGTAATGTACTTGTCCGTAGCATGTAAAACAGAAAGGCCACACAGAGGCTGGGCGTCGGGTTACTGCTCAATGTGTCTTAATAATATGGTACATACATACTGAACATCTTCCCTACCCCACCCAGAAAGCTTCAAGAGGCAAACAGTCCAAGCCTTTTAAGTAAATGAACACTGATAACATCTGATAAAAGGCAAAATCCAACCACTTTTTCTAAAAGAACAATCAATCCCATTTCCTCCATTAACCTTATAGAGAACTTTTTAATACCATGTTTTGTCACCCTGTCTTTAATTCCCAAGGCTCAGATATGGGGGGAATAGAAAGAGTCAGTAACGAGGAACATTACTGATGGTACCCTGACTCATGAGAAAAGGAAGGGAAGGAGAGGGCATCAATATGAAACTAAGCAGATTCTGCTGGTCTAGATGTCTACTGATTTATTTTTTCATGTGATTTGTTCTTCAAAGATATAAGTGGAAAGAGATCTGAATAAAAACCCTGATTCAAACGGTCTTTGCATGCATCCACATTTGGACCAGCAACATGACAAGAATGATCCAAGGTGTTGAATGGCTGCTGCATGAGGCGTGATTCAGTAGAGAAGGCCTTCTCAAATTAGAAGAGATGACTGGGATGGGATATGGTAGAGATCTGTGGGACCCTGGCAACAGTGAGTAGGGATGAGTTGTTTACTCTCCTTTCCAGTACAAGGCCTGGGAAACAGAGAAGAAAACAGCAAGGAGCAGGCTGAGAACAAGCAAAAGCAAACAGCTCTTCCCCAAGCATCTGGTGAAGCTAAGGAACTCCTTGCTTGGGATGCTATGAAATGCATGTGGGTTCAAAAACCGATCAGCCAAATCCAACAGAAGACACCCTCCTTAAATACAAAACACCACCTTTGTTTGATGTGTCTTTGAGCCTTAAAATGCTGAAGGTTAAAAGAGTGATGCTGAAAAAACATCACCAGAATCATGCCCTGATGTTGTAGTTTTTCTTTGGCGTACCCTGTTGGCCACCATCAATGGCAGAGTACCATGTTAGAAAGACCTTTGGCACTACCCAGTATAACCAGTCTTATATTATGTGAACAGCCACAGAAACTGCCTGTGTGTTCCTAGCCCACAGCAAACATGAGGTAATTGGGATTAATTTAACCTACCCAGAAAGAAGCTTAAGTTAAGCTGAATCATATTACATTTGCCAGTGGCCAAAACACATATGCACAAAGATATCTCAAGGTAGCCACCAGGAGCCAAGGTACTGCCGACCCCCGTGACATTGACCATTGACTCTGCATGTTATAGGGTTCATTCTAGCCCTGAAGGATAAGTCCATCTCTAGACTTGCTTGTCTGTTTAAGCATGCCACAGATTCACCAAACTGGTAATGTTTCAGTCACAATCTGATCTTTGGCGTGCACCTTCCAGCCAAGAGATCACAGAGATATCCCTGTTAATGTTGATGAGGTTCTGACTGGTTCATGTCTTGGCCACACCACTGGTTTGGGAACTAAAGATTTTCCCAGGGAGGTGAAAACAGAAATCAGGTGGAGCAATTCAGTTTTGCCTTGTTGGCTGGGCAAACCAATCAGCTTTCCATGTTAATTTCCACTTTAATGTTGACAGATCCTAGCTCAGGCACTGAGTCCAATGCGCCTAACCTCTGGTTTCAAGATGAATGCTCAGCATTGCTGCAGCCACTTCTCAAAGGCATATTGCTAGCCCAGCTTTCCAGGTTTGCTACACAAGTAAATGTTCTTGCTTTTGAGGGATTAATCAGACCCTCTCCAGAACTTCACAACAGCTTTTTTTCTTACTCTGGTAACACTGCAGCAAGGAATCCATGCTGACGTCGATAGTCTCCCACAGGAATGCTGCTGTGGGAGCATCTGCAAGTGATTAATAATAACTGGAAAAGAGCAAGACAAAAAGGTTCCATTTGGTGATGAGTCTCCAATAGATGATCCTCGGGTGTCAGAAGCGTTAAGACGATAGCCTTCTTATGACCATTTGCTTGCCTTTCCAGAATATGGATGTGAAGAACAGCCTGGAGGCATGAGTGGGAAAGATCAGCAGCCCTAGGGAGTAGACATGAACTGACTGATCCTTCTGTATCAACGGCGAGGTCTGCAAGACCTTGCCTGTGAGTCGCATGGATCTTCTTAATGGTAAGGGGAATCAGATGCTCATTAGTCAAAGATGTGGCTAATCTTCAACCAATAGCATGCTGGACTAGATTTTAACCTGTGGTTTGGCTGCCTGCAAAAAGGCAATGGGACCCTCTAGCAGGGCTGTGTGGGAGTTAGTGATTTCAGCACAGATGGATTTGTGCAAACTTCTTGTAAGATTACTTGACTTCTGGGTTCTCCAAGTCAGGCTGTATCCTCACCTGGGGGCAACAGAGCAGTCATCTGGCTAACATGGAATCAGGCTAACTCACACCAGAGGAGGTGGTGAGGGGTTGAAATAAAGCCGGCATTTAAAACAATCAAAAACTTGAGTTTCTCATGGAGATGGATCCTCCAAGACCTCCGTGGAGGGAATTCCCATTGACTTCAACACACAAGGAGAGCATAGAGGAGCAGACCCCTGAACCTGGGTCAAAGCAATGAACGATACCCAGTTCTGCTGCAACCGACATAAATCAGCTGCATTCATTCCAAACCAGGCCCTGCAGCATGACCCTTAACCAACCTTTCAGTGAACCTGAGATATGGTTTTCAAATTTGTAATGAAACCTGAAACTAAGTGATTTTCACCTGGTTCTGGCTTTCACAGAAAACATTTCACAGCAAGCTTTATTCCCTAGGTGTGATCCCCTAATTTCTTTGTTAAATTCAACCAGTTCTTTGAACCGATAGAGCCAAAGAGTAACCTGGTGACAATTACCTGAAGTGCATTAAATTTTGTGTAAGAATATAAGCTTGTCAAAGTGGATGCCTTCCACGGAGTTCCCCAGGGAATTTTCAAGACACGTCATTTCAAAACCATGTGCCTCAAAAAAATTAAAAGGATAAAACCTATGCTAGACTTTATGTAAAGGTTTCCACAACCAATAGCACCTCTAAGTTGCATCCCTGGGCAGGGAACAATAAGGGAAGACAACAGTAGTGCAGTCATCAATCATCTTGAGAGCTAGTCCCACCAGGACAGTGCTGGTCTGCAGAAGGGCTTCCATACCATAGGAAAACCCAAGTCTGGAGTACGCTGCGTGCATTAATGTGGGCAGCTCTATTTCAGATTGTCTGCTAGGAAAGACTCCCTAAAGGTCCTTCCTGAAGAACTGAAAGGTCCTACCTAGGTGAAGCCCATTAACTAAGTATATGTCTGAAGAGGAGACAAAATGGATCTGCATAGATCTAACGGGAATTAACTTGCCACCCCCCAACATGTGTCTTTAAACACCTAAACAAGTCAGGACACATAAGCACTGAACCAAGGAAATAACCACTGGAGCATTATCCTGATTGAAGGGGGAGCAGAATAAAACCCAGCAAAATTTATCAGTCCTAAAAAAGGATGCAACAGACCACTGAGGCCTCACGCTCAACACTTCCACTAGACTTCTAGATCAGATGGGGCACACAGAGTGTCCCGGAGCATCACTGAGTATTTAAGTCTGGGTCCTCACAGGTTAAGTCCAAACCTCTACAAACCACACAGGTGTCCCATCATCTCTGCAACCACAGAGGAAGAGGAGCCATAGGTTAGTGGGGAACAGGTTGAACAAAGCCATTGCATTGTCACTCCTAACAGAGCAAGCCTTGATGGTAGAGTACAAACATGAAGGAGGCAACTCAAAGGAGAAGTGTGTGACTAAACGTCCCTTTACATCTCTGCTCACCCCACAACCAGCACTCTGGGCAATCCTATCATTTGACTGGAAATGTAAAATCTGATGCTAGAGCCACAAGTGAACTGAGTTACCAGCAAGGGAGCTCATACTTTGGTGCATGGGTGCATCAACAGCCACTGGAGACCAGAGATGCTCAAGCGCTCCCAGAGCTTTGCATCCCACTTGCTCTGCAAAGACTTGCTTAATAGACACTATCCGATCAACCACCTTTGGAATCAAGGATAAGTGCGTGTTTTCTTTCACACTGGATTTCTAGACAGGTAGCATTGCCTCACGTTTGATAATACCCTTGTTATAAAGGACACAAACCCATGATTTACTCTGCAAAAAGCATAACACTAACTGAAAATAGCCTAGGAAGGATATGGCGTCATACCTAACACTACATTAAATGCAAACTGAGAACCTGATATATTTTAGGAAAATTCAGCACACTCTAGACTAATAAACATTTTACAATATTATTGCACATGTTCATTTCACTTTGTACAAATAATCATTCCCTTCACATCTAATAAGTCTGCTTGACACATTTGTGGCCTTATAAAAACACCTTAAAGGGCCTTGTTTTGAGGCATTGATCATTTATTTATACAAAGCTCAAAGACAATGACTAACAATTCTGATGGTATAAAAGTCTTCAGCTGTGATATTTGTCTTGCTGTTTGTTATCTCAGAACTCTAAAATAATTTAAAGGAGATTTTATTTTAATGAATGAAAAAGTGGTGCTTTTTTCTCTGGCAGCAACATCAAATCAATCAAGGTGAAGGAAAAGACCAGAGCTGTTTGCCTTTTAGTGTATTTCCAGGGCTGGAAGTAGAGTGCAATTCGGAGCCCTTATTTGCAGTTTGTGCTGTCTACACAATCGCTGGAGGTGCCAGAGACTGGGAAAGCACAGACTGAAAATCAGGCTTCCAGCCATCACCTGTGGACGTGTTTGGAGTTGACTTTACCTACTTTTCAGATACAGAGCTTAGATCAGCCTCACCATAAGTCAGAAATAACCGATGTTGATGAAACTAGAAGAGTGTCAAAATCGTAAGCGTAAATGGGGTCATAAAGCTGGGTACCCCAAAGCTGGTGCACATTTCTAACCTTGCTCCTCATTGCAGGACCACCTTTTATTCTTGCATCTGAAAGAAAACCCCAGCTGCTCATCTCTGGTGGGCCAGATCCTTAATGAGTGTAAATGAGAGCAATGTCATATGCACCCATGAAATCACATGGATTTAGGGTAGCGAGTACACTTATCCATGGTGGTGACTGCTCTGTGGCATGTTATGACACAGCAGTCCTGTGCTGACAGAAAAGAACAGTGACCGAACATGGCATTACTTTTCTAGCTTTTTTTTTTTAGCAAGCTACTAAAATGACAACGTTTTCATTAAAGTCATGATAGCTGATCTATGCTCCAGAGTTAACCAAAAGCAGAACCTGCACTCCAGTTATGACCTCAGATACATGTAAATTCAAATGAGGTGCCAGGGAAATATGATAGAAATAGGAGAATTATAAGCACTTACGTAACAATACAAGCATTCTGAAACTTGGTTTACAATTAAAATGGATATATAATTAACTGTATTTTACTAGGTCCAGATTATGTTCAAAGCACACTGAAGTAGATTAGCAGATTTATGGAAACACATGTTAACTAGTTGTACAAGACTAGGTTTCCCCCCAAGCCAACTCTCCCTCATGCTTTGTGGTCATTGCTTTTAACATCACATGACACCCGACAGCACAATACAAAAATTAAATGCCAGAAAATAAAACAGCTGCTAATCTTAGGAGATCTCTGAAAAAAAATCCATGGCCTCTGTTTAAGATACAGCAGTGGGGTCACATTACTGTTATCTCAGCTTTCACTTTCTCCCAGCCCCAGGACACCTACCCAATTGCTCCAGGTATATCTCCAAAGGGTAAGGCAGCACCACCTCCAAAATGAGGTTAGTGGTTAGGAAGAAACTTCTCCTTATGAGGATATCCCTGAGGATACCCCTAAGGCTGCACATGCATTCAGCCTTGGTCCTGTTCCAGTCTTCTTGGAGAGAGTTGCCATCAGAGAGCTTGGTCCATACTGGTACCAGCTGGGACCGTTTCAGGGGTGCAACAGAGCCTTTCCAAGTGGTGCTGGGCTGAGGATCTGGTCCCTCAGAACCCCTCGCCTCATTGTGCACTTGCAAAGATTTACAAGCCCATTCTAGCAAATTACGGTGGATCTGCAGTTCTTAAGGATCTGCTCTCACCATGTTTACTCAGCCTTCTTTCTTTGTGCTTGTACCCACTTTCATTTCTATTGGAAATTTACCAGAAAATGTACAAAACCCGTAAATCATACTAAAACCCATTAAACCTGAGATTAATTTAGTCTTAAAGGTTAGCTCCATTTTCTTACCGCTATTTCTGTCTGCAATCTGTCTTCATCAGACACTAATTAATAAGCAGACACAGCTTTGGAAAACTGCCTTTAATCTTAGGAAAGTGTAAATACTCATGGTTACTAATGCAAAATCTCACTACACAATTCATCAGGAGATTGGAACATATAATTTTCCTTTATAACAGTTTACTGATTTAGAGGACTAAAAGCATAGGTGAAGCTGAAAAGAAATATTACTTTAGAAGTTTAAAGTATTTTGCTTTATTTTTTCTCTCTGTAGTGCCAAAGCAGTTGTATTTTCCTAAGACATTTTCATTTTTTTCTCAGGCAAAGGGATTAGATCCTCCTGTGTTTTACACCAAGAGCTTTTGCTTGAAGTCAGGGTTTGTTACTCCTGATTTACAATGGTGCAAGTCATTTGGGGATTAACCCTGTCCAGAACTGTGTGTAGAAAGGGGGGTCTTGTGACAACTAGAAGGTAAAATATTGCTCTCCAAATTATATTTTTAATGATCACTTCCTTTCATAATGATGCAAGATTATATATTGACTGTGAAGAGCTATTTATGTGCCATGACTAAGATAGGTTTTCATCAAACATTTATTTCTCATGCCTAGAACTAATTTGTATTTGATTAAAGGTTTTCTACGCATTTACAGGAAAAGATTATTCACGTTGAATTGCTTTTCTCAACAGAACAAAAAAGTTTGCGAGTACTGCCAAAATAGCGGTTTTAAATACATCTCTTTTTACTCCGTGCATCACAGTAGGGATTTCTTAATCAATACCATGCTGGCTAGCACAGATATGCTGGTGGCTGGGCTAGGCAAGAGCAGCAGCACCATGGCAGCAAATGACTGATGGTGATCCCTCATTGTAATCACATCCTTTACCTGGACCAGAAATTGTCGTCTGTGGGGTACACTGAGATCTACAGATCCACAGCATATAAATGGGAATATGTTTTAGGATACATCTCAGTGCCAAAAAGTAGGAAAAATCTTATTTCATTCTTGATTCTTGAAGACCTCTAGTGATGGCCACTCCATCTCTTCCCCAGGCAAGCTATTCTGACAGGTACAAGTTGTACTCTGCTTTCAGCTTCTTTCTGCATTTTTTGGGTAAACAAGCTATGCTGGTTTACCAAACCATATCTGATAGGCTGTCTAGGCTGGAACAGTTTCTTTCTCCCTTCAAGGATGCTTGGAGCTAAAAAGTGACTTGTTCAAATTGCATCTGCCTGCTTGGGCCATGCAGAAAGCATCAGTGCTTTCTTTTGCCCAGAGCAGATCGCCAAGTTGTAGATTCATCCCTGCAATCAGTCTTCAGGGACTCTGGGATAAACCCAAACCACTCTCATACATGCTGTCTTCAGACACCCAGTACCTGACCAAGCACTTGGGCTCAGATCCATCTGCTTTCCATCATTTCCCCCAAGAAAGTGGGGAAAATGGAATTCATCTCAACTGACTCCAGCCATCCAAAACAGAGGTGTCTAATCCAAACTAGTCATTCAGGATACCACAATAGCCAGTGGAGAGAAATATGTCCCTCACAGCAACTTTGGTACTTATCTTAGGATAAGACAGATCACCCTGTGGAGCTGTAGTCTCTCCCCATTGACTATAGGGGAAATCTAGATTAACCAGGACCAGATGCCCCCAATTAAGAAGTCTAAATGTACACAAACCCTTCTGTGCCTCAGTTCCTCAGACAAGATCTCCATGAAGACCAGAAAGGTTTAGAAAAGCAAAACGTCCAAGGCAGTGATGTACCCATAACCTGAAGGGCATCACATAATGGCAGGTCCATGCCAAAAACCCAAGACATAGGCAAGTCCCATCATTTTTCCACCTCTTGCTTTCCCATTCTTTTTTTTCCTCTTCTCACTATCTCTATCATCACTCCTGCTCTGCGCTGAAACAAAGCTACAGTATGTTGAGCACGTGGGGGATGATTCTCTGCAACAGCATTAAAAAAAAAAAAGGAGGAAAAACTCCTCTGAAAAATGTTTCAGTTATTAAGACACTTGGATTTTTCAGTATAAATAAATTTATTCATGAGAGCACTTAAGACAAGTTCTAAGGTTAACAAACACTGCACTATGCAACTCACAGCTGTGACAAATATTTAAGAAATCCGATACAGCATGCCTAAAAATTATTCATTTGCAGGCCTCGTTGCTTTTGAAGATCAACTGTTTTATTTGTAATTTTTGACATTTTCCTTCTTTTCCTGTTTGGCCTGTGAATTTGAAAGGGTTGTAAACACGTACTCCAGCTCTCTGCCTGAGGCGCTGGGCTGTTGTCAGCATGCCAAAAGGAAAAGGAAGCTGATAGGTCCTTTGGTACATACCAATATGAAGGGCTTGTAAAGATAGTATTTGTTTGGTTTTTTTGATCTGACTTTGAATCTGGCTGTAGTACCTACCCTTCAGGGAAAAGCAACTTTTAAATAAATGCTTCAAGATTGTGCAAACATTTCAGTAGTTTCAGAGTCCTGGTGTTCTGGGTCAGGGAAGGAAGAAAATACATGTCAGTCAATAGAGATGGAAATGATAAAAAAAATGGTTAGAGCTACAGTCGTAATTTTTTCCTGGGCTGGGTGACGGGTTCTTTCGACAGCTGCATCACGTGTTGTTTCACTCATGTGCCTTTTGGCCAGCCTATAAAATGCACTGTGGATTTTATGCATGTGCACACATACACGCTTGGAAACAGATTAAAAACGTACAGTTCTTTCAAACTCGTTGTCCTTCGATACCCTGGTTTGCTAACGTTGCAGGATCAAGAAAAAATATAAGCTTGCTGGTTTTTGTTAGTCCTCTGAGAGCTTAGAAATGGTTATTACCTTTCATTTCTTCATTTTAGCTATGTTTCTGCATTTTTTTAAAAATCAATTATTTATTACCCAGCACTTGAGGATCCCAGCTCTCTGCAGCACAAGGTGCTGTACCAACACATAGGTCACAAACCGGTGCTCAGAGCTGTAGAAGCAGGTCCTGCTGCATGAGCACAAGGTAGAGTCCACTCACCTTGGAGAGCTAATAAGCTGAAGGGCCAAAGAGCAGGAGGAGAAGCAGAGACAGAATGAAGTGAAATGGCTCATTCAAGGCCACAAAGCAAACCAGTGATAAATCTGGGAACAGGACCCACATCTTCTGAACCTTTATCACAGCAGAATAAATAAGCAGTTTCTCACTTGCCTTCTGTACTTGCCTATTGCTTCCCACCCATAACTCTTGAACCTTTCAGCAAATTGCAAGGTATTTTTACAGAGGGGTGTATTTTTCCAGGCAAAAACTCTGCTTCTTGCCCCATGGGTGGTTAGGGGAGCTGGGAAGGGCTGGGGGCCCAGAGGAAGGGGAGTTGGGAGGACAGAGCCCATCCCTTGGACACTTAGCAAGGAACCAGGGCTAATGCATACACCTGGGGAAACACAGGTCTCAAAGGACTCTAAACGAAGCATTGATTCCTTGTTTGTACAACTTGATTAATTTTTTTTAAGTGGATCCAGATTTTTGCTGCTGACTTCTACCACCCAAAAATTGGAAGGACTTTATCTGTTGATTGGGTCTTTTGCTAGAGTGTGTGTTGGGTTTGATCTTTACCAGAAAACAGCCCTGAAGGTTACACACATGGGTTAAAAGCCTAGCAAAGATAGGAAACTGTGAGTTTTGATCAAGGTAGCAGACCAAGCTGAAGATCTGGAGGCATGGGGCTCATGGTCAGCTCATACTAAAACATGCCTGGTCTTCTCCCAGATTTCACCTGATACTAAGTCGGTCACATTAACAACATGCACTTTTCCCAAGGGAAAACCAGCCCTGTGAGTCCTGAGAAATGCTCCACAGCAGAAGCACATCACAGGGGCTTCTGCCCTATCTCTATGGCCCATGAAAATTTGCCATCGAGGAGAACCAAAATCTGCAGCAATATGGGGGGGTTGAGGTGGAACAAAGGAAAAGGGGGGAGAAACAGAGGCACCACAGTTAGTGATTTCCCAAAAGTCAGCGGGGTGGCAGGGTGAGTGTTTCCCAGTGCCTTGGATGGCAGATCTCCCCTCTCTCCCTTGGCAGAGGGGAAAACACCCTCACAGCAGAGCTGCAGACAATGTACATCACTGGGGTGCATTTTCCCCCTTGTTGGCAGCTTCTGCGTGTGAAAACACTGGAGGCTTGGGCAAGGAGAGAGAGCAGGAGGAGGAAGAAGGACAGTTTAAGCATCCAGTGCATCTTTCCCTGGCTGGGAAGCACTGGCTGCCACCAAAGGGCCAGCACAGCCACTGGGGACTCACAAGCCCTACAGCAAGCTCATGGGTACTGCTGCCTTCCAGCCAACGTCAGCCACGAAATTCAAAGCAGCCCAGGTTGTTACGCTACTGCTGGACCACCAGGCCAGCTCCATGGTGTGTTTGAAGGGAATCTTTCCACGCAATAAAACCCTCAGGCCGTTATTCCTCGGATGTTTGGCAGCATGCTGCTGTCACGTTTTCATGGCAATAGCAGCCTGCGGGAGGTGGGATCCCAAGTGGAGACAGTTATGAGGCTGTTATACATTTGTGGCACAAGCCAGGGTGGGGTTTTGTTATCCGGCATCTAACAGGGTAGCATGTCCTCTCCTCGGCCTGTAACTGCCCAACAGAAAGCACCGCTCCATTCTCTCCCCCCTTACTCCTGCTGCTGCACATCCATCTCACCAGCGGCTGGGGTTTGGGAGAATTTGTCTCCAAATGGGAACCAGATTGGAAAACGGATTAGCAGGAATAAGATAAAGAATTAAACCCAATCAGCAGGCAACCGCGTTTTTAAAAGGCACAGATGCAGGCGATTAGCTTGCCGCATGTGTTCGAGTCAGATCTCAACATCAGAGATGGGCTTGGAGAAAACCTCAAATCCCCCAAGAGCCTGCCAGGCCCCGGGGTGTGCCTTTGCATGGCGAAGGCTGTGCATGTCCCCAGAGCAATGCCTGGGAAGCACGGGGACTCAGACAGCCCTTCGGCTCCCCATCCCCTCAAATCCATCCCCTTCGGTCTCCTTGGGGGTAGAGGGCATCTCTGTGTGCTCACTCCAGCAGTAGGCAGGCATTTCCATGCCCCCAGCACTGGCAGCAGGACACAGGCTAAAAAGAAGACAGAGCAAAGTTAATCCCAATATCACAATGCCTGAATAGTCCCAGACTGTGTTTGAGGAGGGGGGTGGAGGGGAGAAACAGTCTTGTTTTCTCCTCCACACCCAGGTCACAGAGTGAATCAGGGGTCAGGGAACAGGGGTGGCTGGTGCAGCTCCACCCACTCCCCAAGCAAGGCCAAGGAGGGTGAGAAAAGTTAGGGAAGGGCTTCCCACCTCCCGCTGGAGGAGGCGATGGCCATTTCATCACGTCAAGAAATGCTCCAGCATCTCCTGGCCTCACATTTGCTTAAGACCCATCTGAAAAGTAAATATTACTGAGAGACAGAACAGCATCTGCACACTATCAAGTTTTCCTGGATCTCAGGCAGTACTTGGGCTCACCAGATTCAGGGGGTTGTTTTCTACTGGGGCGACAGGGATGGGATGGGGGGAGAGTGAGGAAAGGGGGAGAAAGGGGTTGAGTTCAGTAGAAGGAGAGCTCTGATTTTTGGGAAGCCCTTTCTTGCTGGCAGAGCATCACCACCAAGTTCTTGCTGCTTCGACATTTGATACAGGTTCATGAGTTCAATAGGAAAACATGAAACCAGAAAGGGCCAAATCCTGACCCCAAACAGGCAGGAAAAGCACTGGCCCAGCCCAGGGCGCGCTGTAATTTAGCAGCCAGACCACCCTATCGTTCCTAGAACAATAAAATAATCTTACTTCTATAGGACTAAATCCCGAGCCCAGCATGGCTCTTTCCAATTGGTGACAGCAGAGTCAAGCTGTGTGGTTTGCAGCACCATCAGCTAGGGAACTCCAAGTATTTTGCAAATATTAATTCAGAGGCAAAAGTCAACTGTGAGAGAGGGGACATTTCTTTCACTGTTTCACAGCTGGAGAAGCAGAAGCAGGGGTCAAAAAATAACCTGAGTTCACATGTGCTAAGCCAGGCTCTCTGCTGCTGCTGGGTCTCACGTGGGCAATGCTGGATTACAGCCCACACAGCTTTGCCCAAGCGATCATGGCAATTGCAAGGGCAGATTCACCAAGTAGCTGTATGTGCCCACCCTTTGTCCAGCCTGCTGCCCCTGACCGGGGTCAAGAACCACCTGTCTGAAAGGATGATGCAAAAATATATGCCCTGGAAGTTGTGTGTGTGGGACCATTTACCTGCAGGATGGTTCCCCCCTGCTCTGGAATAGGACTTCAGCAAAGGGGGGTTTAATCTTTACGGCTTTGGGCCATAAGGCAGGTGTGAACAAGGGTAACATTACAGTAAGTCGCAGCACTTCATCTGGCAAATTTGCCAAAGCTTTGGCATGTTTGGTCATGGATGACTTGAATCCTCCCCCTCGAAAGTCAAAGGTTTATAGATCCTACTTTCATAAGGTCTATGTGGCCATACACACATGCATGGGGCCATCTCCAGTGGATTTCCATCCAGTGGCTGATCTCAAACACATCTTTACCCAGGGAAGGAGACCATAAAATTTCGTCAGGACTAATGTGATGTCTTCTCAACTGTTTTTAATCAGTTAATGTAAACAAACCTTATTGGGCATGTTTTAAAGAAATGCTGAACTGAGTTAGATGAGTTGCATCCTGGAGGCGCCCATCTCTCCCTACCAAAAAAGGTGGTGCTGACTAGCTCCACGGACATGTTTGTCTTGTAATCAACTCAGTTCAGAGTTGAATCACACCTTAAATTCCTCTAAGATTTCTAAAAGTCTTCCTGGAGGAAAGAGAGGGCCCCTGTGAGGTTACAGCTCAGCCCCCAGCAGGCACCAGAGATGCCTCTCAGGCACTGACCCTGGGGCACCAGCCTCCAGGACTTGTCGTCTCACTGTTTTTGCTGCTCATGAAACAATTTTCTGGCACTGACAACTGGTATGCTGCAGCAACAGCAAAATTGCACATATGGTGGTCTAAGGAGATAAGCAAGGCCACTTTTGAAGGGAGAAGGAATATCATTTGTAAAATAAGCTTGACTGGAGGGAAAAACACAGTAGCTTTGTTCTGACTCTGGATATTCCCAGAGAGCTGTACAAACACTCGCCTTGCCTCCTGCAATGAGTCCCACAGGTGATCCCCTGACAGCAGTGGGGTTGGGTCCTGTGTTCATGATTATGTTACCTCTCCATTTCACCTAGTCAACCCTCAGTCCTGACATGACAACCGCAGAGTCCCAAACACAAGTGACCTTGCCCAAACTCACCATTGTGAGACAGAATATAAGGGTCAACTGCCCCTTTCCTCCTCCCCACCCCACAGCCACCCCCAGCTCCCAACCCACTCTCACCCCCAGTGAAAACACTCCACCTCTTGTAGCCCACACGGCCAGTCCAGCCCCAGCTGGTCAAATCCAAGAAAAAGATTTGTTTAAGCTTTTTCCAGCGTGTGTTTTACTGCAGACATTGCTTTTAATAAAGGCTGCACCACAATCCTTTTCATAATTGCACTGAGCAATCGAGCAATATCCTCATGCACTTAGAGAGTGAGTTAATGAAGGAATAGGTTAATTGAAATCGACTTCAGTATGGAGCACGAGCGGTTGAACCGAAACGTGGCATAAAATAGAAATGAAAAGAAAACCCAGTTTCTCAACCCAGCCTGTAGCTTTCTGGCCATACACGGAAAAGAATTATTATTTCTTCTTCGTCTTCTAATATGTTCGACAGTAAAACCACCAATAATATGAAAATAAATTACACCTGGGGCAACCTTATATTGCACTAACAGTCTGGCTCTGATTAGCCTTGCCTTTATCATGCATGCATCGTATTAGTCCGTTTCAAAGAATTCACGGAGAAATTCATACTTCGACCTTAAAACAGAGAGTAAAAACACAGCTGAATTTAATTACCCGCTGACCGCATGCACTGGGTTAGGTAATAAAATATAGAAGCAGTAAGATATGTAATGCTTTATTAAGCTATCTCAGATACAAGAGCATGCCTGGCAATTATGCCTGAAGGCTACTGAAGGCTACTCAGAATCTCTCGCAGACCACCCAAAGAGAGAGCTAAACAGAACCTGGTTCTCACTGCACAGCAGAGACATCCATAAATAATACAGCTATATGCAGGCTAAGTGCCTCCTTGCTCCTATCTGCCTTTAAATCCATATGTTTATCAAACACACATTGCCCTGGCATCAACCTATTCTTCTCAGCCTTGCTCGAGACATGAGTTTTTAACACTTTCCCGGTACACTCTTAAGCCTGGCTTAGGCCCCAAGTTTATGAACATTTAAATAAAGCAGTCAAAAATTAAATAAAGCCCAGAAATGGCTGGATGAGAACGGAAAAGCCAAGCCTGTCTCCCTCCTCATTCCTCAAAGGAAACCTTGGCTGCAATTAAAGTGGATGGGCAAGACGGGAACCAGTTTGTAGAGCTGCTCTGCAGATAAATAAAATGTTTAGGAGTGCATAAGCACATGCTGGTGAGAGGGCTGGGAGGGAGGAGAGAGAACAAATCCTATCTTAATTCCAAAATTAACAATGTAAAGGACTTCAGTAATAGGCACAAGCTGCAAATACTGGCCTGACCAGATCAGTGAGTTCAGGCAGTAATTTTTTAATTGCTCTAAATTAACATCAGCCCTTTTTATATGCTTCATCCAACCTTATGTTGCCCATAACATGTAAACTTACACTAATAAAACAGAGCTATACAAGGAATAATGAAAAGGTTGTGATAAACAGAAAAAAAAAGCGTCCATCGAAAGATACGTTGCCAGGGAATTGTACTATAAACTGGATAACCCAAGTTTATAAAGAGATTCACATTTTTCAGGCCCTCATCCAGGCAAGGGGCCCAGGTTGTGGGTTTCCAGGGGGAAAGACAGTCGTCTGTCCCTCTGCTCCTGCACCATCCCCACCCTGCGATATTGCAGGGTGCCATCAAGAGCTGGCCACCCCAAATCTCAGCAAGACCTTGAAGGCCAGAGGCCAGGTGGCAGAATCAGCACGGAGGCAGTGGAGCCAAAAGAAAGGTGAAAAAGGGATGAGATTTGCAGAGATCGAGGCAGATTCTCCAGCGCGAGGAAAGCCTGAATCAAACCCTCACGTTCAAACTTTCCTGGTGACCACCCCTTTTTCTCTTCTTCCATTTCCCTTCTCAGTTGTTGTTGGCTTAGACTACAGACAATTTAGGGTAGGAACACTTTTGCGTGTGGCTGTGCCATCCCTGGAGACACCACACTTGGTTGGAGTCTGCAGGCTGTATATAAATATAATCACTGCCATAAGAATCAAATTAGAGAGGGATCCAATATTCACATCTAGCCCCTCTTACTCGTAACCAGCTGAACCCAACTTGCAGATCCCAGAAAATTTCCACCTCTGGCAATCTTCTCCCCTGTGCTTGCCATGTAGGTCCGCTCCTCTTTTCCTGTGACGGGAAATCTATTTCTCTGTGTATTTAAGTTTTGGGTTTTAGCTTTTTTTCTTTTTAATAGGAGAATCAGTCCAAAGCAAAGGCCAAAATTTGAATCAAATCTTCCCAGAAAAAAAAAGAAATAACCAAAGAAAGAAAAACCAACCCCAAGTTTGGGTCACTTTTTCCTTTCCCACATTCCCTGGCTCTTGTTCATTTGTTGCTCTTCTGCATTTCAAGCTATCTGGCCAGGATCAGAGGCAGACTTTCTTAAACATATTGTGGTATGAAAGGCTGCTCTGGAAGGATTTCTGGCCACCACTTTCAGTGCAAGATGAGTTGGAAATCTCCAAATAGAGCTGATTCTCAAAGACTTCCACAGCAATGCTGGAGGGGAAATAAAGAGCTCTGGAAAATGGCCATACTCACATCTCCAGGAGCTTGTGAACACTCAAGGTAAAGGGGAACTGAGCAGCAGCTCCATCAAAGTGACACCTCTCTGGCTGGATCTGTATTTACATGGATCACATTTTGCTCTGCAATGTCCTTTAGCAGTGCTAGCTGATAAGTCTCCTAGTTCATGCAACATATTTCCCACCGCTGAGCCAGACAGACAGAGATGACTTGAGTACCTTGCCTGCGTCTGATGGAGATGAGGACCCAGGGGTTTGGATCCCAAACCTTCTCTGTTCACACCAGAGTGTGAGAGTTTCCTGGGGTACTATATTTAACATAGGTTTCCTGAAATCTGTCTCTAGTGTTTCAGAGTGGGGGGTTTGGAGATAAAAACCAGAACTTTGTATGCCAGATCAAGAATTCTCGCAGAAAACGCTTGCACAGAGCGCCCTCGCAACAAGCAGTGGGGGAGCCCTGCTCATTCACATTCTCTTTATAAACAGTTGTTTATTTTATTATCTTTATTTGAAACAGATTATGCAGCAGAAGACTTCTGGAAAAATCTTTTCCATCTGACTACTATTTTTGGCAACATACGGTACAGGATAGAAATGCGCTTGCTCGCATTTATTTATTTGTCTTCATCCCAAAGGCTGCAAGCGGGGAGAAAGATGTATTAGAATTAACTTCAGAGAAAGCCTGCGACTGTAAACGTAAAGACAACTCAGGTGCAAATCAAAAGCCTTCACCTAGGGCCATCTGTGGGCCACATAAAGCAAGACAGTATTAATCTTTCTTTGAGAATTCATTTTTACCTCCATACTAGGTCCTTTCTGAGCTTTGCCTAGGAAAAAAGCTCAGGAAAACCAACACCAAACCCAACAAACTCCACAACCAGAGCTGAAGGAGTGGTTTCTGCTGCAAGGAGCAGAAGACAACTGTGATCCTCTGATGGGAACCAGAAATGAAAGGTGACAAAGACATCTCAAGAACTGCTTCACTGTGATACTCCTACACCACAAGACTGTTCCATTGAATTAAAGGCATTAACACTTTTTCTGAAGAAATTACCCGAAACAGCTAGAGGGAACAATACAAGATGATGGTTAACCTGTAAGATTCAGTTAAAAGCCCTGATTCAACTCTAATATTGGGTGTCAGTAAGCCACAAGGACTATGGACACAGGATTTGTACATTTCAAGAGAGGCTGGAGAATTTTATGGATTAATAAAATTAGTTGTAAGAACACCGAAGTACAACTACCTATTTCTCTGCATATGCAAAAAGTGTAATGAAAATTAAGGGTGGGGGTCACTTCATTTGAATTGGTTGGTTATTTTTCTTAATACCTCAATCCCTGACAGTGGACTTTTTTTTCCAGTTTATTAGTAATTTTCCCAGACATACACAATCATTCCCTTTTGTTTCCCCATTCTGAGAGGAAAAGAAACAAGAAGAGAAGAGATATTTTTTAACAGAATTGGAGAAATATTCTCAAAGTAGAAACTATCCATTGAACTTTGTTCTGAGAGGGAGAAAAGAAATTATTTTCTGTCAAAAACATTTATACAGAGAAAACCCCAAAAACCTCAGGCTTTCCCTTCCCACGTATAACTGCTGAACCTGTCTTCATGATGTAGAATTTCTTTATGGGACATGAACACATGCATTCGTAAGCCGTCAACAAGGCTTTCACACAACCTGCAGTGCCCGTTACGTCCCTATAAAATTTTCACTTAAACATTATTCATTGATCTGCTTGTAAACTTCCCAAACAGCACGTCGCCTAATTAATCATTTTTATACTAGATGCAATTGTGTGTTTAAGCTGCAGAATGGTTTGCTGTGGCTAATCACATCCATGCACTGAGCAAAGACGGAGCTGTTTGACAATTGAATATGAAGCTTTAATTATTCTATTCAGAAACAAAGTTTTCATTAGAGAATCCCAGAGCAGCTGGTTACTGTAATGATGTCCCTAGTGGAATTACAAACAGGATGAAAAGGGTTGGACAATGTTATTTGACTTACAGCATCGCGATGTTCATTTTGAAAGCCATGAAGAGTTGGACAAGATTCTTTAAGCTTTCTGTTGCTGGTGCCAAAACTCAGCTGGAGTGTGTTTTCACGACACTCTCCACTTCCTATTGTTTTGCAAAATACTTTTTCCACCTTCTTAAAAGAACTCTGAAAACAATACACCTCTGAGAGTGAAGATTTTCTGCTAGGAGGAGCTACTGAGCTGAGCACAAACTAGATGTCTTCTCTGGATCCCTGTTGTCTATGACTGCATGGAAATACAGTGCATGCAGCTTTGCTCTCCTACCTCCAAACTCTTTTAGGGAGCAGAGGTAATAGGAGAAGGTGCCACTACCATTAACACTACCTAATATGGCACATATTCCCCTAGATGCAACCCTACCTGAGTCACGCAAATGTGGATATTAGCTGTTCAAAGATGTGGGTGCAGGGGCACGAGGAAGTCCTCAGTGTGAGTTGGACTAGTTCCAACCCCACATTACATACTGCCCTAATGAGTTTATGTGTAGCTGGGAGAGAGTGAAAGAGGAGTGGACCCAGTCACAGTGTGAGGGAAGAGCTCATCACTCTCTGCTCTGCTCCTTTGCTCTGCCAGGGGGTGGCTATAAGAAGTCGGGGCAGGGAAAGAAACTAGACAAACCTCCCCAGTCAATTACATTCAGATTCAGGACTTCCAGTGAGGCACCGCAGCTTTCAGAGGAACCTTCCCAATGCCATCATAAGCACTCTTCCTTATAATAAATTCACTCAGCTTGACCTAGTCTCTCCCTTTATAGCAAAGGTGATGAAGAATTAAATTCTTGACTCCCTTAATATGTGCCCATCCTTCCAGAGGACTGGGAGGAGGAAGGAGGTTAGGGGGTCAGTACAACAACATGAACTGTCATGAGAGATCGTTTTTCCTGCAGAAAAAGCCCTTTCCTCTGCACAGCCCCCTCAAGCCATACATGCTAATGTCCAGAATTAGGCCCTGAAATATAACATCTCTATTGAGCTCTCTCCTCCCTTGCTGCCCTCCCTCCAGGACTTCCCTAACCAGTTCAGGCTGTGGAGGTAAAAGTCCAAAGCCTCTTAGTAATGTCCCAAATGTAAGCCCACCATGAGAAGAAAAAAAGAAAAAAAAAAAAAAGAAGGGGGAAGAAAAAAAGCTCATGAAGACATATATCCTGCTGAGCCACCAGAGAAGCTCCAAGAACATCAAAAACAGAACCAACTCCAGTGAGTTCTGATGTGGTTTCAATTTTGGATTCTGTCATTGGGAAAGTAATCAGGTCAATCAGAAATGTGGTGGAAACCCAGCTGAGAACATGAATTACTGCACATTCTGGACCACCCAAGACCAGAAAAGGAAAAAAAAAAAAAAAAGCCCTATATCTTAGTAATACTATAGCTTTTATCATTAGGGTTAGAATTATAGTTGCAGTGAAACTATGGAAACAATACAGGCTTGTAAATGCTTCCCATTGAAAACTACATTTATTTTTTAGTGTGTGTGTCCTATTGCTGTATAAAACTACTGAGAAAGTTCAGTTAGGGCTGAGGGCTGGGGGTCACATCCTCAACGGATGCAAACGTGGAACAGCTCCAGTGCTGGGAGGATTCAGCCCTTTGTTGAATTAAATTCCAGCTAGGGACTGAATATTTTTTTTCTCCCTCAGTTTACAGAAAAATCTATTTGGGGCATTTGTGTAAGTAAGTGGATGTGATTTCTTTTTCAAGGATGTTTGGAAATGAGAAACTGAAGCACTGGAGAGGTCTCTCACAAGATTTGTTAGTGTCCCTTTTTTCCCCCCCTTAAGCAGCTGTGAAAATAGTCTAGCTGGAACAAACATGTGGATTAAAATGGAGATATTTCACAAGTGCAACCCTCTGTAGCCAGGCTCTGCTCACCATTCCATTCTACAAGTCTCACTGAATTCCCTAGAGCACGACAGAGAAAAAGGGAGTGAGTGAAGGAGAAAACTCCTTCTAGGCAATACAAAAGACTTGGGTAGGGCCTGCAAACACTCTCTACCACATGCAGATTTGTTGTAATCTCATAAAACAACTGGCTCACCCTTCAGGTGAGGTGAAATGGGAACAATTCCTCTCTGCTGTAAAGGAGCCAACTGTGAAACCGGCCCAGTTGAGGCTAGAAGCACTTGGAGAATAAGGAACGTGAGATGTCTGAAATACAAGGGGTAAGTCAAAACCTGGGTCCCAGGGAGCCACATTTCAGTCATTAACATCAGCCACAGAAGTCTGACACTGTCAGTTTCAATTTGGCCTCCACAAAAAAAGGCCAATGTATGCAATCTGGACAGCACGCAGAGCTACACGAGCCAAAAACAGAGTCCGCATTTCACCCTCTTCAATTAAATCCAAAGAGACACTAAAAACTTTTTCACATTGAGGGTGGTCAAGTGCTGAAACAGGTTGACCAGAAAGATTGCAGAGTCTTCATCCCTGGAGATACTCAACACCCAGCTGGGCAATGTCCTAAGCAACAGCTCTAGTTTACCCTGCTTTGAGCAGGGGGTTGGACTCCTCCAGAGAGGCTCTCCAAACTCACCTGTTCTGTGTGAAGACTTTGCTTTGGTCCTGCCTCACCTGAAATAGGCTGAAGAGCTCCCTTCTCTTGAAGATATGGCCAAGAAGATTCTCTGAGGACAGAGGGGGCCAGCAAGCAGCCTCCAGACTGCATGGATGAGTGGGGAAATGCAAATCCCCTGCTCCACAAAATTAATAGCACAGGACCCCAAACACTACAGCCTACAGCTAGATGCAGCTTGCACAGCTCTGAGGACTAGAATACGTGGAAAATTTCTTTTTTCTTTTTTTTTTCTATCCGTTTTTAGACAGGAGCATGGGGAACTGAGTAGCCGGGTCATGCTCTCTTCCTCCTGTGGTCTGCCTCAACCTAAACACTGGCCACCATGGAGTCCAAAGCACGTTCTGCTATGGTAATAAAAAGATCATGGTCATTTCAAAAGCAATTAAGCCCTCGTAATCGATTGTGTTTTTACCGCAGCCATCCTTGCCCTTGAAGAACACACCCAAGTGGAGAGGAATTGATGGATATTTTCACATGCCCTGCATGCCACTCTAAAGGCTTCTCTTTCTATTTCTGGCTAGTCAGATTCCAAAAATCTTCCAAAATGAAAACATTATAAAATCAAATCCCTAAGAGGGGACTGCTTTTACTGCCTCATCACTGTCACAGAAAATGAGAGGCAGAAGGCCACAGTGGTTCTAGTCATTCATAGCAAGGATGTTATCATCAGGAGAGGATTATGGCCCTGTGGCCTGGATCAACCAGTAAAGTTGGGCTCTGATCCCATGGCAGGGCAAATCCTATCAAGGCATGTCATCCTTCTTTCACATGGGTGGTGTGTGCAAACAACTGCCATCTCAAATGGTATCTTCATAGTCATGCCCATGCTTGGTGCTGAGCAGATGCTCTGTAATATGGTGCTGAGTCAGCAATAGTGCACCAGACCTCCCCATTCAGTCAACTCTCTGACATGTCTATAAAGCACCAAATAGATAAGACCTCAGTTTCACTTCAGTTCTGCTACACTCACTCTTCAGCCCTGAAAACTGAGCATTAGAAATCTGGCAAAAAATATTGTGCCACCTGCATCCTGGTCCCTTGGCAGAGAGAGGATCCTTGCTTTCTTACCCATGACATGGCAGGTAGCAAGCAGATCTTTACAAACAGATACCTTGAAACCTCCTACCCCAGAAGCCAAGAGGCTCCTTGATGAACAGGTAACATGACCAATCAAAACCTGATGAACTGCTCCACTCGCTTCCCCGATTGTACTTAAATCCATGATCCTCTGTCTGAACCCTAATGGATGTGGACAACAGATTATTTCTTGCCACTACAGTAATCTTAATATAGTGGAATGTTTGTACTATATCTCACACCTTTTTTCCCCCCCCCTCTAAACTGAACAACCCTTTTCCTTCAACCCTTCCACACAAGACCTCCAGTCTTGGCCTCCAAACAGTGCTGTTATTCTGGACCCTCTTGAAAGGCCTTCACTGCATGCAATGCAGCTGAAGGACGCCTTCAAGTGCCTGATGTGACACTTGCACGTCCCACTAGCCTGTTAACTTTTTTTTTTTCTGCATCAGCACACCTTAGCTGACTCACACTTAAGCTTGTGCTTGACTCTCAATCCCAGAAGTTTTTCTGCAGAGCTACTGTCTAGGGTCTCTTATATTCATGCAGCTGATCTCTCCTCTAAACCTTGCCCTTGTCATTTCCAAAATTCCTCCTCTCAGATCATGCTTTGCCAAGCTCACTTGTGTCTTAAACCTGACCTCAGCAGCTCTTCAGGGGCACCTTCAAAATTAATAGGTATGTTCTCCTTCCATCATCCCAGGTGGTAAGGAAAGAATTATAGAGCAATGAGTCCAGGACAGAGCCCTCAAGATCCCCCAACCTGCAGTGTGAAAGTTTGACAATGAGGTTATGATAATCAGTCCCTGAATATAATCTCAAGCCAGACTTACAGTCATGTTAGAGAAGATTCAACTCAGCTAGGCTTCCCTAGCTTGGTTGCAAGGCAACAAAGCTCCTGTTTTCTTTCAAAGCTTTTGAAAATGATCGTCAGTACAAGAGTCCTAGCCTTAAATTACTATATATACATACATACATATATATAAATAAAATAATCAGAGAGGGAGCAAAAGTTTGCTGGCAGCCTGAGGCTTCCCTCTGACCAGATGCACCCAGTTCATTTCCAATAAAATTCCATGGAAGCCACTGGCATCCCACTGGGATGTGCTAGGCACATATTAACTTGCTAAAATAACAAGGAAGATTTGCATACATTCTGCTGTGATCTATCACTTCTCACTTTTTTTTTTTACAGTCACTATAGTGTCAAAGCAAAACACAACAGTATGGAAACTCAGGGTCAGAGGCCAGCTTCCTTCTGCTCAGCATCCTCAACCTGCTGTATTGGGTCTTCTTATGCTCAGCTCACATGGTTGGAAATTTCTTTGCCTAACAAGACTGCAATCCTGACCGTCATTACTTCTCCCCTGTTGCCCTCTCCCAGAGCTGTGAGAGTCCTACAGCCAGTTTGATGAGTTGCTTGACTCCCAAAAGGTAGAGTACATCCTTTCCCAGAGGCTCCAGACAGGTGGATGCTTTGAGAAACAATGCTGCAAAAGTTATTCATTTGAATGGACAATCATCAGAGCTTAAGAAACCTAGACATTAGTTTAACATTTGCAACAACCTTCTGCCTCCCTTTGGTTTCATTTTGGCATGAAGGGCAGCTACAGCAAAGAAGTAGTGCACCATCCACAATGAAAACAGACTGCTATATTATAAACAGAAGGGTCTAGAGATAAGCCTGACTCAAAAACTCCGGTTCTAGATACTCCCAGAATTTTTGTGAAATCCCCCCAGAGACTCGCATCCAAGCTGCATACCTTATAGTCCTCGCTTTTGACCTCTGCTCTCCTGTGACGAGTAGGGGACACGAGCAGAACATCAGCTAAGTACAAAGTGGAGCTGGCTGCCCTCATGAAGTACCTCTGCCTAGGACTCTGTAATCTCCTCCCACTCATTCATGCCCTCCATACTGCAGCCTCATCATCCCAGACCCCTAATCACTTGATGTACACACTGTCCATAAATTAGGAGACATCACAGTGTTATTTGGGGCACTGAACAATATTACTGTGCAATTACACCAACGAGCCACCTCTATCTCTGGGCTTGAAATCATGCCTTTACTTAAGACACTTTAAATCAATAAAATTATACTGTAGCTATCAACAGTACATACAGTTTTGCTTACTGGAATGACCCTCATTATGTTCAACAGGAGATATGTTTCTGCCTGATTCAAGCACAGCAGACTTTAAGTAATGGCAAATGTCAAGTGGTTTCAGGAGGAAATAATTATAAATCATTCATGACACTCTGCTATGTCCTAGCTGTTGGTTGGCTTATTCCTCCTGATTAGTGCTAATTTGCATACAACTCAGACCAGTGCAGCAGTGATGGAGGCTCCTCCAGAGAAAAGAAGGTACCTTGAAGTACAAAGGCAGATGGGTGGGCTGCAATGGGAGGGATGCCACAGAGGTATGAGATGCATAAATCCTTAGTAGGATAGAGAGAGCACATAGGGAATGACCGAACCATCTCTTCCTATTTAATAATCATCAAAGGGAACCAGCAGGAAGCAGAATAAAGGGTAAAGAGACAAACATCATCCTCCATGTGGTGTGTAGTGAAGCTGCACAGCTCCCTGTTGCCAGGGGCTGCATGTACAGAAAGTTTCTAAGGGCTTTGAGTTCATCTCCAGGGCCAAGGGCAGCCAGAGCAGATGATGGGGATGGAGGGCTGGGCTTTTCTTCTCTCACAACAGCAGAGAAAATGGATACACACAGGTATCGTCCACAGCCTGTGTCTGTGCCTGAAGGCTCCACTGATACTGCACTACTCATCTACATGACAGCAGCAAGAAAATTGGCTCCCAAGTCTGGATGTGACAGAAAAAGTGAGGGCACGCCTCAGGGAGGATGCAGCCAACTGCAGAGCCACCACAGTGATGGCAGGCAGAGGACCTGCTCCTCAAGAAGTAGCCTGCAGCCCCAAAGCCACATGTATGACTTAGGACCAGAGCAGGACTGGGGTAGGCATTTCCAAAGGAGATTGTGGGGAACCCAACTCCACCTCGAGTAACTTAAACTCCCTCTATAGCCTTATGACACTGTCCCAGGAGACACAGGAAATTTTCAAGCAGCTCTGAGTCAATGGGGATTGTCTGACACAGTGACAGAGCCCTGATTTAACAGGGTGTTAATTAACATCATGCATTTCAAGTCAGGCAAATGCTGAGCATCTCTGTCAAACCAGGGCCTACACACAGCTTCAAGATAGCTTAAGCCTGGAGAAGTAGGCTGGAAACATCTAACAACAAGAGGATTTCCCATGATAAATCTGGTACTTCCTGCTTCTGGCTGTGCTGGGTTTACCACACAAATCGTCTTTCTCACAGTCCTTTGGCGCTGCTCATTCCATTCTCAGCTGGGCTCCAGACGCACAGAGGTGCAGGGAAAGGAAAATAATGAGACAAAGTTGGGATAGGCAAACCTCGTGGTGCTGGAGGCTTTTCAAGGCCCTCAGACGCTTTGGTGGGTTTGCAAACTGGGATAAGATTGTGAACCACTTTTTTTTTTTTTCCTGTAATTTAAAATGCATGCTCTCCCTCATGTACCACCAAGGGTGGCTCAATTATTAAAGGCACAAACAATTTTTTTTTTTTTCTGGGAGACTCGACTATGCCTGGGGGAGTGAAGAAACGTGGACCACCTACCATAAGCTGGGTAGTCAGAGAATATTGCACATAGTCCATACCCTGTGTTTTCTTTCCATGCTAGTGGTCCCACTCTGGTGCCCATCTGCCATCACAGCATCCCCATAGTCGCTCTGTGCAGACATTCCTTGTTTTCAAAAACAGAGATGATCCTAGAGTTGTAACACTCACACCCAAATGAGGAAATTATCTGGATTTTCCCCCCAAGTCTGGCATCTCATTTCAGGTCCATTGTACAGAATGACCAGAGAGCAGTACCCAAATTAGACCCTTAATGCAAGCTTGAGCCTCACAGAGTGCCACCAGTGGTTTTGGCACTGTTTCCCTGTTCAAATTCATCCACTGCTTATGCTGTTCCCTGCTCCAAAAAATTTCTCTTTATCCTTTTGTATAGCTGTATCCATAGGAGTTTCATCCCTTAAACGTGCACCAAATTTACTTTTAATCATTCCTTTTCTTCCATTGTTTGTAATTCATCCAATGTTTTTCAATAGCAGTGATTGTCCCTGCGATATTAATTCTCTTCGTAAGCACTGCCTCTCAGCTTTCCCCACGGTTCAGTCCTTTGAGCTTTTTAAAAACATGATCTGCTGTTCTCTAAAACCTGACTTGTTAGTATCTTTGTACAACACCAAGATGTCAGTGCTTGTTGTACTCATGCGCACAGAAGGCTGCCACTCTAAGCTCAGTGATGGGAGGTCTTAAAACAGCTATTTTGTTCCCTGCCTTTGGCACTGTATTAAGAACTTGGATTTCATCTGTTGTTCGCTATCACTTTAAGGTCACTTTCAGACATATTGTGTTTCCAGGTCCCCCCCATCTCTAATTGCATGAGTTAAGATTGCTTTCAATTTTAATTTCCTTCCTTTTGATGGTTTCATCCCACTCTCAACATGACTTGAACATGGGTTGCTTTTTTGATTTTTAGGCTTCCTCTGAACATCTCTGCTGACCAGTTACTGATTTATTTAACCCACATTCACAATATACAGCTAAAAAAGTGAGGCTAAACTGTTGAGCATTCATTAGAAACAGATCAAGAAGAAACTACATTAACATCCCCCTGACTGCTGCTTATACCCTCACATCTGGCCACTAAGTGCCTCTATAAATCAAATATGGCATAAAAGGATGAGGAAAGCCGTAGGGTTGCAGCAGGCAAACACTGTCTCTGCTCCACCAACAGTTTATCTCAAAGGAGTCTGAACACAGACAGCCAAGCTAGCATCAGCTTTGTTGACTTTCTGCTGGTCCAAATATCCCCTTGCATTTTCCACACCACTCTCTCCATCCACAACCCTTCAGATGACCCCTCTCTGCTGCTTCCCAAACCTGCAGTCTCAGACATATCAGTAGTTCTTCTGATACCTTCATTATCTGCAGCATTGCTCTGAAGAGCATGAGAAAGCCTAACATGGGGCTGGACAACCCGTCACAACCACCCCTTGAAACATGCAGTGTCCACATCTCTGACCACATGGCCTGAACTAAGGTCTAGTATCTGTTTTGTCCAACACCATCAGACTATGTAGTGGGCTGATATAAAGGATTAACTCCTGGCCTTAAGTTATACATTTTGCTATCCCATGTTATGGCTATAAATTTTTACCCACATAGACAGGTAGCTATCAAGTTAAACTGGGTGCTTATTTCCTCTTCACTGTAAAATTTTCTACTTGATGTATTTTATTAAAAAAAGCAAATCTCTTCACTAGTAATCTTTTGATGGGCATTAACACATTTTATGACTGTATTCTAGATTTTACACTAAAGTAACCCAGATCAGATTTGAAAAATTGTATTTCCAGAGGCTTTTTGTTTATCTGTACTTTGAATTTTTCTTAAAGAGGCAGGGCAATGAAGTACAACAAAAATTGATTTTTCATTTTCAGCTCTAACTTATATGGGTCCATGCCAAGTCAGAGCATTTAAGAAGCGCATAAAACTCTCTGCTTCAGCTTTCCTGCACAGAAGTCTCTTGAAAATCACTGAGCCAAAAATGAAAATCTTTCTAATCTAAGGAACCTTCTTTTTTTATTTTGTCTAAAGCCCTGTTTCTCCTTGATTATTCTGCTCATATTTTCTCCTGTTAATCTCCACCAAATTTAAGCATTTTTGGTTCTTTTCCAACTGGCTTCACACTCCAATTGACTGTGCTACCAAATATTTCCCTTTCTGGGTCCCTGTTAGCAGGCCTACCCGACAGCCATGCATGGCTATGTTTGTTCTCACGGAGTCGTTCACCACTGCTGTGTCAGTTCAGAAAGGGCATGATGGACTTGAGGGGAAGCTGGCTGCCTGACCATGACTATAGTTCCTTGCAAATACAATCCCTGAGCCTTACGTTAGGTCAGCAAGTGCAAACCCATGAGCAATTGGGAGCTCTTTGATGACAGCTAAGAGTCTCTCTGCAGACCCAGGAAGTCAGACAGCTGAATCAAAGCCATAAAATAAAGTCAAAAGCTGGCCTTAAGATAATAAAAAATAAAATAAAAATTAATTATATCCACTAGTATAATAATATGGAGGTTTTATTGAAACAGTCACATAAATTAGTCAGAAACAGCAACTTTATTTGTTTTATTGCATGACCATCAGTCATAAAAGCTCTTCTCCTTTCCACTTGCCGTATCCTGGATCTGTGTTTGCCCAACTGCTGCCTCTGCATTGGGCCTGAACAGCCAGGACACAACTAACAGGAGGAAGGTCCTTACACCTAAAGCTGTCTAGGCACCTGGGACCAACAGCCTTCAGTGTAGCCTGACAAAGGCTAAACCAGAGCAGGAGGGGAAACTGGCCACAGGCAGAAAAGCATTTGCCAAACATCACCCAATGGGCATGGGCAAAGAAAGGAAAGCAACTGGTAGCCCAGACCCCTCTGTAGTCCAAAATCTCAGGGCTTCAATAAGCTTCATGCAAACAGATTTGCAACCCCTACAGAGACTGAGCACAGCAGTATGTAGGGGTAGGGATTCTTGGGAGGATTCGTAAGCTGATTCACTGGACATCATTTCAGGATCAAGCTCGTGTCAGAGCAACGTGGTCCAGGCAAATTTATGGAGAGTTTATTCCATCCCCCCACAGAAGTGAAGAGACAGAGAGAGAAGGAAACTTCCATGCTCCTACTGATTAACCACAGTGCAAACCTCATAAACGCGCTCCTGACCTCCACCACAACGCGCAGACTTGAGTCATTCCAATAAAAGAGGAAATGACACTTTGCCACAACATTACTAAGTCCACATCCCATAAAACCATTCAGGGAAGGGGAGGGGGGGGAAGGAGAGAGAGAAAAGCAAGAGTAAAGCCAGGCAATTATCTGTTATTAACCCAGTCCTCAGTGGTATCACATTGCTCCTAAAAATAATGACAGAGCAACAAAGCTTGTTTGCATCTTCCATGTCCTTTGTGGGTTCCTCATTATTCTAATGAGCTGCTGGAAAATGCATTTCAGTTACATCCCCATCGATTATTTCACTGATCACTCTGCTTTCATTTCCACCTGGCACCGCAAGAGGTTTTACAATTAACACTTTGATCCTTTCTTTTTCTTTCCTTTTTTGGGTTTTTTGTTTTTTGGTTTTTTTCCCCCACCCAGGGACAAATGTGGACACCCACTTTGGGAGGAGCCAAGAAATCTCATGGGTGAGGCTGCTCCCACATTTTGCACGTGATGTGTGCTGGCTTTGCTCAGACTTTGGGGTGACCAGGCTGGGCATGGCCAGCAGAGCCACAAAACATACCGCCTTTACTCGTGTGACGCTGCTCCCCTGCGGCTGATACCAAAAAGAAACCAGGAACAGTTTAAGAATAGATTGGCATAATGTCTGCCATGTGGGCTCGGGAGCAAAATAGGGAAGGGATAGAGGAGGGCGGCAACATAGCCATTGCACGAGCAAACACACTGTGGCTTGGTGGGGTTTTTTTCTGTCACAGTGAGTCACACCACTCACTGCAAGTCACAGTCTGCCTTTTCTCATGTGGAGGAAAAAAACAAAAAGACGACGAAAAAAATCTTATTTGTTTCAACAAGCTTTCCTTGCCACCTTTTATCCTTCAGAGCCATTATGCAAATTGTTTAAAGCTTCGAACCAGCTGAGGTGGAGCTGGCAAGGAGCAGGGCTGCCAACCTCTGCTTCTCCCCTTCCCCTTGTCCTCCTCCTTCTGCTGCACCTCTTGGGTCCCCTGGACAGAGGGGATCTCTGCTCAGGGTCATCCTTTCTTTGGCTGGAAAACCAGGCCGTGGTGGGGGTACCATAAGTTAAATACTGCTGCATATTTAGAGGACAGGAATAACTATTAACTGCTGGGGGGAACAGAGCTGCACAGCACCCAGCATGAAGAGGGCCAGCCACTGCAGCGCAACAGATGTATAAAGAGATACACTTCACCTTCTACCAGCTAAAGCCAATGGAGGGGGCTTACACATTTTAAAGGTCTGAATATTGGTCCTTGATGAAATTTAGGCAATTAAACACATTTTTTGTCCTTTCATCAACAAACAGTATTTTCTTATGACTGTATTACATCCTTTTCCACAGAAGTGCTATTTTACTTTTTTTTCTTTTAATTTCAAAATATCTTTGGAAAAGATACCAAAATAGCTACAGAAAGATTTTGTACACTCCAAACCTGCAGGTTTTAAGATAAACTGGAGGGAGATTTTGTGTTGTTTTGCTTTTAGCAAAATAGAGAAAGCAGTTTTAAAAGTATTTAAAGAAAATAATTTTGGCCCCTCTAGTGTTTGAAAATAATTTTACCATTTCAATTTTTTGTCAGGAAAATAGATTTCTGGCTAACTTGAATGTTAGAGCTCATCATAAGAGTATTGAAAAAGGACATCTGTATCAAAGTTAAGTCTTTCTCTGCAAACTTCGTGAATTATATGGAAATTTTACCAATAGGGAAAAAAATCCAAAGAAAACATTTCTGTAATATCCCTACATTTTTGGTTTTACAGTTACGGTGTTTGCTATTTCAAAAGAATATGGGATGTTATAAAAAAACCAGACACGAACACCAAAATGAAATGCTTCAGACTGTCTAAACAAAAGCTTTCACAGTTTTGGAAAATTTAGTTTCATTGGAAAAAATCCACACTTCAGCTCTTTGGGGCCAATTTACAATTTCAAAATGTTGATTCCTTACCATTTTATTAAGAAAATGTTGATTCTTCCAACACTTAAGTTCAAGCATAGCTTTGCTACAGTTGTGTTTGAATGAGGGTATTTACAAGGGTAAACTCATGCACACATACTAGTGTTGACAGGATCAGGGCTTCTGGTAGCTTGCTGACACTCGGTAAAACCTATAATGCCGTACAATGCCTGCTTTATGTACACCAGACTTTGACCTTATTCATCAAAATATCCTTCTGACTTCGCTCCAAGGGCTTTTATGTTCTCTGAAAACAATAAAAATTCCCTTTTATGACATTACAACTTTCATTTCAAAGTGTGATGAGTGAATGTGGTGTTGTTCTCCTTATTAAGGTACAACGAGCTTGTATGCCACAGCTCAAATTATTTTTACTTGGGGTTTACCTAACCCTGATACAACAACGAGCAGATTGGGGTCCAAAGTGCAAACCCAGGGCACACGCAATCTAAAACCCCACCTTCCAAAATGGACGATGACTTTGACCTCTGCAGCCATAACCCACGGGGAGCGATTCTTACGCTACGACGATTTTCCGCACAGCAAAACAACAGGCTCTGCAGCACGAGGAACTTTTCCACCAGTCCTCAGATCCCAGAGTCACGGGAACACAGACATCTCCCTTTCACCTCTTTTAAAACATGATTTTCTAGAACTCATGGATGCAATGAAGCCTTTGAAATACAATAGTCTAGTGGTGCAAAGGCAACAGATACCAAAGTGTCTTTTGGGGCAAAGGGGTCATTCCCACTCACCAGGGAAGAGTGAAAAGGTGGCCGGGGCTCCATTAAACCCAATATTGTCTCCTTTAATTTTAACATAGATTTACTCACAGGGGCTATTTTTTCCCCTGAAAAAGATGCTAATTTAAAAAAAAAAGAAAAAAGAGCAGATTGTCATTATGAAAAAAACACACATGTATAACGCTACTCAGACGCTCTAGCTCAAATTTTAAACATGCTAACCTCCTCGGCACAAGTTTGAACAATGCCGATTTAGTTCCAAGGCCGAAGTTGTGCTAGTAATGCCTTACTGGCACTGCTCTCAAGCCTACCTTCCTCACAACTGGCAAAAAGGATGCTTCCGCTGGGATAATTTATACCAGTTTCCCTAAGGAAATCCACTGTAACAGCAAGAGTGCTGTTTTGCCAGGATAAGCTATAACATTTATGCAGCATTTGCCAACATATATATATATTTAAAAATTTTTATGAAAAGCTATGCCTCTCTGCAATGCTATTCCACTGACAATGATTCTTTGCACAGATTTGGCTTGGAGCGCCAAGTGGAGATACAAAAGGCATTATTATAGGAGACTGGGGACCGACTCCAAGCTCTCTAGAAGTAATTGAAAATAGGAAATGCTGAAAATCAAACTCAAAGCATGTACACAATCCAGGAAAATGTTGCAAATGTTGCAAACCACTTCTTTGAACAATGGAAGTAACTCAGTCCTGAACTAGGTCCTCAGCTGGTGTGACTGGCATAGCTCCACCAAATTCAGCCACGGTGTATTAGTGTGAGCACAGCCCTGAAAATTTCCCATTTTGGGGGTTTGTTTAGAAATTTGGATGGAGGCTACCTGCTATCTCTGGGCACTCCTGCAGTGCATTCAACTGCTATGAGAAAAAAAACGAGATTCAAGGCTCCTGGGACCTCAAATACAATGAAATGGAATCAAAGACAGAGATATGACCCCAAAGAGGGCATCTCCTTCCATGTGAGGATGACCTTTAGCTCAGTGTAAGTGAAGAAAAAAGGAAGAGAAAGGATGAAGGGGAAAGATGGAAGAAATCAGTCAAGATGGATGGGACAGATGGTGGGCAAATTCAGAGGGAGGGAGGAGATAGAAACAAAAAAAAAATGAAGGGTGAAAAACCAAGGCAGATTAAGAAATAGGAATCAGAGGTGAAGGAGAGAGAAGGGGAGGGATGGGCAGTGATAAAGGGAACAGGGTTAAAAAGAGCAAACAGAGAAGGCATAAAGAGAAGGGTTTGGGTTAAAGGAGCAATTGCCCTCTGGCAAACATACTGCAGTGTAAATGGAAACACATATGTCAACAAGGAGCATCCTGAGATGGGCTGGAGAGGAAATAGCTTACGTGATGTGAGCTTCTGCTGGGAACAGCCACAGCCTTCTCTCTCCACTCTCCTGCCACCCCAAGTCACTCCTTTCTGCAGATGCTGATGCCCTCACGTACAGCAAGGCACTGTCATAGGGGTTCCCTGAACCCAGCCATGACTGCACCTCCACCCAGCACCACTGCTGGTGGGGGTAAGCTCATAGCGAATCACAGCTACAGCTGCGACCTAACATCACCCAGCTCAAAATAAGCTGCATCACAGCTCCTCAAGATAAAATACACGACATTTTCACAGGTAGCTTCACACACTCTTGAACTCAAAAAAGATCTTTGGAAACAGCTGATAAGCACACGTGAAGGTCTCTAGAGCTCTTAAAGTTGAGTCCAGCACCTGAGGTTGAATCTTCCAGGAGTGCTTACATCCTCCAGGCCAGTGCTTAAAACCAGAATGCTTCATTTCACTGCCTGAATTGCATCGGTCAGGACCCAAGTCCCTCAGAAGCATCTTTTCCTGGAAGCTAAACTCACATAAACCATTTTTCCAATTCCAGTCAGCCTTTTACATGATCCAACCATCCAGTTGCACCTTCAGACATTTTCCAGAACATTTCTGGTGCTTTTGGTCTTCCTTCTTCTTTAGGAGAAAGCTTAGGGAGGATGGCAGCAAGACAATAAGAACCATGATCATCTTCTATAGGCAAGGGAAAAATCCCAGAATAAAGGAAAAGGGTCCAGCAGAGAGCTATCTGCAGAGACTACCATCACTGCTGCCCAAGCCTTTGTACCATTGCTTGGGGGTTTCTACGGTTTTAGGACTTCTCTAGTTGGGATGCCATATATTCAGGAATGATTGTTCCATAAGTGTTGCCTATTACACCAAAATCTCCAAACACACTGTGCATGCACAACAGGGCTATGCTTCCTCGTGGCACAGGACCTTAACCACCCAGGGTTTCCAAGGAACTCAAGATATGCCAAGAGAAGCATCCTGGATAAAGAAACTCTTTTTTCTATGCTAAGGATTCAGTCTCTTTGGCTAGTGGGATTTGTTCATACTGGTTTCTGTGACCAGCAGCACAGAGGGAACTGAAATGACCAAGTATTTATGCTCAGATACCTTTTTCATGCCCAGCAGCATATAACGTAAATCTAGGGCCCGGCTCAACCAAGCGTGTCTGGGTCACTGCTCACCTTAGTGATACCTTATTGCAGTGCAGCTACTTCTGCTCCTGCCTGACAACAGTCCGCATCAACAGGAACGCTTCTCAGTGTTAGTACAGCCCTAAGCAGAGTGTTACACCACCTTAAAGACCCAGTAGGGCTGCAGACATAATGTATCAGTATAGTCAAGCTCTTAGACTACTACAAAGTTAATCTGTGCACCATCAAGGTACTGATAGCAGATCTATTAGCTGTTAAGCATGATACTGTGGAGAAGTTGACACATGGTAACTTCCATAGTGCTAAACTCCTTACAAGGACATGTTTAATACACAACACATCATATGTTGTAGGAGGGCGTTCCCAACAACCATTCATCTTTCTTCACTTCTGCTGTTGTGACTTCCCTTTGAAGTGTTAAGAAAAAATTTTCAGATATCCTCCGTGACTTTGTCAAGTACAGATCACTACATGTGTGACCAGGATCATTAATGCCTCTATACAAAGACCTTTTGTCTATTAAAAAAACAGAATCCTTTAAATATACAGAATCCAACTCTTTAAGTCATGCTTGAAGATGACACAGAGATGAAGGGCTTCCTACAGCTATAAACTCAGAAGACAGATGAAAATTCAATCATGGACACTGAATCTTTTTGACATTTAAATATTTCTACCCCAGAACACATGACAATCCTTCAAACAACCATGTTGTTTTATTTTTACAAGGACACCAATTAGCCTGTGTTGTTTAGATTGGTAATACTTGCAATGTATAAACTTTCTTAGCACATGGCAAATGAAAACAAATAACCTCCATCAGATATGCATTTTCTATGTCAAAAGGGTGAAGGAAAATTAAGTGGCATTTCTGTAATATATTGCCCCTAGAGTTCCTTCCCAGAATCTGGAGAAACATTCAAAGGTAAAAGCAGAAATGTACACACTGACCCAAAAATAATTCTCCACTGGGTACTTTCTCCCAGTGAGTAGTGTTGTTGTAGTTATGACAGTCTGAAAATAGAGGGACGAGGTTTCTAGACAATAATCTTTTCCTGGATCAGCTGATACAGCTAAAGAAAACAAGCTTTGGGCACACAGAGTTTTCTAAATTCTGTTCAAATGTTCTTTCCTTGCACAGCCTTGACGCCAGCTCTTGGACCTCTCCAATCGCCAAGGTTTCCCAACAGTTTTCTCTTTCTTTTCTCTGCGCTATCAACTGCCCAAGCACTCCTGAGAGAGCAGTCTAGAAGTTCAGGAGACCCAGGTCCAATTCCCTTTTGTCACAAGCTGCTTGTAAGGCTTTAGGAAAGCTATGTGACATCTCTAAACACCTATTTCTTCATCACCTATAAAGCAGGCTAAGTGCCCTCTTACCCCAGCTAGGTAAAGGGGAACAGGGAGGCAGCAGTGCGAGATGCAGAGGGGTGCAGATAAACCAACCTGCAGTGGTGCAAGCAGCACAACGGGAGATGGGACTCCTCTCATGTATATTGAGAGCTCTAAAATGGTGTACCTGGACTACTCTGGTCTTCTAGACCACAGCATGAGTTCTACCTGCAGTACTCTTCTGCTTAAGGCACAGATGCCTCACCAGGCTGCTGAGGGAGCCAGAGGAGAGGAACAGAAAAGATGCCTGGAAGTGGAGTAAATCACAATCCCTATGTTTTTATGTGATTTTATCTCACCCCTGAAGTTTTATCCTACTGCTCTTGAACTCACTGATTGACTTAAAAGCATTGCCGCACCAGTATGCAAGCATGCATCTCCTTCCTCCACCACAATATAACCAAAGAAATAATTTCCTTTTAAATCAGAGAGAATAACCTAATTCTTCAGGAAAAGACCAGCATTACTAGATTTTAAGGCAACAGATATATCAGAAAATTCTATGAAAGGGAAGATAGAGAGCTGGGCAGCCACTGAATAACCAAGGAGTCTAAGTCACAAGCAATCTATCCAGGTAATTTTTAAATAGTCCATTTTCTGAGCACAAGATATTGGTCTCACCTGAGAAAATGTAAATTTGTTGTGCTACAGAACTATTTCAAAGACAGATGCACAGAGCTGTTTGTTCAGTGTTCTTAATCCAAACAAGCAGTTGCATACTCTTACCTACAACATAAGTCTCTCGTCTTAAGACTGGGGCCAAGAAAAATATTTTCCTAGCTAGTTTGTTATGAAAATGTTTGAATAAAAGAAGCAACATCAATAACTTGTGTAAAAACTTCAACCTCTAAACAGCTGAGCTTTAAAAAGGTTTGAGATAACAGCACATGCATTTTGCCAAGAGTATAAAATAATCATAAAATATTATATTTGATGTGCTGTTCTGGTTTATTACATCTCACAAACTCTAGATGGTTGATTACATGGAAGAAAACATTTTAGACCTTGTGTTAACATATTGTAATAATTAATAGCCATTATTTGGATTTGGGGAATTTCAACGAGGGTTTTTGTTTGCTGGCATTTTTTGTTGGTTTGGTTTGGGGGGATTTTATTATTTTAACAGCCTGCACAAATTTGGCCAAAGACTTAAATCTCTCTGAAATCAAATGAAACTATTTATAACACAAAGATTTGGCCCACAATGTTTTGAAAGAAGTGAGGATGGCAGAGTTTAATTCTTGCTCAAATTAAACACTCAAAATAGAGCAGAAGAAAAAAAAAAAAGCCCCAAACTGCAAATAAACCCTTGACAATAAGTTACACTAAGTTGTTTCCTTTTTGGAAGGTAGTGAGCTGCAAATAATTGCTAATAAAAGGTTCACTGTGTTTGGTGAATACAAATCTTTATTTAGTGGCTGCAGAGCAAGTCTTTTTCTTGCTCTCTTGACAGTTTAACTACACGCCAACAATATTTGCTTAAAGTCTTTGGCTCCATTAATCTCAAACCCTGCTACACAGATTGCCAAAGCTGATGACAAACCCCAGTTAGCATGGATCATCTACTTGCCCATGACAGTATTTTTCCCATGACATTAAAAGGATGTTTTTTCCCCAAAGAGGGCACAAGTCTACGGATTCTCAAAAAGGTTTGAAACGATAAGTCTATGGCTTAAGGTGACTGATAGAGATAGCTAGGGACTACATGGAAACAAGGAGGAGGAAGAATACCCTTGCACTCTAATTGGCTTTTCTGTTTGCTCACAGTTGCTTCTAATATGGACAGATCTCCATAAGAAAACACAAAATTAGCACCTGTTAGGACAACTTAACCTTCAGGAAGAAAAGCAAACATCCTTGGGTTGTCAAGATTTTGAAACAAAGGTTACAAAGGAGGTGATTTTTTTTTTTCTGGATTGTTTTAACCCCTTCTTGCAACATGCTGCAGCTCATTAACGAATGTCCACCATTGATCTTAAGCGATCCTCTTCTGAAATATTGTACATGAAGCAGCACCATAAAATGTGGGACTAATTAACAATATTGTCATACCCTGAGCATCAGATGGGGAAAGTATGTGCATGTTAAATGTATTATCAAGGGAAACTGAGGCACGGTAAGAAAAATAATGGCTTATCCTCTGCCCCCTCGTGACTGACAAAGTTAAGAAGAGGAATTCACCAGTTGTCCCCATTATGGATCCTACAACTTAGTAGAGAAGAGCTTGAAAACACCACTGCTTTAGCTAGTTTTACAGTCACCCTTACTAAAATGGCTGATGGGATGCAAATGGGGCTGATTCATTAATGTTTGGGCAGCCAGAGTTACAATATGGGAACAGGGAATTGGAAGAGATGTCCTGTCCATGTCATTCAAAGTAACTCAGCCATTTAAACCCTTGTGTAAACGATGCAAGCTCTGCTGTAGAGGAACTTGCTTTCCTGATCCCTGTTGAGCAGCTGTCAGCCTGGCCTAGAAGGTTCCATTTATCATGGATAGACACTCTTTTATGTCCAGTTTGGATTTGCATGTGACCATAATAGCTTCAGTTGTTCCTGAGCTAACACCAGCCTTTCTCTGAACTCTCTCAGACACCCTGACTCCCATGGTATTTATTCCATGACTATGTTCTTCTCAGAAGCTGTGTTGGGAAGCAGGATGCAGGCATTAGCAGTGCCTTTCCTCCGGCCCAGCCCAGCAAGAGCAGCACCACCTGGAAGACGACTGTTCTCCTCTCCCCACCACACCACTAGCCTTCATAAGAAGGTGCAATGATGCTTTGTGCCCACTTGCTCTGCTGAGTAACACAGAGCTCAGCTGCTTCTCTAGGCAGGAATAACATCCAGCAATAACCTCTCACTTTCTTCTTACTTGAGGAAAGACTTCTCAGAGCCAGAAAATTTAAAGCAAACCCAGCAATTAGAATTCAGTTCTGCATCCTTTTTCCTGACTCATCAGCAGGTGTTTTGGCCAAAACCACAGCTGTCTTGACTGAGTAACTGCGTCACCTGTCCCAGAAGCCTGCTTCCACAGGCAGATGCCAAAATGCTGAATTTAGAGGGAAATACAAGAGATCTAATGGAAAAGCTGAACAAGAAAACAGAAGTACTTCCAAGTGAAAGCAATGGTATTCAGCCATGATTCTGGACAATGCAAGCAGGGTATGTGTTATGTATACCTGGCCAACAATAGCATCACCTCCATCACCCTGCCCGTCGCTTGTTCTTGATAGATAATGACTTGATTAAGCTAAGAACTTCAGTGAAACTATTCATGTGTGAAAGCATAAAGCCTGCACAGAATTCTGCAGGACGGTGACCTCAGCGAGTAAATTGAACTAAAGTGATTGTAAATGAGCTAACATCTTTCACTTAACACTGCCTCCACTACTCTGCAACAGAGGCACCAACCTCTCTCTCACTGGAATCTTCCACTTCTCCGTCAAAACCACAAGCATCTCCCAATTTTTCTACACTTTAACCCCGGAGGGCTTCACACTGTAGCTAACAGCCTCCAAGAGGACCACAATAAAAATTGAGTGAGTCTTTGTTCTGATTTCAGATTAAAGGGAACCATCCGCAGTACAAATGTAAAATAGCTTTGCTGAGTTTTCTTTCCTCCCCCCTTTTTGAATAATCAGTATCTGCATGCGAAGATGAGGTTTGTGTACAAAAGCACAAGATCCTTGACTAAATCATAGCATACTTAACAGCTCAAAAGCAATTGTTGTAAAACTTAATGGAATTGTGCCTAGCAATCGTATTTTATTGTCATTTGTACAGGAAAGCTTCAGCATTTTCTGGGCTTTTTTTTTTTCACCTTGGGGAAGTGGTGGATATTTGATGAAGAAAGCCGGGCTCAGGAGTTCATGGCCATATTTACTGTTTTCTTTAGAATGTACATATTTTATTCAAAATACAACCCAGGTGTTCAGAAGAGAAACATTTTCCATTTATTCAGGTAAGAATATAGTCCAAGGTCATACAAAAGCTTGTCACTGAAGTTTGCACTGACTGTGGTGCAATAAATAAAAGTCCGGTTTGACACAGCATTGAATATTTTTGTGCTTTATACCAGACTCAACCCAAAATCTTTACAAAAGAAAAGGTGGGGGGGGGGAAGAGAGAGCCCTGAGGCCACAAGCCCCCCTGGGATGCAAGAAACCAAGAATCTGCTCCTTCCACAGCAAGGGTTTAAATTTTCAATCCTCTTCATTCAAGAACATGTCCTTAACCACCTCATTGCCCCTTGCACTGCCTCTGCAATGCAGGCACAGAGATTTCTTGCCATCTGGGTGAATTATACATGTATCTCATCTTTACCCCCCTGTTTCCAAGGGTCCTTTGGATAGAAACGTGCAGGGAAGGGGAAAGACAGAAGAGACACAGTCCTTAAAAACCTTCATATAGCAGCACTAGAAGGAGGACTGTTTCCCTCTTGTAAATGATTTGGGGAAGGAAGGGAAAGCAGGCTTGTGGCAGGGCTTGCTGCCCCCATATTCCATCACCAGTATGCACTGGGCACAGGTGTGAAGGGAAGGGGCAGAGCAGCAGGTTTCACTGCTGTAAAAAGCCTACCAAAAACCAGGGTTGCCCTTCAGCCCTTTACCAGCACACCACCAGCTGAGGAGATATGATCTTGGCCACCACATCCATACAGGCACAGCTTTCACAGAAGGGAGGACATTCCTACCCCACTGGTACAGAGGAGGGTCAGTGCCTGGTGTGGTATGACACACCACCATGCCTGGTGGGGTAACGTGCTCCGCCAGCAGCAACAGCCAGCAAGAAAACAAATCCATAGCCTGAGACACGTGCATTGCCCTGCCTGAGGCATAAACAAGGGTGTAGGGGCAGGTGGCTGAAGTTCTGCAGGCCGACAGAAAAGGAGTCCCAGGAAAGCAGAGTTTTGCTTTCCAGATGGAGTTGAGCACATCTGGGGAGGCAGCACCTCTCAGCAGAGGGGCTTCTCCTCCAAGTCGGAGTACTACGGAAGTGACACCCTGGAAAGCATGCCACACGCATCTTCCTGCCTCTCTGCTGAGTATGCTCAGAGGCATATGGCCCGTCCACAAACAGTCGTTTTAAATAGAATAGGTGGGGGTTTTGTAATGCTGGGATCCTTATCTGGACACCAGCTGTTTATGAACACGAGGGATTAAAACAGCACTTCTGGCATTGGGAGCAGCAATGCAGTATGTATTTCTTTGCCTTAGAAGGAAGAACATATACATATAGGTGACCAGCTAAAGTAGACAAATGAGAAGACCTAGATAAAGAGAAACAGGTGACTAGAAAACATTTCTATCTGCCAAGCAATGACTGCAAGCTGGGACTGCCACATCCCTGGGTTGGCCTTTATACACTTTTTTTTTTACTCCCTAGAAATAGTTATGTGGACTCAATATCACAACATCAGAAATTTCAGATTGTCCCTCAGCCTAAGGAAATAAGTGAATTTATTTCCTCTCCAGTGCATATGTGCTAATCAATATGATCTATGTGCATATGTTCTGTGTACCATAAATCCTGCATAGCCAGTACCTGTCAGACATACTATACATATGGGTATTTCCATACAGGATTTTCTGCATGGAGGGAAACCTTAGTAATTACTAAGTCACAGCCACACAGTTGGAAGGGATCTCAAGACAACCAGTCTCCTCTACAGCAGTGTCCCTATCTTCTCCCTCTCCTCACCCCCAAGCCCTCTCATGGTTAGAGTGGAGGATAAAAAAAAACCACACCAAACCAAACAAACAAAAAACCCACACCAAAACTTTTTCCAGCTTTTACAATAAGGAGATAAAATAGAAACACTGAGATACTCATTCTAAATTTCTGGGGGTGTCCACAGGAACAGTGATTCTTGGTGTCTAGTACTCTCTCAGATCAATCCCATCTCCTTGCACCCCCATGACATCTCTCCAAGCAGCAAATAACTCACCAGCCTGGGAGGGGTCCAACTACAATGTACAGAGTGAGCATGTGCATATGGACACATATTTTTATATATATGTGCACATATATATAAAAATCCCCAAGACTTTGGGGGGAAGAGGAAGAGGGAAATCCCTCCTTTCATCTAGACCTAAGTGGGAAGACCTGGTTTGCACTGGAAGTAAGATTTCAGAAACGTAAGGAATGAATGGTCTGCTTTGTCTCTGCAGCTTTGATATATCAGTTCCTTCAGTGACAGACTTGTTAATCTTTCCAATGTTGCTTTTTCAAAAAAGACAAACACAGTGGATAAATGCAAAGGGCCAACCACATCCCCTCCCATAGGAAGTCTCGCCACATGGGCAATTCTTCCAAGTAAAGAAAACAGCCCACTTTATTTACAGGGTAAATCATTTTGACTTATCTTGCAGGGGTTTGCTCATAGCAAACTGACAGTTTCCCCCTGTTGCACAGTAAATGGCTGACGGGGAAAATGTTTTCCTTCCCACCATGTAGAAACAACCAGCCAGAAGGGAGGAGGGGTTGGGGACTTCATTTTTCTAATACTCCATTAATGTTCTTCTAGCTGACAATCACTGCAAAGGCCTGAACTCACCACTCCAGGCAGCTCGAGCAAGAAACTTGAATCTCTACAGGGATTTTTAGCTAAGTACATCAACTCAGGTTAGAACTTTTGGTCTTAAAGGGTAAGGTAACCATTAAAACAATTTCCAAGTAAGTGACATTACTCTAAGGAAAGAAAAAATCAAAACCTAAAGTTTTTCTTTTTTTTCCTTCTGTTTAATTTCTTGCCCTCAAACAAAAAATGGATACATCTTTGTCACCTAAAATGAAAGGACAGCAGGAGTAGGAACTTTTTAAAGGTGTAATATTCCCAGATGCATTGATTTCTTTTTCTTTCACATACAATTTTTTCCATCATGATCCACGGATCCATCTGTTGGGGGGTTTGGGAGGTTTTTAAATGTACAGCCTAAATACAAAACCTAATCTGGATACAACGCAAATTGCTGTTTTCTTGTAGATGGAGTTTGCAGCTCAGGGATGTAATTAGGTCTAATCTTTTTTTCTATAGAAGTCAGTGGGATCTTAGACATTACCTTCAAAAAGTCAGCCCACTTCGCCAGCCCTCCAAGCACATTTTCCTTGTGCCATCTCATAAAGAAAAACACAAAAGTTAAAAGGATTGAAAACCTGTGGGGAGGTTTGGATTTCTTACGGCACCCAGCACAGTCTGAATAGTACTGCCAGGTGAGCAACAAGAGCTGTGCCAAGAGGATAAAACTGGTACAAGTAGTATATTTGCTGAAGGTGCGCTCATCAAAAGCAGGAAGGACAGGATGAGTTAGGCAGGTCAGAGCAGTGCTTAGATAGGTTTGCTTTGGGATTGAAAGAGGAGAGCATTTCTCCTGTCACACTTGCACCATTGCATTGGTATAAACCACTCCACACAGACTTTGTTAATGATCCTATTCAGCTAAATTGGGATGAACTGCAAGTGCAAAAGTCAGTCTTGCTGATTTCAACAGTGACTGCAACATGATGCAAGTATGCGCTTAAGTGTTTTCCACAATAGCTAGCTAAATAAACCATCTAAGATGCCAGTCATCACACAAATAACATGGAGAAAACCACCAAGACTTTTAGATACCCTACACACACACACAAGGAGAGCAATAGTGGTATCTGCAATCTTAATACAGCAGGTTAAGAAAGGTGCATGTTCCACATCCCCAGTAGTATGTTATTTAGGAGACACATCAATCAAGGCTAGACCTCAGGCAAAATCCATGTAATTGCAATGATTTATAACTTTTGACACTCTGCTCTGCTGACACTGGAAAGACAATGTGCATCTGAGTTTGTTGCAAATATCTACTAACACATTTTTCTGTTTTTTGGAGGTTAGAAATATGAAAACATATGTTCTGATTTATAAACTGCAGGTCAAACATGCAGGTGTTAATGGCTTTTTCCCTGAGATTTTCAACTCCAGCCAGACCTGTGTATGAACGACCAATTAAAAAATAGAAAATAGCACAGCATAATGGTGTTCCCATCATCTCATAGTAACAAAATAGCACAGCAAAATTAGAAACACAGACCCTTCCACCAGGACTCAACCTCCAGGTAAGAAAACAACTTTGAATCCTGCTTGAATCCAGCAAATGCTTCTGCTTTGACCTTAAATGGCATGATTTACAGTAATAATAAATGTTTTAAAGACCTTTCCAATTTAAATGGCTGAAAGTTGAAAGGTTTAACTAGTTCAGTTAGTTCAATGATTAAAAGTAACTATAACCCTGCTGGTACTAATGAAGGCTGCACAAAGGTTCAGATTGCCTAATAGGTACTTTTTTTCCTTGGTTTTTTTCTTCATTGTTCTTATATTCCCTTTGGGTCCCATCTGCACAGGTAAATTTACAACGTCGAGGATTATCTTGAAATATGGGCTCCATCTACACTGGGCTAAAAGCCCAGGCAGGTGAAGGCATACCATAGGATCTGGTACAGTTTTGTTGTCCCCATGCCTGGTCACGAGCATCGTGTCACCCAAGGACAGTGTAGGTTAGGACTTGACCACTGCTTACTCGGCCAGTCTATGTGCAAAGGGAGCATGACATGAGAAGATCAATCCAGGGCCAGGACTCATCCTCTGTTTTTCATCTGCAGTCCCATGAAACACAGCAACCACCACCATAGGTACTTTCTAAGTTACAGCCAGAGAGAGACGGTGCTCAGGAAACACCCATTCTTAGGTGAAGCTAATTTTGGAAGACTGATCTGCTCTCTGAAGGGTTTTTCATTGCTGTCTAGAGAGGAAACCCAAGCTATTCCAACCAAGATGCCACAGCAAAATGGGGAAACAGGGAAAATTCGAGATTTTAGGCCCAGGCACACATAACAAGGTGTGACACAAGAACACCTTTGCCTGCAAGTTCACAATTTCAAATCTTTTGTGTGTAACATATCTACACTCTGCAAGGGAAGCTCCACTGTCCCTGAGGTTGCATGTCAGTCTGCAGTTGATTCAGATCAATACTGCCCCACTTGTGGCCCACAATGCACCAGAAGATGCAACACTTGCAAAGGTGCAAAGGAACCATAGAAGCATGGATGTGTTTGCTGGAAAGGGCACCTGGAGGTTGCCCAGCTCAACTTCCCACTCATGGCAGGATTATTGCCAACACCAGAGCAGGTCAGCCACTAGCTAGGTCTTGAAAGCCTCTAGGGGAGATGATGCTACAACCTTCCTGGGTACCTGCTCCAGCACTGCATCAGCCCAAGTGAAGCATCTTGGCTTAACATGCAAGACCAGACCAATACATCCAGATGTGCAAAGTACAATGTGGAAAAATCAAAGTAAAAATGAACATTTGAAGAGTAGCCTACTTTTTTATTGCAGCAGGTGACTCACATCACACAATCACACACACAACTGTTTGATACATATTGGCTTTTTTCCCTTTTTTTTTTGAGGCTGGTTAGTCTATTGGTTTACACAGACTGAGAAACATTGCCCAAAATTGCCTGAAAAAAATTCCATACACAATTTCTTCCTGCTTTACAGAGTATTTTCCCATCAGGTAACATAACATAATTAAGCCAAAGATTTGTGAAGACGGCAAGTCAATATTGCCTTGAGACCACAGAACTGTTGAAAATTGTTTTAATGGGGGTTCAAAGTGGTTTTGCATAACTGTATCAATATATAAATCAGCTACACATTTAAAAAGGCCACATAATTCCCAGTAAGTCTAGCTTCTAGCAACAGTGTCATGAAGAAAACACCACCATTTTCAATCCCAGTAAAAACATGGTATATGCGGTAGAAACTACAACCAAAGAAAGCTAGAGAACATCCTTTAAAAACATTCCAAACATCTTTCTTTTTCATGCCATGAGAGATGATTTTTCTATTTCTTGTGAGGCACTCTGCTGTTTTGCTTGTAATTCCTCAGGGACTAGTGACCTCATGAAGAAAAACAACCAGGACAGAATTAACCTTTATTTATATATTAATAGTTTTACCTCCAGCAGTAACAGAGACAGTTTTGAGTCAAAAATCGTAATTTGTGAGTGTTTGGATAGTAGCGCTCCTGCAAAGTTGTGGTAGCAGGAATTGCCAGGGAAGGCTGAATTGTGGTTGCCGATCGCTGCATTTATTAATGATTGGATCCAAAAATTAAGCATGTTCTCTAAAACCGATGAAAGCCAGGAAGATCCTTTGCATTCCCTGGATTTTATATCAAACCTTAAACATGAAGTAGAGTCATAGCACAGTGGGGGGCACTGACAGGGAATGCAAGACAGCAAACCTCTTCCAACATAAGCTCCCTCAACAGTATTAGCTAATGGGACAGTGCTGGAGGCTTTGAGGAGGACTAGATGTCCAAAATCCCCCCTCCCCACAACTGCCATCCCCCCAGCCAGGGCCACTTTAGCAGATCCTTGTCCTTACCCTGCCTGGTGAGAGGTCCAGTCCCTCTGCCTCCCTCCCTCCCCAAAACACCCCTTTTGGGGCTGTAAGAGGGAGCCTCCACCCTGAGGGCCGGCGAGGCGGTTGAAAAATGATATGAACCGAACGGCAAAAATCAATATTTGGTCAAGCCGAGGGGAGACTATCAATTCTTTTCTCATGATATCCATGTCTCCTGCACTTCCTGCTTCTCCGGGGCACTGGAAACCCAAGTCCCTCCTAGACCAAGGGTGGCCAGGATTTGACTCTGCAACATCTGTACCTCACAAGAAGTTCACGTGTGGTCTCCCAGACCAATGCTTGTCCACTTGAGTGGCAGCAGGGATGTGCTGGCACAAGAGCTACCGGGTAAGCTGGGAGGAAACAGGACAGCGGGAGATGCTGAAGGCAATGTCATTGGGTCAATGCAGGGGAGCACCACATGGAGATGCTGCCAGCTCTTCCTGCCTCTGCCCTCTTCCTCACAGCTGTGTGGCTACATCAGGGTTTTAGCCTCTGATTTTTCATTCAGTTTCCCCACATCCATTTTCTCTAGTCTTTCTTGCTGTCTCTCTCTGTCCCAAAAGTCTTATGTCCTGGGCAGAGACAGCCATGGGGCCCACACAACTAGAGGGTCCAGAAATGGTTCCCAATCCTCATATCCAGGAACAGTGCCTGGACACATCCCATCCCTGTGTCTGAGGACCCTCATCCTAGCTCCAGATTTCCACGGGGTATGGGAACTGAGGGATGAACAGCAATGATCACAGGTAAGTGCAAACACAGCCAAGACCAAGGGCTGTTCTCCTATGAAGTTAATTAACAATTTCTTCCAGTTTCCCCCAGTTCCCCCAGCACTGATGACCTTCTCACAGGTAGCCATGGACAGCGCATCATGATAGCCAACACTGGGGACAGCGCATCATGATAGCCAACACTGGGGACAGCGCATCATGATAGCCAACACTGGGGACAGCGGACCAAGAGGAAAATAAAGCCACACCACTGTGTCACTAACCACAGTCACTTTAGCATCTCAAAATATGGCAGTTCTTTTCCAGAAAAGGTACTAATTAAAGGCTGCTCTTCCTTTGAGAAAGCTAGGGTCTCCCTAAAAGCTACCCTAGATAAAGAGGGGTTTGCCAAACCACACACTGCACTATTTGGTGCCTCCATTTGTCCAGTCGCAATAGTTTTGAATTACTCTGGAAAGCACCCAGGGATACAAGGATGAGAAGAGCATGGGAAAGGTTTCCTCCTCTTTCATCAAAACATTTTGCTCCTGGGTTTAAAAGCAATACTGCTTTCACAGCAGAAAGGCTGCTTTTAGCCAAGGCTTACAGAAACCTGCCAGAAGCCTTGAACTCCAGGATGGAGAGTGACCAGTGAAACTTTCAACTTCTTGCCTGGGCAAGAGGCCATTTTCTCTGGAGCAAGAACAAGGCAGGGAAACAGATCTCCACTCACATACCTGGCTGACACCCATAAACCTGACCCATGCTGAACAGCCATGCAAACACATTGCAACAACTGCAACAACCAAACACCACAGCACAAGGTGTCCTCTCCAGGGAGTGCAAAGGAGGGATTCCCACATCACCAAGTTCACCCAGAGTTTGATTCCACAAGAAAACCAAGCCTCCTCAGACACCCACACATGCTGATTCCTGACCTGGCTCAAACCAGGGATAAGGAAAGCCCTTGAATCCTGCTCTTCCACACAATCTAGATACAGAAGGGAACAGCCCAGCTGGAGCTGGCTTTTGCCTCACAAGGTCTCCAAAGGCATGCCCAGGCTTTGCAGGCTCTTGGCCTCTCTCACTGCTCTGCCCTGAGCCAGAAGGACCTGATGGAGATGGAAGAAAGCCTGAACCCAGGCCTGCTAATGCATAACAAGAGAAAGGCATGGGAAAACAAAGGACATCACATGGGGCAGAACTGTGCATCAAGGCAAACATGAGCCCAACAGCAAGAGACTTGCCTAGGAAAAGCACAACCATGATGCAACCAGGGTTAGGCATGTTGCTGAAAGCACCAGATGGCACTCAGATGCTGCAGTGCCAAGGACAACAGACTGACACAGCACAGAGTTCTCCCTCCAAAAGCCTAACCTCAAATAAATAAAATCAGATCAGCAGGCACCTGAACGGGAGCCTCTGCCATCACTGCTCACAGGAACATGAACAAACCATGGTCACAAATGTCCTTTGCAAAAAGGACAAAAATTGCCTAGCAAGGGGTTGGGAGAGTCTATAGAGAAAGCGCTCAGCCCTCAAAAAGACAAATATACAACAGAGCTGGCTAGGTGGTGGCTGCCCTTGTTAAACTTCATGGAAAAACACAACTTGTGCAAACTGAATTCCCTTGCTAACCTCTTCCCCTTGTTGAAATATTAAACAAAAATAACTTCTCTTTTTATCTTTGAGCCAGAGGGACAAATTCGTCATTAAAAGAACTTCACTGAAGTCAACAGGGATATATCTGAGATGAAGAAATGAATCTGACCTATTGCATCTTGTGTCCTTATGTTCTAACTAATAACTAAATTGTACAGACTTTTAATCAATGGAATCTGAAAACCTGGCCAAAGCCGCTTGCTTTCTTCCCCCCAGTGTCACTCTCTGTACTTTCATATTACTTTCTCTTTAACCAACTTTCAAAAACAGGTATTTTCAGCAAATTTAATCATGTAATATTTTCATGAATATATTGTCAAAATCTTAAGAGTTTTCATAAAATACTTGCTCCTGAAGCACAAACTGAGAAATAAAATAGAAAAGATTTCTTTTAAAAAAAACCCACACATTTAAAATTTTACCAATTCCCGCAAAAAAGTTTTAAGTGTTCTTAAGAACACGTTTGTTAAAACAAGTCCAGCCAAAGGACACCTAGTCTGATCCAGGGATCTCCCTGGAAAACTGATGTAATGAAGCAAAACGAAGCTGCAGCACATGAGAAGAGCCGGAATGTTGTACCTCGGTGTGCCGGCAGCTCTTCCCATTGGCTCAGCCCCCAGCAGAGCAGGGGCACATGCTCCTTGCCAGGCAGAATACAAGGGATTCAGGGAAAGGAAGAGTCGCCAGCAGAGGAATGGGAAGATGGTGAAATATAGAAGCTACTGAAGCCAGTCTTAGGTGGAAGATGCATTTTGTGTCTCATGTTATATTGCCTGCCAGTCGATTACAGTGCAGCCTGTATAAACACATCATGCATGCTCTGACAGGGAGTCGGGGTGAAGCAGGGTGTCAGGGTAAAACAGAGGATAATAAAATCACTTTAGATTTATTTCTCTAAATTGGAAACTTCATGCTTACACCTGACTAAATCATCAGCCTGAAACTTTAGCTCGACTCCCACAGAAAAAGTATGAAACCTTATCCCATCTTTGTTTAACAAAGGCCAATCAAGCTCGCCTAATGAATTTTGCAGATGTAGGCGACGGGATGCATTTGGCCATTCTTTTAATTCTGCAGGGCTTCATCAAACCTGTCTCCGACATACCCATCTTACTCTAAGTGACCAAAGAGGTTTCGGCAGTCTCAAAGGCAGGCTGCCCTGCTACAGCCCATGGGCAGGGCAAATGCATGAGCATGTTATCGAGCATTAGCCACAGCCTTCATAAATTCTGACAAATATTAAGGAAAGCATCGCAGGTGGCCAGTGGCAGGGGCTAGAGGGTGGCAGCACTTGCCCTGGTCCTCCCCAGCCCAGCAGGAACAGGGCATCTCCACAGCCGTCCCACCGCCAGCGAGTCTCCCCGCTCGCAAAGTGCAAAAGGACCTTTTTTTTAAAAAAAAAAAAAGTCTAGCATAAGGAGCTGGTTAAAAAACAATAAATCAGTGGTGAAATGTGGATAACAACCTTCTCTGTAAAATCAACATGGATTGTGTTCCTGCAGAGAGCTGTCTGACAGGCTGGTTGAAGCCTGACTGCTTGCAGCCAGATTTTTTTTTTTTTTTTTTTTACAAGCTGGAGGAGTATCTTGGATCAGGGGGAGGCAAGGAGGTCTCTTCCTTTTGTACATGGTTCTGCTGTGTTAGAAAATCAATAAGCAAGGTCCTGACCTCAGCATAACTTCAGACATCACTCATGACTCCTTTGAATCTCTTCCCCCACAAAAACCCAATTTTCTTTTTAATCGTGCACACCAGAGGGAGTGCTGGCAACAAGGGGAGGTCTTGCCTCAAGATGCAAGCAAAACCCATTTGCACCCATCTTTCCTGACAGGTAGAAATCAAATTAGAAGAGGAACGCACCCAGGGAGGGCAAAAGGAGCGGGGTTAGCTGAGGTAGAGCGCAGCCCAGCAGGAAATGCCAAAAAAGAAACCATATGGAAAATGGAGGTGCTATGGATTAATATGAGAATTCCCACTTTTTTTTTCACAGAGGGGAGGGCATTAAAAATAAAATACACATCCTTTTCTTCCTTCCTTATTTTAGCACTGGGTTATTTTCTGTTAAATCCCCCCTTTAAAAAAAACACAAAAACAAAAACAACATACTTTGCCACACATTTTCCCTCCAGCCGACTCTTCAGGCTGGCTAAATTGGGTGATTAAAATATAGGAAGGCCTCCAGATTCCCCTCAGGACTGTTTTTAATATCTGTAAAACTGCCACTTTGTCTTGCCAAGGTAAACACCATCGCATGCAGTTCAAAGGTGAGCAAGCCTAAATGTTTCCCTTCGCCTGAAAGGAATCTGCCTTGGGACCCCGCGGGCCGTGCTGGAGGGGGACGCGGCCGAGCCCGGACCACGGTGCGGTGGCCGGAGAGGCATCTGTGTACACAACGCTAACTTCTCCCACACAAATACTAAAAATTTCTCATTAAAAATTATTGCTGTGTCAACATGTGAGGCCGCTCAGCCCCCAATCTGGAAAAGAAGTTCTGGTTTTTTCTTGCCTTCGCTGGGAAAGCAGCAGCAGGGAGGGAGGGGGGAGAGGGATGGGACGTGAGACCAGAGTCATCTGCTGCTGACTTTGGATCTCTTCTTTCTCCCTTGTCACTCAACTTGAGATTTCCAACTGTTCCACTTCATCTATTTTAGTTACTTGCTACCCAGATTTTTTCCTCTCTCCTCCTTTGCTCCCTATCACAGAGCTTTATATTTCCCTCACATGGCTGGGCTGGCCACAGTGCTTGGCGTTACTTTAAATGGAAATGCAATTTTAAGCCATCTCTTTTGTCATAGCGGCTGCAGTGCCTTCAGAGCAAAAGATTTGCTGTTATCTAGACCCATCTACACAGATGCAGCTGTAAATCGGAACGTCCTCTGCCCATGCGTGGTCCCTTCCAGGGGTGGCCAGGAATTCATAGCAAAAGACCACAGGGACCAAATATTTGACCAGAGCCAGCAAGACAAATTTTGCAAAGCCCCATCAATTCAGGCTCTTAATTCTGCTCAACACAATGTCAGGCATTTTGCTCCAACACACCAAAATAGAAGTTTAAAAATATGCTTTGTTATCAAGTGAGGTGAAGGAGGGGAAGTTACCCCAGGGAATGAAAAAATGGGATGAGGTGGGGTGGAGAGGGGAGGGCAGGGAGCCAGTTGTGTACTGTAAAACTGAGCAGCCACCCCTGCTCAAAGCATTCATCTCAGGGGAGGGCTGGGTGGCAGGCGGGCAGCCAGCATGCCCCAGTCCTCCAAGAGGCTCCCAATGCCCCGCTCTCCAACGCCATGCCATGATGCATGCGAGTTTGTGCCGAGACGACATGAAATACAGCGACGTGTAATTAACCTGATGTAATGCTATATATCAATAAGTTAAAAAAACCAACAACTTGCTTTGAGGTCAGGCACCCACACACACAACTCAAACAGTGGAGACCTAATCCAAATTTATTGGAGTTTGTAACAGCTGGACTTATGCCTTTAATACCTTTTAAGTGCCTCTTTTAACAGTGAACTGAGTGTGTCTTTCATTAAGGTGGAGTTGAAAGTATGTTAAGTTCATAAGCATGAAAATAGCCATTTAGTTCTCTTGGAGATTAATTCTGCCTTCAGTTTACTCTCATCGAACCCCATTAATGTCTAGGATTTGGTCTTTAGTGTCCCATTTGCATAAGCTCTGTTTATTATAGGGCCCCTTGATAATGTGAAAGTACTAAAATATTTCTTTCCCAAAATATAGAGGCATTAATCTTGGAATCCTCCTCATGTCCTTAATTTGCCATCAAATCCCACAACAGGAACAAATGCACTTTCTAATCAGCAATCTTTTCTCGCTTATAGGCTCTGATCCAACAAGCTTTTAAGCAAACAATTTACTTTAAGCAATAAGTAGTCATACTGGAACCAATGGAACAGCTCGTGTGTTATGATGGATTGGGGCCATAGAAAATTGCCTTGATGAAAATGTCAATGCTCCCAAGAGCTGGTGAAAATATATTTTTATTATAAACACACAGAGGAACTGTTTTGATCTGAACATTATGGGGAACAAGCTTTGAACCAATGCTTTTTCACCATCAGACCTAAACAGAAACTGAACACCACCAGGTTGGATGACAGTTTAAAAAGGCAGCCCAAAGCCAGATTGATGTTTGTATACAATGAAATTTAGTATTGATGTGATATGGACACTGTCCAACCTCTACGACTTGTTAGGGTGATGTACAGAAAATGTGGAGAAGATAAAAATCAAAGGAGCACAGGGAGAATAAGTCTCAACACTAAGAGGAAACACTGTTTTGAGGAGCTATTTTGCTGCAAATGTTTTGAGGGTAAGCTACAGCCAGATGTAAAATACAGAAGTGATGATGATTGAGCACCATGCACAGGCGTCTATCATGCTTCAGTTTAAGTCAGCAAATCAAAGCTGGGCTCTCATCAGACGTGAGTTAATAACTGGAGATTGGTTCACAGAGCCTTCACAAAACCATCAATTTGTCCCCATACCAATACATGCCCATGGGCACCAGGCAGCCTGTGGCCAGGGGGGATTTGGACAGCACATCGATCTCCCCTGCCCGCAGGTGATTTCAGGTAGCACCACTCTGTAGCAAGATAAAGTGTTACAAGAACAGACATTACATGACAGCATGTGGGACTGCCAGATAAGAAGTGATAACAAACAGCAACTAAACCCCAGAGACCAGTACAGAGTTAATCCCAGATTCTTACTGCAGCAGACATGGAATCACCCCTGCTCTTTTATGAATATCATATGTCCATCTGTTTGCTGGATTGCCATTATGTTGCCTGTTCTATGATCACCAGGACTTACTCCCACCAGGAGCTAACTGCACACAGGTCAGAGGGTTGATGACAGCCCCAGATGGCCCCATCACCAATAGCTAATGGACAACACAGGTGTCCTTCACTCTGGAGGTTCACCTTGCACCACACCTTGCTTGGCACAAGGGGGAGAGGGACAAGAGTCAAGCCAGAATGAGGAACAAGTGAAAATGCAGGTCCTAAAAGCACAGGGGAGACAGGGAGGAACATTTCTGGGAGGGAGCAGGAGCCCTGCCTCAGAGACAGCAAGGATCTGCATAAACCCACCAATAAATGGCTTAAACTAGCCCAGGTTTGCTGCTTTTTTGGAGCATGTCACCTGCAAACTCTGAAATGTACCTTTGAACTGACACAGCTTCTGAGGTTTTCCATGCAAAGACAGAACAAACCAAACCGAACTCTGGGGAACAAAGTTATCCACCATTTCTCACACCACCGCAAAAAGGGGTCACTGCTGAAGAGATCAGGCAGCAGATTTCAAAAAGACATTAACAGAAGTCTTTACCAGGGCATTGTGGAGACCAAGAAGCCTTCCTAGTTGGGTTTTTTTAAAAAAAACACACACACAAAAAAGGGGACAAGACAAATTCAATGCCAGACCCATCACTGACTCAGACAGAATAGGGCTTCAACCCTACCATGGTGCTAAACTTTCAACATGGAGGATGCATCATGGGGAGAATCTCTCTTTTCCCCATTATCAGCAGACAGACCCAACCACAGGCATTGCACTAGGTTAGACACACTGTGGACTGACCCAGCACAGTGCATGATAGGTTTGCACCCAGGAGGAGCACTCACACCAACAGCAGTCCCTGGTAAAGATGTTTCCAGCATGCAGCCTTTGAGCAGGTCACAGGGAGGGGAGGCATCCCAGCAAGCCCACAGCCTGGTGAACCAGCCTGCCACTCCTGGAGGAGAAACCACAGCCTGGAAGTGGGAATAGGAGTGGTACCAGCACCACAGCAGGGAAATAGGGAAGAGGAATCAAGGTGGTAAAGGAAGGGGTGAGGTAGAGGAGGGAGCTGTGTCCCATCAGTGCCTCTACACTGGATGTCTTTGGATGTGGAAAGTTGCTGGACTGGGGGGAACCGGGCAGGCTCTTCAACGGCTTCATCTGCAACAAAACCACATCCTGACTGCAAATCTTGCAAATCAATTATGCCCACAGGTTGTTGGGTTGAAAAGGCGGGGGAGAGGGAGTTTGTTTGCTTTGCTTTTCTTAGTAAACCACAAGACCATTTCCTAGCACGTTATCCTGAGAACGACAGGCAGGGCCAGGGCTGCCGGGTGCCCAGGAAGAGGCTGCCAAGTCCCAAGGATAACCATTGCTAATTGGCTCCTCTGAAATGAGCGTGACAGAGAGCCACATTTTCTCACCCGCAGGTTTTGGGGTTATATTTAACTGGCCAAGGCAGAATTAAATGTCAGCCTGGCTGGAAGGGGAAAAAACAAAACAAAACAAACAACAACAAACAAAGTGAGAACTTGTCATTAAGCTGGGGGGGAGTCGGTGCTAAGCACGCTGCGGACGATGCCCACACACAGGGCTGGCAGGCATGGGCAGCCCTGACAGAAAGAAGGAACCAAGGGATTCATCCCTTTAAAAACACAGTTTAAAAACACATTCAGGTCATTTATTTTGATTTGTAAGCATCACATGGGGCTGGGGAAGAGGGGAGACAGATGGAAGGGACCTTTATCCCACCTGATTTCTCTGCTGAATATTCCCACCCCCTCAGTTTGACTGCAGCCACGGACTTCCACATCCAGCAACACCAAGGGCAGAAACTTCCAGCAAAAAGGGGATTGGGTGGCAAAAGGACAGGGGCAGAAAACTCCTCAAACATCTGGAGCTACTGGAGAAAATCCCATTCAGCTGGGGCACAGGTCCATTTGGGGGCAATTAAAGAGAGTGGAAGAGGAAGGGGAAGGAGCAATGCCTCCCCTGCACACAGGACCCACTCCAAAACAGCTGCAGGGCTTCAGACTGCCACACACCCACAATCCCTGGGGTGGGAATGGCTGCTCCAGGCCTCCATCCTCCTGCTCTCTAAATGATGGGTTCGGGCTCCCTTGGGTTATGGTACCTGCCAGAGCAAAAACACCACCCCACGTCCGCAGACCACTGCCTGTCTTTACCCCCCATCCTGCCTGATTCCTACCCGCATTCTGGCATGCAGAGGTAGAAACAGCCCTTAACACAACTCTCAACAGCACCTAGCACCTTCCCCTTTGGAGGAGGGTAGTGCTGCCATCTCACGAGCTTCAAAGCCAGTATTAGGCTGTTGGAGAACTCAGAGGCCCCACTCAGATACAGCAAAGGGGATATTTGCTCTCTGCCAAACAGGACAATGCAGGACGTGTGCAAAGAGACGAGGCACATCCAGCCTGTTTTGGTTGCTTCTCACTTGCTTTGGTTCAGGGGTGAGGACTATACTACCATGTCCACTCTACAAGCCACATAATACAGACCCTTCTCAGGTCAGGTTTATAAAGGCAAGACCAGGACTACAGTGAGGGAGAGGCACAGACCCCCCAGATCATACTGTGCAATGCTTGCTCCCATTCCAAAGGCAGCACAGCTGTGTGTGTTATCCAGGGTCATGGACTGGAGAAGGAAGAGCAGGGTTACAGGAGGTAATGAGGGGAGATCTTAAACCACAGGAGATTCACAGCTTCACATGCATTAGCAAATAAGAAAATTAAACTGGGAGTACAGGTATAGTCCTAATTTTGCATTACAACAATTTTTCATCTCTTTCCTCTCTTCCACCAGAAACTATTGTTTAATCCAGATAGACTCTTCCTCCTCCCAGTCCCCAAAAGGAGAAAATGTCATATTCTAGGGAAACAGATCTCCTCCAGGAAACCAAAAGCATCTTTTCCAAATGCAAGGTTTTGCTTTCCGGTTTGAAGTGAAGTATTCCAGACCAAATTGAGTTTAAAATCATGCTTTTCCAAGTCAACATGAATGCTGCAAATGGAATAATTTGTTTTGAGGCATTTTAACCTCAGGGGGAGAATGACAGAGTTAAACCTTTTGGCACTATTGAATCAGAACTTCTTATTCAGTGGAAACAGGTTATTTTGACTTTTTCATGTTAACTAGGGACTAAAAATTTAAAAAATCCAACAAAATGTTGACGCATCCAAATTTCCTTCAGGCTGGCAGGTTCAGTTTCTAACCACCCCTTCTTAAATGAAGATGGAAATATTAAGCTGCAGCTCGTATGTCTACAGGCTTATTTTCTTTAGCTCCCATCTTTAAAATCTGGAGACCATAAATAGCCTGTTTTTTTTCCTGCAGGCTGCAACACAGCCTTTTAAACCAAACATTTGTAATCGTCACAGCTGTAATAAGTACAACATTTCTTCAAAGGGATTACATTGGACTGTGGTTTTCAGTATTGCTTCGTTGTCTGTTGTGAAATCTCCTCACCATAAATTAATTTGATTCTATTATCTTTCTGATATGATCTGCTTTCTGACAGATCGTTTTTATCTTGGTTCATTCCTGTTTCTTATTGACAGCTCAGAGCACTGCAGAAGAGATGTGAGTTATTAATGTTGACAGGGTTTGTAACAGAATATCTTTTATCCAGCAACGTATCCTTTGTAATGTTTTTATTCCCCCTTCTCTGGCTACTTTAAGAGGCTAAACAGAAAAATCAAACAAGCCATACAGCTTGACTTCCCTGGAATCCTTTTCAGTTCTTTCTGGAACATCTTTCTACATACACTGAGGATGTTATCGTATAAGGTGTTATTCATATTGGACAAAACTACTAAAACAATAACATACTGAAGGTTAAGTACAGTGCAATCTTGTTGGAAATCCAAGCACTGGATAAAACGACTAAAAAGTACATATTTTTTACAAAATTATGTAAGCCTATAATGCCAACCAACAAGACAAACAGGAAGGAAAATTAACAAGACAGCTTATGAACTACCCAAGCCTGAGATAACACCTCCTTGTGCACTACCAAATAGAGGAAAAAATAAGCATAAGGACATTCAACCCATTAAAAGTCAGAGGTACCTGGCCAGATCACTGGAAATGAGGCACCTATCTTCCTTCGAGGCCTGATCCCTGGGTCAAAGCAGTGAGTTGTACCTAAAACTTCTCCATCCTGCCTTACCACTATCCTCAAAACATGTTTCCATTCCACATATGATTTATTTTGCCTTAAACTCCTACTAAAGATTTTCTTGAAAATGTTAAAACTGTGCAAGGAACAAGAGAAGAATTAAACTGTCACGCCTCTCCCTTTGCACCTTCTCTGCTGGAGCAAATAAATTCCAGGCACCAAAACTTCAGCAGCAGTGACTGTAGTTATACCAGGGACAGCGGATAAAACACCTCTAAATCAGTGTAATTCTCTATTCAGGTTCCCCTGCAAAAGCATTTTACAGCCACCCTGGGTTCACACTGCACAAGATACCAGGATTTATGATTGGGATTTAAGCAAATCTGTAACTCCTAATGAATGGGAAAAGGCTTTGTGTGCAGGGAGCATGACCCCCACCAGCCTTCTCTTGGTTTCCTATCTCTCTTTTCAAAGCATATTGTGCTGATGCTGCCAGAGGCAGCAGAGGGTCCAGGTGTCCAGGACTGGCCCAAATAGTCTCAGAATAGAGCAGGAACTATTCTTCCACCTGAGAAAAAGCCTTAATAGTCCCAGGTTTCCACCTGGAGCATGAGATTTTCCCACTAGTCTCTTACAAGCTGCACCATTGGGAATGCATCTCTCCAACAGCATGGCAGGAGAGGACCTTGCCTCCTGCCTTGCTTGCAGGCATTTGCTAGATCCAGGGCTGACAAGTTCCTACACTGACATTTGCTGACAGGGAGTATTTTCTAGATCTGTTGGTTTACTTTGACCAGCTTCCACATTCTTATCTTACCTCCAAAATGATCAGGCCCTATTTCTTGGTATCTTTAGCAGAAGGCAAGCTCAGCCGGCTTGCCTTCCAGTAAAGTTAATAGTACCTTTTCCCAATTATCTGGAGCCCTTGAGAGTCCCCTGTTATTACTGGAGTGTTTTTCATTAGCTGTGCTGGTTCCAGGCTGCGGAAGGATAGACCTCAGCACAGGAGTTGAAGTGTTCTGGACAGAGCGAACAAGAAACCCTGTAACACAATTAGAAGTACCCACAGGGTAACATATAACTTTACTGTCAAGCCCTGAAATAACACAGCTAGCTAATGAAATAACAAAATAAACTTTGTTTTAATTAAAATTAAGAACATTTTATCTCTCTCATTTTAGTCTTAAAACGGGGGCAGTTCAAAAGTCACAATGGAACAAATGAAAAAAACATTTGCAAAGCGAGGGGCAAGGGGCAAGTGCAACATCACTAGGTTTGGAGTGACCTGCACCACAAACTGGCAGAATCTTTATCTGAAAACAGCCTGCAGTAGATGTGAAGCATATTCCTAGTGAGGAGCTAAACCTAAAAAACACAGGGATGTTCTCCTGGGCCCACCCTACCTCCAGATTCAGTCTGAGCAGCAGATATTCCGCACACACCCCCATCCCAAGACACCCCCAGCAACTCAAACAATGGGATGTGAACTGCTCAGGAGACGCCTGGACCCAAGTAGTATGATCCAAATGCAAGCAATCATGGTCTCTGCCTTGTAACACCCCGGTCCCTCGTGTCTACAGACAGCAGCTCTCCTGCCCAAAGGGAGTTCTGATCCTCTTTGTCTTCACCCATCATCAGCAGCTTGCTGCTGGCAGTGCTCCTTGTTCCTGCACTCCCAGGGCACCAGCAGTCAGCAAAATGGCCTGCACTGCTGCCACCCCACAAACCCACAGTGCTGAAAGCAAGTCTGGCGACTTGCTGTCTTCTGCCAGCTGGACTTTCGCAGCTTAGGCTACGGCAAAGACAGGTGGGATGAACCTGAGACCTTGTCGCCATATAGCATCATGGTGTGAACTGTACAGATGTGCACACTGACAGCAAGCACAAGCAAGGCACCCAAAACAGGTCTGACAGTACGTGGCTTTGCTGCTCCACCTGGTATTAAAGCCACTGTTTACGCTATTCTTATTTCTCACAGCCTCTTTCTCCTACAGCTGATTGTTTTGTAACTGTTCAAAAGCCTTGGAGGGGCCCAGAGGTACACTGCAAGATGGACACCGCTGTGTTCCTCACACTTGCCATGGTTATTCAGCACAGGAATGAGCCTGCCTTGAGACATCCTAGCTGAACAAGATTGTTATAGGAGGTTTATGCACACAAACAGAGAAAAGGTAAAAATAATCAACTTTCCTTTTTTATATATATAACAGACATTCTGGCAGAGGATATTGGGGCAAAAAATATTCCATGCCTGACCATTTTAATGAACAATGGGGGTATGTGGAGAGCTAGACTACATGATCAGAGTCTGGTGAAAAGCAGAAATTACCCAGGGGAACCAAAGCCTCTTGGTTGAAATCCCAGTTTTCTCTCAGAAGTTCCCCAACAGATTTTCAACAGTTTCAATATAACCTTTTTTAAAACCAGTTTGATATCTAGTCCTGCTGTAAGTAAGACTTGAGAAATTTTCTGGTCTCTCAGTGCTCCATGTATGTGTATACCACCAGTACATCCACTATAGATGTGGATGAATGTTTCCACACAGGACAAGTACCAGTGAAATTCCAGAAAGAAGCAATTTATATATGTATATTTTAATGCATCTATCTCTTATTCTAAAATTCTGGGTAACCTCCGGACCACCACATTCATTCATTGCCTCCAGTATTCCCTAGCAATTTCTGCTTGCATAAAGTGGGTTAGGGAAGACAGATCAGAACTAGACTAGAAGTGTGTTAGAGCAGGCCTGATCTGTTGGTTGGATTTTTCCTGCTTGCAGACTGGTCCCCCAAATCCATGCCCATGTCCAGTGGAAACACAGGTAAGTAATAAACCACACTACATCCTTATGCCCACTGGTTGCCAAGTATGAATGATACTGGAGGCTGCTCTGTGGGGAGCATTAGATGTTCAGAAGTTAGATGGCTTCTTAGCCCATTTCAAAAATCAGGCTCCTTGAAGTACAACAGATCAGGCACCCAACCCCTGATTTCTCATGCAGTGGATTTTAAATCACCTGCCCAAGCCCAGCAGCTGGCTCACTGCTTTAAGACATCTACAGTTTCCCAAAGTAACTGGCAGGGTCTCTAGCTTGCTCTAGAGGTCACCAAATGCAGAGCATGTCAAAAATAAAATCCCAAACCAAAGATGAAGTAACATCCAAAGCCAGGGAACATGAAGTCAGCTGAAATATCCTCCCTTGCAGAGCTCACTTGCTCCAGAAGGGACCCAGAAGACGGGCAGCCTTCTTTGGATCAAAGTTTAATTAAACCCTTCACCTCAACCATTGGATCCAAAAGCCAAGACCTTCAAGTTACAGGGAAATCTGCCTGTTACCAGGCAGGACTGAGGCATGCAGCTGTGGTGGAGTCTGTGTCAGACTCAACATTACAGATAAATTTACTCTTTCTACAAGGTCTAATTGCCAGAAGACCTGAGCTACCAGAGAAAGCACAAGGCAATGAAGGATAATTCTAAAGTGACCAACGTAGGTGCCGCAAACCACAGCATGAGCAAAGCTCTTTAAGGCTCCTTTGCTGCTGTCATTGCATTGCTTTCTGATTAAAATCAGCTTAAATTTGCTTACATGTTCTGTAATCATATCTAGAGACCTGCTTTGTGCCAACTGTATCCCGTCTATGACAAATATTAGATGTCCATTAAAAGCAAAGAGGCTTCCAAAGCCAGAGCAGGAAAGATTAAGGGAAGAGGTGTGAAAGGAAAAGAAAGGAGGAATAGGAATGAAAGTCTCAGAAGCAAACTCAGGATGTCAAGAAATAAGAAGTGATGTAAAAATAACATAGGAGGTCAATCACCAGTGATACAGTTCACGATTCAAAGCCTGCATATCTTAAATAATCTAAACTTATTCAATCCAGTAAAAGCAACAGTTCTCATTATACACTTACCATAGGGAAGTATTATTTCTGCATTGGCTTACAAATTGTCTCCCTCTTTCTTTCTCAAACTCATCGCAATCTTAACTAATACAAGTAAATCTCTGTGCATGAAATATGAACCACTGGCAGCTCTAAGGCTCGCTTTTCATCCCAAGCCTAATGGGCAAAGCACTGTGATTTCATTTCACAAGCTTTTCCAACTGAGCTCAGAGTCGATCATTTGCCAGAGTTTGACTTTTGCAAACAGCCTGCCAGAGCCGCTGAACTCATGGGGCCAAATCCATCAATGGTGCAACTCCAGCTAACCCGAGACACTTCAGGCCAGACACTAGTTTGTTCCAAAGCATTAAAAGTGTCTCTTGAGACCTGTGATCACAGAACATTGTCATAACACTTAAGAAGTTATGGTATGTTAATTAGGAGTTGTCAAAATATATGCATGGCCCTGCCTGTGCTTCACTTGGATGTGCAGAAGAAGCCAAGAAGTTAATTTATAACAAGGGAGGCATCACCAGAGTGCTGCAGTTCCATGAGCTAGTGAAGTGGCTGTCCAGCACAGTGGGACAGGTTTTCAGGTGGAAGCTGTGTCTTTGCCTCTCCAGCACAAGGTTCCTGGTCCTTCAGGAGTGCTACCAGGCTCAGTCACTCATATAAATGCCCAAAACAAAAACACGTTTCCCATCTTAAATAGCATTGGCACTTGGTGCCCCTCTCCAGAAAGGGAGCTCTTGTAGCTCGAACTCTCAGGCAAAAACAGGCAAAGATCCTGTAAATCTCGATAGATAGTGAGGTTTCCCACATAGCCAAGGGAAATGAGAGATGCCACATGTATTTAAATACATTTGCTACTGACCAGTTTCAAGCATGGCAAAGATGAGGCGCAAACACCTACTGATAGAATTAAAGGTTTTTATAAAGGGTGGAGTCAATCAGACCTCAAAAGCAGTGAGTCCCAGGGGGAACACTCCCATGACTAAAAACTAAGCACATGCTTACACAGAAGAGCTGGACCTCCAGTCATTTTGGCATCTCAATAATTTTTTTTATCTTTTGGGAATTTCTTCCTGCAAACAGGGAAGAAGAGCCAAGGCTACAGGAGGAGTGACATGCCAGCCCTTGTCTACTCTGCAAGGGGGCCAACAAGCAGATCCTGGCCCCATGACAGTCTCAGCCACTGGTCTATGGACACTGTGGAGTATCCTATGGTGGAAAGCCCCAGGACCACTGCTGAGGGGACCAAGGTGGTACCATAGCTCTGTGTGAGGACCCAATGCTTATCAAAGCACACCTGGAGCACTGCCTTTTACACTTTACATTCTGCCTCTACATGGGCAGAAGGACTTGGCTTTACAGCCTCACTCAACCCACTCCTGAACTCTTCAGAAAAAACTGAACAGCCCAAACCAAGGCTTGCAAGAGAACCAGATGCCCCATTCCTACCTACTGGATAGCCTCTGGACAGCTCCACTCCCAGGGGGTGTGGGATGCCTTGGCCCAAGCCCTACACCACTCCCAGCAGAGTAAAGTCTGGAGCCACCCACCATGTCCCATTTTCATGACTTAATCAGAGAGCTGCTGGGAGGAGTCACTCCCCACAGAAATCACAGGGAACACAGGAAGTTTCCTTTAAAAATTTCATTTTTGACAAAGCTGTAATTTCCAAACAGGGGTTAGGGGGAGAGTAGGGGGGAAAAGGGTTGTCAAAAAATTCTTGTAGTGTTTTGTTTAAGTGCTTTGCTGGATCTGGATGCAAAGAAACTCGAGAAAGGATAAGAAGTATGGACAACACACTACAAAATATATTAGAATAATTTCAATCCTTGGCACAAGTATTTCAGTTCCCATTGCTTTCAATAATATATCATAAAATGTCAGTAAAAAGTATTGTACTATAGCCTATGAAAACAACATCATCTTACAAAGAAATACTTCATTACTGCTTTCTGCTTAACTACCCTAGAACAGCTAGCTACAAGAAAACATGAATTGCCAGGAAGTTGTGTGCATTAATTGGAATATAAAGGAGGTGCTGGATTCCTCAGAGAGAAAGGCACTTTTGCTGAGCAAAGATGATTATTAAAATTCAAGTCATGCAAGTTATATTCTGAATCCAACAGACTAGAACTTTCCATAGTTACTTTAAGAACATTTTCATTATATTAAGATGATAGTTAATTCATTTAAGCCAATTATGCAGAACAAACAATATTTGGGTGGATCTAGGAAAGCAAATAATATTTGTTTCCAGAAGAGCTACATGGAGCATTCATTGACTATTCTGCTAGGTAGCTCTCTAGTTATTCACTTTTTAGCAGAGAGTTGGCAGGAGCTAGCACTGAAGTAAGGCAGCCTGACTTGTGGCTAGGTCCCTGTTAAGCTGAATAATGGGAGGAGAGAAAATTAAGTCCAGAAAAAAACCAATACAAGAAAAAAAAAGGCAGAAGCCTTAAATGATATCAGTACTTCCACTTCAGATGATGTCAGTCAAAAGAGCACTGTTAACCACATCAGGTACCCTGTTTGTTCTACAGTAATTGTTAATGGCTGCAAGCCCATAACAAGAGAGGAGGGACAGAGAGCATCTTGCATCCTTTGGGCTCTGTGTCACCAAGATAGCTCTGGATGCAAGTTTGAGCTGCCCTGGGAGGGCTCCAATTTACAACTGCCACTCACAGGGATGTTTAGCACAATCCTCAGACAAAAACCTGCGGAGGTAGAAGGAAGCACCTGGGAGGTTGCAAGGGCTGGAAAGCACATGTACACCCTGGTGAGAAGGGCCAGGGCAGCCTTGGGAAATAGCACAATCAGGGGCCCAGGAGCTCTCTGCCAGCAGCCACTCAGGGATGCTCACAGGCAGAAACAGGATAAGCACAGAAGGTCCCTCTCAGCTAGCAGACTGCAAGTTGTGTACCATGGTCACCAGCAGGACAACAAACAAGAGAAACAAATATTCAATTTATCAAAGCAAGTGACAGCTGGTGACCTCACTCTGCACACCTGGTCTACCAATTATTCTTTTTTCTCCCTGTTTGTTTCACCTAAATCCTAATCCTGTTCTTGAAAAGCCAGAAGATAAAAAAGTGACAGTGACTGAACTGCACATTTTACAAAGCTCCAATCAACTTGGCAGCAGGCTCTGGATGTCCTCAGAGCACTCAAAATTTAGGGCCTGAATCAATTCCCATTGGAGCTTTTCCATTTATTCAACAGCAGGGGGATCAGGATGGTCAGTAAGAGGACAGGCGGGGAGGGCAGCTGCCCAGGAGAGCAGACAGCCAGGATGCCTGGGTTGCTTTCCCATCCCTGTTCTCAAACTCACAGCCCAACAAGCCCCTGCACCTCCCCACAACTGTTCCCCCTTCATCCCATCTTTGCGGACAGCATTTGGCCATTTTAGCTGCTGCAGCTCTGCCCAAAATTCACCCTTTTGAAAAGGGATTCCCTCCCCTGATCCACAAGCTCAGAGACCAGAGATGAAGCCTGGGAAAGTCCAGCCCAGAACGGAACATTTTGGATAGGCGTGAATATGTAAAAGCAGGGTGTGGAGACTACACGGGCTTTGCCAAAACCAGACTGCCCGGGTGCTAATAAAGTCCCATTTGACATCCTGAACTCCTGGAAAAACCTCTTCACTTCTCCAGGATACTTGAGCAGAGCAGGGAGGTGGGGGGTAGCTAAGCATTAACAGCTTGTGCTACGGGATCGGGGCCTCCATTGAGGTCAAAGACGCTCTTTATTCCTGGAACTTCTCCAGTTCCTGGCCGCTCCTGAAACCTGGGAACATAGCCACCTTTGCCCCACCTTCCCTGGCCATGCCAAGCTCAGGCTGGCCACCACCCAGATTTGGGGCCACCAATTCTTATTTTTAAGTAAAAAGGGGGAAAGGAAAGAGGAGAGGAACCAAGACATGGAAGGGTCAAGTGCCTTCGCTAAGGCTAAATGGCACATCAGTGGCGGAGCTGGCATTCGAGCACAGGCGCGCCTGTTTTCTACGCCAGTGCTAAAACATCCAGACCACCCTGCTGCCTCCAGGACCACACTGCCTCTGTGAAATGTGTGGAAATTTGCAGGCATTTTCCCTGATTTTTACAGGGATTTTTTTTGTTGTTCCACACTTGGCTCACAGCTGTTTGCCAAAATCAAAATGCTGAGGTGTTTCTGTCTCTTTAAAATTTCATAAACAGACACTTGGACAGAAACCATCAGTGAATCGCAGCTGCGGTGGGGGGATTCGATTTAGCCATGGCAGGCTGAAAGCGAGAAACCCAAACCGAGATACAGCCCCATCCTTCTGCCACCCCAGGCAGGGGCTCACAGCCACACATGACCCTGCTGGCATTGCCCACAGCCCCTTCACTTGGTGTGAAAGGTGCTGATGTCTGGAGGAGCAGACTGCTCATCGATTTGTCCCAACAAGTAAAACAGCATTCTCTGCAATAACCGTTTTACCCTTTACTTCCAAAGGAAAATAAAACAGAAAACATTCAGGTCCCCTCCTGTTCTAGTATTCCCAGGCTCTGCTACAGTTTGCCATCCATATTTCAGCAGGATGGTGCCAATTTACTCAGTTGAGCATCTGCACCTCGTCCCGCCCCCAGCTGGGCCATACTTCCCCAGCTTGTCACCTTGCTGCTCTGCTTGTCAGACATGCACAGCCCAAGTGCCTTGAAACCACTCCTGCCCCTTCTCAGCACTCACCCCTGTCCAGGTAAAGCATGTGCTGCAGGTGAGACTTCATTCCTGCCCAACACACCTGCCCTTGAGATCCCTGTCAATCACATAGCCTTTCCCCCAGACCATGCATCTCCCTACAGACCAACTCCAGGGCACATCAGGTGCATCAATGTAATGGGGAAGATATCCAAGGCTTACCCCAGGTAGAGGCAATGCCACTACCAAAGTGCATGGAGATGATGTGACTATATTTTCCTCCTTAAAAAAGGCAAATCACCAACACATCTGCAACCAAACCACATTCTGCAACTTGCCACCAAGGTTCTGCACAGCAAACAAAAGGTTAAACAAACAAACCCCGAGCAATGTCTCAGGCTTGCCAGATGCAAAAAAACTTTCAGCCAGTGATATTTCTCCTTCCCCAGCTGTAGGTTCATATTTTTAATGTCAGATTGCAAAAATAATAAAAAAGGGGGTAGAAGACAAAAAAAGCAAACATTTAGCTCTCAACTGGATGGGAAATGAACTGGAAGCTTGCATTTGTGTATATTTCTCCCTGGCAAAGAGAAGCCAGCTGGTATGTGCAAGGTCCTGAAAACCTGTCCTGACATCAGCAGAAGTGTGACCAGCAATACCTCTCCCGTGCCGGCTCATGCGTTTTCTCCTATCTCACTTCATCTCTCACTAAGCTCAAGCAAGCCCGTGCTATTGCAGATTTATCACCATCTGAAAAACATTAAATATCTCAGGGTTTCAAATATTTGCAGACAGCTGAAGAAGTGGCTGTGATGGAACTGTCTCTTTCTGGCATAAAGCTATCAATTTTCCATGAAAGTTGAGGCCTGGATTTTTTTTATTTTATTTTTTTACCCCTGGTAAAACACTAACAAATGACTTATTCCCCTTTTAGCAAATGCAAGGGAAGCAGACAGTCATTATTACCAAATGTGTGCACGCACAAGTAACTAAGGGAAAATAAATCCCATTTGAAGGTTAATTAACTAAGGCAGGGTCACAGCTTGACAATCTGCCCTCAGCAAAGGGGAAGCACAACATCGGAGGGTCTACGAAGCAGAGACGTAATGAATTGTGACTTGAGGCTTGTCTATGCAGGGAAATTACTGCGCAACAAGCTACAGGCCGGATTTATAGTGCTTACTCCACATTTATAGCATTAGACCCTCTGTGCAGGCTAATTAGGAACTAGTTTACCTCATTCACCTTCTGACAAATGCTTCTTTGCACAGAAGCCCACAAGAGTAAATTGAGCCCCATCAACTCCTTGGATTTTGCCCACACCACTGGCTTTGCACAGTAACTAGCAAGTCCAAGCTGAGGAGCAAGGGAGGGGATAGGAGAAACATATTCAGCCCCCAGCATGTGAGCAAGAGCTTGGGCTTGAGCTCAACACCCTTAAGTGCCCCCAGAAAGCCCCCAGGTTTGGACAGAAACAAACTTGCAACAATATTCACATCCAGCCTTGGGAGAAGACTGAGGGTGAAGCGATGGAGAAGCCAGGGTGCATTTGTCATCCCAGCATCTGGTTCAATCCACTCACCACCCATCCCTGCCTGGGGCTGCAGTGCTTCTTGCAGTCTCCTGTGCCCAATGGTTCAGGAAAAGCCACATCATTTAGCCCAGGAGGCTGCAGGGAATCAGAGTAGTGGTGGTGGTGAAGACAGCCATGCTTTCAGTGCAAGGCGCCAAGGAGCTCTGGTGGAAAAGAGTAGGGCTGAGCCCAACCTAGATTTCTTCCAAGGAAATTTCTAAAGAGGACCAGCTGACTCACTTTCATTCTGCCTGGCTTCTTGGCCAAGCTGAAGGGCACCAAGCCAACCAATATTAGGCCACCTCAGTGCTGAACAAATACACCCACCACAGAGGTTTTGTGCAGGTCAGCTATTCTGCTTGCACCCCTTAGCTATACAACAAGCACAGAGGGAGTATGGGATCAGCATACTGCAGACATGGGCTATGCTAAGCATCAGCCAGCAGAGGGTAAAAGGGACAGAGCCAGCATGGGCAACACCAGGCTGGAGTCTAACCAGTAAAGGTGACAAAATCATGCTCCCATGCACTGATTGACTGCTATCTAAAGCCAAGTCCTTTAGGGTTGCTTCACAGATGCAGGGTCACACGTGCAAAACTAGTCAAGACGCCAGGTGCTAAAAGTGCTGGGGAAGGTCAAATATGCCATCACCAGTTAAAAACAAACACAGATCTTTTGGCATTTTGGCCTTTTGAGGCACCATACAGGCAGGGATATTAGCAGATGTCAGTAGGAGGAGAGGAGTTGTGGGAAGAGCTGTCAGAATGGGTTCTGCTGCCAGCCCCTACAGGGACATCAAAAAATCATTTCCCCTCCCTGTGCTTCTTTCCCTGCAATAACAGAAGGCAAGTGACTTCCTCTTGGGAAAAATTTTCCAAGTCTTAGGGGGTGGCAAAGCTCTGACAAGAAGCAACTCAAGCCATGGCTTCCTCGGTGCAGTGTGGCTACTTTCACACCTCATTTCCCCACACAGCAGAGAGGATGGCTGATTTTCAGGGAGTAACTGCAAGGTGCAAAATATGCTTTCTGTCCAACAGGGTCTCCACCACAGTGAAACAGGCCAGCCAGTTGGGGACACGTCATACGGTGGGCTAAAAGCTCCCCCTTTTGGGGAGATCCCTTTGGAGACAGCTCCGGCACAGGGAGGTGGTGTCTGGCAGACACATTTCCATGGTAAAACCAGAGATCAGCAATCATTTCTGCTCTTATCTCTCATCTGCTGTGGAGCTAATGAAAGGGGTTCACTATTAACATTCAATCACAATCCTCCCCTTGGGGCTTGGGAGTCCACCACCTCCTTTCTGCAACAGCAGTTTTTCATTTGCCACTTTATCTCATTTTTCTTTTCCTCCTCCCAAACTGTGGGTTTCACAAAGCTGAGACAGCTGCTTTACTGAAAAGGAAGTGCTTAAAGCCAGCTTGACTGCAAGGTGAGCCCTGCTGAAGGCTCAAATCAGCTGGTGAAAAGACTGTCTTCTCCCCAGTGGTCCAAAACCCAAAGGACATGGAGATAAAACCAGAGAAACTGCTGAAACTAGAAACAGGCACACAGGCCACTGAAAGACAGAGCAGGCCCCAAGAGGCACCATCTAAGCAAAACCATATGGCAATCTCGGCCGAGCCATCAAGGGATGTATTCCTACCCGGCGCCTGCTAGCATGCTTTCCAAGCATCTCATAGCAGTCCCTCTTTCAGCACAGAGGTATCCCAAGTGACATGCCCAAAGTGATAACACTAAGAAAGCCAGTCAGTTAAGATCTCCTGAGTCTCCTACATGACCCTTTTCTCTTCCCTGTCCTCTACCTTGCTTTTTTCCCCCCACACTTTACTTCCCATGCATAAATATACTTCCATTATGCACTCCTAACTCATCATCATCTAAGGCTCTTTACTTTCACCTACTCTTCTCAATCTAAGCACTGCAGAATCAAACATCTCACAAGCTTTCACAGTGTTGACATCACACTACCAGCACTCCCCAATTCCCTGTGAAATCAATTACAAGGTGATGTTCCATCATGGCCCATCAAATGAACCCTTTCACTGAAATACATAAGAAATTTAGGAGAAGGAAAAACACCAGTGGGAAGGAAAAAAATCTGTGGGTTTTTAGTTTTATTTCCAATGGTCTGTTTCAAAGTACAGACTCATATTCACCACTGGATATAGAGATTGCATCCCCATGAAAATGTAGATGGCCCCTTCTCTACAAAAAACAGCCTGGGCAATAAAATAGGTATAAAGCTACATACTCTGCAGGCTGGTCCTATGATGTCACAGCCCACTGATGTGTGCATACTGTCATATGTTTACCTACTATAATATAAATAATATTTTATGTAGGACTCCATTTACGAGGCAGTGTTTATGCAGAAATGGGAGGGCCTGTTCTACAGGAGTGAGGGGAGGTTAAAAGGGCTGCATTGCTACACTGATTTACAGGCTGCCTGATTTAATTAGTATTTGAATATGATTATTTTGGGGGCTGTGGGTGGTCATTCACAAGGGAATGCCAATATCATCATTTGAAGGCTTTTCATTTATTTCATGGGCTCATGTAATTGTATGAAACCAAAGTACATGAAACTGCCAAAAACCCAAAACATCCTTTTTAGGTACATTTGTATAGCACCTTTACCCAAAACACCATAAGAAACAGATAAGAACCTTTATTCCTCAACCTGTAAGGGCAAGGCTGCAACATCCATTACACAGACATATGCTCTGGGGAACAGAGGTTCAGCAGCTTCTTCCAGCACAAGGAAGAACGTGGCTTCCACCAATGCTGTCCTGACTATGAGGCTCCCCTCCCTCACACCCCACCCGCCTCATTTCTGTGCAGTGTGTGCTCATATAGCCTCACTCTTATTTTAAGAACATTAATATATACATTTGAAAACCCAAACCATTAAAAAGTAGTTGGCTTGGACTTTTACTGGAACACGTGCACAAATATGTTGTTTGGATATTTTTACGGCCATTAACTTTTCCATATATAACCCAGACCTCCCATTAGGTGTTGTGAACTGGATCACCTCTTTACTTGCCAAGTTATATTTCAATTAAATTAAAGTCACCTTTGGTCCTAATGAACCCCTGTTGTTTGCCTAATGCCATGATTAATTCCAGCTGCAAGAAATGGTATTAGCCTAGGTGGGTACATGGTTGAAGACTCTGATTCTCCTCCAAGATTTATGGGTGCTAGAGAAGGCTCCATAATTCATATAGCTGAGTATATACTATTCAGGCACTAAACAGAGGCCTTTGCCACAACAGGCCTCCACTAGTGCTTCAGAAATTGGGATTCACCCTAAATTTGTTCCTGAAGTAGAAACTTAACACATTTCTTCAGGCATAGATACCCAAATCCTTTCTTCCAAAGCTCAGCAGAAAGGGAGGCATCCCAAAGACCTTGAATAGTCACCTGGTGGCAAGCACCCTACCTAGGGAACAGCACAGCCAGGAGGGATTGCAGCCTGTATTCTCTATCCACACCCTCCAGAGATTAAGGGTTCCCTCAGATCATAATACCACACTAGATTTACAGAGCCCAAAAGAGAAAAGCAAGCAGGGACCAGATTTTGTCCTGTGATCCAAGAAGTGCTGAAATTTAATTCTAGGGTTAATGATTTACTTTGGAATCAAGAGTGACTGCTTAACATGGAAAAGTAGCACTGGAAGTAGAAGCCACAGGCCACCAAAACCCCAGGTGTCTCACAGACATGTCTAGCCATTAACATGCTCAGAAGTAAGCAGACAGCTCTCAACACCCTTGAGAGGCTGTATGTACTCAGTGGTAAACTCAATGCCATTAGAGTGATCTTAGACAGACCTGAAGCACATCTACTGGACCTTCAGGAGATGCAGGCGTAAGAAGTTTCAACACTTAAGAGCGAAGGTCCATCCAAGTGCAGAATCTCTTTCTGAACTATTCCCTATGAGGTAAAGATTTCCATGATTGGCAGCCACTGATGAGCTTGTCTTTTGTGACTTTATCTAATCCCCTTTTTATCCCACTTGCACTTATGGTCATTATGGCATCAAAAGGCAGAGTCTCACCACTTTATTATCTGTGGTGTAGCAAAAGCAGGTGCCTGCCAGGGCACAGTACAGTTCTGGAGGAGTTGTGTCAGCTCTGGCCACAGTATCTAAATTCTGACTGTACCACTCCATGAGATCCAAAGAGAAGATCATAGTGACCTACAAAGCTTTTGCTTTTTTTTATTTCACAGATCTACAGGTGAATTTATTTGTGGCCAGTCCCTTCTCCACTCCCTTCCCCTCCTCTTCATACTAAGGCCACAGAAGTTGCTTCAGTATTCAAAAACACGACTAGATTATCAGTCCTTTTCTTTTATTAGTGCCAGTGGCAATCTGATACCACAACCCAGCCTGACCACTTGCTTCACACCTTCCCAGCTAGCATAAGCTGTCCTTAGTCATAGTTGCAGAGATTTCCAGATAAGAGGGGGAACTTGGCAAGTCTGGCACAACAAACTCAGAAAATAAAGCACAGTTCAGACTGTCCAGAGATGGAACAGGATAAGAACAGATAGGATATCTCAGCTATATGAAAATTTCTGCCTTCTCTTCCTCAAAAAATCATCATTAAAGAGAAAAAATCTGTTCTGTTCTATTGCCAGAACCCTGCTTTAGGATTATATCTGTGTGAGATGATACCCATTGCTGACATCCAAGGAAGTCCTTCCCTGACAATCAGCCTACAGGATAAATAAATCAGGAATAGCTCAAGCTGTAAAACAGAGATGAGAATAAGGCCTATGATTTTAGAGAGGTCAGAGTAACAGAAAAAATATCCATTAGTCCAAGGTTCAGAATTGTCTTTCTTCATACAGCAGTTCAATACAAATCACAGTCTAAGTACAACATTAAAGAATAGCTGCACAATTACCATATTCCATTCCTATGACTTCCCTGGCATCCACCTCACCTAGACCAGGACTGCACTTGAACAAGAGTGAAAAGGCAGAGCCAAACCATGTTACATATAACTCTGCAAAGAAATACAGAGGTTCAATAGGCTTCAGACAAACCCAAGAATAACCATTACACTGTGGAAAGTATTTGCCATTAAAATATTTTTCATTAAAAGTGGCATTTCTGAGACTTCTATCCTGCTGAAAAGCAATACCAGCCTCACGTCAGAAAGTCTTTAAGAAAAATTTCCATTGCTATAATTTAGTTCTCTGTTGAGGTTGTATTGTTCCCCTTTCACAGAAAATCTCAGCAAAATTTCCATGATTTAAAGGCAGTCAAAAGTGTCCTGTTCACTTTTCAGGAGGAACCTGTGGTCAACAAGGCATCTAGGAGAACTTTAAGCTATACATAGGGTGCAGAACAAACACAGGATAAACATCTACTCCACTGAAACCAAAGGCAAGCCAAATGAAATGTCCAGCTCATTCTGTAAGCCAGCTTTGACACTGGAGCAGCTACAAAGTACTATCTGTTGGCCAACAGTTGCTACAGGACCACAGAAGAATCAGAAATAATGCAAGAACCAGGCTTGTACAGCACATTCCTTCTCCTGATACACCTTTCTTGCAAGCTTCATTCCTGACTTGCAAAATAAGATGTGAAAAGCCTACAGAATGAAGACAAAAATCTTAAAGAGTCTGAAAGGAAACCTGAGAAGCTCAAGCAAACTGTACCCCCACTGCAGCCACCCTCTAAACCCAGCTTGGTTTCAACCCTACCATTAGTCCAGCAGGGAGAGACCCTCATACATAAAATGGTATTGGTCCCAGCAACAGCCAATTCACTTTTTCCAGACAGGTACAGCCTTGAATGACACCCTGTTATTTCCCTGATCTGTTTTTGGGTTGTTAACACATGCAGATTATTAGACCAGCCACTACATGAACATGATGTGTTACTGTAAAGTCTCCTGGTTTGCGTGCTGCTTTTCAGAGATGTGAATGTGCAGGCAAGATCTTCCAAGGTAACACCTAGAACAGAACTTAACCCAGTTACTCCTCCATCAAGCCCAGTAACTTCCAACTGGCCAGGACATCAAAGAGAATATTCATACTTATTTTAAGATCAAAGAGGAAGATTTCACCATTTCTCTTTGCAGCTTGCTTCTCACTATTTAAAAAATATAAATGTGCTGTAACTCTACTTTGAATATAGGTCTGGTATCCAGCATTTATTTTAATCTCCCCACTGCCTCCACCCCCTCTGAGATTAATACATTTTCTCCTGGTGATAGCAGTCCACATACTAATGAAGTCATATGAATTTCATCTTTGAGATGAAAATATTTAACTTTATTCTCCTATCCTTGTGAGCTAACCCTAAAGACACTGATGAAATGATTCTGTTGATTTCTCCATTCCCACTAAAAATACTGAACCCATTTTCCCACTTTTTTTAACCCCTTGATCAGTCTTTACTGAACTTAAAATAAAACTGCTGTGAACTGGATGAGGAGGGGGCAGAAACAAAAAAGGAAAAGAAAGCAAGCCTAGTTTATGTCACCAAGACAAAGGAAACAGACAGTTCAACTGTCCCACGAACAGGGAAATAGAGCCAGCTAAACACCACAAAGAGCTTAGAACCAGATACACCTTGTGCATGTTGCTACGCAGAGAACCAGGAGGTCAGGGAAATGAGAGATCATTTTGTACAGGAACATATGAGAAGAGAAGGTTGCAACGATTCCACTGGATTCATTGCTCAGGAAAGCCTTATTTTCCTTTAAAGCAGAATTTTCTTACATTTTAGGAAATGGGTCAGAAACAGCCTTGCCATTTAAGCTGCGCATTTCCAGGATACAGCTCTGCAGCTCACATGTCAAAGAGCTGGTCAAGAGTTTGTGAAAAAACTGGTCTCATTCCCAGCAAAAGACATCCTGCCTGAGTACAAAGCATCTCAGATCTTCTGCTCCAAAGCCAAGGGCATCAGGTGCTCAGCCTCTTCCCAGCCCCCATAATATCAGATCTAATGCTGCCTTCTGCATCAAAGCAAAGCAAACTTGAGTAGTGCCCATTTTTGTGGGCTCTGGCTTCCAGGATCTGGAAATAATGTTGCCAGAGACTAGGATTCTCTTTGTAAAAGCCATGTCCTGTTTTGCTACTGAATCTTGGCCCAGCAAAACTCAATCTTTGGCACATCTCCCTTCTTTCTACCACTTAAATATCACTGACACATATAATTAACACCAGGTCAAACATTTTAGAGAATCCGGTTTCAGCTGCTGTACTGAAGCTCTTTGATTGTGCCAAAGATGGGTAACAGACACCAGGACATAAAGCAGGGTCAAGAAGTATCTGCAGAAAGTTTTTCACCCAATCAGTGAGGATTTTATTCTGTATTTTAATTACTAACTAAAGGAAAAGGGATTTATTAGGTTTACTGTCTCTGTACTGATATAAAACCTGTTTACACACAAAGAATAAATGCCTATTTCATATACAGAATAAGATATTACACAGGCTTAAACAATCCCCAAAAACCATCTAAAGATTGGACCTAAAGCTGAACAGACTGCTATCTTGACCCTCACAGTTAGTCAAAGAGACAAATCACCCAGAAAAGAGTCAATCCCAGATTCCTTCTGGACCTGCTTGGGTCCCACTGATACATCTCCATTCCTTCTCAAACAAAACACCCAATGCCTCATCCAGAGACCTGGACAAACACCTGAGTAAGAATATGCTAGGAAATCTCAGCAGAGCATGAAGTTAACAAGAGGAGCAGATGCATTCCCCAACATTTGGCTTCAGTTTGAAATTGATTTTCATTCTGTGCCATTAGACACTGCTCAGCCCCAGGACTTTGTGCCAGATGCAAGCATCACCCAGTGAAGTCTCCAGCTGGAGCTATGTGGACAGGCACATTAGATGAGCACAGCTCCTGCTCTACTTGTGGTTAAACCCATCCAGAAGGAGGAATTCCAAGAAATCCCAGATGCTGCAAACATATCCTTCCCCAAGAGTAAAAAAATATTTTCAACATGGTTTCACAGAGCCAAAAGACCTCATTTGTTGAATTAGTGTTTGATTACACTCCCAGCTACACCTGATCTCCTTCACAGCTCATTCACCACCCTGAGAAACACCTGTAGTAAATCACCCCACCTGTCCTAAAGCAACATGGCTGGATAAAAAAACAGAAAAAATCAGACTTCAAAACTAGTTTCACATCCTACTGAAATGTCTCCCACTCTGGACCATTGCAAACAAATTGAAGATCCACATATGTTGCTCAATAGGTTTGTTTATCATGAAACATCAGATTCTGCAGGGGACCTTCTGCTATCCCACCAGCCTGCATTACTACATGGGACAATTTAGCAGACAACAAAACTACATCCAGTCCCTTATCTTCAGAAAGCTTCCAAATGCTGTTTTTAAAGGTCCACACAATGTAACAAAACAAAATAATATTTCTTTGCAGGAAAAAATCCACATTCCAATAAGATTTGCTTTTGAATACAAAACATATATCAAAAACAATCATTTAACCTTCCCTTTGGCAATATAAATAGAAGTAACTGCCATCCATGGTCACATCTCAGCCCTCAAACCTAGAAGAGACACCCTGTTCATCAGACAGGGACAAAGTTACCCCTAAGCAGCATCACAAAGAACTTAGCCAGAACGAATTTGTGAACCACCACAGGAGAACTGGGGACAGATATGAACAGAATGAAGTTGCGATAAGCTCCACAAAGCAATAACAATAAATATATGACAACAATCAGCTTCACATTTAGACTCATCTCTCCAAGAATAGTAAATATTTCTCACCTGTGAGTCCATGACATATGGAGACACATAAGGCCAAGAGGACAAGCTAGCTGCCTGGCATATCTGGTGGAACTTCTCTTCCTTTGTAATAAAACATTCCTCTGTGTCCTTACCTTGCAATCCAGTCCTGGTGGGTATGTGGAACATGGACTGCCCTGGTAATGACAGCTTAAGATCTGCAGCCAGCATCTCCTTGCAAATGGGTAGAAGAATCCAGGGCAGGTTCTTCCCTTTCTCTAATGGCATCCCAGATGGAGCCTCCTCCTGGAGATGGAGGTTGACACTTCAGGCAGATTTTTGTTAGCTAACACTTTTCACCTGGGATACTCATAACTAAGGCCAAAATGGATCTGCTGGCAGTGCTCACCCCTTACTGTCATATTGCTGGCACCTGGCCATACTCCTGAGCAATAAAGCAGACAAAAGCACAGAGAAAATTATGGGATGAACTCTTGGAGCAGCAATAGGCTCATGCAAAAGTTGCAGACCCTTCATTTGCAAATCAGCTCTGGCTGACACTATGGCAACTGGGCCACAAGAGTCTTCCTTCTCCAAGGAGAGAGACAAATTATCCCCATTCCCATTGCTTATTTTTTCATGCTCAGCACTAAAGGCTTTATCCAAACTACAGTTATTTCATCAATGACTTACAGCACAGGCAGGTTTGGAGGATCATCAGAAAAAAAGTCACATCTCTTCAGCAACAGCTCTCCACTGCTCTGCCTAAAGAAAAAATATATGTCAGTTTTCAGAAGGTAAAGGAATGACTTCTGAGCACACAAGATGAATGCAATTTAAGACCCTCCAGTTAAATTACAAATATCTTGCCAAAGTTGGTTTTAGAAAGTGAAAGGCTCATTCCACCACAATACAACTGTTCCCATCCCATATATTTCAAGAAGGAACAATATTTATTCTCTAAAACCTGTTTTATAAATACTTTTATCAAAAAGACTGGGGGAGAAGGACTAATCTTTTTACATCACTTTTTTTCTCTCCCAGCTCCTTTATCTTTCCCCTACCATTTTAATATGGAAAAAGAAGAAATACTAGTTGTACACAAAAAGTTCAGCTCATTTTTTTTTTTAATTCTATTAAAAATAGCTTCAGAAAAGTAGTAAAACTTTTTTTTTCTCCCACAAAAAACACAAGTTTTTCCAAAACAATATTTAAAAAAAACCTCCAACCAGCTTCCCTTACTCAGTATTAACCTGGCACTCTTTACAATTAGGGCTCCACTTTTAAAACCTTCTGAACAGAGGCATAACAAACCAACATTAAGCATGTTTATTGTTACTTGCTAACTCAAAAATTTCTGCTTTCCAGCTAAAACACCAGCCTGGATCCACAGCCTCAGAAGAGCTAGACCTGAGGTCAGGATCCCTAATCCCAAAGCCTCCCTTAATTTAACAATCAACAAATTCATCACTTGTGAATATCACAGAGATTATTTTCCAAGCAGCAGAGCAAGATTGCTTGCCTAATTGGAGGACAAGTAGAAGAAAAACTTGCACAGGGTTTGCCAACAACCTAAATTTCCTATTCGTCCCCTCCAAGCAGAGCACACACCTCCCTCCCATCCCTACACACAGCACCTTTTACTGCAGAAATGCAGCTGTTGCAAATAGAGGGCTATTTATAGGAGAGGTGCCTGTGGGCGGGGCTTGTCGTGACTGGGCAAGGCTTATTATGATGGGGTGGGGCTAACACAAACCCATAGAGGATGGCCACCAAGCTGTGATAGACGGCATCGGGGCATTGCTGCCCTGGCTCTGGAGCAGAGCTCCTTTGCAGGGTTTGGGTTCTTTACATAATCATCTTTAAGTGCATGGTCCAAATTAATGGCACCTCCTGCCTTCTGTGTTAAAAGCAAAGCCAGGGTGGATGCTGGAGAGCTCTTCAGTGCTTCACAGCAACGCTTGGCCCAAGTTACTGCCTCCGAGTTAGGGGGTGCCTGGGATGATTCCTTGGCTGGGATGTTTGTTTCAACAGCATTCAAGAAATAGAGGAGTCCAAGCCAACTCCTACAACAGTTAAAGGCTACAGTATTATGCCTGGTAGAATCCACCCTAAAACTTCTGCCGAGCCTCATCCAAGTGCTGGCCTAGGAAAGCAGGAGAGAAATTCCCCTGCTACAGTCTGCAAAAGCTCAGTTTTAGTTCATGAGTGCTGCAGATTTATCAGAAGAGATGGGAAGCATCGGGCATACCTTGACTGACTCTCCCTTCCACGCTGAGCTCCACCGCACTCTGAGTTTAAACTAGGTTGGCCACAAGCCTTCTGGATGCGAGCATGGAAACCACTCCATAGCAGTTGAAGCCCGGCCAGGGCTTTGGTAGGCTCTGTGTGGTATTTCTGGGGCTTTCCACCCAGAAGGGATCATTAAAAGCTGTGCTTTTCAGCATCTGTGCTAGGAACTGGGAAATACCGCATCTCCATGCTGCAATATCTCGCCTAATAATGTCATGTTCCCAATAACAGGCTTCTGCCTCCTCTGTTCCCAGAAGCAATGATCAGATATGAAGGTAGAAGGACCAAGAGATCAAAGGCGTCTCCTTCAGCTCCACCTCCTTGAGGCTGTCCTGTATAATCCCGGGGTAACAGACCCTGAATTATATCTTTTTGGTCTCCTGGCACATGGCAGCTCAGGTTCCAACAGGGTTTCCAGACAACTGCTCCATTCTCCTGAGAAAGCAGCACCTCCAGCCTGCTTTGCCCCTAGAAATACTCCAGCAAAGCCATGCATGAATGACAGAGGTGTAGCTGGGATTAATGTTCTATAGCTAAAGCTAAAATCTGGTTTTATTAGAACGAGGTTAAATAAAAGCCTCTATCTACCAAAAAAAAACAGGTGTCTACTATAAGTATACATATCTATATGTTATCCCTTTGCTAGAATAGCGGAAAAGCCACTTTGCTCCACAACTCCCCCATAAGCATTGCGTCCCATTGAAGACCATGTCCAGTCTAAGTCAGTTAAAGCCAATTATTTCCCTTCTATGCAAATCAGGCTCTAACGAAGCCACAAACAGCTCAGTGTTGGCAGAGTCATCCAAGGATGCCTGTTGGCTCTTGCCCTCTGCATGATCTCAGAGCTGTGAAGATGCCACGGGAGCCACCACACTTGTGAGGTGGGAGAGGAGGGTGCAGGCAGCGTGGAGACAAGGTTAGGGCAGGCAGAGGACACGAGTGGGTGAGCACACGGCTTGATCTCCAGCTGCCTTCATAGCACATTTGCAAGTAGCTCTCCAACTCATAAGCCAGCCCCATTTTTACAGGCATGAAGTCTTCATCATGTTATTTCAGGCACCATTTGCTAGGGCACAGCCGGTGTCCAAATAGCTTTTTTTACAACCAGATGCAAATACACCAAGCCTCCCTGCACATAGACACAGATTTACTGGAGAGTGGTGTGAAGAGGACTGGGTCCCTGACTCACCCCCACAATTGCATTGCTTAATGTGGTACATGAGTACTGCTGCAGCACCCGTACATCCTTCCCCAAATCACCCAGCCCTGGCCGCAGACACACAATGGCTCTGCTGGCTTCTGTTGGCTTTTGCAGGAGAAGATCAGAGGGTTCATTCAAGGACATCCAAACTATTTAAAACATACTACCCCTTTCTTTACACTACAGTGGCTTAGGAAATACCTCTGCCTTTCCCTACACAGCACAGGAGATGCGGAGTCAGGATTTTGGATGAAGCTTTAAACCATTGCTGTAGATGCATCAGCTTTACTAGTTTCCCGCAGGTCTCTTCCTCATCGTGTCTCACACAGGCCCTGATCAAAGCCAAGGGAAGGATAAACAGCACAGCCTGGAAATGCTGAATATCCCCCCACTTTATGCATGACCACCATGGGTTTGTCTTCCTGGTTTTCATAGCTCTCCCCGGGCTCAACCGTTCATTTCATTGCTCCATGCTTGGCCTCTCCTCTGTCCTCCCCATGACTCCTCGCAGTCAGGGGTCACTGGAGCTTGAGCTGCCAAGCCTCCCCAAGACCCCGTCCCTCATTCCCAACCCATGAGTCACTTCCCCTCATCAAACCTCACCTTTCAACTTCCATTTTTCATTTGCTTATGATTTTCTCTCTATCTCCGCAGGGTTTTTTGCTCTACACCGTTCAATTGCAGCCCTGTTGGTCTGGGCAGGAGTGCTGCTACTGGTTTCAGCAGGAAATGGAGGAGTGTGAAGACACCACATAAACATGCAGGGCTAAATCTTCCCTCTGTGCAACACAGCACCAGTCCCTGTGGAGATCAATTGACTTGCACCAGCCGAAAATCTAAGCTGTGTTGCTGTGGTCATTTGGGGTTTCTTTTCTCTCAAGAAAACATCATTACTGGATGATCAAAAGTTGATTGGAAATGGAAACAAATCCATGTGGAAAAAAAAAACAACACACATTTTTTCCCATTTCACATGCTTTGAAACTGGCACCTTTTCTATCATTTTTCATCAGTACTTTCTGTTGGAATTACTGTTATTTTTGGAAACCATCAGAATTATGGCTTTTGGTAAGAAAATGTAGTGTCTGCCCAATAAAAGAATTCCTATCAGGATGTCAAAGACCATAGTGAAAAATAACCTGTACTTTCATTAAAAAATGAAAATATAATTAGTGCAAACACAGTTTCATAAAATTTCATTTTAAAAATTCTTAAATAAAATTCTCTACCTGTGAAACACCATAAACTTTTAGCTCATCATAAAACCACACACGCTGTGATTTGGGGGTTTTGCCGTCCTCAGCCTCTGGCAACCATCCACAAAGGGACTTCTGAATGGCAGGGTCCGTCTGGGCCTTCTGTCTCTGATGGACACATCCCCTATGGCTCTGTCTCATTTAAAGTTTTAACTCTTATGTAGTGTCTTCATTAAAACAGTCCTTATTCTTCTTTCACTGTGTCAGGTATGAATGGGAAAGTCCTCTGTGGATGTTCAACCAAAGTGGATGTTCTCCCTCATCACCACCGGTTTGAAGGATGCAGACAGGGGATCGAACAGTGAGCCCTGCCAAAGAGAAGGGACTGCCCTCCCAGGGATGGTCCCCTGCATCCCTGCTGGCCATAGGCCTGTGACAAGGGGAGACCCAGGGAACAAGGGGCAGACAGGGCTTACAAGGGTGCTCCAGCCCCTGCACTTACCCCACGGGAGCCCAGCGGTGCGAGCGCGTCTTCCCCGTCCCCGGCTCAGCAAGCAGGAGATGAATTACTGAGGACAGCTGAGACAGGAGGCAAATGGCATCATGCTGAAGCCGAACAAGGCCTGTGACTGTGCGTTGTGGGATCCTAAATATTTGGAGAGCAAAGGTCAGGAGAACAGGACACTCCTTGGCGGTGATTTTCTTCCCGCCCCTGCGGCAGGGACGTGGGGCTGCTATGCCTGGAATGACCCCAGGCATCCGCCAGAGCCAGTGCCCTGATGGGTCACCCCGGGGTTCAGTGGTACCCACAGGCAGGTCCTTGTTCTCCTCCAGGTTTTGGCTGCCACCAGGGCCCAGCGTGATGCCCTCCCCGCAGCCAGTTGGTATTTACAACGGACCAATGTGGTACAGCCTGAAGCCGGGAGAAAAGTGCCCGGCAGCCACGCGACATCCTCAACAGGGCATGGTAGGAGCTGCTGCCAGGCAGCTAATCCACCTTGCCTCGTCCTGCCGTGCCTGCTGGCCAGGCCCCCAGCCGTTGCCAAAATAAACATTCAGGCATGGCAACACTGACATTTGCTTTCAGTGAACAGGCACTGGGAGAAGGAGGGAGGCACGTTATTTTTTGCAGGCTGGTCACGAGGCAGGAGACAACCTGCTCAATGTGGGGCATTTGGGATCGCGTCTCCCCCCATGACTTTGCAGCCATCCCTGATGAGCCCTGACTGACCCCCTCCGCATGGACTTCTTTCCCTGCAGAGCCCACAGCCATGTCCCGAGCCTTGGAGATGCTCCCAGATGTCTCTGCAGGTTTAAACATCCCTTGCCACACTTTGCTGTCCCCACACCAGGGCTGGGGAGGTCCTCAGGGCAGCAGCCCCACAAGTGGGAGGGTTGTGCAGGGCACAGCAGCAGCAGGTATGGCCTCATCGGACAGGGGGCAGGCAGCCAACACACAGCCCATCCCTCCCCCTGAAAGAGCATCCCTCCACCGAGGGGGTCACAGCTCTGCCCAATGCCAGTGACGGCAGCAGTCCCTGCGCTTGGCTGGTAGCTATCGCTGGAGTGTAGGCGGGGGCAGGGGGTGAGCTGGGATTTCATGTGCTGGCTTTTTTCATGCTGGGGGAGGTTAAAAAGGCATCTGGAGGGAGGTTAGAGGGGTGAAGAAGTTGAGCCAAGGGTCCTGCCAGAGGACAGGAAGGGTCGGTCCATCAGATGAGCACAGAAAGTCCTTTTCCACAGATTTGCTGCTCAGTTGTGCCGTGGATGAGCAAGACCAGCTGGGAGGAGGAGAGGCAGCCCTGTCACTGGTTGTATGTGCAGACCTCACCCCGGCGAGCTGCCGCACTGGCTCCTTCCCTCCCCCAGAGGCCGCAGGAGATGTGCACATAGAGGATCCCAAGGCTGCCCAGACCCCAGCCCACCCGCAGGAACAGGCGTCTGTCAGACCTCCAGTGGAGAAGGGGGCATCAGGACACTTCACAGGGGACAAGGAGAGGTTTTGATGAGGACACCCACCCCCGGGTGCCGGCTCACGCTGCAGCCTTTCTTACCTGTCCCAATTCCCTATTCCCATCCCATCTCGGAATTTGGGAATCAGGTAAGATCTGTTGACAGAACGCTGGCATCCCTGGGATTTCCCCCGGAGGGATGACTGGGGTCAGAGGGGAGTCCCTGGGAATGTGGTGTCAGTCAATTTTATTCTGGGAGAGATGCCAAAGCTGAGCACAGCTGCCGAAATAGGGGGTTTCCTCATGAGCAGGCTGCTGTCCCACTGCCCCTGCCCTCAGCTGAACACTGTGGGGAAAGCGGAGAGAGATTGCCCATCCTTTTCCCGCACCCCAACCCCCCCCTGCATGGGGGAGAGGCATCAACCCCCCCTGCCACAACTGCGATCCCAAACTCGCAGGGCTGATGCTGTGTGAGCATTGCTGTCACGCTCATTAATTACCCGGATAATTCAGCTCAGTGCGAAATGAAGGAGTTTATTTTTCTGGTTAGTGCCCCAGCCAGGTTAAGGCATCTGGAAACAACTCCCACCTTTTCAAGCTGAACTGAGTATAGAAGGACAAGTTGCAGCAGCAAAAGGTCAGACTGTTAAACTGCACATCTTTTCATTAACACTCACAGTGCATCACAAAAATGGTCAGGAATCACAAGGCTGAACAGGGAAACTGAGGCACAGAGCAGCAAAAGCAGCACCCCCCCAGGAGCAGACCACATCTCTGCAGCCTCATCCCCAGCACCGCCCTGATCTCCCCCTTGGTGGAAAGGCTGGGCAAAATTCTTGCTGAGCCAGCCCCGGGTCCTGTCCCTTGGACAGCAGCGGGCAAAGCAGTTTCAGAGGGTATTGAGGGCACACAGCCCTCAGGGCCCATGCTAGCAGCGCGGGTGAATTCCTTGAAGCCGCTGGATGCTTCTTGCAGCTGCAGAACAAATTCAATAACAATACTATGAGCAATGCCTTTTTAATAGGCACGAGGTGAAAAGAACCCAGCGAGTCAATATTTGTGGATGAAAACAAAATAAGCCAAGCTGTTAGCACAGAGGAATGCAAGGGAGGCCGGGAGGCGGCTGCAGTAATTATTATTTCGTCTGCCAGATAGCCGTGGTCCTGCCCACTGCCTCCTTCCCCCCCTGCCCACGCTGCCTGTGCCGGAGGGAGGGCAGGGGAGAGGTGGAGATGGGGCAGAAAAGAGCAAATGTTTTGGCTGCAGCAGCAATGGGCGTGTGGCTGGGGCTGGCTCAGCGCTCCATCCGCCGGAGGGTGAGCGCTGCCCTGGCCCAAGTATTTAATGTCAGCGGCTGGAATGTGCTTAACACAACATTTTACAAGGGAACATTAGTCAAGCATCTGTACTGACAGAGTGGGTCAGCGATAAGGAGCCGGCGCATGGGAGCTGCAGGGAGACGGCTCTTGTTTCAGGCGAAGGAGGGCAACGCTTGCAGAGACTGCGCTAGGGCAAGCTGAGGGGGGACAAAATGAGCCAGGCAGCCCGGCTTTTGGTGTAGCTGTCCTGAAAAGCATCACACAGGGGTGATAGTGCCACACTGACAGCAGGGTCCCACTTCCCATGCTCCCCTAGCTATGGCATGTGCTGCCCAAGAGCCCTCCTCCAAACTGCCTGCAAGGTGGGATTTGGGGAAACCTGTTCAAATGCCATTCCCTGCCACATGCTCTGGTTTGCAGGAGTACCCGTGTTTGGCTGTCCATGGGTATAAGATACAGGTGGGAGCTTTTTGGTAACATAGCTCAGGCTTTGCTCCCTTGCAGCAGAGTCTCTCGAGACAGCCACTTCCACCTGAGCCAGCACAATCAGGCCACGGCAAGGAGCATCGACCCCTAAACAGCAGGAGGGAGATGTGCCACAGCCTGGAAATCTCCCAGAAATCGGGTTGTGAAACATTAGTCAGCTTTGCCTGCGACGTGAAAACGGCACTACTCTCCATCTATTCCTAGAGCTATCCATGTTCATTAGCCTTCTTGGCCCCCAGGCTTAAAAAAATCCCCCAGTGTCATGACTCCTTAATAAGATGTCATCTTCAGCCATGACAAACATGAGCGCTCAGTAAATAATAGCCCTGCCATGTAATGTCATGCCTTTCCCATCTGTTGTAGTAATGACTGTGCCTCGCTCACCTGCCACCCTCTCATGGCTGCTCCGCACAGGCAGCAGCCGAGCCAAGCCAGTGCTTCCCCGGCTCAACCGCCCTACCCCTTCAACAGCTGCCGGGCTTGTTTTTGGGGCAGGCAGGGCAGCCAGCCCTTCTGCAGGGGAGGAAATGTGCTCGGACACAGGTGGTGGTGCGCAATCCAGTGCGGGAGAGGGGGAGCACAGCCCTCCGGCACCCGGCCTCCCCGGGAGCTGCAGAGGGGCTTCCTTGCCTTCTTCCCTCTTCCCTCCTTATTCTCACCTTTTTTCTCTTCTTATCTTTCTCTTTTTCTTTTTCTCACTATCTTTCCTTTCCTTTCCTTTCCTTTCCTTTCCTTTCCTTTCCTTTCCTTTCCTTTCCTTTCCTTTCCTTTCCTTTCCTTTCCTTTCCTTTCCTTTCCTTTCCTTTCCCTATTTCCTTTCCTCACTGCCACGGTCCCACATCCCTGTGCTTGGTGCCTGCAGGCCTGTTTGAGCACAGTCTCTCTCCTTTCACTGCAAACCCATTTCCAAAAAGCTCTCCAAGCATTGCCTAAGGGACAGAACAAACCTGAAGGAGTTTGAAAAGCTCACCTCAGTAGTTTTGGAACAGGGTTCCCCTTGTCCCCCATCCTCTCCCACTAGAGAGCATTAATCCCTTTGTGCCTCAGTTTACCCATCTGCATATCTGCATTAATGACCCAGAGCAAACCTGTTGCCATGGGGTGGGTTTTTCACACTGGTTGGCTGTGGGCATTTAACTCTGCTTCCCCAAAATCCACCTCCTTTCTGAGCCATGAAAAGGAGTCAACACTACAGAGCAGCTATTGTTCATCACCGCTTAAGTAGCTCCTGTTTCCCTTCTCCCCACGCCACGCTCATTACCACCCCTTGGTGCAGCCCCCTGCAGGGTCTGGAGAGGCAGAGGCATTGGGTTGGAGTTGCAGAGCAGGAGTTAATTGTTAATAACAATTAAAAAAATAATTAAAACAAAACAAAACAAAAAATTTAAAAATTGGCATGGACTAATCAAAGCTGTTTCTAGGTGGGGATTTCAAGTGTTTAATGTCCTCAGTCTGAAGTGAATGTGGAGACAGACACTGCCTTTACAAGATGCCTTTTTTGCCCCCTCCCCTTCCTGTGAAACTTGGGTTACACTGAGTACATAAAGGATAGCAGGACATGGCAGTGGTGTTTGCCGTGAAAACTAATAGGGCCATGCCTGCTTTCATCAGGAGTGTAATTAGAGCCACGGATAATGTTTTAAAAAGCACAGCAGCTTCAAGTGCAAGCAGGGATTTATTAGTGAAAATGAAACCATGCTCGAGCCTTTGCGGGTCTTATTTTAAGAGTCTGAAGGAGAAAGGAGCAGGCAGCCAGAGCTCTGCCACTGAGCAGCAGTGATTAGCAGTGGTGATGATGGCTCATGACACCACTGGGCTGCCATTCTTGCTCTGCCACAGGTTGTCTGCACAACCTTGGTCATGTCACTTAACCTCATTGTGCGTCACCTCTCAACCTGCACAGGGGGACAAAAATCACTCCCCTACAGCTCTATAGAGAGATTATACTTCTGTATAAATAAGGATAATTCTCATGGGGCACTTCCACCCTCTGCTGTCCCTTTGGGGTCCCAGCAGGACCCAAGGGGGTGGCCAAGCGGTCCCACAGGGTCCTACAGGTTCAGAGAGCAGCTCTGGGACCTTCTCCCACTCTGGCACGGCCACATGACAGCACAGCCACATATGGTGGGTGGGGACAGACGGAGAAAGGGAAAAAATGTCCCAGCAGGTGGTCATAGCAAGCAAATGGATGCCCAGACTCCTAGGGTCTCTGGTTCTGCTACAGACCCGATGTCTGCCCCATATTTGAGTTCCCTGGTTTCTGCTGTCTTGGCCCGCTGCCACCACTGCAAGGCTGAATTCCCAGTTTTGGCTGGCTCTCCATGCTCCTGATGCTACTCTATAGACTCAAATAGCTCCTCTGTGCTGACAGACAGAGGATGTCTCACCGGTCCTCAAGTAGGCTGGGGGAGGCAGCGAACACAGTCAGCTCTTTTGGGTTCAGAAGAGACATGAGTATGACCTAAAAGTGCATTTGAAGGCTGAATTTGGTGCTAGGAAGAGAGGAGACTGTGCTCCTGAGAGCATGACACACGTTTAGGGTCTGTTTCTCCACCCCGAGGACAGTGTGGCTGGTCAGCAGGGATAAACTGTACAGAAAAGATAGTCCTGCATCTGTTTATCTCTTTGTGAAAGAATGGAAAGTGCACACTGCAAAGTGAGCCGTTCTCTTTGGAAAAAGCCTGTTGGAGAGGCTTTCTTGGCCTCAGATGCCCTTGCCATCTGCACACATAAGAAACCTTTCATAAGGTTCTCATTTCCTCTTTACCTTTTTTATATAGCCCATAATAAGATCCCTAATTTTAATGGACTGTATGGATCGCACTAGCAGGGAATGGCTCCAGCAGAGAGGCTTTAACCCTCTGTTTCAACAGGATCAGCAATGGAGCTTTCAGTCCCTTGCTCAGCTCCAGTGCAGGTGCTGGTAGGATTTCTGCAACCACCTCCAACAAAGCACTCCCTACCTGCTAGGAGATGCTGGGGTGCAGGTGCCTCATGTAGCGTTTGTGGGAACTCACCCCTCTCCCTCAAATGCTTATGAAGCAGTACAAGAAAAACTAGCAGTACTTTGCCAAATTGGAAGATGTGGAGGGAGCTGGGCTTGTTCAGCCAGAGGAGAAGGCTCATGGGTGATTATAGAGAAAATGGAGCTGCACTCTTCCTGGAGGTGCATGGGAGGCAATGGACACAAGGCACAGCACAGGAAATTCTACCTAGATATTAGGAAAATAATTCCTAGTGAGACTAGTGAGAAGACAGAAAAGTACATAGAAGGGTCACTTCCCTGGGCCAATCCTCTAGAGAAAGAAAGACCCTAAAGATATAACACCAGGGGGGTAGAAGTGGTCTCAGCAGGGCACCACACCAGATCAGGATCTGTGTTAAAACCCACTTAATGGCTTGGGTGAGAGGCAGGGGACAACATAACCCAGGCCGAAAGGTGTTACGGTGTCCTTTGCTTGGGGCACAGCTCAACTTGAATGTCAGCAGCCTGGCTGGGATCTCGGCTGAGGAAGGCAGCGCACAGGAGCTGATGGAGCCATTACTCCAGATGGGAGAAGGCAGAGCCAGGCAGCGAGGATGCACAGAGCACGTGTCAGAGGATCTGGGCTGGTTCCTGACAGCTCCTTTCTCCCAGAGCTCCTGGACAGGAGACAAAACTTGATTTCTTGCTCCTTCCCCTCAAAGGCGGCTGTGAAAGTCTGATTTATGCTGAACACTCTGGAAAAGAAAAAGCTTGGCTGTGAAAGCAAGTTCAGCTCCCAGCCAGGAAAACCTTGTATGGGATCAACAAGTTTTAACCATGCAAATCAAATTTGGGTCCAAACAGAGCCGTGTTTCATGACTTCTGCCTCTCCCTTCCTCGCTTCACAGGGCCAGGATACCCACTCCTTGAACAAGCCCTCACATCCATTCCCAGTGGCAGAGACAGGCCAGGATGTTGTAGACAACTTTTCTTTATTTTTCTCTTTTTTCTCTTCTTTTCTTTTCTTTTCTTTTCTTTTCTTTTCTTTTCTTTTCTTTTCTTTTCTTTTCTTTTCTTTTCTTTTCTTTTCTTTCCTTTTCTTTTCTTTTCTTTTTCTTTTCCTCTCCTCTTCTTTCCTTTTCCTCTCCTTTCCTTTCCTCTCCTTTCCTTTCCTTTCCTTTCCTTTCCTTTCCTTTCCTTTCCTTTCCTTTCCTTTCCTTTCCTTTCCTTTCCTTTCCTTTCCTTTCCTTTCCTTTCCTTTCCTTTTCTCTTTTCCAAGGTGCAGCCAAACATGTCACAGCTCTGTCTTTCACCAAGATGATTCCCAGCTGCCAAAATGTACTGGAAGATGTCTGCCCACCCGTGAGCCTGTCACCAAAAGCCGTGGCTGAGCATGCCCTCATGCTGTGTGACCCCAGACAGTGCGGAGGAGTGCTCAGGGCAACGGGGAGAAGGTATTCAGTTGTCAGCACTGAAGGTGGGCAGGTGATCTTTTTTATCCATGCCTTTGTTTCACCAGGTGGATGCAGCAGACCAAAGAACACTGTATGCCCTTTTTCCCCAGACCCACCATCTCCTGGATGACCCTGGAAATGGGTTGTGGGAGCAATCTTTGGACGTTGTTTGGGGTGTCTCCAGTCATAGCAATAGCAAATCCTCACTCTGTCCTTTTACAGGTGAGACTGATTCAACAGCAGTACAGATGCGCCATGGAAAGGTGAGACCTCCCATTCAGGCATGCTCAGATGGGGAGAATCCGAGGGGCTCAGGAGGCCCAGAACATGCTGTCTAAGCTGGGACCATCTGAAGCTTGTGCCCAATAATCTGGCTTACAAAGCAGGTACAACAGGGCCTGAATAGGCCCATGATGAACCTGGACATCCACCCAAGGTGCACAGTGACAGAAGGAGAGGCAATGAACACAAGTTGCAGAAGGGAAAGCTTTGATTAGATGTTAGGGGGAAAAATCACGCTGAGGATGGTTAAACACAGGGGACCAGAGAGGTAGGGGAATCTCCATCCTCAGAGACATTCAAAACTTGGCTGGACAAAGCCCTGGGCAACCTGATCTAAAGTTGGCTCTGCTTTGAGGGCTGTTGGACCAGAGAGCTTCAGAGGCTCCCTCCAATATAGGTTATCCTGTGACCTACATCCACAGCACTACCCAAGATGCTCTTGCATCATCTAGAGTTCAGTAAGCCCATCTGGGCTTCTGCTTCTAAATCAGCAGGATCCTAATTCTCCCTTATGATTTAATCCCTTAATTCATTTGCCATAATCCTGTAGTATGTGGCTGGAGGAAAAGGAAATAACACAGCAAAGCAAGCAGAGAAATGCAACCAGTGCCCCAGAGAATAGTATATTACTCCTCTTCTTTCCTGTTTGCCTTCCTGCCGTTCTGCTTCCATGAAAATTTGTGGGATTTCATCCAAAGCTCCAGTATCTCCTCTCCAGCAGTGGCTGGGGATGGATGCTTAGAAAGAAAATATCAGAAACAGTGAGCACAGAGTGATTCTTTCCCCACTCCACCCTGCCAACCCCTAGCAGCTGAAGCTTCAAGGACATTTGAAGCTAAAGGCCACATCCAAACTTGAGCGCTTAGTAGTTACCAACTGAGAAGCTGCCAGCAGAGTGAGAGCCACAGCAGAGTGAGTTTTACAGGGTGCTATAAGGTCTTTCTTCTTCTTCATGTGAAACAGGCTGCCTGGTCCTTTCACCGGGCACCTGCCTGTGCCCTCTCCCCCTGATCCCAGCCCCAGCCTTTGGGATGGAAACTGGAGAGGGACCAGCATCACTTGTAGATCTGCTTATTGCTGTAAGCCTTGCATCTGACCCACAGATGCAGAGCCTGAGCATTTCGTCGCTATTCTCTCTTTCCTCTTCTTTCCTGTGCCCCTGGTCCCACAATGATCTTGGGAATTCATTAATAAAAGCTGTCTTAGAGGTCAAACACAAGCTCCCTTCCCTTGACAGGCAACGATGGGATGCTTCTCGGCAGCACTGTGACTCAGCCCCAGCCATTGTTCGCCCAGAGAAGTGCCATGCGCCTTTGCGGTGTGCGTTCAGATTGGAGAGCCTTTTGTAGACAATTTATCCACCAAGCCAGAACAGGAGCATTTTACACTTTGCTGTTCCATTGTGCCACCAAAGGAGAGCTCCCCACATCCACACACATGCATACACACCTGCACACACGCACACACACACCTGTGAGCACATATGCACATACACCTGCACACACATGTACGCATGCACCTGCACACGTGCACATACACACACCTGCACACACAAGCACATACACCCCTGCACACAGGCACAAATACACTCCTGCGCACACACATGCACATAAACAAAAGCGCACACACAGAGCAGAGCCTGCAACAGGAATGGCTGGAGCAAGAAACCTGCTGCTCTTTTAAAACATCACACCCTGTGCTGGCAAGGGTGCTTCCTTGGGGGTGCTGAGCACCCTGACCCTGGATTGGGGTGCTGGGAGGCAGGAGGTGAGTGCTGGGCACATACAGTGCTCAGAGGCAACGCCAGGCAGTGGGTCCTGCCAGCTCACACGATCATGGGGGAGGAATGATGAGGGATGCTCCAGTCAAGGACATGACCCAACCCCACGTGTGTACCCGCAGTTCAGGCGCAGTCGTGCATGCCGACAAGGCAAGGGGAGCTTTATGCCAGACCTTTTCTCCTTCTCTGACCTCCTTGCTTTCCACAGCCCCTGCTCTTCTGCTTCCTCCTGCGCCGCACCAAGGCACTGATGCTGCCTTGGCAAAGGTCATCTGAAACGTGGTTATCTGAGGAGCTGGATGTGTGTCCAGACCTCCTGTTTCTTCAGACATGTCAGTGAGCTGAAGTGTAACTTTATGGGTGGAACTAAACTACATGCATATTCACGGCTATTGCCCACTAGTGAAGCACACGGTAGTGGTAGGAATCCCTCTCTGTGGCATTTCTGGGTACTCGAAGTTCACACAGAAGACAGCAGCTTCGAAAGGAGAGCAAGAGGATGTCTCTCCTGCCCCCACGCTGACATGCGGGGCTGGCTTAGAAAAGATGTCAGTGGAGTTTGGAAAAGAAGAAGAAATATGTATTTCCCCAATAATCTCAAAACTGCAATAAATGTTTTCCCTCAGTAGGACATAGCTGAGGAATCTGGGGACCATTGCTGGAGCCAGCCGCTCTGAGAGGAGAAAGTGAAAAGCCAGTCCAAGTGCAACAACTGCCAGGACAATAAAGGGATCTGAAAGGGTTCAAGGGTAGGAGGGGTTTTTTTTGTCTATTCAGTGTTGTTTCTTGACTAATATTTACATCTCAGACCAGCAAAGCACACCTCCAGATCAGGCACAGGATCTTTTTCTCCTTACTTGGGCAACAGAACATATAGGCAGGACAACTGTGTGAACAAAGATGTGTGCCAAGCCCACTGCACCGAAGGGAAGAAATAAAAATACCAGTTATTTAAAACACGTGTATTAACAGCAGGGTTCACCTCTCCCCTGCCTTTGTGCTCTGCTGACATTGTGGAGGCAGATGAAAAGCCTTGCTGGAGCATCAGGCTGGCCCCAGCCCCAGGGGCCTTTGTTCCACTGGCCCCTGGCCTCCCTGTGCCACTCCTTGGCACCCACACTGTCACCCACACTGTCACCGGCACCTCTTTGCCCCAGCAAGGTCCTGAGGAGCGGGACACAGGTGCAGGAGGAGCTGGTTGAAATTCCCACACCTTCCCCACCAGGGAGAAGTACAGCTTTGATTTAAACTGGGGGGCAAGGCGAGGTGGGTGCAGTGTCATGATACCTGATGCGGGAATGCTTCTTGCATGGCTGAGCCTCATCTGCACTGGTTTACAGCCTCCCGGGTACAGTGACAGAAGACAGCCGCAAAGGGACAGGATCCAGACTGTAGCTCTTTCCCCTTCCCATGTCCTTCTCCCCACCCTCCCTCCCTGCCTCCCCTTTTCAAATGCATTCAAAAGATTTCAGCCCAAATGTTCCCAATTTGGGGCTGAACAGCATTCCCAGCATTTGTGCTTTGTAAGGGGGACGGAGGGATGCAGAACAGCAAAGGGCTGGTGCCACCCAGTGCCTTCCCACAGCCTGGCTTTGCACCAGGAGGCCAAACCCTGAAGAGAGGTGCCAGGTCCTGCCTGGGGGCCCTCCATTCCCCAAGCAATTACAGGACTTGATCTGGGTGCTTCAGCATTTAGTTAGGAGGGCAATGCGGGGCCCTCAACGCAGGGCCCTCGGGGAGATAATGGGAGCCAGAAGGTCTTATCAACTTCTTGGAGGGCAGAGCCAAGCCCTTCAAATGAAAGCCCTTGAGAGCGGAGAGGATCTTCCCTCAAGTGTCAGGCACATTTCAGCAGTTTATAAATATCAACGTCCTCCCTCTACCACACTCGGCCTCACAGCAGCAGCTGCGTCCTCAGCCCTGGACCTGGTCCTGACGGAGCTGAGCACCTGAGTTTAACTTGGTCAGGGGAAGGCAGGATCAGGCCTCAGGGGTGTGAGTGTGTGTTTTCACAGGCTTTGTTCAGCCTTCTCAGGTATGAGCTACCTTTTTTTCCCTACACAGACCAAAGAAGGGGTTAAACCGAGCTCACCTTTCCAGGAGCAGGACAAGGCAGTCACTTGGCTGGAAAGGGAGCAGGATCCAGCCCCTTTCTCTCCCCCTTCCACCCCATTCCTCTCCCCCACCCTGTTTCTCCTGCACATCCCCCTGCTGAGAGCACTGTCCTGCTGGAGAGCCTCCCCAGGCGCCCAGATGATGAGCTGTGACTCTAATGATGGGAAAGGCAACAACTGCGTCAGAACCCAGGGCTGATTCCAGCCAAGCTGGGGGCTCCCCAGTGCATCCATACTGAGGACCCAACACACCAGTGAGTTGGGGTGACCTGGTGAGGGGGGGTCACTAGCCTCGTACCCCACAGTCCAGACATGGGGCCCTCTCCAGATGTCCACTCCCCATGGCTCCACCATCCAGCCCTTTCCCAGCTGATGCTCTGTTGAGTGGGATCCTGAGGACACACAGCCCTGCAGCCCCCACAGACCTGCTCACCCAGCACGGCCAGGCTAACCCTGTCCCTCTGCTGTGGCACACCCAAACCTGCCAAGACCTGCAGAGGATGGAAAAGGGGCTGGGATGTTGCGGGGCGGCTGCTGAGCGCCTACGGATTGCGGGGGGGAGTTAGATCTGGTTTCACCTTTGCCAGGAACAGGAGGATTTTAGCAGCACACCACCTTCTGCTGGCTGGGCTTACAGCTAGTAAAAGGGTCTGTGTTTAGAAAGAGAGTAAATAAAAAGCTCCTAGGGCTGTTTGTCACACAGACTGGGGAGAGGGGGTAGGCACAGGCATTTTCCTGAGCAGCCCCAATACCTCTGCCCTCCCTTTGGGGCCCCGGGGAAGGAGATGAGTTTGCTGCTGGTTGCGGTCCACATCCAGGCTGCAATTGCCGTGTTTTGCTGGAAAGGGAGCCGAGCCCCTGGTCCTGCTCAGCCCTCCTGGCTCCGGCCACCTGTCAAGGGCAGGGGGGTGACATGGGGAGGAATTAAACCCAGCTGAGTTCTCCCAGCCCTGCTACGAGGCGCCTAGCACTGGTGCCGCTGGTTTCCCATGGGATCCTAGGTTTGGGTTTCCCCTGGATTCACCTCCTGTTTGAAGTCGAGGTGGGGCTGCCCCAAAGGGTGTGCCAGGTTTTGGGGGTTGCTGGGTTTATTCTTCCAGCCCTGAGAACAAAAGAAGCATCCTGAGATGGAGACTTGAGTCTCTGCAAGGGCAGTCAAATCCCCCGAATTTTGGGGTGGGCTCACCAGAGACCCCCAAAACTGCACAGGGACTGGTGGTTAGCTGGGCTCCCGGGAGAGCGGCTGGAGGGTGGCGACGAGGAGGGGATGAGACTGAGGAATGGGTTTGCCAGCGATGCCTCCCCGATGGACACCGGCCAGCCCGCCCCGCGCCGGTTCCTGCTTCTGCCCCCGGGTTCCTCCTAACGAGGTTTCCAGCTCGGCTGAACCCCCGCCTTGCCTTCGGGACCGCAGCCGTCCGGGGCTGCACGGGGCTGGGGAGGGGGGGAATCGCCACCCCCATCCCCCGATTTCTCCTCCCCAGTATTATCGAGGGTTCGGGTTACATCAAACAAACGTGAAAGTGGGGCAGAATTGGGGAGGGGGTGCAGAAAATAGTGTTACGGGTTCATGGAAAGACAGGGTGTGGTTTAAAACCCTGTGCCAATGCTCCCTTTGAAAGGGGGCGGCTCGGGGCTGCTTTCGGCGGTGGTCCCCGCGCCCTGTGCAGGAGTTTGTGATGGAAAGTCTGCAAAAGCCATTAGGACTTTTGTGCTGGGGCACTAGAAAAGCAACGCAGACACCACTCACTTTTCTAAATAAACATTAGTCTTAAAAAGTTTGCACTGCTGACCCCCGCAGCTCTGATTACTTGTAATTCTCTGAACCATATTTAAAGGCTTCAAACTATTTTTTTTTTTTTTTTTTTTTGGCGGGGAGGGGGCGGATTTTGTTCGTTCCTCCCTGCAGCCGTGCCACAGATGTGCCGCCGGTACTGTGTGCTCCGGGGGCGGCGGGCCGGGGCGGGGGGGGCCCTGCCACCCCCCAGGCAGGTCCTTATTCCCCAGCCCCGCAGCCACAGCCCCTCCGCGTGTTCAGCTTCCTCCGGAGAAGCTTTTTCTTCCTTTCTTCTTTTTTGGAGGGGCTGGGAGCACATTCGCTACCCCGGTGCAGAGATGCTGTTTCCCTCTCAGGGCTCCCCGGGAGGGCAGAGGCGTGCGGGCTGCTGCCCCATCCCCACCAGGCTGTGCCCCCAAACAGCCCCGGGACCCCTCCCCAAACAGCCACATTTTCGCAGCGCGGCGGAGGCAGCTGCACCGAGGTATCATCAGTATAATTGGAAGGGTCACATGTTAAACCCTCGCTGTTGTTCGCGGTAATGTAGCTGTGTCCCTCGGTTGCACATTTACCGATTTCTCTCAAACCAACCATTGTCACAAGGTTCATTCCAGGAGGAGTGATCCAATGGGTTACCACGGCAACTATAATGACATTAAAATAGAGGCGGCAGCCGCCGCCGCCCCCCCACTCCCGGGCACAGCTCTCCCTCCCTCCGACCCTCTGCCTCCTTAAAAACCGGCAGCAGCCCGGCAAAACCCCGCACCTTTCCCGTCGGGCAGCCCGGGAACCAACACCAGCACCCAGATGCAAACAAAGCGGCGGGGGTGGCTTTGTTTAAACCTTCCCGGGGAAAACGGCAGCAGCGCGGAGCCGCCCCCGCTCCGGGGGCCCGGATTGACCAACTCTGGTCAGTTCCCCGCCGGGGCGCGGGGAGCGGAGCGCGCTCCCGCCCGCGGGAAAAGCGTGCGGGCGGCCGGGATCTGGGAGCGGGAAGGAGCGAGGGTCGATCCCTGCCCCGAGCGCTGGCCGGGAGCGGGGAAAACGGTACAAACCTGTAGGTTATAAAGCCCCCTCCGAGGCACCTGCGGGTTGGGGGGTGAGACCCTTTCCTTCGGCCCGGCCCCGCGCTGGAAATCCACTTTTCGCCACTTGGGTTTCGGGGAAACGTTCGTTTCTGATTGATTTTCCTTTATTGTTTCTCATCGGCGCTGCTACGCTGCTTTCCCGCATTTTTATTTTTCCCCTCGATATTTGGGGCGAGAAAAGATGTTTTAAAAAAGGACCCGTGTTTCCTCTTACCACAAGACACCCTTCCCTCTCGATGAATATTTCCCATCTGTTCTGTCCCGCGCACATAAAAAAGCCCGACCAAGGAATACTGTGCAAAAGCAAAATTCTGGGAATATCGGCTATAATATCAACTGGATCTGGCGGGGGCCTCCAATACGTGTATTTTCCATATGGGAGAACGTACTGCCCGTCTTTCGTCGCCGGCAGCCGATAGCAGCGCCTGAAATCGGGCTCTCCGGGATTTCAGCCATGCTTTCTCGAATATCTTTCCCGATCTCTGAGCGGGGCCAGGAAACGAGTCGTATATATCAATTTCTCGCCATTTTTTTTCCACCAGAGCCCGTGAGCAGGAGTTTACCGGGCAAGGACGGAGGGGAAAGACCAGACAGCTCCTCTCAGAGCCGTCGTTTCATTTCCTCCACCTAAATGTGCCCGACACCTGCCCGCGGTTGGGGTAAATCCCCACTCCGGGCAGAACCCGGAGCGTGCCCACGGCTCGCAGCGCCAAAAAAAAAAAAGAGGGGGATTCGGCGCAACCGAACCGGAGCCGCCCGCAGCCGGTTCACACGCGGTTTGCGGCGGCGGGGCGGCTTCCTCCAGCCGGCCCCGACGGCGGAGCTGGCGCCACGGCACCGGCACCGGCACCGGCACCGGGCCGTCCCCGCCGAGCAGGCGCCAGCGCCCCGGGCCAGACGCGGGGGGTGCTCCGGGCACCCCAGTCGGAGCGCCCGTGGCGGGCGGGGAGGGGGCCGAGGGGCGCTGCGACAGGGGCGGCGGGCCCGGCGCTCCGGGGTGCAGGGTCTGAGGGGCACGGCTTGGCCCCGGCCTCCCTCGGGGCTGCACGACCCTCCGGAGCTGCCTCCCTCGCACAAAACCTCTGCAGCCGCCGTGCTGGGGAGGGGGGGGCACCCTATTCCTAATGCCACCCACCTCTCAGCAGAGATGGGGGGGAGACATGCCCCCCCACCCCCAGCTTGGCCACAGGTTCCCCACCTCCGGCTGCAGCTGGAAAACACACTTGGGCTGGGCTGGGGGGCGGGGGGGGTAGGGTACCCGGGTGTGGGCAGTTTCGCCAGTCGCGGTTCCCCGAGGGGATCCGGGGGTGCAGCCTCCCCCCAGGAGCTGGGGCGGGGAAGAGCCGCCGGGATGTCGGGAAGGACCGGCCGGAGCCGCGGGAGAGACGGAGAGGCGGCCGCGGGTGGGTGTCCCCTCCTGCAGGCCTAAGGGAGGGCTCCGGCCCCCAGCCACCACTCCAGCTCCCTGGGGCAGAGCGCAGGGGCTGTGGGACCCTCCGCGGTGCGGCGGGAGGGGACTCCCGGGGCGGGGGGAAGCTGCCGGGGCTGCAGCCGGGGCTCAGCTCGCCGCAGCTCCCGGGAGGCCAGAAATGCCCTTTTCGACGATCTCCTGAGCTCAAGAGCCATCAGAAACGTCCCTCTGAAGCGATCGTCTGGGCAGGGGCGTATTGAAAGAGATACACAGAGTAGGAGCATGCCCGAGAGGAGATGGGAGCGTTGTGGGGCAGGGGAGAAAATGAAATTAAAACCGAATTAAAAATAAGAGGGAAAGCGAGAGAGAAAGGTGGGAAAACGAAATCATCCCTCTTGTGAAACGTGTCGGGCTTCTCCGGAGCAACTGCGGAAGGGAGGCCTTTCCACCAGGGTGGATAAAATTTACTCGTGTCCCACATGACCGAGGGTGGGGACCCGGGGCCGGGGGA